>CM062809.1:1282312747-1282912747 GCA_031772625.1 Pinus tabuliformis
TGTTCACCCTCCTGAACCATCGGAACAAACTATTGTAAGCCTTTCGGACTAAAACACCCATGCAAGCCAAATTATTTCATTACACAGAGAATATGAGAAAAAAGTCAAAAAGACTAAAGGGAAGACTTCATGAAATATTAGACCCACACCTATTCCTGTATCGGGTCCAGTCCATATCACAATCGATGCTTTAGTGTGGCAAGGCTTCATAATATGTGATATGTGATGTTGACCTAGGTTGTCATTGATGTCAATATGGCAATATTTGGATACTAGAGGATGACATGAAGCCAAGGGGATGCAGAGCAGATTCATGAAAGAGAGGAGCAAGGCCTCAAGATAGCCAAGCCAATAAGCAAAGAGGAGCTACCTAAGGAGGCCTATCAAACAATTACAAGATATCTCAAGCAAGAGAGGCATTCATATATGCAAGGAGGTCTTTGAAAGACACTGCCAAGCCAGAGGCGCCACATTGGAGCAAGAGGGTACAAGAGGAGCCACACATATATATATATAATATATATATTTGTCTATATATATGCCAAAGAAGAGGAGCACATAGAGCAAATAGAGGAGCAAACAGATCCATGGGATGCAGCAAACACAAATGTCGAATCTAGAGGAAGACCGATCAGAGGAGCATTGAGGAAGAGCGGAGGACACAGCGGAAGAGCAGTTAACAGAGGAGTATTACAGCGGAGCAGTATATAATATTGGAGGAGCCACATAGAATCGATAGAAAAGAAACATCGGAGCAATATATAAATAGAGTTACAGGGGTGGAGCAATATATACTATAAGAGGCGGAGCAGTAGATTATATCAGCGGTTAAAAGACATATAAATATGCATTTAACGCAAACGGAGGCGGAAGGCTTATACATATATGCATTTACCCACTGGTGGCAAAAACATAGTTATATGGCGTTTAACACTATCGAAGGGCAAACGGAGGCCAAAAAATATATATATGGCAAACACACTATCGGCGGAGAAGTTTATATATATATCAGCATATATATGTATATTTGGCGACATCCCTAATCAGTGGTTCAGCTATGTGCCACACTGAAACCTCCGATTGCGATAATGTACGTGGACCCGATGGACTCATCAAAAACAATTTATATAATATCGCGTCCAACAGGGGAATCGGTCATCAGCAATCGCATATGTTAAGAAGCCTTGCCACACCCAAGCGCCGAGATTGTGATAAGGTTGCGACCCGACGTTAATATTAACTATGGTTCATTGTTATATTGAATCCATAGGAGGATCGGTCGTCGGCCATCTACGGAGTCATGGGTCCAATATATAAAAGATCCCCGACAGTCACAAATCGCCGATTGCAATTTAAGTGCGGACCCGATGCAGAAATAAATATGAGTGTAATATTTTCTGAAGTCCGCCCTTTAGTTTTTGCCTGTGTTCGATCGTAATTCCTGTGTATTTGTATATATTGCTTGCACGGGGTTTGGAGACAGAGATACATTAAGGAATGCTCCTGATAGCTCAGAAGACTAGATTCAAGCCGATTGCGATTGCGATAGGACGTGGCAGGTCCGTTAAACATAAAACTCTGTGTATGCCCGACATCATTGCCAAACGAAGCACTGTTATGGTAAACAAGGAATATGGGTTCTTCGTGGACAATTTGGACCTGGCCATTGATTCAACATGTCCTGTGAGCATGAATAGACAGAGGAAACTAAAAGACGGGAAGCTAAAGAAGAAAGCGAGCACAGAAGAAATGACAGCTAGTGTTGAAGAAGTCTAAGAGGCGGTGTAAGAGGAAACGAATGGACGAAGGCATGGGAATGTATAAAAATAGTAAACACAGAGGACTGTAGTTGTTGTTGTTGTTGCAAAAATCAGAATATGAGGTAGCAGAGGTGGTTAAGCATTGTATGAAGTTGCTGGTGAAAGTTGGTGAAGGCTGTTGCAGCTGTTGAACACTATTGAAGCAGTTGGAGAAAACAACAAAACAGAAAGAGGGTCCAGAATAACAGAAAGAGGGTCGCAGGGCTAACAGGATAGCAGACAGTTGAAGGGGAGAAGTAGCAGCAGAGAAAATATGCTTGAACTGAAAGTAGGTTCTTATGTAGAGTTTTAGTGTTGTTGTAGTGGACTCACTAGAGCTGTGTGAAGACATTATCAGAGAGCATGAAGGCTATTGTAGACTATGCGTGGGCAGTGTGCAGAATTGTAAAGACTCATTCATAAGAAGACTGGTTGTCATTGATACTGTAGTTTGGAGACTACAGTGAAAGCTGTAAATAGACAGAACTCAACAGAGAAGAGTTCTGAGAATAGAACATTATTATCAAAAGTGCCTTGACAAGATTGGAGTCCTTGGGGGCTAGTGCCTCAAAAGCAAGAAGGATAGGAATCCTTGGGGCTAGTGCCTCAAAAGTAAGAAAGATTGGAGTCCTTAGGGTTGATGCCTTAGAAGTAGGAAGGATTGAAGTCCTTGGGAGTTTGTGCTCCTAAGTCCAAGATTGGTGTCTTGGCGAAATAGAGTTGGTGCTCTGGAGGTTGGAGCCTCACCAAAGTCCAAGTTGGAGCTTGGCAACTGATTGTAATCATCTATATATTGTATCTATTTTACTGCACAATTTATATTAATAAAAGCATTTATTCTTGTTGTTCATCTTGTGTTCTGAATATATGTGTTTTAACTGGTGAAACAATAGTGGGAAAAGAAATATTGATTCACCCCCCCTCTCAGTATTTCCAACAATTGGTATTAGAGCAAGTACCTTCATTCAAAGCCTAACAGCTTGAAGGTTGAACCTTAGAACACAAATGATGAAGTCAAGGAAGAAAGTCTCCAATCCTCCTAAGGATGTGTCTCCCTCTACTACTAAAATAGAAGAAAATCAATTTGAGGAGGCTCCAAGTCTCAATGGGAACTTTAATATATGGGAAGCAAGAATGAGGAATTTCTTACAGACTCAAGGCATTGAAATCTGGAAATCGGTGATTGATGATAGCAGGATGGAGAGAAAATCCAAGGAGTATAATGCAAAAGCAGTAAAGGCAATCTTGAATGGGCTCCCTAATTCTGTAAAGAACAATCTAGGAAAATGTTCATCAGCACAGGGTATATGGGACAAAATTCATGACCTTCACTCAAAAGGAGCATTGACCATGACCATCAGTCAAGAAGATGATGGAAATCTAGAACCCATCATGGAAGCCGAACATAAGAATGATGATGTCAAGGCTGAAGCAGACCTAGAAGATGAAGAGAATGAAAAAGACTTTGTAGAAGAACTCCTCGCTCAACTTATGACTGCCATGGAAGAGATTAACAATTTGAAAAAGGAAAATGAGGCACTTAAGAAGATAGCTCCAGTTGGTAACCAAGATCAAACAAGGAAGAAAGTTGACCTCATCAAGCTTCAAGTACAAGAAAGGGATGAAGAGCTTGCCAAGCTTAAGAAGGAATTTCATCAAAGCAAAAGGAAGCATCATGAAGAAGTCATATCCATGACAAATCAATAAAGCAAAGAAGCAGGAAAATACCTTGTCAAGTCAACTTGAACAAAGGCACAAGAGTGTGAAAAAACTTGAAGAAGAGATTGGTTAGTACAAGGTAGAGGTCTCCTCCCTTAAGTCTCAATTACAAGAAGCCAGGAAATAGGCACAAGGAGTTGAGAAGAGAATGGAGAGCAGTCAAGAAAAGAATGAAGAAATCTTCAAAATGAAGTCAGATATCATCTCCCTTAAAATAGTAGCAGCTGAAGCTACTCATAGCAAGGAAGAAACTGAGGAAAAACTTGCAAAGAAGAATAATGAGTGTGAAAGATTGGAAGAAGAGATTGTCCTCCTCAGAAAAAAGGTTGAAGGGATGAACAAAATCTTGAAGAACTCTCAAGCCTTGGATGACATGCTCAGCTATCACAGATTTCCATATGATAAATCAGGTCTCGGGTATGCAGGTGAACCCTCAAACAAGAATGGAAATTCTTTAAACAAAAGAGAAGTGAAGAAGCCAGAAAGAAATGGTGATGCTCCCAGTTCTAGCAAATGCAAGGAGAAAAATCAAGGCTACAATAGAAGAGAACCAACTCCAAGAAGAAATGTAGATGATGACAAAGAGGCGAGAGGCAGTGGTTATCATCAAAGGATCTCAAGGTAGAAAGGCTTCAGAAGTACATCAAGGAAACCTCCATCTCCCAGGCACCAAAGTTCATTTTTTGGTTATTGTTATTCCTATTCAAACTTTGGTCATATGGAAAAAGACTGTAAAGCATATCATAAAGATAGATGTTATGGTCCCAAACCATCTCATAGAGATAGATGTTATAGTCTATGACAACCTCCAAGAAACAATTTTGCAAGAAGAAATCATGAATTCTTATTCATGAACAATTTAGAATGCTTCAAGTGTCATAACATTGGTCATATGGCACGTGGTTGTAACTTAACATGGGCTCTTACACAAGCTAGAACCATGCAAAAGAAGAAAGTTACACAAGTATGGAGAAGGAAGGAAATACAATCCGAAATTCCCTTGAGTTCTTCAGCCAACAGCATATGTCATTGGCCTGAATTTTGACAATCTAAGCATTAGATGGACAGACTCTGCCCAAAAGCGATGATGCATACAGTTAGGGGGAGCCCATCATGTCTCAAGAGCACTCCATTGAAGCATATGGTCTTGTAACCATTCTTTGGACTGTTGTTAAAGAAATAGGGCAAACAACCATGGTGCTAATATCACAAAAGTTTATGTATTAACTCAGGAATTTAATGTGAGAACAGATAAATTCTAGACACTAATAGAGGCGGTCTTCATACAAACAGATACATCTGGAATAGAGTTTGAAGTTAGAGTAGCTGGCAGCCTATATCAAAACTGAAGTACTGCATGAAGATGCAGATTAGCAATTGTATTTAAAATACAGTCACAGATTGGATATCTAAATCTGCTAAGAGGAAATAACTAGCTGGGATATGTACAAGAACGCAAGGAAAATATGGCTCGTAGGAAGGAGAATGTTGTGCAGTCAAGAATAACTTAAGTTGATACAAATCACTTAAGAAATATAGCAACAGTAAGGCACAACGCCTCACATTTTTGTCCAAATGCAATGATGATTGAATACTAGATGGCAGTAACTTAAGGGGAAGCACAGATACACAAAGGAACTCAAATTTGAAGAAAGATAACAAGAAAGACAATCTTAATGGTAGTCTCTCTAGATTCGAACTATGAAGGTCTCTCAATTCTGCCTGTGGAGACAACAATATGAATTGAAGCATAAAAGCCTAGACTTGGACACTTGGTGTATAGCTATTTGAAATCTGACTGTAAGCATTGAAGTAGAGTATCCTTAAGCATTGTTGAAGCCATGATAAAGCAGTTTTGAGACATGAAGAGGGAATAATGTGCAAATTGATGATAAAGCATCAATCCTTCTATCTTGATTAAAAAGAATAAGAACACTATGAAAGGGGGAGTCACAGACCCATGAAGATCTACCATTGATGAAGAACATAAGCAGCTTGATAGGGGAAGTCCCAGAGCACTCCTTTGCCATTGATGTCAAAGGAGGAGAGAAGAATAATATTGCCATCAATAACAAAGGGGGAGATTGTTGACCTAGGTTGTCATTGATGTCAATATGGAAATATTCTGGATACTAGAGGATGACATGAAGCCAAGGGGATGCAAAGCAGATTTATGAAGAGACAGGAGCAAGGCCATCAGGATAGCCAAGCCATAAGCAAAGAGGAGCTACCTAAGGAGGCATATCAAAGCACATTATAGGATATCAAAGCAAGAGAGGTGTTCATATATGCAAGGAGATCTTTGAAAGACACTACCAAGCCAGAGGAGCCACATTGGAGCAAGAGGAGCTACAAGAGGAGCCACACATATATATAATATATATATGTCATATATATATGCCAAAGAAGAGGATCACATAGAGAAAACAGAGGAGCAAACAGAGCCATGGGACGCAGCAAACACAGCTGTCAGAATCCAGAGGAAGACCGATCAGAGGAGCATTGAGGAAGAGCAGAGGACATAGCGGAAGAGCAGTTAAGGGAGGAGTATTATAGCGGAGCAGTATATAATATTGGAGGAGCCACATAGAACCGATAGAAAGGAAACAACGGAGTATATATAAACAGAGTTACAAGGGTGGAGCAATATATACTATAAGAGGTGGCAGCAGTAGATTATATCGGCGGTTAAAAACGATATAAATATGCATTTAACACAAACGGAGGCGAAAGACTTATACATATATGCATTTACCCATCGACAACAAAAACATAGTTATATGGCTTTAACACTATCGGAAGGAAAACAGAGGCCAAAACATATATATATGGCAAAACACTATCCGCGAAGAAGTTTATATATATATATATCGGCATATATATGTATATCGGCGACATTGCTAATCGGCGATTCAGCTATGTGCCACTGAAACCTCCGATTGCGATAATGTACGTGGACTCGATGGACTCATCAAAAATAGTTTATATAATATCACGTCCAGTAGGGGAATCAGTCATTGGAAATCGCATATGTTAAGAAGCCTTGCCACACCCAAGCACCGATTGCGATAAGGTTGCGGACCTGACGTGAATATTAACTATGGTTCATTGTTATATCGTGTCCATAGGAGGATTGGTCATCGACCATCGGCGGAGTCATGGGTTCGATATATAAAGGATCCCTGGTAGTCACGAATCGCCGATTGCGATTTAAGCGCGGACCTGATGCATAAATAAATATGAGTGTAATATTTTCTGAAGTCCGCCCTTTAGTTTTTGCCTATGTTCAATCGTAATTCCTGTGTATTTGTATATATTGCTTGCACGGGGTTTGGAGACATAGATACGTTAAGTAATGCTCCCGATAGCTCAAAAGACTAGATTCAAGCCGATTGCGATTGCGATAGGACGTGGAAGGTTCGTTAAATGTAAAATCTGTGTATGCCCGACATCATTGCCAAACGAAGCACTGTTACGGTAAACAGGGAAGATGGGTTCTTCGTGGATTGTTTGGACCTAGCCATTGATTCAACCTGTCCTGTGAGCATGAATAGACTGAGGAAACCGAAATACGGGAAGCTGAAGAAGCAAGCGAGCACAGAGGAAATAACAGCGAGCGTTGAGGAAGTCTAAGAGGCAGTGTAAGAGGAAACGAATGGATGAAGGCATGGGAATGTATAAAACAATAAACATAGAGGACTATAGTTGTTGTTGTTGTTGCGAAAAATCAGAATATGAGGTAGGAGAGGCAACAAAGGTGGTTAAGCATTGTATGAAGTTGCTGGTGAACGCTGGTGAAGGCTGTTGCAGCTGTTGAACACTATTGAAGCAGTTGGAGAAAAAAACAGAACAGAAAGAGGGCCGCAGGGCTAACAGGACAGCAGACAGCCGAAGGGGAGAAGTAGCAGCAGAGAACATATGCTTGAACTGAAAGTAGGTTCTTATGTAGAGTTTTAGTGTTGTTGTAGTGGACTCACTAGAGTTGTGTGAAGACATTATCAGAGAGCATGAAGGCTATTGCAGACTATGCGTGGGCAGTGTGCAGAATTGTAAAGACTCATTCATAAGAAGACTGGTTGTCATTGATACTATAGTTTGGAGACTACAGTGAAAGCTGTAAATAGACAAAACTCAGCAGAGAAGAGTTCTGAGAATAGAACATTATTATCAAAAGTGCCTTGACAAGATTGGAGTCCTTTGGGGCTAGTGCCTCAAAAGCAAGAAGGATAGGAGTCCTTGGGGCTAGTGCCTCAGAAGTAAGCAGGATTGGAGTCCTTGGGGTTGATGCCTCAGAAGTAGGAAGGATTGAAGTCCTTGGGAGTTTGTGCTCCTAAGTCCAAGATTGGTGTCTTGGCGAAATAGAGTTGGTGCTCTGGAGGTTTGAGCCTCACCAAAGTCCAAGTTGGAGCTTGGCAACTGATTTTAATCATCTATATATTGTATCTATTTTACTACACAGTTTATATTAATAAAAGCATTTATTCTTGCTGTTCATCTTGTGTTCTGAATATATGTGTTTTAACTGGTGAAACAATAGTGGGAAAAAGGAACACTGGTTCACCGCCCCCTCAGTATTTCCAACATGTGACGGATGCAATGACAGATTAAGTCATATTGCAATGTGCGATGGGTCCACATGGATATGCATCACAGTCAGGAGTTGTCTGTGGCAGAGGTCTGATGCGATGTCGCAAATCGCTATCGGCGATTGCAATGGATCGCTTGACACATAGTAGCTTCGCTCCCGAAGTGTCGATGCAATATACATTAGCAATCGCAAGTCGCAAGGGTTCAAGGCTTGGAATTAACACAAACCACTTCATTGTAGCGATGCGATATTAGGTTTCGGACTTGATATGACTCACCGCTCCTGTGTATTAAGTTTCAAGTCCACTTTCCGCCTCTGATAGTGTATTTACCTATACTCAATCTTTCTACCTTTTCTGCTTCCCGATAGTGTAAAAGCATGCATATATATGATTTAGCCACCGATACATGTGGTTGTGGCATATATATGATATGTGCTCCCAATTGCATATTCCTTTAGCATATATGGCCCCCGAATGTTATGTGCTCCCAATAGTGTGTTTTAAATGCATATATATATATATTTATTTATATATATATTTGTTTTGTGCTCCAATAGTGTGAAAGCACACATATATATAATATATGCTCCTCACCTGCGTTTGCATGCATATAACTCTTTTGTGGCCTGATAGCTCCCGATAATATAAATACACCCTGTTAGCGCTTGAGATTTCACTAGGCTGAGGAAGGTAAACTTCAAGGCTACATCAAAACCATTCACCTCGTAGCTAGCCCTACGAGGTATGAGAAGGCTCTCTCGGGTCAGATTCGATAGATCTTTCAATATGATTAGGCTGACCAAGTAATAATAAATATTTTAGGCTAGTAAATTGATAAGGGGGTTGATTGATGATTTTTGGGTTTTTGGTGGCAATTGGTGGAAGTGCAATTCAGGGTGCGGGGAATGAGCACAGTTTTTGCAGGGTGATCTTAGGGGCAAGGTAGGAGAGTGAGTGCTGATGTCTTAATTGAGATGGATGATCAGAGATGATAGAGGAGAAGCTAAAGAGGGCAAACACACAAATTCGAATCCTCTCTAGACAGTAGAAAACATAAAAATTGAACAAACTAAAAAGCTGAGCATGTCAAAACATGAGTTCAAACTTTACCACTTCATCTGTCCAATTAGAAGCATAAGAGAGATGTGAAACACATAAACAAACTTACAAGAACATGTAGAGACACACCATCAACAATCAGATCCACAAAGAATCCTCAAAGATGTCTGTAAAACCCTGGCTTTCCTTGCCTTCAATTGCAGAAATAGATGCACAATATACAATAAAGCTTCCTTACACAAGAGTCCAATCATCCAAATGAGAAGGAGAGAGAATAATATAGGACCATCTCACTCCTTTCCCACCTCTAGGGGTCGAGCTCAGCTTTCTAGGAGAGTTTGAACAAATTCTAAATAAGAACTAGAAAATAGGCAGCCAAACAACTTGCCTCTTTTACTTAGCTAACTCATCCATGCATTAATTTTTCACTTTTTACATCAAAGAAGCTTCTAGAAGGGTAAAGAGAGATAAAATCTACCAAGTGCCATGAAAATATTACATTTATCCTTCATCTACAAGTAAAAATAGTCAACCATAGTCAAAACAGCGTTTTTTGACCAAAAAGGTCAATTCTGGCAAAGCTGGAACTTTTGGTCGCGCCCCCTGAAGTTTTGGTCGCGCACCTTCACAGCTGTTTTTGAGTGGGTTCCACTGGTCAAATCAGGTGCAAGATAGCTCATTGGAAAGCTTGATCTGTCTACTTTCCATCCCAAGTGGAATTTCTGGATTTGGAGTTGATTTGACCCCTCAAAAATCAATTCTCCCAAGGTCACTTTCTGCAACTCAAAAAGTGGGCAGAAAGTCATTTTTTTGATGTATTTTGAGCTTTTGGAGGCTCAAATCTCAATCAGGCTTCTCCCAAGTATTGGTAATTTTTCTTTTTGCATGCCCTTTCCAAAAATGCCAAGTTTTCAAAATTCGAGCAGTCTCCAAAATGGTCTCACCGGGGTGAGACCAAACCGTGGGCAAAACCTGTAATTTTACCAAAAATTCCAAAATGCTCCAAAATTCTCAAAATTTTCACATTTTGATGCTAGATCAAGGCTGATCAGTACCATGATGAGAGAGGGAGGCTTCAGCCAAGATACGGAGCGGATTTGTCCTTTTCCTCCTCTTCTTCGGGCCTCTAACAGCTTTCGTTGGAGAATTTTCATTTTTGCCTTGCCAACATGTAACCTTAATGATGACCACCTTTGACCCTTACGAGGCCTCTGCTGTGTCTCAACTCTGTAGAAGAAGACCGGTCATCACCTTGCTCATTAGTTTCAGTGGTTGACAAGATGTTATTGAGCAAGGTGGAACAAGATTAGGCAAAGATGACTGCTGCCCTGCCTGCAAAATGCTGAGAAGTATGCTGTTTTCAAGGGGAAACATCATGAGGGACGTGTTAGGGGAGGGAATTTACATATAGGAAAGGGAAAAAAATATATATAAGCAGGGAATTTTGAAGGAAACATCACATAATGCTAAACATGTCATTCCATCTCTCACCATTTGCAAATCAATACTTTATTTAGGGAAACTGTGTGTTTTTTAAGCATCAAGGGAAAGGACAATGAAAATCTTCATGATGGAGGGGAGGATGCCATGGGCATAGGGGGGATAGGGCAGCATCACTTATGTACAGTAACAGGCAGCTCATTTCATTTTGCTTTTGCATGTCCTTGAGGAGTATACTCTGTTTTTCATAATTTCAAAATGACCATTTGATGCTTTGGGAAACAGGGATTTAGGGTTTCTGATTGTAAGAGGAAGGGAAGGGGTTGTTGTGATCATTTTACAGTGGAAAGGAGAGGGGATTGTATCATAGGAATGAGGGAAAATAGAGGATATTAGGGATTAGGTTTAGGGGGGATAATGGAACCCATCAACAAAGTCTGCTGCCAATCAATTTTTGTAGCAGCAATTCATTTAAAACAGAGGCAGCCTTATTTTTTCATTTGCCATGAGTAATTAGGGTTTCACTGTGTGATTTGATCATAGGGAGGGATATTCAATTGCCTAGGGAGTTTAACTGAAGGGACAAGCAATTGAATTAGGGTTTACATAGGGAATTAGGTAGGGGAAAAAACAGAGTTTTGAGGAGGGGAAAAAGATACCATGTTACTGCAAACCCTATAACCACAGCAAGTCTGATTTCTTTGATGTCTATGCAAATGAAATTTTGTCATGACCTTATTGAGCTTTGAAGTCCTTGACATCATACAGCAAGATGACATTTTCTTTATTTTTTTCTAAGGCTATGCAAGTAACAATTTTTACCGTTTTTACAATTCTTGTGTGCATGCCTTGTCATCACTTTTCTTTTTGTTTTTTTTTTTTACATTGTTTTCTTTTCATTCTTTTGCTGTGCATTTCATATATAATTTGCTGTGTATACTAGTGCTTAGGGTTTGATCATTATACATGGGGAAAAGGTAGGGTTTATAGGGTTTGAAAGGACTAGGGTTGGTATGATTAATTTGCAAATGAGATCAATAAATATGACATGTTAACATATGTAATTTACATGGGAAAATGAAAGGAGGGACATAAGGGAAAAATTGCCTTGAAAAACAAACAAATGTCCATGCATATTGCTTGCAAAACATCAAGTCATTTAGCTTATTCTCTATTGATTCCTTGCATAAAATCATGACCATTACCTTCCTTTGCAACCACAAACCATCACACAACCCGTGGAGAGACATACCTCAAAAAATCGAGCAAATTTGAGGGAGATTTGGCGTTTGGGAGAGTTTCAAGGCGGGCAGATTTTTGGTCGCGCCCGCCCTCAGAATGGTCGCGCCCCCTTCGTTTGGTCGCGCCCGTGTTATTTAACACTGCGCTTTGGCCTCCGTTTGGTCGCGCGCACCCAGGTGGTCGCGCACCTGTCCAGAATGGTCGCGCACCACTTCTAACCTTGGAACTTGCAGAAACCTGCCAAAATTGCCTCCTCTTGCCTCTAACACGAATTTTTGACTTTCATTTGCACAATAAGAGTGACTAGAGAGGGAAATTAGCTTTTATAGGTTCACTTTAAAAAAATTTAACTTTAGAACCCATTTTATTGTTTTCAACTTGCTTTTCCTTTAAACACTGTTTAGAGTCTTTTTGTCCTGAAATGAGCTCTTTTGATGCGTTTGACTCCGTTCTTTTTGCAGGTTGACCGCCTGATGGATGTAGTGAAGGAACCAGGGTTGTTGCCGACACTTTTACAAATTTTTGAAATTTCTTTATTTTTACAAATTCCTCATGGCCTTGGACTTAAAAAAGGTTTTTTTTTAAATCCAAGGCATAAAGTGAGCTGTAGCTGAAGAAAATGATAATGAAACATATGTACAAAATTCCTTCCGGCTTGCTGGGCACTTACTGACCATGACTCATTACCTTGAAATGATTTTGACTCAAAACCCTAGACCTAAGACCATGGGATCTCAAGACAAAAAATGAACAAGCATGACTCAATTACATTGTTGTATGACCTGATCCAGCAAAGCCAAGAAGGGAACAAAGACCAGCTCCTCCATTCAGTGTTATGGCATGCCTAGTGGGATGCAAAATTGACATGATGAGACACCTATAACTGCATATGCAAAGAGTTATTGATCACTGATGGAGGGCTCAAGACCGACACTAACATTGGCTCCAATGGGGATGGCAGCTCCTTGGAGGTGCCAAGAACCTCAGACCTCTTGGGAGAGCAGACCAGTGCTTTATTCATTGGGCAATGGAGTCAACTAATAGAAAAAATAACCAACTCAAAAAGACTTTATTTGACTTGACTATAAACTGAAAACTTTGAAAGGACTTTGACTAAACTGAAAATTTAAAGGGACTAAGACACAAACTGACTCATGACTGACTTAACTAAAACAAGAACTTACAAAGCTTATTGAAGGGCAGCAGTCCATCAAGATCTGGAATCATGATGACAACCACCTGCATACTAATGAAATATGTACAATCATGTATAATGAGCTTTCCAATGTAACCAATCCAGCAGATGGCTACATACCAAATTTATGTTCTCACGTATCTCGAGCAGGCGGAACGATGAACCTGTAGGCAACTCAAAATAACCACTGAAACCAAAGCTTATGATAATGAACCAGGTAAAATTTATCTTCTCTAGTGCTTGCAGAAGAATTCCAAAGGGATCTTGATAATCCTGAAGCACTATCTTGTTTGGAGATCCAGCTGCAAAAATATAAGTACTTGCTTCATTCTGATCTGAAAAAACAGTGGGTTGCTGATTGATAGGAAGGCACGAAGAGGTGTAAACTTCTGCCATATGAGTGTTGACTGTACATTCCTTGACCGTGAGAATTTCGGGCATATATTCCTCTACTTCATGATCTAGGTCATTCTTAAATAACAAACAATCTTCAAGGTCCTCAAACATGACAGCCTTATCATCTTTGTGAAGGAAAACATTATTTGTTTGCTGATCTATAAAACTAATTACAAGACTGTCATCATTTTCAAAAGAGGAAGAAGTTTCACCAACACTTTCCTGACTATGTGTGCATTGCAAATCTGCTGTAACTTCGACTGAAACATGACCTTTCAAGAGTTGATCTATTTCATCTTCAGACAAAGGAGACAATGCCTTTTGTTTCCTTCTGCTTAAACAATAATTATCTTCATATGACAAGGCACTCAAACTATCATTTATTACTGAATTATTGAAAGGAGATTCATCACTTACTTGCACAAAGATCTCACCTTGCTGTTCATGAATATCTGAATCCATACCGCTGTCTATGATCTCAACACCAAAATTCTCCTTTTCAGGATTCAACACAAGGTATTCTTGGTCATCATGATCTGAATGTAGTTCTGAAGTAGTTGGCTTGTCTTCTTCAATCTGCATGCTGTCTTTTTCTTTGGGCAGATCTGTAATAGAACCTTCTCTTTCATCATTTTCAGCCATATGGCCATTTTCAACCTGTTGATCTTGACAAGTATCTAAGATTTCTGTGTGCTGCTGAAATGGATTTTCATACAAGGCTTCCATGATCTCTTCATCCATGAAATTGTCATCTTCATAAAACTTTTCAAGGCTTTCAATAAAATTATGAGCATGCTTGCAACAGTCATGAACCAAATTTAATGATGGATAAGATGCTTGATATCTTTCAATGAACAAGACATGAAAATCCTTCAAACAGTAAATACAAGCAGGCGGCAAACTTTCATACCATGATTGAGCTTTACCTTCCAGAGTGGCCAAAAATATCTTCATCAAGCAATCCTCAGGAAAATCGATCTTGAATTTGCGAATATGCATATGAAATCTAATCAAATGTAAAGCAGCATCCTTCTTACCATCATCATTAAATATAGGCAAATTCCTTGACCAATCTACCTTTGGAATTTTATTCGGAAAACCTGGAATGTGATCTCGGCTCAAGGGAGCATATCTTCTTGCAATTAGGTCCATCATGAAAATCTCAAAGCCACTGATCTATCTGCAGTGAAGTCACCATGAAGCATTGATCTCTGGAGTTTTCAGTGAAGGAGTCGCCAGTGAATGATTTCAGCCTTTCAAGTGTCTGATCGTTGTCCACTATCAACAATCAGATCTGAACTTGATATATGTACTGGGGTGAAATGCAAATGAAGTGGTCGTATTCACAAGCTCACGGAGATTGACTGAAGCAGCGTTTATCTACTAACGTTGATGTAAAACAAGAGCGTTTTCGAAGGCTTCTGGCGTAACTTCAGGCTCCGTCTAAGACTTATGAAACAAACACATCAACACACAAACAAGTTTGTTCTCCCCAGTATGGTCGCCACTATGTTAGCGCTTGAGATTTCACCCTAGGCTGAGGAAGGTAAACCTTCAAGGCTACATCAAACCATTTCACCTCGTAGCTAGCCCTACGAGGTATGAGAAGGCTCTCTCGGGTCAGATTCGATAGATCTTTCAATATGATTAGGCTGACCAATTAATAATAAAGATTTTAGGCTAGTAAATTGATAAGGGGGTTGATTTGATGATTTTTGGGGTTTTTGGTGGCAATTGGTGGAAGTGCAATTCAGGGTGCGAGGAATGAGCACAGTTTTTGCAGGGTGATCTTAGGGGCAAGGTAGGAGTGAGTGCTGATGTCTTAATCTGAGATGGATGATCAGAGATGATAGAGGAGAAGCTAAAGAGGGCAAACACACAATTCGAATCCTCTCTAGACAGTAGAAAACATTAAAATTGAACAAACTAAAAAGCTGAGCATGTCAAAACATGAGTTCAAACTTTACCACTTCATCTGTCCAATTTAGAAGCATAAGAGAGATGTGAAACACATAAACAAACTTACAAGAACATGTAGAGAACACACCATCAACAATCAGATCCACAAGAATCCTCAAAGATGTCTGTAAAACCATGGCTTTCCTTGCCTTCAATTGCAGAAATAGATGCACAATATACAATAAAGCTTCCTTACACAAGAGTCCAATCATCAAAATGAGAAGGAGAGAGCATAATATAGACCATCTAACTCCTTTCCCCACCTCTAGGGGTCGAGCTCAGCTTTCTAGGAGCAGTTTGAACAAATTCTAAACTAAGAACTAGAAAATAGGCAGCCAAACAACTTGCCTCTATTACTTAGCTAACTCATCCATGCATTAATTTTTCACTTTTTACATCAAAGAAGCTTCTAGAAGGGTAAAGAGAGATAAAATCTACCAAAGTGCCATGAAAATATTACATTTATCCTTCATCTACAAGTAAAAATAGTCAACCATAGTCAAAACAG
This sequence comes from Pinus tabuliformis, assembly GCA_031772625.1. Taxonomy (NCBI): domain Eukaryota; kingdom Viridiplantae; phylum Streptophyta; class Pinopsida; order Pinales; family Pinaceae; genus Pinus; species Pinus tabuliformis. The sequence continues at coordinate 1,282,328,654 of CM062809.1, forward strand.
CGTTTTTTGACCAAAAAGGTCAATTCTGGCAAAGCTGGAACTTTTGGTCGCGCCCCCTGAAGTTTTGGTCGCGCACCTTCACAGCTGTTTTTGAGTGGGTTCCACTGGTCCAAATCAGGTGCAAGATAGCTCATTGGAAAGCTTGATCTGTCTACTTTCCATCCCAAGTGGAATTTCTGGATTTGGAGTTGATTTGACCCCTCAAAAATAAATTCTCCCAAGGTCACTTTCTGCAACTCAAAAAGTGGGCAGAAAGTCATTGTTTTGATGTATTTTGAGCTTTTGGAGGCTCAAATCTCAAAATCAGGCTTCTCCCAAGTATTGGTAATTTTTCTTTTTGCATGCCCTTTCCAAAAATGCCAAGTTTTCAAAATTCCGAGCAGTCCTCCAAAATGGTCTCACCCGGGGTGAGACCAAACCGTGGGCAAAACCTGTAATTTTACCAAAAATTTCCAAAATGCTCCAAAATTCTCAAAATTTTCACATTTTGATGCTAGATCAAGGCTGATCAGTACCATGATGAGAGAGGGAGGCTTCAGCCAAGATACGGAGCGGATTTTTCCTTTTCCTCCTCTTCTTCCGGGCCTCTAACAGCTTTCGTTGGAGAATTTTCATTTTTGCCTTGCAAACATGTAACCTTAATGATGACCACCTTTGCCACCCTTACGAGGCCTCTGCTGTGTCTCAACCTCTGTAGAAGAAGACCGGTCATCACCTTGCTCATTAGTTTCAGTGGTTGACAAGATGTTATTGAGCAAGGTGGAACAAGATTAGGCAAAGATGACTGCTGCCCTGCCTGCAAAATGCTGAGAAGTATGCTGTTTTCAAGGGGAAACATCATGAGGGACGTGTTAGGGGAGGGAATTTACATATAGGAAAGGGAAAAATATATATAAGCAGGGAATTTTGAAGGAAAACATCACATAATGCTAAACATGTCATTCCATCTCTCACCATTTGCAAATCAATACTTTATTTAGGGAAACTGTGTTTTTTAAGCATCAAGGGAAAGGACAATGAAAATATTCATGATGGAGGGGAGGATGCCATGGGCATAGGGGGATAGGGCAGCATCACTTATGTACAAGTAACAGGCAGCTCATTTCATTTTGCTTTTGCATGTCCTTGAGGAGTATACTCTATTTTTCATAATTTCAAAATGACCATTTGATGCTTTGGGAAACAGGGATTTAGGGTTTCTGATTGTAAGAGGAAGGGAAGGGGTTGTTGTGATCATTTTACAGTGGAAAGGAGAGGGGATTGTATCATAGGAATGAGGGAAAATAGAGGATATTAGGATTAGGTTTAGGGGGGATAATGGAACCCATCAACAAAGTCTGCTGCCAATCAATTTTTGTAGCAGCAATTCATTTAAAACAGAGGCAGCCTTATTTTTTCATTTGCCATGAGTAATTAGGGTTTCACTGTGTGATTTGATCATAGGGAGGGATATTCAATTGCCTAGGGAGTTTAACTGAAGGGACAAGCAATTGAATTAGGGTTTACATAGGGAATTAGGTAGGGGAAAAAACAGAGTTTTGAGGAGGGGAAAAAGATACCATGTTACTGCAAACCCTAACCACAGCAAGTCTGATTTCTTTGATGTCTATGCAAATGAAATTTTGTCATGACCTTATTGAGCTTTGAAGTCCTTGACATCATACAGCAAGATGACATTTTCTTTATTTTTTTCTAAGGCTATGCAAGTAACAATTTTTACCGTTTTTACAATTCTTGTGTGCATGCCTTGTCATCACTTTTCTTTTTGTTTTTTTTTTTACATTGTTTTCTTTTCATTCTTTTGCTGTGCATTTCATATATAATTTGCTGTGTATACTAGTGCTTAGGGTTTGATCATTATACATGGGGAAAAGGTAGGGTTTATAGGGTTTGAAAGGACTAGGGTTGGTATGATTAATTTGCAAATGAGATCAATAAATATGACATGTTAACATATGTAATTTACATGGGAAAATGAAAGGAGGGACATAAGGGAAAAATTGCCTTGAAAAACAAACAAACTGTCCATGCATATTGCTTGCAAAACATCAAGTCATTTAGCTTATTCTCTATTGATTCCTTGCATAAAATCATGACCATTACCTTCCTTTGCAACCACAAAACCATCACACAACACGTGGAAGAGACATACCTCAACAAAATCGAGCAAATTTGAGGGAGATTTGGCGTTTGGGAGAGTTTCAAGGCGGGCAGACTTTTTGGTCGCGCACGCCCTCAGAATGGTCGCGCCCCTTCGTTTGGTCGCGCCCGTGTTATTTAACACTGCGCTTTGGCCTCCGTTTGGTCGCGCGCACCCAGGTGGTCGTGCACCTGTCCAGAATGGTCGCGCACCACTTCTAACCTCGGAACTTGCAGAAACTTGCCAAAATTGCCTCCTCTTGCCTCTAACACGAATTTTTGACTTTCATTTGCACAATAAGAGTGACTAGAGAGGGAAATTAGCTTTTATAGGTTCACTTTAAAAAAATTTAACTTTAGAACCCACTTTCTAATGTTTTCAACTTGCTTTTCCTTTAAACACTGTTTAGAGTCTTTTTGTCCTGAAATGAGCTCTTTTGATGCGTTTGACTCCGTTCTTTTTGCAGGTTGACCGCCTGATGGACTGTAGTGAAGGAACCAGGGTTGTTGCCGGCACTTTTACAAATTTTTGAACATTTCTTTATTTTTACAAATTCCTCATGGCCTTGGACTTAAAAACAAGGTTTTTTTTAAATCCAAGGCATAAAGTGAGCTGTAGCTGAAGAAAATGATAATGAAACATATGTACAAAATTCCTTCCGGCTTGCTGGGCACTTACTGACCATGACTCATTACCTTGAAATGATTTTGACTCAAAACCCTAGACCTAAGACCATGGGATCTCAAGACAAAAAATAAGAACAAGCATGACTCAATTACATTGTTGTATGACCTGATCCAGCAAAGCCAAGAAGGGAACAAAGACCAGCTCCTCCATTCAGTGTTATGGCATGCCTAGTGGGATGCAAAATTGACACTGATGAGACACCTATAACTGCATATGCAAAGAGTTATTGATCACTGATGGAGGGCTCAAGACCGACACTAACACACCCATTGCTCCTCTAATGGCTTTGTCTACTTCCTTATAGCTCTGCTTGTTCCTCTGTTGCTCTGATCGTTGTCTGCATCCTCTGTTTTCTCTGTTTGATCCTGTACTTTGTTCCTCATGCTTCTGTTCTACTCCTCTTGGCTCCATCGGCTCCTCAAATATTGCCATATTGACATCAATGACAATCTATGTCCAACAAAAAGAATGACTAAAACAGGGAATTAAATTGGAGAATTTGATTTTCTAAAATAGGCCTCCAGGAAAGTTTGAATATCTCCCAATCCATGAAACTTGTGTAGAAATTGAAGGATGTTATTGTGATTGAGTCTGTCCTTCACAAACACCTCCTTTGGTTTTCCAAAATTCATCTTCAGTTGGTCATAAACATCTTTTTAAAATTATGACCAAAAATAGAGCCAAAAGCGCAACGTGCAGGCACAGAAGCGCAACAAAAGTTTGAAGGCTGGTTGAATGACTTTGGTGCATCTTTAATTTGAACTGATGGCTGGTACTTGTAGCTGGGGATTTCCTCTATATCGCAGAAGCTTGAAATCAGCAAAAATACTTCTCCAAGACCATTTATAACTCAAATGTCCACAACTACTCCATAAGCACAGCGTGTGACCAAAAATAATGGTAGAAAGGTGAAATTTTAGTGGTTTTCGACCTTTTCCTGCAAATCCATGAGCTGACAAGATACCAAAAGTAGATTTCTAAGATGTACTAACCATAAGACACATGTACATGTTTTCCATTTGTCATTTGGAGGTCCTCAGAAAAAGCGCAGCGTGGGCATGCTGTGTTTCTGAGAGTGGCCCTTTTGACTGTGTGCAAAAATACTCAAAAATTCAAAAATTTGATGCCTTTTCTTATTTTCTGGGCCAATTTTATGCCACTAAGGAGGCATAAGCTAGGAGGTATAAATTTTCTCTCTTCTTGAGCTTCTTACTTTGGTGATGGTGTGAAATTATCATGTACTTTGAAAAGTGACTTGATGAGGTAGTGTACTGCAACTTTATTACTTTGTTTGGAAAGGCTACATCTCCATGTGGGGTAAATGTACCTTTGATACCTTTTTGACAAACTTATCCCTAATTACTAACTCCCATGATGGTGACAATGGTGATGACATGACTCCCATGTAAATTTTGATGACATGAGCAAATGATGACACCTAATGCATATCTTAACCATGATTTGGAACTTCGAACCCTTTAAGTATGCACATGAATGACTTAATGACCAAAATGATGACCAAGACATTCATTTGATGACCTATGACAAGGAATGATGACATGACATGATCTGAAATCACCCCCTAAATGATCTCAGTTAATTAATGAAGGTATTACAGACTTATGTGCTGGGGTGTGCCTGTGTTATTTTATGCAATGGATCGATAAGATTGTGAAATACACAGATATGAAACAGTAATAGAACACAGTAAGCAAACACATAAACACAAAAAATTTAATAAGGAGTTCACCCAATCCTCCTGGGCTACGTCTCTTGGTCAGGCCTTCAGTGGTGGCCTTTCTATTGTGTCTTAAAGCAGAGTTTTCACAATAAGGAGCTCAATTTGAGTTTCACTTAACAGATGATGATTGATAGGATTGTATTTGGATCCCCCAAATCTCTAGAGTACATAGACTCCCCTTACTGAATCTTGACCTCAACTGGTCTCAGTAGTATGAGTCCAATTTGGTACTCAATACCCGACAGGTATACACAAAAGAGTTGCTTGAACCTCTCAAGCCTTCTCTGGAGTTCACAGACTCTCGGACTCTCTCTGTCTCTGTCTGCTTGATGCTGCCTTTACTCTGTAGGTCAGCTCGGCTTCTCTGTTCTCTACAATTCACTTCTTTCTTGCCTCTCGGCTTTCTGCTTCTCTTTCTCTACTCCCTTTACTCTTTCTTTGTTCGTGGCTTAAAGCCAATTTGCTCCCTGACTGTTTGTTTCTACTTCCCGGCTCTCTGGATCTCCTTCCTCTGTCCGCTTGAATTCCCCTACTCTGTGTCATCATCACTGTGTAATGCTTCACAAAGAGGTGGCCACTTGTTTTCTCACGAACTGAGTGTCAGTTCTCTTTGAATTTTCGTTATTTCTGTTGCTCCAACATTGCCCGCGAAACTGATTCCTCTGCCAACTCATCGGTCATGCCGGACCTCAAATCTTATATGACTCAACCTATTTCCCCATCAAATTTGGTCATCCATCAGATCGTTTCTTCGTCGTTGATCTGGAGCCTCCAGATCCTATGGTCTCCGTCCATATCACGCAGTTAAGTAGCATGACCTTTACCCGTGCAATGTGAGTGGTTTTATCTCTCATCCAATGGACGCGTGTCACCCAGTGTATGGCATCGGGCAGGACTCGGTCGAACCCGCTTACCACTTGAAGCCCTTCTGATATCCTGCCAGTTTTAGCGCGGGACCCGCCTTCTAACAAAATCGGCGATTTCCGTACATTTTTATGCTTTTCCTCGTGACCGAGCGCTTGGGGGCTTTCCTTCACTGAGGGGGATGTCCTGCGCTAAATCACGTATCAAAAACTGCCTCTATTTTTGGATTTGACCTCCCATTTGTCAATTTGTGCCATTACGCAGTCACCATGGGCCAACGGTCTGCACTCTTTAACCGAGGGTCCTCGTTGTTCCGTGCTGACCAAAAATTGCCATTGTTCAGAGGTAATTTCTGATAAGCTTCGACATCCATAATACTTTGAAACTTCGGTATGAGTTTTACATAGTTCAAAGAACTTTAAGAGCGTTTAAGGATCCAATTCGAATCATGACCATGATGATATTTTATGACCTTGAAAATGGAGGGAGTAGTAATGACACCTAGGACATGACTCAAGGCTCATTTGACAATAAAAAGACATGTCAAATTTTATTTGAAAATATAACAATTTGACTTAAGACCCTATCAATCACATGGAAAGAGTACATTTTATGATCGGTGACTCATAGACACTAACATTCTACACCAAATAGTTACTGATAATGCACACGCTTTTAGTAGTGTTAAAATGCTAGAGTTTTATTAGAAGTAACCGATTACATTACATCATTCTACACCTTATTACCTCAAGGTAATGGATTAACAGAATCATCCAACAAAATTTTGGTCAAGGTCATTAAGAAAGTATTGGCAGACCATAAAAATGAGTTGGGATAGTCATCTTAAATATGCAATTTGGGCCAACACAATATCACCTAAAATATCTACACGTAAGTCCCCTTTTCAACTTGTCTATGGAACTAAGACAATTTTTCCTACACAACTAGCATTTCTAGTTATGAAATTTCTACAAGAATCATATGAGGACATTGATGATTTTTCAAGGAGGATCAATTAGATCATTGAGTTAAATCAAGATAGAGATGAAGTTCGATTCAAACTTCGGCAATATCAAAATAAGATGAAAATTTTATTTGACAAAAAGGCCAGAGAAAGAGACTTCAGACAAGGTGATCTAGTTTTAAGATGGGATACCAGAAGAGAAGACAAAGGCAAGCATCATAAATTTGACAACGTGTGGTTGGGACCATTCAAGATTGCATAAGTAAGAGGTAATAACACTTTTATTTTGCAGAACCTGGAAGGACAATACTCTTCATTGCCAATCAATGGACAGTATCTCAAACATTACATTTAATATTTAAGATGCTTGCAACCATGGTTCATTGTAAATTTATGGTTTTCTTTAAATTTCACTGTCAGAATGTGATTTTTACAGCAAGGATTCCATATCCCGAGGAGAAGGCAAATGGATCTTCACGTTCTCCACATCCCACAGGGGGAAGCAGTGCCGAGATCGAGCCAATGTTGTAACTTATTTTTATCATGTCATATTTTCCATTTTATTTTTATGTTGAAAAATAGAAAAATAGAAAATATATAATAAAAAAATTGAAAAGAAAAGAAATGCAAAAATAAAAAGAAATAATAAAAATGAAAAAATATAAAAATAATTGGGATTTAAAATTTGTGTGTGTGTGTGAAAAATTGAATAAATAAATAAATATCGCCAAGGGGTATGTGTCTGCATCAAAAAATTTCGGAAACCCCTCCCCCCACCTTTAAAATTACTTACTGTCTACCCCCCCAAACCTTTCTACCACTCTGTTCCTGTCGACACTTCCGCCCACCTTGCCAAATGTCCCTAACTCATTCACCCACCTATGATACTGTTATCCCATCATCCAATGGCCAATTAACCATTGTATTTTCCCTGCCAACATCTCATTGCATTAATTAGATGTGCCAAAAAAGTAAGCTTCCCGAATAAGCTATAAATCATCCCACCACCATTCAAATTATTTTCCTCTCGTTCTTTTGCAACAACACAACTAATCCAATTTTCATCGAGCTATATTCAGTCGCCATATAAGCAAATGACGAATTTTCTGGTAATTCAGTACACCCGTCCTCAATTCAACATGCCTTCTTCAAAGGGAAAGTCTAAAATAGTAGTTGAAAGTCCAATATTTCCCCCTAGTATTATGAATTTAGATGATCTTTGTTTAGTAGACAAGAAGTACAAAATTTGTGAAACCCAGTGCGAGTTTGATCTCTATGAACTGCACAACTGGGCGAAGCATAAATATCTTGATGTCAATGATGAATTATGTATGTGGGACTCCTTCCTGCCTCAATTCGTTTTTCCCCAAACCCATTTCTTTCTAGACTTTGTTACCTGGTGTAATTTCAGGTACATCTCAAGTCAGAGGGTTGTTATTGCCCAAAATAATGAATTTTTGTTCACTGTCACCCCTGAGTCAATTTCCTAAATCCTTCAGGTCAATCCTATAGTCTCCCTGCACCCATTTTCTGTAGATTCTCTTATGGAGATCTATCAGGAATTCACATTCCCTCAGAGAGATAAAATCTTTGAAACCTTTTTACCTGAAAACTTTGAGTTACCAAAAACAAATCCACTTTACTCCTCTTCCATATTTCCAGAGATGTCCAGGCAGGTTATCTCCATGGTTTCATCTATGTTAGGCTATCCAAGTGACTAGTGGGTTGATGAAGTAATTTTAGGATTTTTATCAGTATTTTCAGTAGGAGAAAAACCATATTATATTTCAATTACAGTGAGTTTCTGGCGGAATGTATTCATGATCAATTTCTCAAGTTTTCTACTGAAAATGCCTTCAAGCATTAGTTTTTCCTTGTATATTTGCTCCTATTCTTCCAAGCAGATAGTTTTAAGTTTCCATTACAAAGATTAGATGCACATGGAAACCCCTAGTCTGTAATTCATTGGACTTCCTTGGTAAGGAAGAATACATAATAATTCTCTTTCTCATACTATGTAAATCAGTTTCTGCACATGACCCTATGTCTCTTGAGTAGTGATGTAATTCCGAGGATTTCACTTGAAATTAAAAGAATTCTTCTCCTCAGTGAGAAAACAAAAATTGGAGGATGGTATCTTTACCAGAATTACACAAAGATCAAAGTTTATGGATGTGAGTTACCTCCTTACAGGTTGCCTAAATTTGTACCAGTCAGGATTTTTGCACTAGAATATATAAGACAAATGATGAATATGGATGATCTACACTTTGTTTCTAGTAAGAAGAAGTCTCAGTTCAAATTGAAAGCATAGATAGGACCATTCATTGTCAACACTAGAGAAACAACAAAGGAGGCAGATTCTATGTTAAAGCAAATGAAATTCAAATTGAGTTTCACCTGGTCTTATGACCCCTTGGGCATTATTTCTAAATTAAGAGTTGAACAGAAGACAACTCCTTATGCACATACACCAAGGCCATAAATAGAAAAATATGTCAATCAAGAAGAGTGGCAGGAGAATACACTGCAAGAGGCAGAGGAACAAGTTATTACTTCAACAACTTCACAAACTCTAGTTCCACAGGAGAAAGAAATCAAAAGGCCAAGAGAAAGTTTATCTCCTTCAGTTTTAGAAATTCAAGAGACAAACTTTCAGGTGTTTAAAAGAAGAAATAAAAATAATACTTAGGGAGACCCTTTTCAAGTAACAAGTTCACAAGAGCAACAAACAATGGTACTGATAGGTTTACATACTACAACATTTCCAAGGATTGAGGAGATATCCCCAGATTCTCCTATGTCATCAGTTTCCCAAGGTACAAAGCAACATAATATTTTTTCCAAGTATAAAGAAATCAAAAGAAAGAATGAGGCAGTCAAAGCCACTACATACTCCGAGTTTTGGAAACAAACCTCATCTACTCAACACATACTTCTTTCTGCGATAGACACAGAGATGGGACTGTTTCAACTTACATTCTTGGAACCCAAAGTTTCAATTCCCAAAACTGGTAATGATTACAAGACATCTGTTTTTTCCATTGACACTAAATAGATCCATGCAATTGACCAAATTGATTTTTCATAAACAAGCAGGTGAAATGATTTATTCCACTTTAACCAGTTCAACCATGGCATCATCAAAACTACATGTGTCACTTAACAATATTGATTCACAATTAAAGATTGAGAATATGTCTTCTCTGGCAAAAGATACCATGATAAAATCATTGGAGGATTTTGTAGTAAAATCAGGATATAATCTTGGGGATGTAAACGCAACCGAGGAAATGATGAAAAGTAAGAACGTTGATATCCCAACATTAAGGAAGCAACTGAAGCTTCCAACTATAGAACACCCACAAGCCAAAGAAGTTGGACAACTGGAGGTCTATAAGGAAAACATGTTCAAAATGATAGTTGAACAAAACCTCCAAATACAAAAAATGGAAGCTGAAATGGAAACATTATTAAAAGAAAAATAACAACAACTTAGTGTTTCAGTAGCTATCCCCATATCAACAACTTGTATTGCAAGTACTTTGACAACAGGAACATCCATAGCAACAACTATTCCAGCAAACACACAATTAGGTGATATGGTAGCAAATTTATCTAAATCCATGGCAGACTTGACAGCGAAAGGTCCAGAAATTGAAAAACTCAGTTTACAATTACATAAATATAGGAACAAAAACTGAAGACTGATGTATATGTAGCTGAAATACAATTTTTTTTTAAGTTAACAAAACAAATAGCTACATATGAAAGTGAATCAGTAATGGCTCAAACCATTGCTCAAGCAAATAAAAGAATATGGTTAGATATAAATGAATCTATGACTGACTTGTGGCAATCCATAGAAATAATTTTTGAATAAGAAGAATTGTTGTAGAAGTCAAAGGAAGCAGTAGCAGAGGTAAAGAGAAACTTGGATAAAAAACCAGGAGATGCTACCAAATTTATCAAAATTCTAAATTCTAAAACAAAGGAAGAGCTTGAAGAATGTGGAATCGAAGACATAAAAAAAACTATCCTAGAGGTGAGGAGTGTTGACCAAAAAAAACTTAATGCTTCAACTAGAAAATAAGTGTCATAATCTAGAAGTTCAGATTAAGAAGTTTCACAGAAAATTTAACATTTTACACCAAAAAGGACTTCCAGGTCTGCAAGACATTGCTGATAAGTTAACTCCTCTTGAAGATTATCAGCATAGACTAAATGACATAGCAGTAGATAAAGAAAAATTTGCAAAAATTAAAGGGACCATCACTGGTAAATCTTTCATGGAGGGTTTTGAGTTATGATTTACTAATTCAACATGAGGTAAAACATTTATTCATAACTGAACCAAATTTTGAGAAGTATAATGAAGTCGATGAAGCATACAGAAAGCTAATAAAATTTTATATTCCTACTGACAAAAGACGGGACAAACTGTGTGAGCTAATCGACTGACAGGGCAACAGATGTTTCAGGAGCATAGAACAAATTTCGAGTAAACAACAAACAAAACAACAACTTTATAGCTCCAAGTCTTCAGCAATTTTCCTCGAATTTTGTGCAAGATGTCAAATTAGTTCAGATTTACTATTTCCTAGTTCTATTTTTGTAAAAAATCCCAATTAATTGGATTCGATATTTTGTAATAAATTTTGTCATTAAGTCTAGATATTTTTAGAATAAACTCTATAAATCTCTTATAATTCGAAGTATGAAGGGTTGAACCCTTGTGATAAGCTATTAAGCATGATTTTAACTCTCTAAGCTATTTCCGAAATTAATAGAAGGATTATGGAATCCTTTTGAAGTAGTTTGTGTTCTACTGTGTTTCCATCTTTATTTGTTTCTACACATGCTTAAAGTTGATAGGAAATCTAGGTAAGATAAGATTGAATATCAATCTTTCTGAAATCCCCTGTAAATTTATAATTAATTACAAAGATTAATTAACTCAAACTATTTGCTTAAGTTGATTACTCTACATAATTTAATTGTTGCTTCATGTTATCTTTGGACATGTTTTGTTTGGTTGTAAAAAGTATTTACACACATCATCTATATATGAAAATTAAAATATTCTATTTGAATGTTTAAGGAATCATATATATCATCTTAAATTCTACCTTTCATAAACAATTTAAAACTTAACTCTGTTAGGATCTACATCTGTTTAACAGTTTAAAACATTGGTAATCCAAACCCCAAATTAAAACAACATTTTAGATGATTTGACACAATTCCTTATCCTAGAATTGTCTACAAAGGACAACAGTGTTGATGGCATATATATGTTTTATCATATGATAATTTCTTGATGATTAGAGGCTTGTTGTTGCTTGCTCTTTAGTTGGAGGCTATAGTGCTGATTGATCCATGTGGATGGATAGTAGTATTTTGTTGCTCATTGTTGCATGTTGATGGAGGTTTTTTGCTATAATGTATTATTGGAGCCTTGTGATGTTGGTGCTACTAACTATTGATGATGTAGATTGATAGTGTATGACATATGTTGTTGATGACATGGACTAAATTCTTTGAGAGAAATTGTGTATACTCCTTTGGCATTTAGTTATTCATTTCTAGATCTTGATCATGGGCCATTATTTGCATTGTCACAACATTATACTCATGAGTTATAGCTTTATAATCTCATTATGAAACCTTGTATTATCATTTCTTATATTTATTGCGTTGGTTGAGTGATTCATGAAATGGAGATAATTGTGGTCATGAATCAAGATTGTCTTGAAAGAGAGATTTGAGAGTCATTTCAGACTTGTTTCTGTTGGTATATGCTATGTCTTGCAGCCATGTATGTGCTTCCAGATTCATTATGCATCCATGTAATATCATGTATCATTTTTGTGTCATTAGCTGAGTCATATGAGTGATGATCATGCATAAGTGAGGAGTCATATTTCAGCTTTGAGGAGGCATTGCACAATCACCTTTTATCACTTATGTGGTCATGTAATATGCCTATGAAGCCTTGTACCTTCATTGCAAATACTTTTGGGTCATAGTCCTTGGTTCTCTTGGGGTAGCCTCTTGCATGTGGCATGGAGGAAATGATTGTTGCAGAATTATTTTGTTCAATAGCTTGGTGAGACAGTTATAGCCTCTTGTACATCTTCAAGAGGAGCATATGCAGTGAGAAAAGACATGATGATGGCATAATTGTTCACCTATTAGAGACAAAGAGAGGGTGTTGATGACCACACCATATTTCTCGTGATATTTTATGGTATGTTGTTTCTACTTGAGCAGAGATGTTATGATCATGATCGTTGCTATGTATGTGTCGATACAATGTCTTGGTGAAGGCTTAATGATTGGTGATGATGATGTTTCTGCTCATTGAGATTAGGAAAGCGTCCTCCTACTCATGATATATTGATGCAGATGCTTATCATATGTTGCTGTTGTTTTTATTGAAGGGTTATATTGATAGAGATGGAGATATTAATTGAGTTTACTACTACTTGGATACATCTATTTGTAGCTTTTAATATGATCTTGTTATTTTGGTTGAGAGTGTTTGATGTGGATAGAGTCACTGATCATATTTGTTGTTTCTACCATAGGAGATAGAGAGCTTATGTTACTATTGTTGATGGTCATGATATGCTGATGCAGGAGCATCCGGACACCTCAGTGGAAAAAAATTAGAGAAAGAAGACACGTGGACAACCACATGGACAATCAGGCCAACCTTGAACAAGATTTGGTTAATGAACTAATTTTAGTTAAAAAAATCAGTAAAACTGAATGTATGTATAACAAGAACTAAAGGATTCATAAGTGAATCAAGAAAGGGAGGAAAACCCTGTACATGTGAGAAAGGGAAAAATGTAGTTGCTAGAGAAATCTTGATTAAGGCTGAGATGCCTTAAAATTGTAATCTGAGTTTGTACATAATAAAAATGTGTTTTATGTGAACTTGTGTCTGTGTATTTATTGTTCGGCCCAGGCGGGTGGAAAATAGAAATCCACTGGGTCAGACTTCTTTTTCTTCCAGTCATTTGTCGTTAAGAGTCTGGTGAAGGATATAAGAGTGGCAGAGTGGGCTATTGTAGGTCTTCTTGCGGTTGCGGATCTTTTGGAATGATTTGAGACTGTCCCTTCAGACCGAATTGAGTGGCTATTTGTTTTAGAGGAGTGCAACATATTTGCCCATGCAATGACTGAAGGTCTTGATAATGAAAGTGGGCCCCTCGCAGACCTAAACTGCTACAGATGGGGTTTCATCGCGTGGCCAGAGAGTGAAGATGAAGGTGGGCCATCTTCTGAAGATGAAAGGAGTGCTTCGACCCGGGAAGAAGAAGGCGAAGGTTCAGCAGCTTCAACCGGCGATGAAGAAGACAGAGACGAAGACCTGGAGAGTGATGTTGAGGAGGTTGCAGTCATGACGGGAGAAGAGAATGACGAAGGTCACATGTACTGTGTTTGATCTTTAGCATAAAGCTATCCGAAGTTGCAGTCAGTATCGAGGGCGGCTATTTAAGATTTAATTGGCAGAAATATGAATGCGTGCAGGCTTGATTGAAGCAGGAATTATTGCAGATAAGATTCATGCAATTGAAGTTGTAGGCTCGGGTTCTCGTGTTCCTGCAATATTAAAAAAAATATTGACTGAGACTTTTTGATAGTAGTGCCTACGGGTTTGTTGGGTTCAACCGCAGCTGGAGCGTGGATGGGCCAAGCGTGGCTTTGGTCAGAAGGAGCGGTATCAGATTTGTTTTGTTGTTGATGTTTTTAAGTTAGAGGGCGCTATTTGCTTTTCATTGTTAATCTAGGTTGTCATTGATGTCAATATGGCATTAGCCGAGATGGAAAATATTCTTGCTGCAAATGTCCTTGTGATACACGATGTTACCCTAACCTAATTACAAACCTAGTTGTATTATCTTACAAACCCTTTATTAATAACAAAGCCCTAAAATATGACAACCATATTAGCATATAAGATAATTGATTGTATTACAGTGTATGACAATCATATATATAATATAATAATATTTTGGCGCATATATATATATATATATATGTGCGTTTGTCAAAAATAAATAAATATATTATTTATATGATAAAACTCTATATTAAACTTAATCTCAAATAAATACATATGGTCTTCATATTAGTGTTCAATTTATCGACCGGTTATACCACCTCAGTGGTCCCCTCATCTTAGCGGTCATGGTCAACCATATCTTGGCACGCTGGCAGTCCACACATCCAACATTTGTTATGGTCCCCACGCAATACACGTCAACAATCATCCACCATTACGGATTATATATCGAATGCACCAAAAAAAAAAAAAACATATGTCGGCTCCATTCCAGCAGCTAGTCTGTTCATAAAAAAAATCACGATTTCTATTGCATATATATATGATTTGCATATATATATGATTTGTTTTTGGTGGACGGAAGAAATACGCGGAGAAGATTACAGAAGTTAAGCGGATAACTCAGAAAAGACAACGAAACCTGTTCACATCTCGTGAACATCTGAAAGATAAACAAACAAAATATTACACCTTCTCGGACAGTCGAAAAAAAATACTTTCTTCATTTGCTGGGTTCCGCAGTTTCTCATTTGCACAGGTCCGCAGGTCCTCGGTCTCTGTCATAGCTGCGTTGAATAAAGTTTGTCACATCCTCGGTCTCTGACATAGCTGCGTAGAATAAATTTTGGCACAACTCCTCGATCTCTGATACAACAGATAAACAGTTCCTCGTTGGCACAGTGGTTTGGTGGCAGTGTTTCAAACTTCCACAGTTGAGCTTCTCAGGTCTCTGCAGTGGGATAGAGTCTCACCCCTGCAAAGAATTTTTATGCAGTGAAGTATATTGAATATTCACAAGGTAAAGGAAGTGGCAAATTCTTTCAGATTCTAATGAAAAATGCATACAGTGATGACTTGGAAAGAGGCAGTAAGTAGCAACCAGTGACTCAAGGTGTCATCCTGTACAACAGTGATGGACAAAGCAAATAAATGAAGTACAACTGATCTTGAAACAAGTGAATAACCCCTTGACAATCAAGTAAGTACATTTTATATTCTCTATACTAAACAACAATAGAATTGGTGTCCTTGGAGTTGGAGCTCCTAAACTTAAGGTTGGTGCCTTGGATAGATAGGGTCGAAGCCCTAGAAGTCGGAGTCTCATCAAAACCAAGTTGGACCTTGGGAACATATTTATATTGTATTTATTTGTTTATTCTCAATAAAATTATATTTATACATTTTTTTTATTAAATTGTGAAGAATTTAATTGGTAATAATAACAATTGAAATAAAACACTGACTCACCCCCCTCAGTATTTCCAACAATTGGTATCAGAGCCAGCTTCTTCATAATCAGCCTAACAGCTGGAAGAAGGATTTTGAGTCACAATGAAAAATCAAGAAGTGTCAGGAAAGCTCCCTTTGTTCGATGGCACAAATTTTGGTTTTTGGAAAAAAGAATGTCCTACTACTTAATGTCCCTTGGACCTGAAGTTTGGCATTCAGTTTTGAATGGGTACATTACTCCTTCCACTCTTCCAACTGATTCTAAATTCACAAAAGTCATGAATTGTGACTTGGCCAAAGAAGTATGGGATAAGCTGGTTAGCTTATACCATGGGGATGTTGGCATTATGACACAGGTTTGGTGCTATGGCACATGTGTTGTCCTTGATCACTCTGGTGACAGATCTCAGTTCAAGCTCTCAGAATGAAGGAAAAATATATATACGCGGGTTCATCGTGACCAAGCCATGTATACACGCGGGCTATACGTTCCAAAGACGCGTATGCGTATACACGCACTTTCTCGCAAGGAAAAGCACGTACATGTGGGAAAACTTATGTTTGGTCCGTGGTATTTAGTCCTTGGTATTTGAATCTATGATTTTGGACCATGGTATCTCGTCCGACGTGTTCATCCCAAGTATTGGGTCCATGGTATTGATTTGTTATGGTTTTGGACCATGGTATTGTGAAAGACCTAAGACTATAAAAGAGGAAGGAGATCATTAAGCAAGGTCATGATCTGAATTATTGAATATCCAATAAAGTGCTATATCTGGAACACTGGTGATTGAGGTTAAGGTGCAGAGCTGGATCTGAACGAAGGAGGAACCTAAGTGCAAAAAAATTGATAAGTTCTATTGATGGGTCAAAATTTTAAGGCTTGAGTAATAGTATCTTTGTACGACTTTGATCTGTTATATGTGGCGCACGCTTGATCTGATAATCTAGGTTAACTAATGTCTTAATATTTGAAGGAGTGAATTATCTTTATAGATCTGTACGCAGGTTCAGTAAAGCGAAGGCGCGTATACACGCAGTTTAAGGAAGTCAAAAATGCGTATACGCAGGTTGGTCTTAACATAGAAGCATATGCACGCAGGTTTCTGAATATTGAAGTAGCATACGTCTCTTAAATTATGTTCTAGTTGCTTCTATTAATTACTACAGTGATCTGGGTTCAAAATTGGTGTATGGTTACTGTTACTGTGTACTGGGTATAGCTGTTAGAGAAGTGTCTATTTGATTCAGTTTAAATTGGTGAAAAGGAGATTGTTTGACGCAGAGATTCTTGATGTTTGGTTGATGTTATTCATGAATCCAGTCTGAAAATTTATGAAACGTGGTCCCTGGAAGAAAGAGAAGGTTGTAGTCTTTTGTAGGTCAGCACCTATGTACTAGTACCTCAACTAGTGCAAGAGCTAAGGGGGTTGTAGCTCCCTTCCAGGAGAGGCTGGAAAACAAGAGAAGGTTGTAGCCTTCTGCAGGTTGAAGCCTGCGTACTGGTATAAGTTTGAACCAGAACAGAAACATTGTAAAAAGAAGTTTCTAATTAAAAGAAGATAGAGACAAATTGCAGCAGGTGGTTTTCACCCCACATTGGGTTTCCACCTTATATCTTGTGTTCTTGTGTGTGATTATCTTTTGCTCTGTGTTACTATTCCTGGTTACTTTTTATATGATTCTGATGCACAGATTAATGATCAACATCTGTAGAATAAATTAAATTATAAGTCTGCATGGTATACGCTGGTTTTCTCTAACTGAAGTAGCGTATATGATCTGGGTGTGAAATAAAAATAATTGACTTGATAACACTGATTCACCCCCCCTCTCAATATTATTTCCAACAATTGGTATCAGAGCAGGTCCTTCTGAAGAAGCTTGATCGCTTGAAGGAAAATCTATCATCATGAGCAACTATGAGAGAGAAGCATCGATCAGGCCACCAATTTTTGATGGGACCAACTTCGTCTAGTGGAAGGTAAGAATTACAACCTATCTTCAATCTCTTGATACAGAAGTCTGGGATATCATAGATACAGGGTACACATTTCCATCAGCAACTCTTACAGATTCGGCTAGTAAGAAGCAGTATGAAACAAATGCAAAGGTTGTCAATACTCTATTGGAAGTCTATCTCAAACAGAATTTGTCAAGGTTATGCAGCTCAAAGCCACAAAAGAAATATGGGACAAGATTGTTCTGAGCTATGAAGGAGATGAACATGTAAAATGAGCAAAACTTCAAACTCTCAGAATTCAGTATGAAAATCTCAGAATGCACAATGATGGAAGTGTGGCTAACTATTTCCTACGTATAGATGAGATTGTTAATTGTATGAAAAACTTGGGTGAATAAATAAAAGAGGTTGTTTTGGTTGAAAAGGTTCTAAGATCTTTGTCTTCTAAGTTTGAATCAAAAGTTTCTGCAATAGAAGAAAAACAGAATCTATAGAGCCTTACCATGTCACAGCTGCACGGAATTCTAACTGCTTACGAAATGAGGAAAGGAGGACCATCAGACAGGAGAGAAGCTGCATTCAAAGCTTCAGGCAAAGGAGATTACTACGAGTGAGGACATATGTCAGAAGAAGAGGAAGAATCAAATTTTTTCAAGAACCTTCCAGGTAAACGACACTCAAACTCCTCATGAACTTTGGTATGGTAAGACTCCCACGGTAAAATACTTCAAAAATTTTGGAAGCAAATGCTACATTAAAAGGACTGATGAAAATCTTGGCAAGTTTGAACCTAGAGAAAATGAAGGCATTCTCCTTGGTTACTCTCCCCATATCAAAGCATATAAGTGTTACAATAAAAGACTTGGAAAAATTATTGAAAGTATTGATGTAGTAATTGATGAAGAAGGAAATACCTCTAGGCAGGAAAGATCTGAAGTTTTCGAAGATGATGAGGACTATCCCTCAACGTCAAATCAGATTCAAGATGAAAAAGAAACCCATGAGGCACCAGAAGAACAAATAAGAATAGAAGAAAAGACTCCATCCAGATACGTCCAGAATAATCATCCAGAATCTCAAATTTTGGGGCAAAAAGAGGCAGGGATACAAACAAGAAGAACAATTGCAGAAGCTTTAAGCTATTTGGCATTTCTCTCCTCCACTGAACCACAAAATGTAAGAGAGGCATGCAAAGATGAATGCGGGGTCAAGGAAATGGATGAAGAACTTGAGCAGATTGAAAAGAATAACACTTGGGAGTTGGTTCCTAGACCTAAAGATAAGAATGTCATAGGGACAAAATGGATATTCAAAAACAAGTTGAATGAAAATGGGGAAGTTATTAGAAACAAAGCCAGACTTGTTTGTAAAGGGTATGCTCAACAAGAAGGAATTGACTTTGAAGAAACTTTTGCTCCCGTTGCTAGACTTGAGGCCATCAGAATGTTCCTTGCTCTCTCTAGTTTTCAGCAATTCAAAGTATTTCAAATGGACGTGAAATTTGCTTTTCTAAATGGAGACTTGGATGAAGAAGTGTATATTGAGCAACCAGATGGGTTTATCCTTGGAAATGATCCAAAGCTTGTATGCATACTCAAAAAGGCTCTCTATGGCCTTAAACAAGCTCCAAGGGCTTGGTATTATCGCTTGGATAAATACCTCCATCAACAAGGTTTTATAAAAGGATCAACTGATAGCAATCTTTATATAAAAATTGACAATGATAAGTTGCTAATACTTGTTGTGTATGTTGATGATATCATCTTTGGTAGCAATGAAGAAGATATGAGTCAAAATTTTGCCTTAGTAATGCAGAAAGAGTTTGAAATGTCTATGCTTTGTGAGCTCACATATTTTCTTGGTTTACAAGTCCAACAAAACAAAGATGGAATCTTTCTATCACAAACCAAGTATCTCAAGTAGATCTTGAAGAAATATGGGATGGAGGATTCGAAAGCAGTATGTACCCCTATGGTGACAAGATGCAGCCTCAGCGCAAATGATGAATCGGCAGTAGTACATCAAACAACCTATAGATCCATGATTTGTACTCTACTCTATCTAACAGGTACCCGATCAGACATTATGCATGTAGTGGGAATAGTAGGAAGGTTTCAGGCAAATCCAAAGGAAACTCATCTTCAGGCAGTTAAGAAAATTTTCAAGTATCTTCAAGGAACTCAAAACTATGGCTTATGGTATCCTAGAGATATAGATCTCACACTTCATGCATGTACAGATGCGGATTGGGCAGGAAGCATGGATGACAGAAAAAGCACTAGTGGTGGTGCATTCTTCATGGGTCCTAGATAAGTATCATGGTTTAGCAAGAAACAAAGTTCTATTTCTTTATCTACAACTGAAGCATAATATGTAGCTATTGCATCTTGCTGCACATAGCTCCTTTGGATGATGCAAACATTGCAAGATCTTCAAATCATTTGTACTCCACCTATCTCCATTTTTTGTGATAATACAAGTGCTATTAGTATCTCAAATAATGGACATAAAATCAGCATTTCTGAATGGGGAACTCAAGGAAGAAGTCTACATGGAGCAACTAGAAGGGTTTAATCTAGCAGAAGGAAAAGACTTTGTTTGTAAGTTGAAACAGGGATTATATGGGTTGAAACAAGCTCCTAGAGCTTGGTACGCAAGATTGGATCACTATCTGCAACAACAAAGCTTCAAGAAGGGGGTGGCATGAAGTAATTTCTACATGAAGATGGATGAGGATAAGTTACTAGTCACTCTTGTCTATGTTGATGATCTGATTTTTGCTAGCAATAATGATGAGATGAGCCATGAGTTTGCTCAAAATATGTCAAAAGAGGTCAAAATGTCAATGATAGGAGAGTTATCTTACTTCCTTGGACTACAATTGTCTCAAACCACAACAGGCATGTTCATATCTCAAGAAAAATATCTTAAAGACATGCTTAAAAGATATGGAATGACTGTGCACCCATGAGCACACCTATGACCACAGATTGCAAATTAAGCAAGGATGATGACTCTCCTCTGGTAGATGCAACTCATTACAGGTCAATAATTAGATCCCTCCTATACTTAACTACTACAAGACCTGACATTATGCAAGCAGTAAGAATGGTGGGAAGATTTCAATCAGCTCCTAAACAATCCAATTTGTTGGCTGTAAAAAAAATTCTCAGATACTTAAAAGGAACCCCTGATTTTGGTACTAGTGGAAATGCATTCTTCCTGGGAGATTGTCTAGTATCTTGGCTCAGCGAAAAACAAACATCCATATCACTATCTATAGTTGAAGCCAAGTATATAGTTGTTGCGGATTGTTGTACTCAAATATTATGGATGAAGGAAGTTGTGAAGGATGTCAACATAGATACCAATCAACCAAACACCATCTATTGTGATAACAAAAGCGCTATCAGTCTTAGCAAAAATCCTGTGATGCACTCAAAGACCAAACATATACCAATCAAGTATCATTTTCTCTGTGAACAAGTGGCTAAACAAAACATCAAGTTGAGTATATCAATACTAAGGAGCGGATTGCATATATTTTCACCAAACCTCTTCCTCGAGAAGCATTTGAACATCTTCGCCAAAAGATGGGGGTTATTGCTCTAGCATCACACTAAGATGGTTCTTAAAGATGTTGCATGACAAGGGGAGCAGTTCGATAGGGGGAGTGACATACCTATGAAGAACTATTTTTGTAAAGAAGCAGTGTGACAGAGGGAATACTTGACCACCCCGTTTGCCATTGATGTCAAAGGACTAGAGAATGTTGGAAGAGCAAGAATATTTACATCAATGAAAAAGGGAGAGATTGTTAATCTAGGTTGTCAGTGACGTCAATATGGCATTGGCCGAGATGGAAAATATTCTTGCTGCAAATGTCCTTGTGATACACGATGTTTCCCTAACCTAATTACAAACCCTAGTTGTATTATCTTACAAACCCTTTATTGCTAACAAAGCCCTAAAGTATGACAACCATATTGGCATATAAGATAATTGGTTGAATTACAATTTATATATGACAATCATATATATAATATAATAATATTTTGGCATATATATATGTGTGTTTTTGTCAAAAATAAATATATACATTATTTATATGATATAACATATATAATAAAACTCTATATTAATCTTAATCTCGCATAAATACATATGGTCTTCATATTAGCGTCCAATTTATCGACTGGTTATACCGCCTTAGTGGTCCCCTCATCTTAGCGGTCATGGTCTACCATATCTTGGCACCCTAGCAGTCCCCACATCCAACATTTTTTATGGTCCCCATGCAACGCACATCAACAATCATCCACCATTATGGACTATATATCGAATTCACCAAAAACAAAACGTATGTCGGCTCCATTCGAACAGCTAGTCGACCCATAAAAAAATCACGATTTCTATTGCATATATATATGATTTGTTGTTGGTGGACAGAAGAAATATGCGGAGTAGATTACAGAAGTTAAGCGGATAACTCCAGAAAAGACAACGAAACTTATTCACAAGATATAACTCAGAAAAGACAACGAAACTTGTTCACATCTCGTGAATAGCTGAAAGATAAACAAACACAAGATTACACCTTTTCGAGCAGCCGAAAAAAAAGACTTTCTTCATTTGTTGGGTTCCACAGTTTCTCATTTTCACAGGTCCACAGGTCCTCGGTCTCTATCATAGCTGTGTTGAATAAAGTTTGGCACATCCTCAGTCTCTGATATAGCAGCAAAACGGTTCCTCATTGGCACAGTGGTTTGGTCTCTATAACGTGGCAGTGTTTCAAACTTCCACAGTTGAGCTTCTCAGGTCTCTGCAGTGGGATAGAGTCTCACCCCTGCAAATAAATTTTATGCAGTGAAGTATTTTGAATATTCACAAGGTGACAAAAGTGAGAACAAACAGTGAAGGCAAATTCTTTCAGATTCTAATGAAAAATGCATACAGTGATAACTTGGATAGAGGCAGTAAGTAGCAACCAGTAACGTACAACAGTGATGGACAAAGCAAATAAATGAAGTACAACTGATCTTGATCTGAATCGGATCCATAAAACACTGTCAAGAACCATGACTAAATCAGGTCGAACAAATCTTTGAAAATTCCAAAACAGTGATCAAAAACACCTTGAACCAATGGCAATGGCCGCCAATGTGGAACGACGAGGACCTCGGAGAACCGCAAGCGGAGAAACAAAAAACGCTAAAGGACAAAGGCGGTACCCGTGCTCTGGAAAGCCGGCGGTATTGATCGGGGCACCCTTGAACAGTAAGAGGTTTTGGAGGAAATGGAGCGATCACACTCGACGATCGATGCGTGGCAGCGGAGGTGAGAGGAAAACCGCCATGATCGCGCGTTATCGGTCGAGAAAGTCAACTGCGCTCGACGTGCGTATGACGTTGGATCTGGAGGAGTCTAGATCAGACCACTGAGATTGCACCCGATGGAAAGAAGCGGAATCAACAGGAAATTAAGCCGCGTTCTAAAGGGATTTGGAATCCGTTTGGCTACCACGATGAAGAAAGAACGCATACACGACATAACGGAAGAAATGAATCGACGAGCAGGCTAGCGTTATTCAAATGGGGACACGTGGCTACTTCCCGAGCGTTCATGCTGACACCGAACAGGGAACTCCCAGCACACAGGCGGAAGGAGAATCGACGCAGGCGGGAGAGGAGGAACTGAACAGGCATGAGGATTGAATGTCTAAAGTCATGAACAGAGACAGTGGAATAAAAGGAGGAATAGAGGGGAGTCCGAGAGACCAAGAAAGACAGTGAAAAATGAACCCTGAGAGGAGGACTGAACACAGAGAACAGTAAAGCCAAGCAGGGGAGACAAAGGGCCGAGCTGACCATAGGCAACATTGAGCACCAGAGAGCTTGAAGATTCAAGCCTTCCCATAGAGGAATCTATCCGAATTGAGCATCACAGTTGGCTCTTTCCACTGTAGACCGAGGGTCACAGAGCTGGTAGGAAGAAAAAGAGTCTGTGTACTCTGAGTGGCTTGGGGAATCCAAGAACCACCCTGTCAAGCAAAACCTGTTTCAGGAGAACTCGCATTGAGTCCCTGTATTTGTAATTCTCTGCTTAAAGACACAATAAAACAAGGCCACCACTGAAGCTGGACCGGAGATGTAGCCCTGGAGAATAGGGTGAACTCCTTATTAAAATTGTTTGTGTCTTTGTGTTGCTTACTGTATTTCTCTGTTGTCTTTCCATTTAAATGTCTATGTATTGACAATCTGATTGATCCGTTGCTTAAATAACACAGAACACACACCAGCACATGAGTCTGTAATACCTTTTGTTTTAATAAATCTTTAACTAATGGCACTCGTAGAGTGATTATTAGATCAGATCTTGAAACAAGTGAAGAACCCCTTAACAATCAAGTAAGTACATTCTATATTCTCTATACTAAACAACAATAGGATTGGTTTCCTTGGAGTTGGTGCTCCTAAACTCAAGGTTGGTGCCTTGGATAGATAGGGTCGAAGCCTTAGAGGTCAGAGCCTCGTCAAAACCAAGTTGGAGCTCGGGAACATATTTATATTGTATTTATTTGTTTATTCTCAATAAAATTATACATATACATTTGTCTCATTAAATTGTGAAGAATCTAACTGGTGATAATAACAATTGAAAGAAAATATTGATTCACCCCCCTCTCAGTATTTCCAACAAGAGTCACTGATTATATTTGTTGTTTCTACCTTAGGAGATAGAGAGCTTATGTTACTATTATTGATGGTCATGATATGCTTTGCTACTATTGGTGTTGATTTCAATCAGATGCTTGTTGCTATTATTGTTGGTTATGGTATGTTGTTGTCTGGGACGATGTTGTTGTTGTTGTTCACACTATGTTGATGATGGATATAGCCTGGTGCTTCTTTATGATGGTGATCATATTTTTTTTGTTGTTGATGTTTTTAAGTTAGGGAGAGCTATTTTCTTTTCATTTGATGATCAGTATAGTGATGCCACCATTTATGAGATTTTTAACCCTATGCCAATGATGTCAAAGGGGGAGTTATTGAGGAGATTAGTTGTTCAAAGGATAGTTGGATGGTTCAGTTGGGGTTGCTATTAATGCCAAAAGGGGGGATTGTTGGCACTGAGGATGCAATTGTTGGTGCAGTTGGTGGTTGCAGTGATTGATGGTTGCCATTGATGTCAACCTGGGCATGTATTACAGATGATTGTGTTGCAAGTGGTTTGAGATTTAATCTATGGTTTGTGGCTTGTTACATATGGATTTGTTGGTTTGTGCCACTGGTTGCAAATGTTTTATTGTTGCAGGTGATTTAGCTTGGTTTATGTCAGATGTTTTGGAGTTGAGTTGTTTTTAGTTCTGTTTGAGAATTTTCTCTGGTTTCCTTGTGCATCTTGCATATTTCATGAGTAGAGTATTACAATGGTACAAATATTCTTGGTATTAGCATTACCATGGTATTGGTATGTGTGTGGAGTAAGTTGGCATGTGATATTACCTTGGTGCAGATAGTCTTGGTATTGACATAACCATGGTATTTTCCCATGTTATTGTTTTGGAGATTACCATGGTATAGGAGTTTGTGGTATTGGTATAACCATGGTATTTACCTGTGGTATTGATTTGGAGATTACCATGGTACAAGTGTCAATGGTATTGACATAAACATGGTATTTACTTGTGGTATTGATTTGGAGATTACAATGGTACAGGGCTTCGTCGTATTGACTTGGAGATTACCATGGTATAAGGGTCTGTGATATTGACATAACCATGGTATCTACCTGTGGTATTGACTTGGAGATTACCATGGTACAAGTGTATGTGGTATTGACATGAGCATAGTATTTACCTATGGTATTGAATTGGATATTACCATAGCACATGTGTCTGTGGTATTGGGATAACCATGGTATTTTCCTATGGTACTCGCGTGGAGAATTATTGAGGATATTTTGGCTTATATTTGTGTGAGAAGGTGTTGTGGATTGATTGTTGGCATGAGAGTGAGAGTGTGATACAGTGATCTACCTAGCATATTGCATATTTGTAGTTGTGTGGAGTTGTATACTTTATGAAATATTATTTTCAGATCAGACTAGTTTGGTTGCTCATTTGAGCAAATTTGAGAACCCCGTTTGAAACATTTTGAAACATGGTTTGCATGGAGGTGTTGAATGTGTTGAGGCTTCAGAGCAGACAATGAGTAGAGAAGGTGGGGGCCTTCTAGTTAGCAAATAAAAACAGGAATCAGATTTCTCTAGAGTCCAGTAGTGTTGGGTGAGGCTTGTTGGTCGTGGTGGCTTCTAGCGAATGCGTATTCATAGAGTCGTGAGAGAAGATTATTTTATATGGTATTGCTAGCAGACTTTCATAGTAGTCGAGTCTTCTAGCTAATGGGTGTTAGCTCCTCTATGTAAAAAAAAATCAGCATAATAGAAGATTTTAGCAGCAACAACAACGGGTGGTTTTTTCCCATGAGAGAGTTTTCCACCAGAAACATTGTGTCCTATTATGTGCATGGTCTATTGTTGATTCTTCATGGTGTTTTTACTTTGTTTTTGTAATTATTATGCATGCTATTAATTCTACTTTGATGTTGGATCACTAATCATTCAATGTTTTAGTAAAAATAATTAAAAGTTACAGAATCACAGTTACTATTGATTCACCCCCCTCTCAATAGTAATATAGTTTCCAATACAAGCCTTACACCATCATCAAGGTTATGGGTGATAAGGATTTCAAGCTAAGTATCCCCCCATTCCTTGGCCTTCACCCAGTATTCAATGTGGACTGCCTTCGAGCGTACTTTCCACCATTATTGGACACATTAGACATTGTTGCATAATTGACACCAACAAAGCTCCACCAAGATTACATTGGACATACCACAATTGATCAGATCATGGATACACAAATCAAGAGGACTCGCCAAAATAGGATCTAGCTATATCATGTTATTAAAGACGACCAACCCCGCACCAAGGAAAGTGGCTCACCAAGGACCAAGTTCAACTGAAGTTTCCCATTGTTGGGA
The DNA here is from genome assembly GCA_031772625.1 of Pinus tabuliformis. Taxonomy (NCBI): domain Eukaryota; kingdom Viridiplantae; phylum Streptophyta; class Pinopsida; order Pinales; family Pinaceae; genus Pinus; species Pinus tabuliformis. Next base: position 1,282,355,370 of record CM062809.1, read on the forward strand.
AAAATACTGAAGGCGGAGGGGGGGTGAATCAGTATTTTAAAACCACTTAAACTTTTCTTTTCTTACTTACATTTTTGTACATAACTTTACTGAAAGAAACCTGTGTATGTACGCGATTGTTATGAAGACAACTAGCGTATATCCAATTAGCTTACTTTTTAGTTAATTCATCATCTGTTTAACTTAAACCAGTGTATGAATACTTAAACAAGCATTAATTAATGAGTAACCATGTACATTAAGAATAGAATAAACCACTACAAATAAACAACATATCAACACACATGAACAACAATATTTTTAGGTGGAAACCCAATATGGGAAAAAACCACCTCTATTGTCATCATTGTCTTCATATTATATTAAAAAGAAAACATCTCACAATATTGTACTGGTGCAAACTCATACCATCACGCAGGCACCCACCCGCAGAAGGCTACAACCTTCTCTCATTCTCCAACACCCACTGGAAGGGAGCTCCAACCCCCTGATCTTGTTTACCAACATCCATTGGAAGGGAGATCCAACCCCCTGATCTCATTTACCAGCAACCATTGGAAGGAAGCTTCGACTTCCTCACTGAAGGCTCCAACTCTCGACACTTTCGTGGACCACGTTTCATAAATTTTCACACTGGATCCACATGCTACAAAACATCATAACTTGTAGGCCACTTTTCATCAAATTTTCAAACTAGACCCACTACTATCATTTAAGCCCAATACCAATTATCAAAACTGAAACTGATCACTACAACAAATCACTCAATCATAGAGCCAATTGAATCAACCAATCACTCAACCGAGACCCAAATCAATCAACTTATTCTTAAACAACCAACGAAGTTATATCACTCTAACCAGAATACTAATAATGAACCCACATACTGCATCAACTTACTGAATCAACTGAAAATCCTGATCAATAAAATATCAGAATATATACGCTAATTTGCTTTAGAAAATCCGCGTATATACGCGACTTCATTGAAGAATACCTACATACAAAGCTCAAAACACTGGACCCCGAAAATGAATCACTGTCATTCTGAAATAAACTCTGAATCACACACAAAACCACTGAATCATTATGAAATAATCACAGAAACATCATTGATCTTCAATCACATATACCTAGTAGCATCATCATTCATCAACATATCAATCCTCAATCAATTCATCTTCAAACATCACTATTAAGCCCAGACCATCAAGTAAGACGTCATTGACAGACAAAAAAAACACAAGAAGACTGATTAGACTGATCAAACATCTTCATCAGCAAAACCTTAACTTATGTACGCGCTTTCCACAAAGTGTTTCTGCGTGTATACGCATTTTTTAGGAATGCAACCCACATACAAATCTGAATAGGTACAGAATTACCAACATCAAACCAATGTAATGGTATGCGCCTTTCAGGTTATAAAACCTGTTTACATATTTGCAATTTTTTATTGCACAACAAAACTTTAGACATACCCATATCTCGACATATACAGTATAATCATGCGTCAGACATAATATCATAGATCTAACCAATCCATTATCAATATAGTCATTTCAGATCTATTGGATCTGATCCATCATCAAATTCCTAGGTGCAAATGTAGTTTTAGATCAAGCAAATCATTAATAGCCCATTACATGCACACTTGCTTCAAATCTAACTATTCATGAAATATTCATCACTTGCACACCCAAACACTTTGATACTTATCTCCTTATATGGCTTAACCCTTATCTAATACTACATGTCAAAACCACACTAATACTAATGGTATTCTTTGATGGGATCAAATATCCGTTGCTGGGATCAATACCATGGGTCAATACTATGGAAAAGACCCTTGGTATTTAGAATACCATGGTGCAGAAATTGTACATGCCTCTTTTTTTTCATGCCCGCATGTGTACGCGACTTTGCTTCATAGAACCTGCATATACACTACTTTGCTTCACAAAACCTAAGTATGTACACGACTTTGCTTCATAGAACCTACGTATACACGAATTTGCTTCACAAAACCTGCATATGTACGTATATATGACTTTGCTTCATAGAACCTACATATACACGACTTTGCTTCACAAAACTTGCATATGTACGTATACACAACTTTGCTTCATAGAACTTGCGTATACTTCTTCAAACTTTATATTTATCATTCCTTTATCTCTGAACTGCTATGCCTTTGACCAAAATATTTGTCACATGTAGACACATCCTGTTGACATCTTCATCAAGTAGGTTGCCATCAAAAGACAACACATTAAGTAGGTTGCCATCAAGAACAACACATTAGTCATAATGCTAACAATCTCCCTCTTTGGACTTGATGGCAACCACTTTTGTGTTTGGTCACCACCACCTGTACATACCTATAAAACACATCAAGCTAAACACCAAGCTTAAATATAAATATAATAATAATAAATAATAATTAATTAACTAATGGTTAGTTACCTAGTAATGAAGAGGCATGTCTTAGAGACATGACCATTCATGAAATGACACCTGCCTAGTGTATATAAGCAGACCCTCATTCTCATTTGTAATCATCTCATATCTCATAAACTTTTATATAATATTTAATATACAATTACTATCCTATTATGGATGTTTACGTCTTCCAAGTCTTTTGAAGATTACTCCGCTGCATATACGAACCTTGTTCATTACATTGGTATCGGAGCACGTTTTCCGATCCCGACCATTGGCCATTAAAGTCTTGGTCAACCTTGTTGTCGTCATAATCAAGCGTTTTCACTACATAGAATTTGGAGGTTTTCCATTTTGCCGCTAGGCCTTCAACCATTAATTTTTTTTATTTATAAAAAAGGTATTAGGAGAGAGAAAAAAAAAGTTATTTAAATATATATATATATATATATTAAAAAAAATGTACTAAAAAAATTTAAAAATAAAAATAAAAACAAACTTACCCTTGGTCGTGCGCAGTCAGCATCACCCACCCCGATCGCAACAATCGTTGCTTGACAACAACCATCAACCTCTGTTATTAACCCGTGCAAACCACCACCTCTACCGTTTCTCCCGCATTTTCGACAGCCCACGTTCCGCTACAAGAACAAAACACAATAAACCAATCTTCATAGTCATCAACCTGACCATCATCGCCACCGTTGTTGGATCTTGTTTGCCTTGTTGACCAGGTTATGGTCTTTGCCACATAGCGGAAATGTTGAAATCAATTGTTGCCATTGTCGTGTTATCGTCCAACAATCGTCATCCACACTGTTGAACCCAAAGTTGTCCTCACCATTGCCGACTGGTCATGACCCCCTGCCATACATTGTATGCCATCGTGCCACAGTCACGTCTGCATCACAGTCCAGCTACTATATGCCACCAAATTCATCGTCACTGTCACTGATCAGCTATCGCCAACCCAAGGTGTCGCCTAGTATTCGAGCCATTTTTGTTTTGCCCTCGAGCACGCCACACTCGCCCCTACTCAGATAAACACATATTTTGATGCAGAGACAACACTGCCCACCAAGACACCAGCCACTGTAGCGCCAACTATAGAGAATCCATACATCACCAATTTAGAATGGTGTTTTTGCATGGCTACGATCCTCGAAAGATGATTGTAACTGTTAGAAAATAATCACAACATTTGGTACTATAAAAGAATAAATAAATAAATAAATAAAAAGAGCATACGTTAATCTATTTTAAGTTAATTAAACAAAAGGTGATTATGAACAAGAAACATTGGATGTCAACTTTATGAAGGAATTGAGAAGTAGGTCAATTTTCTATATAAGTCATTTAAATCTAATTCGATGCCAAAAATATTATAAAAATGAATTATTATTATACTTACATATTAGATATAAACAACAACCCAAAGAAAAAGCAGAAGGGTGAAGGATAAAGATAAAGTGAAAAAAAGGGTTAAGAGAATTATAACAAGGTCATTTGGGAACAGTAAATGAGAATAAATCACTATATTAATAGAGCTCATAAAAATAGATAAAATATTGAAAAAAAATTGAACCAAATTATTCAAGAATTCAATACTTAGAAGGAAGGTAGGGTTTCGAAGATTTATAAATTAATAATAAGAATAAAAGGGTTGCTTTTTAAACCCTAAGTTCATCTTAACACGAAAAAAAATGGAGTCTAATTTGAAAATAATGAAGGATGTAGTCAAAATGAGTCCCACACAAAAATCATTATTTTAGACTAAATGTCCAAGTTGTCTAGACAAAATTGGATATACATATATTAAAAAAAGTGCAATTTACATTTCCCAAGGTGTGGAAGATTATTTAGTATAAAAAAATAGCAAAACAATGAGCAAATGCAAATAAAACAATTAAAGGAAGAAATCACAAAACTTCAACAAATGAATGAAGCGTCAGAGAAGAAATATAAAGATCTTGAAGATTAGTTTCATGAAAAATCAAGAGAAAGCAATGAAGAAATTTGGTGTCTAAGGGACCATAATGAGAAATTACTTTCATAGATTGAAAAGTCCAAGGTTAAGGACAAAGACTAAAAAATGAAAATGAAAGTTCTTATAAGGAACTAAAAGAGAATCTATCAGGGAAAGAAAAAGAAAATTTGTGCCTAAAAACCCTTAATAAAAAATTATTAGAGCAAATAAAAAATTTAAAAGATAAAGAGAAAGATACTAAGGACAAAGTCAAAATTTCCGAAAATGGTAAACTTTCACACCTAAAGAATCATAACCAAGCCTTACGCAAATAAAAAAGCTTGAAAGTGACAAGAAATCACTAAATGACAAGTTAGAACAACTTCAAGAAGTAGTATTGAAGTCTCTAGTCGTTTCAGTCCAAGTTGAAGATAAAGAAACAAATACTAATCCAGTCAAAATCGTAACTCAAGCAGAGGATAAACCTATTGAAGTGAAGACACATGTAGAACTTTCAATTCAAATGATGGACATTCCAAATGATATTTAGTAGCCAATTCAGCAACAACAACACCTGAAGGAAATAAGGAAACAACCACTAACATGATAAGGGAAAGTCCAACCAGAAGAATTATTTATCAACATCTGAATCACAAGCGCAGACTTTCCAATCAATTTACGTACCAGTGTCACTCAGAACATAAACGACAAATTTATGTTCCCAATAATATTGAAGTTTGCAGAATCCAGTCCTACAATAACTATTCATCACAAATTTTCAGAGATCAGAAGATTCCACAGAAGATTAATCTAGGATGGTCCAATCTGTTCTCAATACGACGATTTTATCTATCACTTAGAGCATCATATCACCTTGTATCAACAAAGATGAAAGTTCATACACGAGAAGATATTCTCAGTAAGCTTTGAGGACAAAGCTCATTGAAGAGGGAGGCAATGTTATGAATATAATTCATATAAAAATAATAAATATAAATATAAATATGAATATAATAATAATAAATAATAATTAATTAACTAATAGTTAGTTAGTTGGTAATGAAGAAGCATGTCTTAGAGACATGATCATTCATGAAAGGGCAATTGCCTTGGATATATAAACAAACCCTCATTCTCATTTGTAATCATCTCATATCTCATCAATTTTTATATGATATTTAATATACAATTACTATCCTATTATAGATGTTAACGTCTTCCAAGTGTTTGGAGTTTGCTATGTTGTGCATATGAATCTTGTCGTTACACCTGCCCTCAATCTTTGATCAAAAGAAGCACAAATAGATCCGAAGTTTCCACCAAATTAGGCCTTGCATGTGTCGATATTAGGCCTCAGAACCAACATCCTTGTCTCAAAGATATGACCTTAAAGCTAAAATTCGGCCTTTGAGGTTGCCATGGTGCCTCAGGGTTATTGCAAAAATTAGCTTTAAGTTTAGTGTGAGATGTGCCACAACAAAGAGTGTGAATAGGCCACATAATAGTTGCCACAAAGGTTTTCCAAAGGGGGGCCGATATTGATAGAGATGGAGATATTAATTGAGTTTACTACTACTTGGATACATCTATTTGTAGCTTTTAATATGATCTTGTTATTTTGGTTGAGAGTGTTTGATGTAAATAGAGTCACTGATCATATTTGTTGTTTCTACCATAGGAGATAGAGAGCTTATGTTACTATTGTTGATGGTCATGATATGCTGATGCAGGAGCATCCGGACACCTCAGTGGAAAAAAATTAGAGAAAGAAGACACGTGGACAACCACATGGACAATCAGGCCAACCTTGAACAAGATTTGGTTAATGAACTAATTTTAGTTAAAAAAATCAGTAAAACTGAATGTATGTATAACAAGAACTAAAGGATTCATAAGTGAATCAAGAAAGGGAGGAAAACCCTGTACATGTGAGAAAGGGAAAAATGTAGTTGCTAGAGAAATCTTGATTAAGGCTGAGATGCCTTAAAATTGTAATCTGAGTTTGTACATAATAAAAATGTGTTTTATGTGAACTTGTGTCTGTGTATTTATTGTTCGGCCCAGGCGGGTGGAAAATAGAAATCCACTGGGTCAGACTTCTTTTTCTTCCAGTCATTTGTCGTTAAGAGTCTGGTGAAGGATATAAGAGTGGCAGAGTGGGCTGTTGTAGGTCTTCTTGCGGTTGCGGATCTTTTGGAATGATTTGAGACTGTCCCTTCAGACCGAATTGAGTGGCTATTTGTTTTAGAGGAGTGCAACATATTTGCCCATGCAATGACTGAAGGTCTTGATAATGAAAGTGGGCCCCTCGCAGACCTAAACTGCTACAGATGGGGTTTCATCGCGTGGCCAGAGAGTGAAGATGAAGGTGGGCCATCTTCTGAAGATGAAAGGAGTGCTTCGACCCGGGAAGAAGAAGGCGAAGGTTCAGCAGCTTCAACCGGCGATGAAGAAGACAGAGACGAAGACCTGGAGAGTGATGTTGAGGAGGTTGCAGTCATGACGGGAGAAGAGAATGACGAAGGTCACATGTACTGTGTTTGATCTTTAGCATAAAGCTATCCGAAGTTGCAGTCAGTATCGAGGGCGGCTATTTAAGATTTAATTGGCAGAAATATGAATGCGTGCAGGCTTGATTGAAGCAGGAATTACTGCAGATAAGATTCATGCTATTGAAGTTGTAGGCTCGGGTTCTCGTGTTCCTACAATATTAAAAAAAATATTGACTGAGACTTTTTGATAGTAGTGCCTACGGGTTTGTTGGGTTCAACCGCAGCTGGAGCGTGGATGGGCCAAGCGTGGCTTTGGTCAGAAGGAGCGGTAGCAAGAACTCGTGGAAACAACAGGATCAAAGAACCCGAAAAGAAAGTGCGTGCGTGGATGAAGAAGATGACATCGTCATCATGCATTGTCACTTGGTTTGTTCTGGCGAGGGCCTTCAGTATTCCAAATAAAGCAAGTGAGATCAGAATGTAGTTACGGATAGGCTTTTTGGGCCCATAAGCCACAGGCCTGAAGAATGATTTATTGGGGAAATGGGATTTTGGTTCACCCCAGAATCTCATCCCCATCATATGCTTTGCTACTATTGGTGTTGATGTCAATCGGATGCTTGCTGCTATTGTTGTTGGTTATGGTATGCTGCTGCGTGGGACGATGTTGTTGTTGTTGTTCACACTATGTTCTTGATGATGGATGTAGCCTAGTGCTGCTTTATGATGGTGATCAGATTTGTTTTGTTGTTGATGTTTTTAAGTTAGAGGGCGCTATTTGCTTTTCATTGTTAATCTAGGTTGTCATTGATGTCAATATGGCATTAGCCGAGATGGAAAATATTCTTGCTGCAAATGTCCTTGTGATACACGATGTTGCCCTAACCTAATTACAAACCTAGTTGTATTATCTTACAAACCCTTTATTAATAACAAAGCCCTAAAATATGACAACCATATTGGCATATAAAATAATTGATTGTATTACAGTGTATGACAATCATATATATAATATAATAATATTTTGGCGCATATATATATATATATATGTGCGTTTGTCAAAAATAAATAAATATATTATTTATATGATATAACATATATGATAAAACTCTATATTAAACTTAATCTCAAATAAATACATATGGTCTTCATATTAGTGTCCAATTTATCGACCGGTTATACCACCTCAGTGGTCCCCTCATCTTAGCGGTCATGGTCAACCATATCTTGGCACGCTGGCAGTCCACACATCGAACATTTGTTATGGTCCCCACGCAACACACGTCAACAATCATCCACCATTACGGATTATATATCGAATGCACCCAAAGAAAAAAACATATGTCGGCTCCATTCCAGCACCTAGTCTGTTCATTAAAAAAAATCACGATTTCTATTGCATATATATATGATTTGTTTTTGGTGGACGGAAGAAATACGCGGAGAAGATTACAGAAGTTAAGCGGATAACTCAGAAAAGACAACGAAACCTGTTCACATCTCGTGAACATCTGAAAGATAAACAAACAAAATATTACACCTTCTCGGACAGTCGAAAAAAAATACTTTCTTCATTTGCTGGGTTCCGCAGTTTCTCATTTGCACAGGTCCGCAGGTCCTCGGTCTCTGTCATAGCTGCGTTGAATAAAGTTTGTCACATCCTCGGTCTCTGACATAGCTGCGTAGAATAAATTTTGGCACAACTCCTCGGTCTCTGATACAACAGCTAAACAGTTCCTCGTTGGCACAGTGGTTTGGTCGCAGTGTTTCAAACTTCCACTGTTGAGCTTCTCAGGTCTCTGCAGTGGGATAGAGTCTCACCCCTGCAAAGAATTTTTATGCAGTGAAGTATATTGAATATTCACAAGGTAAAGGAAGTGGCAAATTCTTTCAGATTCTAATGAAAAATGCATACAGTGATGACTTGGAAAGAGGCAGTAAGTAGCAACCAGTGACTCGAGGTGTCATCCTGTACAACAGTGATGGACAAAGCAAATAAATGAAGTACAACTGATCTTGAAACAAGTGAATAACCCCTTGACAATCAAGTAAGTACATTTTATATTTTCTAAGTAAGTACATTTTATATTCTCTATACTAAACAACAATAGAATTGGTGTCCTTGGAGTTGGAGCTCCTAAATTTAAGGTTGGTGCCTTGGATAGATAGGGTCGAAGCCCTAGAAGTCGGAGTCTCATCAAAACCAAGTTGGACTTTGGGAACATATTTATATTGTATTTATTTGTTTATTCTCAATAAAATTATATTTATACATTTTTTTTATTAAATTGTGAAGAATCTAATTGGTAATAATAACAATTGAAATAAAACACTGACTCACCCCCTCGTATTTCCAACAATTGGTATCAGAGCCAGCTTCTTCATAATCAGCCTAACAGCTGGAAGAAGGATTTTGAGTCACAATGAAAAATCAAGAAGTGTCAGGAAGGCTCTCTTTGTTCAATGGCACAAATTTTGGTTTTTGGAAAAAAGAATGTCCTACTACTTAATGTCCCTTGGACCTGAAGTTTGGCATTCAGTTTTGAATGGGTACACTACTCCTTCCACTCTTCCAACTGATTCTAAATTCACAAAAGTCATGAATTGTGACTTGGCCAAAGAAGTATGGGATAAGCTGGTTAGCTTATACCATGGGGATGTTGGCATTATGACACAGGTTTGGCGCTATGGCACAGGTGTTGTCCTTGATGGCAACTCACTTTGGTGACAGATCTCAGTTCAAGCTCTCAGAATGAAGGAAAAATATATATACGCGGGTTCATCGTGACCAAGCCGTGTATACACGCGGGCTATACGTTCCAAAGATGCGTATGTGTATACATGCACTTTCTCGCAAGGAAAAGCACGTACATGTGGGAAAACTTATGTTTGGTCCGCGGTATTTAGTCCTTGGTATTTGAACCTATGATTTTGGACTGTGGTATCTCGTCCGACGTGTTCATCCCAAGTATTGGGTCCATGGTATTGATTTGTTATGGTTTTGGACCATGGTATTGTGAAAGACCTAAGACTATAAAAGAGGAAGGAGATCATTAAGCAAGGTCACGATCTGAATTATTGAATATCCAATAAAGTGCTATATCTGGAACACTGGAGATTGAGGTTAAGGTGCAGAGCTGGATCTGAACGAAGGAGGAACCTAAGTGCAAAGAAATTGATAAGTTCTATTGATGGGTCAAAATTTTAAGGCTTGAGTAATAGTATCTTTGTATGACTTTGATCTGTTATATGTGGCGCACGCTTGATCTGATAATCTGGGTTAACTAATGTCTTAATATTTGAAGGAGTGAATTATCTTTATAGATCTGTACGCAGGTTCAGTAAAGCGAAGGCGCGTATACACGTAGTTTCTGGAAGTCAAAAGTGCGTATACGCAGGTCGGCCTTAACACAGAAGCGTATGCACACAGGTTTCTGAATATTGAAGTAGCATACGTCTCTTAAATTATGTTCTAGCTGCTTCTATTGATTACTGCAGTGATCTGGGTTCAAAATTGGTGTATGGTTACTGTTACTGTGTACTGGGTACAGCTGTTAGAGAAGTGTCTATTTGATTCAGTTTAAATTGGTGAAAAGGAGATTGTTTGATGCAGAGATTCTTGATGTTTGGTTGATGTTATTCATGGATCCAGTCTGAAAATTTATGAAACATGGTCCCTGGAAGAAAGAGAAGGTTGTAGTCTTTTGTAGGTCAGCACCTATGTACTAGTACCTCAACTAGTGCAAGAGCTAAGGGGGTTGTAGCTCCCTTCCAGGAGAGGCTGGAAAACGAGAGAAGGTTGTAGCCTGCGTACTGGTATAAGTTTGCACCATAATAGAAACATTGTAAAAAGAAGTTTCTAATTAAAAGAAGATAGAGACAAATTGCAGCAGGTGGTTTTCACCCCACATTGGGTTTCCACCTTATATCTTGTGTTCTTGTGTGTGATTGTCTTTTGCTCTGTGTTACTATTCCTGGTTACTTTTTATATGATTCTGATGCACAGATTAATGATCGACATCTGTAGAATAAATTAAATTATAAGTCTGCATGGTATACGCTGTTTTCTCTAACTGAAGTAGCGTATATGATCTGGGTGTGAAATAAAAATAATTGACTTGATAACACTGATTCACCCCCCTTCTCAGTTTTATTTCCAACAATTGGTATTAGAGCAGGTCCTTCTGAAGAAGCTTGATCGCTTGAAGGAAAATCTATCATCATGAGCAACTATGAGAGAGAAGCATCGATCAGGCCACCAATTTTTGATGGGACCAACTTCGTCTATTGGAAGGTAAGAATTACAACCTATCTTCAATCTCTTGATACAGAAGTATGGGATATCATAGATACAGGGTACACATTTCCATCAACAACTCTTACAGATTCGGCTAATAAGAAGCAGTATGAAACAAATGCAAAGGTTGTCAATACTCTATTGGAAGTCTATCTCAAACAGAATTTGTCAAGGTTATGCAGCTCAAAGCCACAAAAGAAATATGGGACAATATTGTTCTGAGCTATGAAAGAGATGAACATGTAAAATGAGCAAAACTTCAAACTCCCAGAATTCAGTATGAAAATCTCGGAATGCACAATGATGGAAGTGTGGCTAACTATTTCTTACGTATAGATGAGATTGTTAATTGTATGAAAAACTTGGGTGAATAAATAAAAGAGGTTGTTTTGGTTGAAAAGGTTCTAAGATCTTTGTCTTCTAAGTTTGAATCAAAAGTCTCTGCAATAGAAGAAAAACAGAATCTATAGAGCCTTACCATGTCACAGCTGCACGGAATTCTAACTGCTTACGAAATGAGGAAAGGAGGACCATCAGACAGGAGAGAAGCTGCATTCAAAGCTTCAGGCAAAGGAGATTACTACAAGTGAGGACATATGTCAGAAGAAGAGGAAGAATCAAATTTTGTCAAGAACCTTCCAGGTAAACGACACTCAGACTCCTCATGAACTTTGGTATGGTAAGACTCCCACGGTAAAATACTTCAAAATTTTTGGAAGCAAATGCTACAATAAAAGGACTGATGAAAATCTTGGCAAGTTTGAACCTAGAGAAAATGAAGGCATTCTCCTTGGTTACTCTCCCCATAGCAAAGCATATAAGTGTTACAATAAAAGACTTGGAAAAATTATTGAAAGTATTGATGTAGTAATTGATGAAGAAGGAAATACCTCTAGGCAGGAAAGATCTGAAGTTTTCGAAGATGATGAGGACTATCCCTCAATGTCAAATCAAATTCACGATGAAAAAGAAACCCATGAGGCACCAGAAGAACAAATAAGGATAGAAGAAAAGACTCCATCCAGATACGTTCAGAAGAATCATCCAGAATCTCAAATTTTGGGGCAAAAAGAGGCAGGGATACAAACAAGAAGAACAATTGCAGAAGCTTTAAGCTATTTGGCATTTCTCTCCTCCACTGAACCACAAAATGTAAGAGAGGCATGCAAAGATGAATGCGGGGTCAAGGCAATGGATGAAGAACTTGAGCAGATTGAAAAGAATAGCACTTGAGAGTTGGTTCCTAGACCTAAAGATAAGAATGTCATAGGGACAAAATGGATATTCAAAAACAAGTTGAATGAAAATGGGGAAGTTATTAGAAACAAAGCCAGACTTGTTTGTAAAGGGTATGCTCAACAAGAAGGAATTGACTTTGAAGAAACTTTTGCTCCCGTTTCTAGACTTGAGGCCATCAGAATGTTCCTTGCTCTCTCTAGTTTTCAGCAATTCAAAGTATTTCAAATGGACGTGAAATTTGCTTTTCTAAATGGAGACTTGGATGAAGAAGTGTATATTAAGCAACCAGATGGATTTATCCTTGGAAATGATCCAAAGCTTGTATGCAGACTCAAAAAGACTTTCTATGGCCTTAAACAAGCTCCAAGGGCTTGGTATTATCGCTTGGATAAATACCTCCATCAACAAGGTTTTATAAAAGGATCAACTGATAGCAATCTTTATATAAAAATTGACAATGATAAGTTGCTAATACTTGTTGTGTATGTTGATGATATCATCTTTGGTAGCAATGAAGAAGATATGAGTCAAAATTTTGCCTTAGTAATGCAGAAAGAGTTTGAAATGTCTATGCTTGGTGAGCTCACATATTTTCTTGGTTTACAAGTCCAACAAAACAAAGATGGCATCTTTCTATCACAAACCAAGTATCTTAAGTAGATCTTGAAGAAATATGGGATGGAGGATTTGAAAGCAGTATGTACCCCTATGGTGACAAGATGCAGCCTCAGCGCAAATGATGAATCGGCAGTAGTACATCAAACAACCTATAGATCCATGATTGGTAGTCTACTCTATCTAACAGGTACCCGATCAGACATTATGCATGTAGTGGGAATAGTTGGAAGGTTTCAGGCAAATCCAAAGGAAACTCATCTTCAGGCAGTTAAGAGAATTTTCAAGTATCTTCAAGGAACTCAAAACTATGGCTTATGGTATCCTAGAGATACAAATGTCACACTTCATGCATATACAGATGCGGATTGGGCAGGAAGCGTGGATGACAGAAAAAGCACTAGTGGTGGTGCATTCTTCATGGGTCCTAGATAAGTATCATGATTTAGCAAGAAACAAAGTTCTATTTCTTTATCTACAACTGAAGCATAATATGTAGCTATTGCATCTTGCTGCACATAGCTCCTTTGGATGATGCAACATTGCAAGATCTTCAAATCATTTGTACTCCACCTATCTCCATTTTTTGTGATAATACAAGTGCTATCAGTATCTCAAAGAATCCTGTCATGCATTCAAAGACTAAGCACATACTGATCAAGTATCATTTTCTTCAGGAACAAGTACTAGAACAAAAGGTCAAATTGGAGTATGTTCCCTCTAAGGAACAAGTTGCTGATATTCTCACCAAACCTCTGCCCAGGGAAACTTTTGAATACCTCAAACAGAAGCTGGGAGTAGTTGATGAATCATCTTGCTGTTGAAACTTGTCTGTTTCAGAGAAAAGCGGTTGTACGCGAGTTGCATGAGGAGGATCCACGTACATATGCAGGTTTATGCAGATACAGTCGCATATATGTTGATTTGAAGGAAATCTGTGGGGACAGACTCTGGTTGAAGAGAGTCTGATATGGGTCTGTCAGAGACCGTCTGGCACAGGTTCAGGGGGAGCAGATATACTTCTAATAATGCATTGTTGGCATTACATTAGAAACTCTTGGTTCATGTACACAAGTTGTTTTTGGTTTCAGGTGGATCAGGTGCAGAAGGAGAACATGGTTGCTGATCTGAATAATGATGCTGCTGATATTTGTTATTGTTGACTTTCATAGTCTTGGTCTAAAATTTTCGTCTCTATGTCATGTATATCTTTTCTTGTCAAGGTCATGTAACGACCTATTTTGGTTTCCCCACTATGCCTGGGATGAATGATGTAATGTACTTGGTTGTCATATGTAAACTTATGATGTATCCCCACTTGTTTGGGTGGATGATCCCCACTTGGTTTTATGATGGATGTTTGTATAGAGTCTTTTGGTGATAGGAAGGTCATTTATGATGTATAAGTCATGGTTCTTCTTGAAGAACACCTTTTTTGCAGATCTTGCCTACAGTCAGGGGGAGCATGGTCAGCACAGATTTCAGCATGTACTTAGGGGGAGTATAACCCTTTGCCCTTGATGAAAAAGGGAGAGAATGGCTTTGAGGATCTTGGGGTTGCCATAAAGTCCAAAGGGGGAGATTGTTGGCATTATGACACAGGTTTGGCGCTATGGCACAAGTGTTGTCCTTGATGGTAACTCACTCTGGTGACAGATCTCAGTTCAGGTTCTCAAAATGAAGGAAAAATATATATACGTGGGTTCATCGTGACCAAGCTGCGTATACACGCAGGTTATACGTTCCAAAGAAGTGTATGTGTATACACGCACTTTCTCGTAAGGAAAAGCGCATACATGTGGGAAAACTTATGTTTGGTCCGTGGTATTTAGTCCTTGGTATTTGAACCTATGGTTTTGGACCATGGTATCTCGTCTGAAGTGTTGATCCCAAGTATTGGGTCCATGGTATTGATTTGTTATGGTTTTGGACCATGGTATTGTGAAAGGCCTAAGACTATAAAAGAGGAAGGAGATCATTAGGCAAGGTCACAATCTGAATTATTGAATATCCGATAAAGTGCTAGATCTGGAATACTGGTGATTGAGGTTAAGGTGCAGAGCTGGATCTGAACGAAGGAGGAACCTAAGCGCAAAGAAAAGGATAAGTTCTATTGATGGGTCAAAATCTTAAGGCTTGAGTAATAGTATCTTTGTATGACTTTGATCTGTTATATGTGGCGCACGCTTGATCTAATAATCTGGGTTAATTAATGTCTGAATATTTGAAGGAGTGAATTATCTTTATAGATCTGTACGTAGGTTCAGTAAAGCGAAGGCGCGTATACACGTAGTTTCTGGAAGTCAAAAGTGCGTATACGCAGGTCGGCCTTAACACAGAAGCGTATGCACACAGGTTTCTGAATATTGAAGTAGCATACGTCTCTTAAATTATGTTCTAGCTGCTTCTATTGATTACTGCAGTGATCTGGGTTCAAAATTGGTGTATAGTTACTGTTACTGTGTACTGGGTACAGCTGTCAGAGAAGTGTCTATTTGATTCAGTTTAGATTGGTGAAAAGGAGATTGTTTGATGCAAAGATTCTTGATGTTTGGTTGATGTTATTCATGGATCTAGTCTGAAAATTTATGAAACGTGGTCCCTGGAAGAAAGAGAAGGTTGTAGTCTTTTGTAGGTCAGCACCTACGTACTAGTACCTCAACTAGTGCAAGAGCTAAGGGGGTTGTAGCTCCCTTCCAGGAGAGGCTGGAAAACGAGAGAAGGTTGTAGCCTTCTGCAGGTTGAAGCCTGCGTACTGGTATAAGTTTGCACCAGAACATAAACATTGTAAAAAGAAGTTTCTAATTAAAAGAAGATAGAGACAAATTGCAGCAGGTGGTTTTCACCCACATTGGGTTTCCACCTTATATCTTGTGTTCTTGTGTGTGATTGTCTTCTACTCTATCTTACTGTTCCTGGTTACTGTTTATATGATTATGATGCACAGATTAATGATCAACATCTATAGAATAAATTAAATTATAAGTCTACATGGTATACGCTGGTTTCCTTATCTGTAGTTGCGTATATACGCAGTTTTCTCTAACTGAATTAGTGTATATGATCTGGGTGCGAAATAAAAATAATTGACTTGATAATACTGATTCACCCCCCCTCTCAGTATTATTTCCAATAGGGGACTCCAAAGTTAAAAAGGCAAAGTTTCAAACTCATAGAAGGTAATTTGAAACTCTGAAAATGGATGATGAAGAAGATATTGCATCATACTTTCTCCGCGTAGTTGAAGTGGTCAACTCTCTTAAAGAATTGGGAGAAGAGATTGAAGAAAGTATTATTGTTCAAATGGTCTTAAGATCTCCCCTTGACAGATTTGACTCTAAAGTAAGTGCTATAGAAGAATTGAAGGACGTAGATACTCTCAAGATGGATGAACTTCATGGAATCCTCATTGCGTATGAAATGAGAAAAGGAATCCCAAGTTCCAAAGATGCAACATTTAAGGCCTCAAAATCAAAAAAGGGGAAAGAATGGAATACCAGCAGTGATGAATCCAATGTTGAATCCGAATTGGCACAATTTGTACGAAGACTAAAGAGAGGATCCAAGCTAAAAGGTAAGTACCCTTGTTTCAAATGTGGAAGAATAGGTCATTATGTTGCAAAATTTCCTCATAAGCATGATAGTGATGATGAGGACGATTCTAAAAGGATGGTATACAAAAAGAAAGGGTTTAATAAGAAGAATTTCTTCTCTAAGCAAGATGAGTCTGATGAAGATGAATTTGTAGTCATAAAAAAGAAATCAACTATCATTTCCCTCATTGCAAAGGAGGTAATGATGAATTAGATGAAGAAAATGACTATGTTGGAAGCCAAGAAGTATTATTCATGGAATTCACAAATGATGATGATTCAGGTCTAGAAGGAAATGTAGATGAATTGTAAATGAGTGTCATTGAAGAAAATGAGAAATTACGAAATAAAATCATTTCTCTCAAGGTAGAAAAGGAGGAAGAAAAAAGAAGAGAAGACCTCTTGAAAAATAAGCTACAAGAAAATGAAGAAATTTGTGAAAACCATGAAGCTGAAATAGTATCTCTGAGGAAGGAATTGGAGCAAGTAAAAAAGAGTTGGGAAAGCTCTCAAATACTTGACATTATCCTAAATTCTCAGAAACCTGAATATGACAAATGTTGGATAGGTTTTAAAGGAGAATCATCAAGTACTAAGGATAATGCAAAAAGCTATGCCGACATACTTTCCAGCAACTCAAAAGAAGAAAAATAATTTCATCAAAAGCCCATCCCAAATCCAAAGAATGAAGAGAGAGTAACTCCAAGGAAGAATGTTGATTCAAATCATGGGTATTACAATAGGTACAAAGCTATCTTTTTTGGGGCATTGTTATTATTGTAAAACTTTTGGTCATTAAGCTAAACATTGCATGGCTCGTAAGAATGAAACATCAAAATTGAAGGATACGGTCTCAAAAGGCAAGGACAAATCAAGACCTACAACTCTTTTGATCCATTGGCCAAATTTGATCAAATTTGCTCATTATTTAATGATAATGGACATAATGAACAAAATTTCCCCCTCAAAAGAAGAGAAGAAAAAGATGAGAATCCCAACACGGATAAATGTGGCTTAGCTCTATGTGCTCACAGTGATGAAAATCATTGGTTTGTGGTTAGTGGGTGCTCCAGACATATGACAGGTGACAAAAGGAAGTTTGTCTCATTGAAAAAAAAGGAAGGAAATGTATCCTTTGGAAGTGGATATGCCAAAATTGTTGGAAAAGGAACTGTTACCCTTATTAATGGAAAAGGAAATGCTCAAACACAATCTCTTGAGTGTTAGCCAAATATGTGATCAAGGACATAATGTTGTCTTTAGCATTAGATATTGTGAAATAAGAACCCTTCCTCAGGAGAAATTGTGGCAAAAGGAATTAGAACATCAGATAATGTCTACATTCTAAACAAAATTCAAGAATATAAATGTTATTTAAGTCAAACAGATGAAAGTTGGTTGTGGAACAAGGGGCTGGGACATACAAGTTTCGATAACTTGATCAATATCAGCAATATTAATGCAATGCGAGACATCCAAAAGTTATTCAAGCCAAATAAAGGTGTATGTGGTCCATGTCAACATGGAAATAAAACTAGAACTAGCCACAAGACCAAGGAGTTCTCTACATCAAAACCTTTGGAGATCATTCACGCTGATTTATGTGGACCAACTAGAACTCCGACGCTCCAAGGAGAAAGGTACTTTGCTTTATTTGTTGATGACTATACTAGAATGATGTGGGCATATTTCATAAAATATGAATCCGAATAATTTGAATGTTTTAACAATCTTAAAGCTCTTGTAGAAAAAGAAAAGTATTCTAAGATTAAATGTCTTAGAACGGATAGAGGGGGAGAATTCACATCAAAAGAATTTGATGAATTCTGTAAAGTACATTGAATCGAAAGAGAACTTTCTGTTGCTAGAAAACCCAAGCAAAATGGGGTAGTTGAAAGAAGAAACCGAACTATTCAAGAAATGGCAAGAACAATGTTACTAGCAACTGACTTGCAAACAAAATTTTGAAGAGAAGCAGTTGGGACAACAGTTTATACCTTGAATTGAACTCAACTAAGACCAAATAATGAGAAGACTCCTTATGAATTATGGAAAGGAAGATCTGCTTCAATAAAATACTTCAAGATTTTTGGAAGTAAATGCTTCATAAAAATCAATGATGACTCACCAGGAAAATTTGATTCTCAGGTTGACGAAGGAATATTCCTTGGAGATTCTACTAGGAGCAAAGCCTACAAGTGCTACAATAATCATCTATGGAAAATAGAGGAAAGCATTGGTGTGAAGATTAATGAAGACCTTCCAGAAAAGGAAATTGAAGAGCATGAAGCTGACCCTCTCATTAAAGAAAACAAAGAAGAACCTGGAAAAGAGGAAAAAGATCAAGAAAAACAAAAGGAAAAAGAACCATCTCAAACCCCTTCAAAGATGAAATTCCTCCAAAAACATCACCCGGAAGAGCAGATTATTGGCAATGTAGATGAGGGGATACAAACCTGAAGAAGGATGACAAATACACTAAGGAAAAATGATGTTGCTCTCCTCTCTATGATAGAACCAGAAACTTTTACTCAAGCAAGTAAGGATCCTCATTGGGTGGAAGCCATGGGAGAAGAAATGTCTCAAATTGAGAAGAATGAGACATGGGAGCTGGTACCTCATCCAAAGGATACACATATAATTGGAACTAAGTGGGTGTTCAAAAACAAAATGAATGAAAATGGACAAATCATCAGAAATAAGGCATGGCTTGTTTGTAAAGGTTATTCACAAATTGAAGGAATCAACTTTGAAGAAATCTTTGCACTGGTAGCTCGTATGGAAGCTATAAGGATGTTTTTGGCATTTTCTTGCTCAAAAGGAGTCAAAGTCTATCAAATGGACATAAAATCAGCATTTCTGAATGGGGAACTCAAGGAAGAAGTCTACATGGAGCAACTAGAAGGGTTTAATCTAGCAGAAGGAAAAGACTTTGTTTGTAAGTTGAAAAAGGGATTATATGGGTTAAAACAAGCTCCTAGAGCTTGGTACGCAAGATTGGATCACTATCTAAGAACAAAGCTTCAAGAAGGGGGTGGCATGAAGTAATTTCTACATGAAGATGGATGAGGATAAGTTACTAGTCACTCTTGTCTATGTTGATGATCTGATTTTTGCTAGCAATAATGATGAGATGAGCCATGAGTTTGCTCAAAATATGTCAAAAGAGGTCAAAATGTCAATGATCGGAGAGTTATCTTACTTCCTTGGACTACAATTGTCTCAAACCACAGCAGGCATGTTCATATCTCAAGAAAAATATCTTAAAGACATGCTTAAAAGATATGGAATGATTGTGCACCCATGAGCACACCTATGACCACAGATTGCAAATTAAGCAAGGATGATGACTCTCCTCTGGTAGATGCAACTCATTACAGGTCAATAATTAGATCCCTCCTATACTTAACTACTACAAGACCTGACATTATGCAAGCAGTAGGAATGGTGGGAAGATTTCAATCACCTCCTAAACAATCCAATTTGTTGGCTGTAAAAAAAATTCTCAGATACTTAAAAGGAACCCCTGATTTTGGTACTAGTGGAAATGCATTCTTCCTGGGAGATTGTTTAGTATCTTGGCTCAGCGAAAAACAAACATCCATATCACTATCTATAGTTGAAGCCAAGTATATAGTTGTTGCGGATTGTTGTACTCAAATATTATGGATGAAGGAAGTTGTGAAGGATGTCAACATAGATACCAATCAACCAAACACCATCTATTGTGATAACAAAAGTGCTATCAGTCTTAGCAAAAATCCTGTGATGCACTCAAAGACCAAACATATACCAATCAAGTATCATTTTCTCTGTGAACAAGTGGCTAAACAAAACATCAAGTTGAGTATATCAATACTAAGGAGCAGATTGCATATATTTTCACCAAACCTCTTCCTCGAGAAGCATTTGAACATCTTCGCCAAAAGATGGGGGTTATTGCTCTAGTATCACACTAAGATGGTTCTTAAAGATGTTGCATGACAAGGGGAGCAGTTCGATAGGGGGAGTGACATACCTATGAAGAACTATTTTTGTAAAGAAGCAGTGTGACAGAGGGAATACTTGACCACCCCGTTTGCCATTGATGTCAAAGGACTAGAGAATGTTGGAAGAGCAAGAATATTTACATCAATGAAAAAGGGAGAGATTGTTAATCTAGGTTGTCAGTGACGTCAATATGGCATTGGCCGAGATGGAAAATATTCTTGCTACAAATGTCCTTGTGATACACGATGTTTCCCTAACCTAATTACAAACCCTAGTTGTATTATCTTACAAACCCTTTATTGCTAACAAAGCCTTAAAGTATGACAACCATATTGGCATATAAGATAATTGGTTGAATTACAATTTATATATGATAATCATATATATAATATAATAATATTTTGGCATATATATATGTGTGTTTTTGTCAAAAATAAATATATACATTATTTATATGATATAACATATATAATAGAACTCTATATTAAACTTAATCTCGCATAAATACATATGGTCTTCATATTAGCGTCCAATTTATCGACTGGTTATTCCGCCTTAGTGGTCCCCTCATCTTAGCGGTCATGGTCTACCATATCTTGGCACCCTGGCAGTCCCCACATCCAACATTTTTTATGGTCCCCACGCAACGCACATCAACAATCATCCACCATTATGGATTATATATCGAATTCACCAAAAACAAAAAACATATGTCGGCTCCATTCGAACACCTAGTCGACCCATAAAAAAATCACGATTTCTATTGCATATATATATGATTTGTTGTTCGTGGACAGAAGAAATATGCGGAGTAGATTACAGAAGTTAAGCGGATAACTCCAGAAAAGACAACGAAACTTATTCACGAGATATAACTCATAAAATACAACGAAACTTGTTCACATCCCGTGAATAGCTGAAAGATAAACAAACACAAGATTACACCTTCTCGAACAGCCGAAAAAAAAGACTTTCTTCATTTGTTGGGTTCCACAGTTTCTCATTTTCACAGGCCCACAGGTCCTCGGTCTCTATCATAGCTGTGTTGAATAAAGTTTGGCACATCCTCAGTCTCTGATATAGCAGCAAAACAGTTCCTCGTTGGCACAGTGGTTTGGTCTCTATAACGTGGCAGTGTTTCAAACTTCCACAGTTGAGCTTCTCAGGTCTCTGCAGTGGGATAGAGTCTCACCCCTGCAAATAAATTTTATGCAGTGAAGTATTTTGAATATTCACAAGGTGACAAAAGTGAGAACAAACAGTGAAGGCAAATTCTTTCAGATTCTAATGAAAAATGCATACAGTGATAACTTGGATAGAGGCAGTAAGTAGCAACCAGTAACTCAAGGTGTCATCTCGTACAACAGTGGTGGACAAAGCAAATAAATGAAGTACAACTGATCTTGATCTGAATCGGATCCATAAAAGACTGTCAAGAACCATGACTAAATCTGGTTGAACAAATCTTTGAAAATTCCAAAACAGTGATCAAAAACACCTTGAACCAATGGCAATGGCCGCCAACGTGGAATGACGAGGACCTCAGTCAAAGCGCGTTGATCGAGGCCCATGGAAACTGTGCAAAAGGCCAAAACAGCCCTTGGGAGCCCGGATCAGGAAAAGGAGGTGATTTTGATGCGCACGCTAATCGCGTATCGCTGGGCAAACAGGGCCGAAATGGAGGGGCCTTAAACCCTTGGTCGTGTTGGAAGTTGGAGAACCGCGGGCGGAGAAACAAAAAGCGCTAAAGGACAAAGGCGGGACCCACGCTTTGGAAAACCGGCGGTATTGATTGGGGCGCCCTTGAACGGTAAGAGGTTTTGGAGGAAGCAAAGCGATCACACTCGGCGATCGACGCGTGGCAGCGAAGGTGAGAGGAAAACCGCCATGATCGCGCGTTATCGGTCGAGAAAGTCAACCGCGCTTGACGTGCGTATGACGTTGTATCTGGAGGAGTCCCGATCGGACGGCTGAGATTGCGCCCGATGGAAAGAAGCGGAATCGACAGGAAATTAAGCTGCATTCTAAAGGGATTTGGAATCTGTTTGACTGCCACGATGAAGAAAGAACGCATACACGACATAATAGAAGAAATGAATCGACGAGCAGGTTGGCGTTGTTCCAATGGGGACACGTGGCTACTTCTCGAGCATTCATGCTGACGCCGAACAGGGAACTCCTAGCACGCAGGCGGAAGGAGAATCGACACAGGCAGGAGAGGAACCGAATAGGTATGAGGATCGAATGGCTAAAGCCATGAACAGAGACAGTTGAATAAAAGGAGCAATAGAGAGGAGTCCGAGAGACCAAGAAAGACAATGAACAGTGAACCTTGAGAGGAGCACTGAACACAAAGAACAGTAAAGCCAAGCAGGGGAGACAGAGGGCCGAGCTGACCACAGGCAACATCAAGCACCAGAGAGCTCGAAGATTCAAGCCTTCCCATAGAGGAATCTGTCTAGATTGAGCATCATAGTTGGCTCTTTCCACTGTAGACCAAGGGTCACAGAGCTGGTAGGAAGAACAAGAGTCTGTGTACTCTAAGTGACTTGGGGAATCCAAGAACCACCCTGCCAAGCAAAACATGTTTTAGAAGAACTCGTATTGAGTCCCTGTATTTGTAATTCTTTGCTTAAAGACACAATAAAACAAGGCCACCACTGAAGCTGGACCGAAGATGTAGCCCTGGAGAATAGGGTGAACACCTTATTAAAATTGTTTGTGTCTTTGTGTTGCTTACTGTATTTCTCTGTTGTCTTTCCATTTAAATGTCTGTGTATTGGCAATCTAATCGATCTGTTGCTTAAATAACATAGAACACACAGCAGCACATGAGTCTGTAATACCTTTCGTTTTAATAAATCTTTAACTGATGGCACTCATTGAGTGATTATCAGATCAAGTGGTATCAGAGCTCTAGGCTGTAAGGTTAGACAAGTTTGTGTTGGTTTAGCTGTGAATGCTCACTAGATCAAAGCTCAAATTAGGAGAAGGAGAGTTGGTGGAAACTAATCCTAAAATTGGGAGAGTCTATTCTCGGAAGACAATGTCAGAGGAAGGCTCTATAGGGCCAGACCCTCAATTTATAGAAAGTTTCCTAGCTATAAAGTCTATGGTAGAAGAAATGTATAGGGACTTTAGAAAGCATAAGGATGAAGATTCATCAGGCTCTAAACAAGATAAAGAAGAAGATGAATCTCATTCCCATGACCACTCTAAAGGAAAGGGGAAAGAAGAAAGCTTTCTCACACCTCCTAATAGCCCTGTGCATAATAAGAAAGCATCTTTGATTAAACTAGATGTTAAATTTGATTTGCCTATATATGATGGAGAGCTAAATGTTGAAAAGATGGACAATTGGATTAGACAAATTGATGTGTATTGCAAAGTATAGAACATAGACTCAGACAAGAGTAAGATTCAGCTGGCAAGCCTATGCCTAGGAGGCACTGCCTTGGTTTGGTGGGAAGGCAGAACCCAAGATGAGTGGGCTTGATTGTGGGGAAAACTCCACAGTTAAGCGTGCTTGAGCCAGAGGCGATCTGGGATGGGTGACCTCCTGGGAAGTCCTGGTACCGGGTGCAAACCCCGGAAGTGATGATTGACACCATGTGATTCATTTCACTAGTTTCAATCCCACTTCTTCACCCCTGTGGGCATCACCCGATGCAATGAGTGCTAAGTGAACGATTCAAAAATCATGAGAAATTAGTCAGTTATGACTACCTCTCATGGAAATGGTCATAGGTGAATGACTTACTTAACGTAGTTGAATCCCAAAAATGATATCAATATAATGCACTGCGTAAACCCCCATACTTAAATTCAAAAAGAGTGAAGGGATCTCTTCTTGAATGGATCATGAGGCACAATACTTGCTAAGGTTTTGCAAATGGGGTAGCAAGCTAAGTGGGCTTTATTGTGGGGAAAACTCCACAGTTAAGCGCGCTTGAGCCAGAGGCGATATGGGATGGGTGACCTCCCGGGAAGTCCTGGTTACCGGGTGCAGGCCCCGGTAGTGATGATTGACGCCATGTGATTCATTTCACTAGATTCAATCCCACTTCTTCACCCTTGTGAGCATCACCCGATCCAAGGAGTGCTAAGTGAACTATTCAAAAATCATGAGAAATTAGTCAGTTATGACTACCTCTCATGGGAATGGTCATACGTGAATGACTTACTTAACGCAGTTGAATCCCAAAAATGATATCTAATATAAGAACATCTCTGTCTGGAGTGAATTGTTACTGTAATCCAAAGCAGTTCTATCCATTGGCCTACATGCAACAAGCCATGATGAGTTGGCAAACTCTTCGGCAGTTGAAGGGGCAAAGTGTGCAAGGGTATACTCAAGAGTTCAAAAAAAGAGCATTGATGTTGGGTATCTCATTAGACTCACCAGAGACTCTTTTGAAGTACATTGGTGGTCTACACAGCTACATGAGGCATACCATCCTCATGTTTAATCCCACTAGTATAGATGAGGTATCTGTACAAGCTACTCATCTAGAAACTAGAGGAAAGAATGGAAATCCAGAAGTTGGGGGACCATACCAACCCACTGTAAGCAAGAGCAAGGAGAAAAGGAAGCAAAAGTGGAAAGCAAGGAAGGCTAACGCTGCACAAAAAGGCAAAGCTTCATGCACCCACTGTAAAAAGGAGGGGCATGATAATGAGCACTGTTGGATTCTGCATCCAGAGATGAGACCTAAGAAGTCTGAGGGCAAGAAGAAGAAAGTTGCTGCAGCTATTCAGAAATATTTGAGGTCAGACTCGGGAGATGAAACAATCGTTGCAGCCACAGGTATAAAAGGTAAGAATTCTGAAGCATCTACTAGTAATTCTGCTCAATATGTTATTGATGAAGAACATGAGAGAAAAATACATGAGCTTTTCCATATTCGAGTTATTTCCAAAAATCAAAAGATTGATACATTGTTTGATAGTGGCTCACAAGTAAATCTGATTTCTGAAGCAATCGTAAAGAAATTTGGATTAGCAACTACACCTCATAAGAAGCCATACCCATTAGGATGGTTGAATGATAAAACACAACTACAAGTGACTAGACAGTGCAAACTAAAGTTTTTTTTTGGGTCAACATTTGTAGATGAGGTTGAGTTAGACGTAATTCCTTTATATATATGTGGAATTGTTTTAGGAAGTCCCTACTTGTATGATAGAAAAGCTATTTTCTATAGAGCTGAGAACAAGTATCTACTCACTAAAGATGGAATCGAATACCTTGTAAGGGCTCATAAGCTCAAGAATAATTATACTCTCATAAACTCAGGACAGATGAAAATAATGATAAATTCATGCAAATAGTTCTTACTAATGGTTGTAAAGGAAAAGAAATCTAATAAAACCAATGTATTTGGGGGTTGTAATGCTGATCAGCAAGCTGATATAGAAAAGATTGTTTCAGAGTATGATGTCTTATTTCAAGAACCACAAGGTCTGCCACCCAAAAAGGGAATAGTACATGATATTATTTTGCAGCAAGATGTTCCTTTGCCTAACATTGGGATGTACAGGTTGTCTGCTTTAGAGAATGCTGAAATCAAGAGGCAGGGGAAGGAGTTGCTCGAGAAAGGGTTCATCAGGCCTAGCATGTCACCATGTGGGTCACCAATCGTTTTGGTGAGAAAGAAAGATGGCTCATGGAGAATGTGCATTGATTACCGAGCACTGAATAAGATAACAATAAAAAATCGTTATCCCCTTCCTCGCATAGATGATCTTTTAGATCAATTAAAGGAAGATGTTTATTTCATCAAGCTGGATTTGCACATGTCAGGCCAGGGTAACTCCAGCAATGAGCGCAAGAAAACACTTGAATGAGAAAACACTGATTGATTGATTTATTCATTAGCCAGCACTTTATTTATACACATATAAAACGGATCAGTTCATCTTCTAGATGACTGTCCGACTTCACCTCATCCGTTTCGGATTAGGTGTCAACATTCCCCCCCTTAATCTGAAGGGATGTTGGTGAGTCCAAGCATCATTCTGAATTTTTCAAGCTTTTCTCTTCCAAGCGCTTTGGTGAAGATGTCTGCAATTTGCTCGTTTGTGGAACAATGACGAAGATGGATTATTTTGGCCTCAACATGATGTCAGATCAGATGATATTTAGTATTGATGTGCTTAGTACGATCATGGAACTTTGGGTTCTTGGCCAACTTTATTGCAGATGTGTTATCAATCATGAGTGGAGTTGATTGTATGTGTTTTACCTGCAAATCTTCAAGAATTTTCCTGAGCCACACAATTTCTTTCGTTGCTTCAGCTGCTGCCACGTATTCTGCTTCTGTTGTGGAATCTGCTGGTACTGATTGTTTGTGTGATCTCCAGGAGACAGCTCCTGATCCAAGACTCATAGCATATCCTGAAGTAGATACCCCGGTTTCTTTGTCTCCATCGAAGTCTGAATCAGAGTATCCAATCAAGTTGAAGTCGTTCACCTGTGTATACTTGATTCCAAGGTCTTGAGTTCCCTTCAAGTACCTTAGAACTCTTTTTGCAGCAGACCAATGTCCCTCACAAGGCCTTTGCATAAACCTGGAGAGGATTCCAACATCAAATGAAATGTCTGGTCTGGTAGTAGTGAGGTAGATGAGACTTCCTACAAGCTGTCTATACTTTGTTGCATCCTCAAATTCCTTTCCTTCAGTAGATGTGAGCTTCAAGTTTTGTTCCATTGGAGTAGAGAGGGGATTGCACTCTGTCATGCCAAATCTGTATAACAAATCTCCAATGTATTTCTTTTGAGAAAGAAATATGGACTTTGGATGTTGGGTTACTTCAATGCCAAGATAGTAATGAACATAGCCCAAATCAGTCATTTCAAAGATTTTTCCTAATTCTTTCTTTATGGATGCAATATAGCTTTCATTGTTCCCTGTCATTAAAAGATCATCTACATATACCACAAGATATACAACTGTTTTTCCAACTTTCTTGACAAATAAAGTTACATCATCAAGATCAAAATGATTGAAGTTGAGTTTCAGAAGATGCTCAGTTAGTTTTTCATACCAGGCTCGTGGTGCTTGTTTGAGGCCATACAAGGACTTCACAAGTTTGCATACTTTGTGTTCATGTCCTTTCACAGCAAATCCTTCAGGCTGGGACATAAAAACATTCTCTTTTAGATCTCCATTCAAGAATGCAATTTTTACATCCATTTGATGGACTTTCCAACCGTTCTGAGCAGCTAGTGCAAAGAGTGTCCGGATGGTGGCCCATTTTGCTGTGGGAGCAAAAGTTTCCTCATAATCGACCCCTTCCTTCTGTGCAAAACCTTTTGCCACAAGCCTAGCTTTGTGCTTGTCAAGTGAGCCATCAGCTTTGTACTTGTTCTTGTAGACCCACTTGCAGCCAATTGGTTTGGTTCCAAATGGAGGATCAACCAGCTTCCAAGTGCCATTCTTTATGAGGGCATCATACTCCTTCTGCATTGCTTCTTTCCATTCATCATGAGAAGCAGCTTCTTTGAAGGAAGTTGGTTCAAAATCTGTAGACAAGTTCAATTCACAATCATAAGTAACATCCATATCAACAGGTGAATTAGAGTTATCTACATCACCTCCA
Organism: Pinus tabuliformis; assembly: GCA_031772625.1. NCBI lineage: Eukaryota > Viridiplantae > Streptophyta > Pinopsida > Pinales > Pinaceae > Pinus > Pinus tabuliformis. The sequence goes on from CM062809.1 coordinate 1,282,383,606, forward strand.
TCTTGTCGGTTTGAATTTCGGGTTCCTGTTTTTCCAATTTCATCAGGATGAACACTTTCAAGTGTCTTTGTCAGCCACTTTGGGGGACCTTTCTGAGATGGTCCAGGCTGTTCTGTTGATTGAGTTGGGTCTGTATCAAGATTGAGTCTCCCAATTCTATCAATTACATCACTTAAAGCATCATCCGTTGTTGGAGTGTCAGGCAGGGGAGATTGTTCTTCAGAAGAAGATTCCACATGTTGATCTAGTATAGGAATCCCCCCTTCAAGATGTGGAATCTGATTATCAAACTCTTGAAATGATTTCGGTTTTGTGAATCTATCCAAGCGATCAAGTTGCCGCTCAACAACACTGTCAGATTTGGATGATTCAAGAAAAATTACATCTCTAGATAAAACAAACTTTTTATTTACTTCATCATAAAGGCGGTATGCTTTAGATGTGTTTGAATACCCCAGGAAGATACACTTACGACTTCTAGCACCAAGTTTGTTTCTATGTACCTTTGGTATTAAAGCATAACAGGTGGAACCAAATATCCTGAGATGTTTTACCGAAGGAACATGTCCATACCACAATTCATAAGGAGTCTTGTTTCTTATAGCACTAGATGGACATCTATTCTTTATATATGCAGCACATAGAACAGCATCAGCCCAAAACATTGTCTTTACATTCTTGAAGAAAAGCATAGATCGTACCATATTCAAAATTGTTCTGTTCATTCTTTCAGCTACACCATTCTGTTGAGGATTATAAGGCACAGTTGTTTGATGTTTAATCCCATGTTGGCGAAGATAGTGTTCAAATTCATTTGATGTATATTCTTTTCCATTATCAGTGCGAATAGACCCAATATGAGATTGTGCATCATTTTCAATCCACTTATGAAAATTCTTAAATGTTTGAAAAGCATCAGATTTGTTCTTCAATAAGTAAACCCAACACATTCTGGTGTAATCATCAATAAATGTCATGATATATTTATTTCCATTTGCAGAAGGAACAGGCATTGGACCACATAAATCTGAATGAATAAGTTCAAGCTTCCTATGTGCTCTTGAATGTGAATCATGAAAAGACTGTTTGCTATGCTTTCCTAGAATGCAAACATCACATTGTTTATGTTTTCTAGGAATTGTAGGCAAACCAGCAACACCATTTTTCTTCAACAAGCGGAGACTATCATAGTTTAAATGCCCAAATCTAGCATGCCATAATAAACTTGATGGAAGTGCACCTTCTTCATGATGAGAAATATATGAGAAATGATGTGCATGAGCAGAGGTTCCTTGCAGTTTAAGGAGTCTTTCTTCTTCTATACCCCTCATGACAAGTGAGTGGTCAGATGCCTTTCTTACCGCAAGCTTGCCATCAAACATGTGAATGGAGTGACCTTGCTGGCGGATGTGAACCAGGGACAGCAAGTTTCTCTTCAGCTGTGGGAGATATAGAACATGATCCAGAAGAAAGTCTGGAAGACCAGGCAGTTTAAGCCTGATTGTGCCAAGCCCTGATGGCTTGATTTTTGACTGATCTGCAAAGTATACTGCTCCATCAACATTGTTAGTGAAATCTTCAAAGAAATCTCTCCTATGAGTCATATGACAGGTTGCTCCTGAATCAAGCAACCAGTCATTTTTCGAAGAAGCAAGTGAAGCATTAAACAAATCTTCATTTACTCCAATATTACATTGTGCCTCAATATAGTGTGCAGATTCGGGTGCTTTACCTTTGTCTGAGTCATCAGTTTTACCTTTCTGCTGATTTCTTCTCTGCTCAACTTTGTCCCATGGTAGCTTGCATGTAGAAGCATCATGTGATCCATTTCGTTTGCAGCGAATGCAATGGAGATCTGCCTTTTCTGCTTGAGAATGTCTGCCCCCCCTTCCTCTGAAGTATCTTCCTCTTCCTCTTCGTCCACCTCTTCCTCTTGCAGAATCTTGAGCAGGATGCTTTTCTTTGTGAGCAAGGCAAACAGTCTCTTCAGAAGATTCAGGGACTGTTTTCTTTCCAAAGGCTTTCTCTCTTTCAACAAACTTTTTCACAAGAGAGTCAAAGGTTATATCTTTAAGGTTTCCATTTGCTTGTAAAGACTCAAGATAATTGGAGTAGGTAGGATAGAGTGCTTTGAGAAAGGCAATAAGAGATATATCCAGCTCAACCTTAGTGGATTTTATATCATGCATTATAGACTTTATTTCAGATGCAAGAGCAAGAGGATCATTATTTTTCAGTTCAAGAGTGAAGAGTTTAATCATGAGTTGAACAACTTCAAGTGCAGAATGTGTATCATAGAGTTCTTTCAGCTTTTGTATAGCTTCAAAGGCAGTGGAATAGCAGGAAATATGACGACTTACTTCCTCATTGACAGATGTTGCGATCAATGCAAAGGCTTTGCTGTTCTTGTTTTCCCAAATGGCGAGTTCTTTGTCTGATGTGGGCTGCACAGGGTCTCTGTCTTCTTCTCCGACACACACTCCTTTCCACAGCTCATTGTAGATGAGGGTGTGTTTCACCATCCGAGACCATTCAGAATAGTTCTCCTTGCCAGTGAGAACTATTCCGACCATAGAAATGATTGAATGCATTCTGTAAAAAAAAAAATTATCTCTGCCAAAAAAGCTTCTGTTGATAGAAAACTTCTGCTGGGAAAAAAAAATCCTTATGTCACAGCAAGACTTCTGCTGGAAAAAAAATCTTATATATATATTAGTGTTCAACAGAGAAAAAGAAAGCGCTCATATCTATCTTCAACATATATCACTGTTCAATAGAGAAAAAGGAGAGTGCTGTATCTTCAACATATATCACTGTTCAATGAAAAAATCAAGGGCGCTCAAATCACTGCAATACTACATATGCTTTGAAAATCACTGCAATACTACATAAGCTTTGAAACTCTGACTGATATAATGATTCTGATATATATATCACTCTGACTGCTTTTGAAAAACTGCGACAGGTTACAAATATATATATCACTTAGACCTCAGTGTTACAAATCTACACAGGTAACAGATGCCTGGAAGTACAATAATCATGAATTGAAAATTTAATCTGATAAGCTGGCAGCATATACTTGCAGAACACTTTAGCGTTGGAAAGGTTCAACATTATGACAGTGGAAATGTTAGCACATTGCTATATCATTTAATATTTTTGTAAAGAATGACCTCATTTCCATCCAGAGCGCAGAACGCAACTATTCAAAATAAGTATGCAAATAGCCCATTAAGGCCACCACTGGCTCCACTCATGAAAAGAAATTTCTTCGGATTGAGAGGTTCATCCCTGAAGTATCCTTGACGTGGGTTAAAATTTCTTCCAAGTTCATGCCGAGGGTTATATAGACAGAGACCGATACCAACCGAGATCAATTGAATGGATATAGCACGTATATTCAAACCGCCAGCACAAAAACGGATGGCTATACACTACTCAAACCGGTGTCAATATAACAACTGCCACTGTTTTATTAAAAACGATACCACTGTTTTATGAAAACGATACCACTGTTTTATGAAAGCAATGCCACTGTTTCAAAGAAAGCGATGCCGCAGTTCTTACAACGCAGGCAGGTATCACCATTCACCATATACCAGTCACCATATACCCACAGTTCTTTAAAAAACACAGTCTCCCAATGTATTTCTCAAAAAACACAGTCATGCAATGGTCATTAAAAATACGCATCCAGCATTAAAAATCGCAGTCTCAGCTTGCATCAATACATCATTAAAATACGCATCCAGCATTTGAAAATCGCAGTCTCAGCTTGCATCAATACATCATTAAAATACGCAGTAATAAACCACAGTTCTTTTTAAACGCAGCAATACACTGTTCTACCATTACTTCAACGCATTCACCGTCACTCTTCATTAAACTAAGAAGGCAGCCAAAATCTTGAATGCATACCACAGGCACCATTAAAAGAAAACGATACCTCAGTTCTTAGTTCAACAGCATCAACGCATAGGTAACGGACGCAGTACTCAAGGTCTGAGGGCGCAGTCTCCAGAGGCACAGTCTCTGGCAGCCAGTGAGCAGTGTCAGTCTGAGAGGCGTTCAACACAGAACTGACCAGGAGTTACAACCAATTTGGGACCTGTGCTCTAATACCATGTCAGGCCAGGGTAACTCCAGCAATGAGCGCAAGAAAACACTTGAATGAGAAAACACTGATTGATTGATTTATTCATTAGCCAGCACTTTATTTATACACATATAAAACGGATCAGTTCATCTTCTAGATGACTGTCCGACTTCACCTCATCCGTTTCGGATTAGGTGTCAACAGCACAGTGGATAACATCATGTCAGAGTTGTAGAACAAGATGCATGGAAGACTGCTTTCAAAACAAAGCAGGGATTGTATGAATGGCTGGTTATGCCTTTTGGCCTAACTAATGCCCATACTACTTTCATGAGATTAATGAATGATGTACTCAGACCTTTTCTTGATGATTTTGGTCTTGTGTATCTGGATGACATTCTGATTTTTAGTAAAATGTGGGAAGAACATTTAAAGCATGTTAAGCAAACATTAGATGTTTTGAAAAGAGAAAAACTTTATGTTAAACTCTCCAAATGTGAATTTGGCAAAACCTCTCTAAATTATTTGGGTCATATAGTAGGGGGAGGTGAATTGAAAATAGATCCCTTTAAAATGGCAGTCATCGTAAACTGGGCTAGACCCAAGTCTGCTACAGAAGTGAGAAGCTTTTTAGGAGTAGCACAATATTGGAGGAAGTTCATTTCAAATTTTTCCTCAATTGCAGCTCCCTTACATGCTTTGACAGGATTGAACACGGTGTTTCAGTGGGGAGGAAAACAACAGAAAGCCTTCGACACCTTGAAAGAAAAGATTAGTACAACACCTATACTAGCACTGCCAAATCTACAAAGACCATTTGAGATCCAAACTGATGCCAGTGACTATGCCATGGGAGCAGTGTTGACACAGCACAGTAAACCCATATGTTATCATTCTGAGACTTTTAATTCTGCAGTAGTTAACTATCCTACATATGATAAAGAATTGTATGCATTAGTTCAGAGTGTGAAAAAGTGGAAACATTATTTAATGGGAAAAGAGACAGTAATACATACTGATCATCAGCCACTTCAATATCTACACTCCCAAACTAAGTTGCAACAATAAAGACATTACAGATGGATGGGTTTTCTAGAACAGTTTCATTTAGTCATCAGATACAAAAAGGGCATACATAACAAGGTTGTAGACATGTTATCTAGACCCATTATAAATGCATCTACCATACTTAAGCATAATTTTGTGCTGCATGAAAGCTACATAGAATAGTATGCTCAGGACATGGACTTTAAAGATGTATATGCAACTTTGAGTCAAGGCAAAAGAGTAGAAGAATTGGACTATCATGTGAAGGACCGACTCTTATATCATTGTGGGAAACTCTGCATTCCACAAACTGAGAGAGTAAAGATAATTAGGGAAGCACATACTTCTCTGATATCAAGTCACTTTGGGGTAAGTAAAACAGTTGCACAACTGCAAAGGTTCTGCTATTGGCCGAAAATGAATGAGACAGTTTCTAGATATGTAAAGGGATGTGCTATGTGTGCTAAAAGCAAGCCCAGTAACAGAAAACTAGGCTTGTACACTCCATTACCAGTTCCTTCTCACCCTTGGGAAAAAATTTCCATGGATTTTGTTGGACTGACTAAATCTAGGAAAGGTCATGATTATCTATATGTTGTTGTGGATAGGTTCAGCAAAATGTGTATTTTAATACCCTATAGTAAACAGATTACAGCTAAAAAAATTGCAAAATTTTTCTTTGAACATGTATGGGTTCATTTTGGATTACCCATTTCTATTGTATCTGATCGAGACACCCGATTTGTGGGGAAGTTTTGGTTCAGTCTGTGGGAACTAATGGACACCAAATTGAAGAAAAACACAGCTTTTCATCCACAAACAGATGGCCAGATAGAAGTAGTTAACAGGACAGTGATCCAGTTATGGAGAGGATATTGCAGCAAACATCCTAAGCTTTGGGATGAGCACTTGTGCTATGTGCAGCATGCTTACAATAGAGTCAAACACTCTTCTACCCAGAGATCTCCTTTTGAGACCTTTTTTGGTTTCATACCAAGGTCTCCTTTGGATTTTGTCTTTGGTAAAGATACCATGGTTGATAGACACAGTGATGTGGACAAGGCAACTAGGTTCATTGAACAAATCCAGGAGATCCACCAGGCAGTACAGGAATAGATGGAAAGGAGCTAGGCCAAGTACAAGGCTAGGCATGATAAGCATCGGATGGAGCATAGTTTTCAAGTTGGAGACCAAGTCTAGCTATATATCAGCAAGGACAGGATGCAAGGTGAAGGTAAAAAGCTAAAACCTATCAGGTGTGGACCCTTCAGGATACTTGAGAAGATTGGTGAAAATGCTTTTCGCCTTGATCTACCATCTTACATGCACATCTACTCAATCGTGAACGCAGATTGCTTAAGGTTGTTTGAACCTTCAATGATTGAGGACCCTGAAGAGCAAAGTCAATTACCTTCTGTTGATGACCTACTACCTGAATATCTTAATGAGTTACAAGAAGATACAGTACTGGACAGGAAGGTAAGGACGACGCGCAGTGGACAAGTGGAATACCTCAGGATTGGGCTTAAAGGTTTGAAGTCGAGCAGTGTGAAATGGATTGAGATTGGACAAGTGAGACAACAGTTTCCTCACTTAGTCGATGCTTGAAGAAAACCAACTTTTGGTGGTCCAAAAGCTTTTCAGTAGGGAGGTCGTGATCCGAATCGGATCCATAAAAGACTATCAAGAACTATGACTAAATCAGGTCGAACAAATCTTTGAAAATTCCAAAACAGTGATCAAAAACGCCTTGAACCAATGGCAATGGCCGCCAACGTGGAACGACGAGGACCTCAGTCAAAGCGCACTGAACGAGGCCCATGGAGACTGCGCAGGAGGCCAAAACAACCCCTAGGAGCCTCGGATTGGGAAAAGGAGGCGATTTTGATGCACGCACTAATCGCGCATCGCTGGGAAAACAGGGCTGAAATGGAGGGGCCTTAAGCCTTTGGTCGTGTTGGGAGCTGGAAAATCGTGGGCAGAGAAACAAAAAGCTATAAAGGACAAAGGCGGGACCCGCGCTCTAGAAAATCGGCGTATTGATCAGGGCACCCTTGAACGATAAGAGGTTTTGGAGGAAGCATAGCGATCACACTCGGCGATCAACGCGTGGCAGTGGAGGTGAGAGGAAAACCACTGTGATCGCGCGTTATCGGTCGAGCAAGTTAACCGCGCTCGACGTGCGTATGACGTTGGATCTGGAGGAGCCCAAATCGGACAGCTGAGATTGCACCCGATGGAAAGAAGCAGAATCGATAGGAAATTAAGCCGCGTTCTAAAGGGATTTGGAATCTGTTTGAAAACCACGATGAAGAAAGAACGCATACACGACATAACGGAAGAAATGAATCGACAAGCAGGCTGGCGCTGTTCCAATGGGGACATGTGGTTACTTCCCAAGCGTTCATGCTGACGCCGAACAAGGAACTCCCAGCACACAGGCGAAAGGAGAATCGACGCAGGCGGGAGAGGAGGAACTGAACAGGCATGAGGATTGAATGGCTAAAGCCATGAATAGAGACAGTCGAATAAAAGGAGGAATAGAGGGGAGTCCGAGAGACCAAGAAAGACAGTGAACAGTGAACCCTGAGAGGAGGACTGAACACAGAGAATAGTAAAGCCAAGCAGGGGAAACAGAGGGCCGAGCTGACCACAGGCAACATCAAGCACTAGAGAGCTCGAAGATTCAAGCCTTCCCATAGAGGAATCTATCCGGATTGAGCATCACAGTTGGCTCTTTCCACTGTAGACCGAGGGTCACAGAGCTGGTAGGAAGAACAAGAGTCTGTGTACTCTGAGTGGCTTGGGGAATCCAAGAACCACCCTGTCAAGCAAAACCTATTTCAGGAAAACTCGCATTTAGTCCCTGTATTTGTAATTCTCTGCTTAAAGACACAATAAAACAAGGCCACCACTGAAGCTGGACCGGAGATGTAGCCCTGGAGAATAGGGTGAACTCCTTATTAAAATTGTTTGTGTCTTTGTGTTGCTTACTGTATTTCTTTATTGTCTTTCCATTTAAATGTCTATGTATTGGCAATCTGATCGATCCATTGCTTAAATAACATAGAACACACACCAGCACATGAGTCTGTAATACCTTTTGTTTTAATAAATCTTTAACTGATGGCACTCATAGAGTGATTATCAGATCAAATCTTGAAACAAGTGAAGAACCCCTTGACAATCAAGTAAGTACATTCTATATTCTCTATACTAAACAACAATAGGATTGGTTTCCTTGGAGTTGGTGCTCCTAAACTCAAGGTTGGTGCCTTAGATAGATAGGGTCGAAGCCCTAGAGGTCAGAGCCTCGTCAAAACCAAGTTGGAGCTCGAGAACATATTTATACTGTATTTATTTGTTTATTCTCAATAAAATTATACATATACATTTCTCTGATTAAATTGTGAAGAATCTAACTGGTGATAATAACAATTGAAAGAAAATATTGATTCACCCCCCTCTCAGTATTTCCAACAAGAGTCATTGATTATATTTGTTGTTTCTACCTTAGGAGATAGAGAGCTTATGTTACTATTGTTGATGGTCATGATATGCTTTGCTACTATTGGTGTTGATGTCAATCGGATGCTTGCTGCTATTATTGTTGGTTATGGTATGTTGCTGCATGGGACGATGTTGTTGTTGTTGTTCACACTATGTTGATGATGGATATAACCTGGTGCTTCTTGATGATGGTGATCATATTTGTTTTGTTGTTGATGTTTTTAAGTTAGGGGGAGCTATTTTCTTTTCATTGGATGATCAGTATAGTGATGCCACCATTTATGAGATTTTTAACCCCATGCCAATGATGTCAAAGGGGGAGTTATTGAGGAGATTAGTTGTTCAAAGGATAGTTGGATGGTTCAACTGGGGTTGCTATTAATGCCAAAAGGGGGGATTGTTGGCACTGAGGATGCAATTGTTGGTGCAGTTGGTGGTTGCAGTGATTGATGGTTGGCATTGATGTCAACCTGGGCATGTATTGCAGATGATTGTGTTGCAAGTGGTTTGAGATTTGATCTATGGTTTGTGGCTTGTTACAGATGGATTTGTTGGTTTGTGCCACTGGTTGCAGATTTTTTATTGTTGCAGGTGATTTGGCTTGGTTTATGTCAGATGTTTTGGAGTTGAGTTATTTTTAGTTCTGTTTGAGCATTTTCTTTGGTTTCCTTACGCATCTTGCATATTTCATGAGTAGAGTATTACCATGGTACAAGTATTCTTGGTATTAGCATTACCATGGTATTGGTATGTGTGTGGAGTAAGTTGGCATGTGATATTACCTTGGTGCAGAGAGTCTTGGTATTGACATAATCATGGTATTTTCCCATGGTATTGTTTTGGAGATTACCATGGTATAGGAGTTTGTGGTGTTGGTATAACCATGGTATTTACCTGTGGCTTTGATTTGGAGATTACCATGGTACAAGTGTCAATGGTATTGACATAAACATGGTATTTACTTGTGGTATTGACTTGGAGATTACAATGGTACAGGGGTTCGTCGTATTGACTTGGAGATTACCATGGTATAAGGGTCTATGATATTGACATAACCATGGTATCTACCTATGGTATTGACTTGGAGATTACCATGGTACAAGTGTCTATGGTATTGGCATGAGCATGGTATTTACCTATGGTATTGAATTGGATATTACCATAGCACATGTGTCTGTGGTATTGGGATAACCATGGTATTTTCCTATGGTACTCGCGTGGAGAATTATTGAGGATATTTTGGCTTATATTTGTGTGAGAAGGTGTTGTGGATTGATTGTTGGCATGAGAGTGAGAGTGTGATACAGTGATCTACCTAGCATATTGCATATTTGTAGCTGTGCGGAGTTGTAAACTTTATGCAATATTATTCTCAGTTCATACTAGTTGTTGGGTTGCTCATGTTGAGCAAATTTGAGAACCTAGTTTGAAACATTTTGAAACATGGTTTGCATGGAGGTGTTGAATGTGTTGAGGCTTCAGAGCAGACAATGAGTAGAGAAGGTGGGGGCCTTCTAGTCAGCAAATAAAAACAGGAAGCAGATTTCTCTAGAGTCCAGTAGTGTTGGGTGAGGCTTGTTGGTCGTGGTGGCTTCTAGCGAATGCGTGTTCATAGAGTCGTGAGAGAAGAGTCTTTCTATATGGTATTGCTAGTAGACTTTCATAGTAGTCAAGTCTTCCAGCTAATGGGTGTTAGCTCCCCTATGTAAAAAAAAATCAGCATAATAGAAGATTTTAGCAACAACAACAACGGGTGGTTTTTTCCCATGAGAGAGTTTTCCACCAGAAACATTGTGTACTATTATGTGCATGGTCTATTGTTGATTCTTCATGGTGTTTTTACTTTGTTTTTGTAATTATTATGCATGCTATTAATTCTATTTTGATGTTGGATCACTAATCATTCAATGTTTTAGTAAAAATAATTAAAAGTTACAAAATCACAGTTACTATTGATTCACCCCCCCTCTCAATAGTAATATAGTTTCCAATACGAGCCTTACACCATCACCAAGGTTATGGGTGACAAGGATTTCAAGCTAAGTATCCCCCCATTCCTTGGCCTTCACCCAGTATTCAATGTGGACTGCCTTCGAGCGTACTTTCCACCATTATTGGACACATTAGACATTGCTGCATAGTTGACACCAACAAAGCTCCACCAAGATTACATTGGACATACCACAATTGATCAGATCATGGATACACAAATCAAGAGGACTCGCCAAAATAGGATCTAGCTATATCATGTTATTAAAGACGACCAACCCCTGCACCAAGGAAAGTGGCTCACCAAGGACCAAGTTCAACTGAAGTTTCCTATTGTTGGGAAAAATACTGAAGGCGAGGGGGGGGGGGTCAATTAGTATTTTAAAACCACTTAAACTTTTCTTTTCTTGCTTACATTTTTGTACGTGACTTTACTGAAAGAAACCCGCGTATGTACGCGATTGTTATGAAGACAACTAGCGTATATCCAATTAGCTTACTTTTTAGTTAATTCATCATCTGTTTAACTTAAACCAGTGTATGAATACTTAAACAAGCATTAATTAATGAGTAACCATGTACAGTAAGAATAGAATAAACCACTACACATAAACAACATATCAACACACATGAACAACAATATTTATTAGGTGGAAACCCAATATGGGAAAAAACCACCGCTGTTGTCATCATTGTCTTCATATTATATTAAAAAGAAAACATCTTACAATATTGTACTGGCGCAAATTCATACCATCACGCAGGCACCCACTCGCAGAAGGCTACAACCTTCTCTCATTCTCCAACACCCACTGGAAGGGAGCTCCAACCCCCTGATCTTGTTTACCAACATCCACTGGAAGGGAGGTCCAACCCCCTGATCTCATTTACCAGCAACCATTGGAAGGAAGCTTTGACTTCCTCACTGAAGGCTCCAACTCTTGACACTTTCATGGACCACGTTCCATAAATTTTCACACTAGATCCACATGCTACAAAACATCATAACTTGTAGGCCACTTTTCATCAAATTTTCAGACTGGACCCACTACCATCATTTAAGCCCAATACCAATTATCAAAACTGAAACTGATCACTACAACAAATCACTCAATCATAGAACCAACTGAATCAACCAATCACTCAACCGAGACCCAAATCAATCAACTTATTCTTAAACAACCAAAGAAGTTATATCACTCTAACCATAATACTAATAATGAACCCACATACTGCATCAACTTACTGAATCAACTAAAAATCCTGATCAATAAAATATCAGAATATATACGCTAATTTGCTTTAGAAAATCCACGTATATAGGCGACTTCATTGAAGAATACCTGCATACAGAGCTCAAAACGCTGGACCCTGAAAATGAATCACTGTCATTCTGAAATAAACTCTGAATCACACACAAAACCACTGAATCATTATGAAATAATCACAGAAACATCATTGATCTTCAATCACATATACCTAGTAGCATCATCATTCATCAACATATCAATCCTCATTCAATTCATCTTCAAACATCACTATTAAGCCTAGATCATCAAGTAATACTTCATTGACAGACAACCAAAACACAAGAAGACTGATTAGACTGATCAAACATCCTCATCAGCAAAACCTTAACTTATGTACGCGCTTTCCACAAAGTGTTTCTGCGTGTATACGCATTTTTTAGGAATGCAACCCACATACAAATCTGAATAGGTACAGAATTACCAACATCAAACCAATGTAACGGTATGCGCCTTTCAGGTTATAAAACCCGTTTACATATTTGCAATTTTTGATTGCACAACAAAACTTTAGACATACCCATATCTCGACATATACAGTATAATCATGCGTCAGACATAATATCATAGATCTAACCAATCCATTATCAATATAGTCATTTCAGATGTATTGGATCTGATCCATCATCAAATTCCTGGGTGCAAATTTAGTTTTAGATCAAGAAATCTTTAATAGCCCATTACATGCACACTTGCTTCAAATCTAACTATTCATGAAATATTCATCACTTGCACACCCAAACACTTTGATACTCATCTCCTTATATAACTTAACCCTTATCTAATACTACATGTCAAAACCACACTAATACTGATGGTATTCTTTGATGGGATCAAATATCCGTTGCTGGGATCAATACCATGGTTCAATACTATGGAAAAGACCCTTGGTATTTAAAATACCATGGTGCAGAAATTGTACATGCCTCTTTTTTTTCATACCCGCCTATGTACGTGACTTTGCTTCATAGAACCTGCATATACACTACTTTGCTTCACAAAACCTAAGTATGTACACGACTTTGCTTCATAGAACCTACGTATACACGAATTTGCTTCACAAAACTTGCATATGTACGTATACATGACTTTGCTTCATAGAACCTACGTATATACGACTTTGCTTCACAAAACCTGCATATGTACGTATACACGACTTTGCTTCATATAACCTGCGTATACTTCTTCAAACTTCATATTTATTATTCCTTTATCTCTGAACTGCTATGCCTTTGACCAAAATATTTTTCACATGTACACACATCCTGTTGACATCTTCATCAAGTAGGTTGCCATCAAAAGACAACACATTAAGTAGGTTGCCATCAAGAACAACACATTAGTCATAATGCTAACAATCTCCCTCTTTGGACTTGATGGCAACCACTTTTGGGTTTGGTCATCACCACCTATACATACCTATAAAACACATCAAGCTAAACACCAAGCTTAAATATAAATATAATAATAATAAATAATAATTAATTAACTAATGGTTAGTTACCTAGTAATGAAGAGGCATGTCTTAGAGACATGACCATTCATGAAACGACACCTGCCTAGTGTATATAAGCAGACCCTCATTCTCATTTGTAATCATCTCATATCTCATCAAATTTTATATAATATTTAATATACAATTACTATGGATGTTTATGTCTTCCAAGTCTTTTGAAGATTACTCTGCTGCATATATGAACCTTGTTCATTACATTGGTATCGGAGCCACGTTCTCAGATCCCGACCATTGGCCATTAAAGTCTTGGTCAACCTTGTTGTCGTCACAATCAAGCGTTTTCACTACATAGAATTTGAAGGTTTTCCATTTTTCCACTAGGCCTTCAACCATTAATTTTTTTTATTTATAAAAAAGGTATTAGGAGAGAGAAAAAAAAGTTATATATATATATATATATATATATATATATATATATATATTAAAAAAAATGTACTAAAAAAAAATAAAAATTAAAATAAAAACAAACAAATTACCCTTGGTCGTGCGCAGCTAGCATCACCCGCCACGATCGCAACAATCGTTGCTTGACAACAACCATCAACCTCTGTTATTAACCCCCGCAAACCACCACCTCTACCATTTCTCCCGCATTTTTGACAGCCCACGTTTCGCTACAACAACAAAACACAATAAACCAGTCTTCATAGTCATCAACCTGACCATCATCGCCACCGTTGTTGGATCTTGTTTGCCTTGTTGACCAGGTTATGGTCTTTGCCACATAGCGGAAATGTCGAAATCAGTTGTTGCCATTGTCGTGTTATCGTCCAACAATCGTCATCCACACTGTTGAACCTGTTAGTGTCATTCTTCCCAGCCTTCCTCCAGTGATCAAACATGCTCTTACAAAGTGGTCTCAGAGTGTCAAGGCCAAATTTTGTCATTTCAGTGAGTCTTCAAGCAAAATTTGGTCACTAGGCATTAGATCTAGGGTTGCTTTCATTCTTTTCAAAGTTGCCCAAATGTCAATCTATTTCACTATTCAGATGAGTCTATCATTATTCATAGGGTTGTCATCATCATGTCAGTGTCTAATGAGTCATTTTACACCTTGTACATGCTTCAGTTGCACCCAGGCAAGGTCATTTCCCTCTCCTAGGGTTTTGAAAGCCAATTTCTCTTGGACGGTCAAGTCATCGACAAAACTTGTATCCAGATGTTCATACACCTTCCCCTATCCTTAAAATACCCTATCAAATGCTTCCCATCCCTTAGATCCCCCAAATTCCTCATTTTCGCACAAACCCTAGTTTCTAGCTACAACCTGGCAATTTTCTAGGTTTGGCCTGTGTTTTGCCCTTTTGGACTCCTTCCCCTCGCTCAATCTCTGAGATTCCACTTTCCCCTGCTTCCTAACATCCCTCCCTACTCCCAAAAATTTCCTCAAGAATTTAGAAGCCCCCTATCCCCTTCATTTCGCTTCATTTCGACAGAATTCCTTGTTTCACACATCGGGATAAGTTTCACTCAAAAGATGTTTTAGAGAAATCAAAGATGAATTTTGGGAAACTGAGAGAGGTTTTTGTTCAAAACATGCCAAGGAAGAAAAACCTCCTTCACTTTTTACACAGGTGTCATGGTTTGAGAGAAATGTCAAAAATACCGTTGCCTTAGGAGAATCAAAGGCACCTCTGAAGTGACCTTGGGAAATTCAAGTTTTCTCCTAGCCTGGTTGGTCAAATAACTTGCTTGATGGATAAAATGATAACTAGACACAAAGAGCTTTCCAATGAGCTATCATGAGCTCAATTTGGGGTTGAGAAAGACATTCAAAAGTTGACTGCAACAGCACTCTTCCTTGAGGCAGCCTCATTTGGCACATTTTGACCAGTCTTGGGAGATTTGATTTTTGACAGGGCAAATGAACTCCAAATTGAAAAATTCCAGTTGGGTTGGAAAGTAGACTCAAAGAACTTTCCAACGAGCTATCCTGCGCCCGATTTCGACACCGGGAAGGCCTCCAAAAGCCTCCTGAAAAACGCGACCCGTTGAGCCTGGCGCGCGACCCATCAGGCTGCCTTTTCCAATGCAAAATTTACACAGGTGCGACCCGTCAGTGGCGTGCGACCTGTTGGGTGAGGCACGCGACCCGTCAGCGCCCTCAATATCAAACTGCCTGCAAATTTGCCAAGGAGCCACAAATTGCCAAATTTTGCAAGGTTTGCTTAATCGAGGATGAGAATGGTGTTGATGGATTTGAATAAGGTCCCTGAAGAAGATGAGTCAAATACCTTTATTATGTTGTACAAAGATGGAAAGCCAATCAGCCAAGTTTCATGCTCCAATTCTCTAGTGAAGATACCTGTAGCCTTGCATGTTAAGGAGATGACTCCAGCGGCAATGCTTCCACTATCAAAGTTGCCTCGGGTTTATTTTCATGCAGCTGGCCAGAATCGGCAACAATCGTTAGAATTTGAGACATTTCTTGGTTATCTCCTCAAAAGAGACAAAGTTGCTGTGTGTCATTTTAGATGGTATGAATTCCTTATAACACCACTATCTGGAAGTTTTGATCGTGTTGGTGTTGCTTATCGTCTCATTAAGTCGTGTAGGGATGGTGAAGTTCTAGGTGGTGCTGCATCTAATGATAACAGAATTAGAGAACCAATGGCAGCTCAAGTGGATGCTGTGATTGGGCCCCAGAATCCTTCTTTATGCACTAGGATATCACAGGATGATATAAAACGTGAAGACTCTCGGTCTAAGATGGTTGTAGAGGATGCTTACTTGCAGCCACAAAATTTTCAAACATTACACACAAGGCTGGTGAAGGGCAATGCAACTCGGGGGATTTCTAATGACTATCAACAAGGTGGACCATACCCAAATGTGTCAGCTCCATATGAACACATGTTTCCATTGCATAGGGCATCTGAAGAGGTCAACAGGTGTATTCAGAGTGGTTAACCTCGAGTAGAAAACAACACTTCACCTCGAGTGGAAAGCAACACTCCACCTCTGGCTGAGAATGCATCACATCAAAAGGAACATGGCACCAAATAGCCTAGCCACAGCACAAATCCTAAGAAATTTTGAGCATTTTGGGTAAATTTTGGTTTTTTCAGGCAATTTACAGGTTTTTGTCCATTAACGGGTCTCACCCCCCGCGCGACCCTTCATCCCGGCAACTCCATTTTGCAAAAACTCAGCATTTCCAGATTTGTCATGAGAAGTTACATATGCTCATCAATGGACTTGAGATTTTATGAAGTTTTGGGCCTCCAGAAAGTCAAAAAACAAGCAAAAATTGACTTTCTGCCACATTTTTGAGTTGCAGAAAGCAATATTGGGAGATTGCAATTTTGGAGAGGCAAATGACCACCAAATTCAGAAATTCCAGTTGGGTTGGAAAGTAGACTCACAGACCTTTCCAACAAGCCTACTCTTGCTCAATTTGGCCACCTGGAAGTGCCCCAAATGTGGTCCCAAAGGCGCGCGACCCGTCAGGCAGAGGCGCGCGACCCGTCAGGCAAACTTCTCTAGATTTCAGTGTACAGCTCAACAAAACGCAGTTTGACCCTGTTTGACTTTTTGGGATAGATTATTATCCTATTTGATGTAATTAATGTACTTTTATGACACTTTTACACTTATGTACCTCTTCTAGAAGATTCATTCATGAAATAGGTGAAAATTAAATGAATGAATTGGTTTCCTAGCTTATAGAGGCAAGTTGTTTTGACTGCCTAGATTTTAGTGCTCAGTTTAGAATTGGTTGAAACAGCTCCTAGAAGGATGAGCTCGACCCCTAGAGGCAAGGGAAGAGGTTGGATTGCCTATATTATGTATTTTCTCAATCATTTTCAGGGGTTGGAAGGTTGGACTCTTGAGGGAGAAGCTATCATTGTATTATTCACTGTATCTCTGCAATTTTTGGCTAAGGAAGACCAGGGTTCTGCAGTGCTTTTTGGGATTCTTGTGGTTACATGTATTGATGGTGTGTTTCTCTATGTACCTGTAAGTGTGTTATGTGAATCATTTCCTTTCTTTTCCTTCTGCACATTAAGCAAACGAAGTGTTAAAGTAAGAATTCATGACTGTCATGCTCTGCTTTTAAGTTTGTTTAATTTCAATGTTTTCTACTGTTTAAGGAGAATTCAAAGTTATTGTTTGCTCTCCTTAGCTCCTCACCTGTCATTCCTGACCATCCACCTCAATCAAAGGCATCAATACTGTCTCCTATCTCGCCCCAAAGAACCCCCTGCAGAAACTGTGTCCAATCCCCGCACCCAAAATTGCCATTTCCCCAATTTTCCACCAAAAACCCTAAAAACCCCAAATCAACCCTTTTGATCAGTTTACTAGCCTAAAATCAGTGTTACCCTATTGGTCATCTCGCCCATTGAAGATCTTTACTGAGATTGACCGGAGAGAGCCCTCTCCAGCCCCGTAGGGCTAGCTACGAGGCTAAGTGGTTTGATGTTGCCTTGAGGTTTACCTTTCTCAGCCTGAGGTGAAATTTCAAGCGCTAACAGAACCCAAAGTCGTCCTCACCATTGTCGACTGGTCATGACCACCTGCCATACATTGTATGCCATCGTGCCACAGTCACGTCTGCATCACAGTGCGGCCACTATATGCCACCAAATTCATCGTCACTGTCACTGATCAGCTATCGCCAACCCAAGGTGTTGTCTAGTATTCGAGCCATTTTTGTTCTGCCCTCGAGCACACCACACTCGCCCCTACTCAGATAAACACATATTTTGATGCAGAGACAACACTGCCCACCAAGACACCAGCCACTGTAGTGCCAACTATAGAGCATCCATACAACACCAATTTAGAATGGTGTTTTCGCATGGCTACGATCCTCGAAAGATGATTGTAACTGTTAAAAAATAATCACAACATTTGGTACTATAAAAGAAAAAAATAAATAAATAAATAAAAAGAGCATACTTTAATCTATTTTAAGTTAATTAAACAAAAGGTGATTATGAACAAGAAACATTGGATGTCAACTTTATGAAGGAATTGAG
Organism: Pinus tabuliformis; assembly: GCA_031772625.1. Taxonomy (NCBI): domain Eukaryota; kingdom Viridiplantae; phylum Streptophyta; class Pinopsida; order Pinales; family Pinaceae; genus Pinus; species Pinus tabuliformis. The sequence goes on from CM062809.1 coordinate 1,282,402,059, forward strand.
AAGTAGGTCAATTTTCTATATAAGTCATTTAAATCTAATTCGGTGCCAAAAATATTATAAAAATGAATTATTATTATACTTACATATTAGATATAAACAACAACTCAAAGAAAGCAGAAGGGTGAAGGATAAAGATAAAGTGAAAAAAAAGGGTTAAGAGAATTATAACAAGGTCATTTGGGAACAGTAAATGAGAATAAATCACTATATTAATAGAGCTCATAAAAAATAGATAAAATATTGAAAAAAAAATTGAACCAAATTATTCAAGAATTCAATACTTAGAAGGAAGGTAGGGTTTCGAAGATTTATAAAATAATAATAAGAATAAAAGGGTTGCTTTTTAAACCCTAAGTTCATCTTAACACGAAAAAAAATGGAGTTTAATTTGAAAATAATGAAGGAAGTAGTCAAGATGAGTCCCACACAAAAATCATTATTTTAGACTAAATTTCCAACTTGTCTAGACAAAACTGGATATACATATATTAAAAAAAAGTGCAATTTACATTTCCCAACGTGTGGAAGATTATTTAGTATAAAAAAATATCAAAACAATGAGCAGATGCAAATAAAACGATTAAAGGAAGAAATCACAAAACTTCAACAAATGAATGACGCGTCAGAGAAGAAATATAAAGATCTTGAAGATCGGTTTCATGAAAAATCAAGAGAAAGCAACGAAGAAATTTGGCGTCTAAGGGACCATAATGAGAAATTATTTTCATAGATTAAAAAGTCCAAGGTTAAGGACAAAGACTAAAAAATGAAAATGAAAGTTCTTATAAGGAACTAAAAGAGAATCTATCAGGAAAAGAAAAAGAAAATTTGTGCCTAAAAACCCTTAATAAAAAATTATTAGAGCAAATAAAATATTTAAAAGATAAAGAGAAAGATACTAAGGACAAAGTCAAAAATTCCGAAAATGGTAAACTTTCACACCTAAAGAATCATAACCAAGCCTTACACAAATAAAAAAGCTTGAAAGTGACAAGAAATCACTAAATGACAAGTTAGAACAACTTCAAGAAGTAGTATTGAAGTCTCTAGTCGTTTCAGTCCAAATTGAAGATAAAGAAACAAACACTGATCCAGTCAAAATCGTAACTCAAGCAGAGGATAAACCTACTGAAGTGAAGACACATGTAGAACTTGCAGTTCAAATGATGGACATTCCAAATGATGATTTAGTAGCCAATTCAACAACAACAGCACCTGAAGGAAATCAGGAAACAACCACTAACATGATAAGGGAAAGTCCAACCAGAAGAATTATTTATCAACATCTGAATCACAAGAGCAAACTTTCCAATCAATTTATGTACCAGGTTCACTTAAAACATAAACGACAAATTTATGTTCCCAAGAATATTGAAGTTTGCATAATCCAGTCCTACAATAACTATTCATCACAAATTTTCAGAGATCAGAAGATTCCACAGAAGATTAATCTAGGATGGTCCAATCTGTTCTCAATACGACGATTTTATCTATCACTCAGAGCATCATATCACCTTGTATCAACAAAGATGAAAGTTCATACACGAGAAGATATTCTCAATAAGCTTCGAGGACAAAGCTTCTTGAAGAGGGAGGCAATGCTATGAATATAATTCATATAAAAATATTAAATATAAATATATTAATAATAAGTAATAATTAATTAACTAATAGTTAGTTGGTAATGAAGAGGCATGTCTTAGAGACATGATCATTCATGAAAGGGCAATTGCATAAGATATATAAACAGACCCTCATTCTCATTTGTAATCATCTCATATCTCATCAATTTTTATATGATATTTAATATACAATTACTATCCTATTATAGATGTTTACGTCTTCCAAGTCTTTGGAGTTTGCTATCTTGTGCATATGAATCTTGTTCGTTACACTTGCCCTCAATCTTTGATCAAAAGAAGCACAAACAGATCCGAAGTTTCCACCAAATTAGGCCTCGGATGTGTCGATATTAGGCCTCAAAACCAACATCCTTGTCTCAAAGATATGACCTTAAAGCTAAAATTCGGCCTTTGAGGTAGCCAAGGTGCCTCAGGTTTATTGCAAAAGTTAGCTTGAAGTTTAGTGTGAGATGTGCCACAACAAAGAGTGTGAATAGGCCACATAATAGTTTCCACAAAGGTTTTCCAAAGGGGGGCCGATATTCTGTCAGAAATAGAGCCAAAATAGTGCACAAAAACCTTGCTCAAATCACTCCACAAAACCAGCGAGAAACCATTAACCAAAGGATGAAAACTATGCCCAATCTGTCTCCAAAAGCTCAACCTACTACTCCAAGTATGAATGGCTATACAAGGCCACAGGAAATTAAAGACAACTTTGCAAAAGGTGTGCGCTAGCTTGTGTCTTTGTAGGGAACTCGAGCCCTTGTTTATATTAGATGAAGAGACTTCTAGAGGGGGAGGTCAACCTTAACACAATTTGAATTTTCAATTTTCAAAATTGAAAATTATGAAACCAATTAAATTTCCCTTGGAGTCTTACTTGAATTCCAATTTTTAATTAATATACCCTTGACAAAGTCCTCCTTTGCAAGCCAAATTGGCTAGGATATTCCTTATTTGAGAGGTTAATAGGCCCATCATAGTTTAATTGAATTTTCTTGAGGATAATACCACTAATAAGCCTATCAACAAGTCGTCCTTAACATCTCTTACTGAGGCAATTTAAACATACATTGGGGCACCAACTTTGATAAGACATATCTCGCTTGATTTCAGACTTTTGTGATCCATACTGATTTTGATAATGTCTTTCAGATTAATCACATCTGAAGTTGTTGGATGAACCACATTAGATGGTTTGAAACGTCAACCAACAATTTAAGATGTGATTAATCCAAAATACATTATCAAAAATAGACATGTCTCCTCAATTGTGAGGAGTTATGTGGTGTTCCACCTACCATTGGCATTGGTATGACAAGGAGAATCAAATGAAGATGGTCTTGAACCCAAAAACATTGATATTCCCTGCTAATTTCTTCATCAAAGGTAGGCTTCTTGTGGCTATTGCTTAGGTTGACATCAATGACAACCAAATTCCAATTGTCACCCCATAATCCATGTCAGAATGCCCAAATACAAACAAGCATAAGCACCCAATTGCATAATGAATAAAATACCTTTTGATTAGAAGCCCACCTTCCAACATGTGCTCTTGACAAATGGACAAGGAAACATATCACTGATCTAGGTGGTAGAGATATGAATGGCACATCACATTGGCTACAAAGTGGCTCTTAGGGGCTGCTGATTGCTAGATGGAAGAGATGAATAGGAGAAAAATTTCTCCTAAGGGTCACCCACTTTTGGTGGGTAACAACACTGATTGGGCCACTTGTATATAACAAAACTACTTGTGTTCTATGTGATTGTGCAATTTGTATTTTTTAATGATTAGAACGGTTGGGTGTTGAATTGTGATGAAACAATGCTTAATCTAATAAGGAGTAATGAGTAGGCATAATCCAAGCTTAGTGCATTCAATTTGGTCATACTGCTTAGTTGGAATAATTGTGGCACCACACATTGAGAGGATAATAGTGCACTTAGACCTTGTATGGGTCCTTTGGCTACTTGAAATTCGTCCCCTCAAAGAGGCTTCCTATTCATTCACTCTTTCACTTCAGTTAGGCATGACATCATTGAATGAGTCTTTTTTATGCTTATTTGCTATTGGGTCCATAATAGTGTAGTTCTACTCTATTTGCAATGTTTTTGCATATGGTACTAAACACAATAATGTAGAAATGTAGCATTTTTTGTTAATGTCATATTGATTCATATGGTTGTTCACATGTATAGTGTAGTTCTACTCTATTTGCAATGTTTTTGCATATGGTACTAAACACAATGATGTAGAAATGTAGCATTTGTTGTTAATGCCATATTTATTCATATGGTTGTTCATGTGAAAATTTTACCACTACAACAACTGATTTATTTTACCTACTTATTTATCAATAAGTTATTTACGAAGACCCTTCAGTAAACATTAAAATAAATTTTGTTGCAGATATCACACCATAATATAGAAACAAATACATGCACAATAATCAAACACATCAGCACGGATATTTTGGACAATCGTCCCTGGAAAAACCCAATGCGCGAAAATCAGTGCAGCAGAGGAAGATTTTATTATTCAGCAATTCTTCAGTACAACTGGGTGCCAAACTGGCTTACCCTACATAGAAAAAATTCTCCAGCACTTCTCCCAGACTCAGCATGAGGCTTGCTGGCCTCTACGTAGCTCCCAGACCCTCTGCCTCAGCTCCTGCCTCCCTGCGTCAGCACTGGGCCTCTCTGCGTCACCCACACAGGTCCTCCAGTGACTGCGCAATCCTGCTGTGTCTGCGTCTACCTGAGAGGCTCTATGTCTGTCTCTCTAACCTCTGCACCGATCTTCTAGTGATGTTCCCGACTCTTTGTTTCGTACCTGCTACCTCTTGCTGCGCTCCAGACCTCTAGTTTGAATTTCTTAGCTAACCCCCCTCTAGAAATCGAATTGACTAGTCTCCCTCAGTGTATCTCCAACTGACCCTCAAGTCCCCTTTTATACTTTTCCTGTTGATGAATCAACGACCAATATTAAGTCCCTAATCAATGGCTAAGATTAAAATAGACTTGATCCTTATCTTTTGGAAGTTTCTCATCCTTATCTTTATTAATATCCATTAATATTTTTATTTCCCTAAGTTTAGACTTAGGAACTCATTAAAAATATTAATTATTTTAATAACTCTTCATCTGGATGGATTTTTCCAAAACTATTTCTAGGTTTTGGAGATCTCATGTGCTTTAGCCTCTTTACCAATTTTCATGGCTAGAGCACATCCGATACTTCCCTAAATCAACACTCCCTCTTAGCAAGGACTATGCTCTAGTAATACTCCTCACTAAGCATTACTCTGATTATACGACATCGGTCCCTGTGTTGATGTTGAGCCTCCCTGCCCAACATCCTTTGCACTACTGCATCATGTACAGCTGCCCATGGCTCTATCACTGCCACTTCTACATCTGTATTGCAGCTCCTTCTGCATCAGTGTTGTTGTTGGTCCTTCTTCCCAACATTGCATTTGCACTGCAACTCCATCTGCATCCATGTTGCTGCTGGTCCCTTTTCCCAACACTGCATCTGCACTGCAACCCTTTCTCATTATGTTCCATCGTGCTACTGCTAACTGCTACTGCACTGCAACACCATACCCATTTCTGCTACTGAAATGGATTCTTTATCATCCCCATCTTCTCCCTAAAATAGTCAAACTTGGTTCTTCCAAGGCCTTGGTGATATAGGTGGATATTGGTGGCCAACCACCAATTCCAGATGGACCCCCACCACTGTTTCTTTCATTTTTTCAGTTTCCTTAATTGTAGCACAGTTTACTATTTTTAGCAGTTTTTTGGGTCCTAAACTTCCGAAGCCGTTTTGAGGCCCTAAACTTCTGGAGCGATTTTCTATCTAAAATCATCTTTTCCGACGTAGTCCTGGGAGAAATATTTCCAACGGGTTATCATGTGCATCAAACACAGATAATATGACCAACTCGCGACCCTGGGAAGTTGGCTGTCCAACTCACCCCAACGGGGCCCATAAACTCTTGGTGTTACATCTCCTTGGGTTAGGGTTTTGGTTGTTTAGGGTTTTTTCTTATTGTTCAATAATAAAAAGGCCCTTGAGCCTCATTGTAACGCAGTTCAGAGGCATGTAGCCGCCACATCTCTTCTCAGAGATAAGCTACCATCACCCTAGCTAGTTTATTTTTATTTTTGTTTGTAAGCATATTTCAATATTTTACATTAATGAAATGAAGTATTATTTTTGTTGCATCTTTGTGTTTATGGTTATCTCTGTAATTTGTTGCATACCTGTTTAAATCCGGATCACTTAGTGCGGATGTTTGCCACTTGTTCTCCTGTAGGAGTGTAGCTCAACTGTATGGCTCCTTATTGGACACAATCTCTGACAAAGTGACACCGAATATAAATATGCTTTGACCGATCATGAAATACTAGACTCTCAGAGAGCTTAATGCAACTCTGATTATTACACATGATCCTGGTCGCTTCCCTCTTCCTTCTAAATAGGTTCACAAGCAGTGTTCTAAGCCATATGGCTTCACACGAAGTTGTGCTTGCTGCCATATATTCTGCTTCCGCTAAGCTCAGAGCCACAGATTTCTGTTTCCTACTGCACCAAGAGGTCATTCCCAATCCAATATTGAAATAGTACCCAAAGGCACTTTTCCAATCCACTGAACTTCCAGCCCAATTTGCATTAGTAATCCACTCAATCTGATATCCTTACACCTGGTGTACAAGAGTCCATAATCGGTTGTTCCCTATATATATCTGAGAACATGTTCAGCTGTTGCCCAGTGCACCCTCTTCGGTTCCAACATGAACTGGTTGAGGGTGTTGACAGTATAACAAATGTCTGGCCTAGTATTGACCAGATACATCAGGGACCCTATGAGCTGCCTGTATAAGGTGGGATCAACATCTTTGTCTTCTGATGCATCAATTTTCTTCTAGTTGGTGATCATTGGAGTAGCCATGGGTCTACAATCCTCCATCCTGAATCTCTTCAGAATTTTTGTAGCATATCTCCCTTGCCCAAGGAAGATCTCCCCCTTCTACTGCCAAACTTCCAACCCCAAGAAATAATGCATTTGTCCCAAATCCTTCATGTCAAATTTTGTGGCTAGATTCTTCTTGCAGTCCCCGATGAGCCTAGATGATTCAGTCAGGAAGAGATCATCTACATACAATACTAGGATTAGAGGTTCATTCTCTACAACCAGATAGTAGAGATTTGAATCTGCGTCACTCTTGACAAATCCCATCTTCTGCAAGTAGCCATCAATTCGACCATACCATGTTTTAGCCCATACAAGGTTTTTTTCAATATGCATACATGAGACTTCTTCTCATGTGTCTCAAAGCCTTCTGGTTTTTCAATGTATACCTCTTCTTCTATCACACCGTTCAGAAATGTTGTTTTGACATCCATCTGATGAATCTCCCATCCCATTTATGCTGCAAGAGATATCGCAGTCCTAATAGATGTATACCTAGCTACTAGGGCGAGGGTCCCTTCGTAGTCAATTCCTTCCTTCTGAGCATACCCCTTAGCCACAAACCTAGCTTTGTATTTTTTCACACTGCTGTTTGTAGCATATTTAATCTTGTAGATCCATCTCGAACCTACCATCGATCTGTCTTGAGGCCTTTGTACTACCTCCTAGACATCGTTCACCATTATGGATTTGTATTCTTCTATCATTGCATCCAACCATACCTGATGTTGAGCAACCTCCTGAAAACTAGTAGGCTCCCCATCCTGAGCTACTAATGTCCGATATCTATCTGGCTATTTTCGCTCCCTCTTTCTTGTTTCTTGGTGCACCGATGAAATCCTCTACATCTCGCAGAATCTGACGAAGCTCCCTGCTCGTTCTTCCTCTGGTAGCAAGTGCTTCTATTAGCTCCTCCTCCTCCTGTCATTCTTACTGATCCGAGGAAGAATTCTTTACTTTCGTTGGTTGAAGAGGTTTGACCAACAACTCATTCTTTCACTGCTCCTCGGAAGGCATTTCTCGATATTTTCTGAAGGCCCTGTTCGCCATGAACTTCACATCTCATCGAAATACTACCTTTCTGCTCCATGGAAGATAGATTATGTATGCCTTAGTGTTTTCGCTATATCCCATTAGATATCCTTGCTCTGCAGTTTGATCCAGCTTCTTCCTCTTTTCCTCGGGTATGCGACAATATGCTAAGCTCCCAAATATCCTGAAATGACTGACTTCAGGTGTCTTCCCTGTGAAGACTTTCTCTGGAGTAATATTGCCCAATGCCCGATGAGGAGTTCTATTTTGAACATAGACTGTCGTGTTGCATGCTTTTGCCCACAGGAACTTTGGCATATCCTGATCATACATCATGGCCCTAGCTGCTTCTACGATAGTCCTGTTCTTTCTTTCTGCTACTCCATTCTACTCCAGATTGTAAGGAGTTGTCCACTCTCTTCTGATGCCCTCCTTAGCGCAAAAATCAGTGAAGTCCTTATCAACATACTCCCCACCATTGTCTGAGCGTAAAACTTTTATTTTCTTCCCTGTCAGATTCTCCACCAGAGCATTGAACTCTTTGAATTGACAAAAAACCTCGTCTTTGGTTTTTAGAAAATAAATCTAAGTTTCCCTTGAGTGGTCATCAATGAAAGTGATGAAGTACTCGGCAACACTACGAGCTTTAGTGGACATAGGTCCACAGACATCTGAGTGTATCAATCCTAGTACACTCTTGGCCCTATTTTTACTTCTAGGAAATGTTGCTTTGGCATACTTTTCCAGAGCACATCCTCTGCATACATCATCTCGTTCTGTACTAGGATCTGGAACTCATGTTACAATTTTCTTGAGAATTCTCAGAGCCCCATGGTAAAAATGCCCCATTCTTTTGTGCCATAGTTCATTCAAATCCTTGTCTCCATGACTGCCTATCAGTGCCATTGGTGTTTCTAGTTGTAGTTTGTACAACCTGTGACTTATGATCCCGATCTGCACTTTCTTTTTCCAGCTCGGGTGTTTGACATATACTTTCTCCTTGATGAAGAAAATGCCATAGCCCTTGCCTTGAAGTTGCGATACAGAAAGTAAGTTCATCCCCAATCTTGGTACATGCAGCACATTGGTAACACGGAACTGCTCTCTCGTTTCTGTTTGAAAAACTATGGTACCCTTCCCTATTGGAGTACACTTTGCCTTATTCCCCATGGTGATATGAAAATTCATCCTTTCCTCCTTATAATCTGAGAAACATTCTTGGATTCCTGTCATATGCCAAGAGGCTCCACTGTCTATATACCATAACTCTGATGATGCAGAGCTAGTCACACAAGCAACTTCCTCTTCCAACCTAGAAGCCAACATAGAGAAATCGAGATTACTCTCTCTTATGCAATTTTTTGAAAATCTATGCGAGTCTCCTGACATAGATGCCTATGCATCATGGTCTCGACCTATAATTGATTTTCCCTTCCAGTCTCTGATTACTTCCTCTGATACCATGTGAAAATTCGATCACTGCAACAACTAATTTATTCTACCTACTTATTTCTCATTAAGTTATTTACGAAGACCCTTCAGTAAACATTAAAATAAATTCTGCTGCAGATATCACACCATAATACAAAAACAAATACATGCACAATAATCAAACACATCAGCACATATATTTTAGACAATCGTCCCCATAAAAACCCAATGCGAGAAAACTGGTGCAGCGGAGGAGGATTTTATTATTCAACAATTCTTCAGTAAAACTAGGTGTCAAATTGGCTTACCCAACAGAGAAAAAATTCTCGAGCACTTCTCCCAGACTCAACGTTAGGCTTGCTAGCCTCTACGCAGCTCCCAGACCCTCTACATCAGCTCCTGCCTCTCTGCGTCACCCACGTAGACCCTCCAGTGACTGCGCAGTCCTATTGCCTTTGCATCTGCCTCTCTAACCTCTGCGTTGATCTTCTAGTGTTGTTCCTAACTCTTTGTTCTGTACCCGCTACCTCTTGTTGCGCTCTAGAGCTCTAGTTCGAATTTCTCGGCTAACCCCACTCCAGAAATCAAACTCACTGGTCTCCCTCAGTGTATCTCCAACTAACCCTCATGTCCCCTTTTATACTTTTCATGTTGATGAATCAACAGCCGAGATTAAGTCCTTAATCAACGGCTAAGATTAAAATAGACTTGATTCTTATCTTTTGGAAGCTTCTCATCCTTATCTTTATTAATACCCATTAATATTTTTATTTCCCTAAGTTTAGACTTAGGAACTCATTAAAAATATTAATTATTTTAATAACTCTTCATCCGGATGGATTTTTCCAAAACTATTTCTGGGTTTTGGAAATCTCATGTGCTTTAGCCTCTTCACCAATTTTCATGGCTAGAGCACATATGAAGCTACCTCAAATCAACAATTAACATGTATATTTGTCGCATAGTATGATTACCTAGATGATATATTCCAACCTAGACAGTGGGAACTTCTACCTACATGTTGTGTACAAGTTTTTCAATACGATGGTATAAACTTATTGCAAAGATTGTTGTTATGATTTTGTTTCTTGGGCTTATTGTTGTAATGGCTTATAGGGTAGTAATGATAGTTACTATATTCCCATGGAAGCTATTGGCTACTGTTATACACATCCGTGATTTGTAGAAAATAATGGTGCTTGTAAATTAGAATCACTTGCCATCATCATCAAAACTTCGTGGTTGAATGAAGATAATGAATTCTACATAAGGAGAAAGCATTGGAGAAAGCCTATGTCCTGATTTCAAGATAATGAAAAGTATTAAGAAGATGTTGAAACACAATATTGATTTGTTGTTCGGTATACTTGATGTTTACTATTTTTAGTGGTCATGATGAGAGTATTACATTGAGCTTTTGATCATAGGTCTTCATAAGGAGTTTTTACAAGATAGCCATAAAACATTACCCTAAGATGTGGCAACATTTACAGCAAAATCAATGCATGGTTTGAGCAACACAGCTGCAATTTATTCTGTCTGCATGAATTACATGTTAATCATCATAATATTCTTCGTGTTTGTATTTTAGGTTACTTGAGATACATCAATTTATCATTGAGCTAAGATATAGTCTAACCACGATAATGATAACCTAACCTAACTACATGGATATTTCCCAATTTTAGTTTAGGAAAGCTCATCTCCAAAAGTTATGGTGAATTTTATATTTACCTTTCATGCAAACATTTGCCTAAATTTTGGGTGGGGAAGGTGTGGTGGGGGTTCACAGTGGTTCATTTCGATATGATATTTACTTGATGTATGATTTACCGCTAGTTCCTTTCATTTATTTCTGATTATCTAAATAAAGTTCAGATCCTAACTGTAGGGATTGACAAAACTAAACGTTTGGATTGAGGAAATGCCAAATATGCAATGAATATCAGTTCATTTACTAGGAAAAATCAAACATAAGGAAAACAGGTTCACATACCTAAAAGACAATATATCTAAAATAATGAGTAGGAATATGAATGAATAATATGATAACAATGTCATGTGATGGTTACTAGTATCATTGACTGGTGATAATGGTTGATTGGTCCTGTCTTTTTTAGTTAGGATGTGCCATTTCATTTATTATATTATTATTATTATTATTATTTACTTTATATATAAAATCTCTAGTGTTTCATTTCTTTCTTAACGATGAATTCAACCAAATAAAACCAAAGGTTGTCTCATATTGAGTAATCAGTAGAGAAAATATGAAAAATAAGAATACAAATGATAAGGCAACCCACAATGGTAACTTCTGTTCAAAAACAGATTGAATTTGCTCAATGGGGCATCATAGGCAAACTGTTAATACATAAGAGGAAGGTAATTCCTCAAAAATATGGAACATGTGAATAGATTTCAGATATCATAGTACCTGAAAGGATAAATATAATCTTCCAGGAATTTAAATCATTCCACAGATTAGAATTACAATGGTAAACAGCACAAAATCATTTTATTGAGATCAACCAGCAGTTCAGCATGCTGTTTGTAATCATAGATCAACTGGTAGTTTAGCATGCTCTCTGTAACCAAGATCCTGTGTCTGTTGAGGAAATTCCTAATTACCTTCTCCAAATGTCTTCCAGTTATGTACTGCACTGGCAGTGGCTTTCAACTGGCTATAGAACTTCTGTAATCTCTCTTCCTCTTCATTAGATATTTTCATATTCTGAGAAACCTGCAATTCACGAAATAGCCTTCATAAGAAAAATGACAGATAAACAGCAGCTTCACAAGCTGTAGTTTTCTCTTCAACTAAAATCTACAAGCATGTCGAAAATGAGAAATTTATATTTTTTTTTCAGAACAAGGCTGGGCATGTTGAAATTTGGCAGCTCCGGGAGAAATTCCCTCCATGGAAACCCCTTCTTGCCCTAAGGATACCCCTCTAGCCCTTGGAAGAATTTAATTTGCACATGGGAAAATTATTATTTTAATGCTGGACCATGTTACATCAAAAAGTACAAGTTGACCTGGAAGAGAAAATTCGTCCACCACAACCTCATATAAATACACCTAAGGTCACATCAATTGGATCATCACATCACATCTTCTCTTCATCTCATTGGTTTGTACAAGTGTGAAATTGCAGGGCTTAGTTCACATGTGTGAAGGAGAGAGAGAGTAAATCTGTTGACCAGCGTTGACTTCTGTTTTTGGGGCAGTTTGACCAGCATTAACTTGGATGGTTTTGACTTCATTTGAATGATTTTTGGATCTGTTTGGAGGGCCAAGTTGACTGGGACGTTGACTGAATATTTCTGTGCACTCTGACCAGTCTTGACTGCAGTTTCTGAGCTAAGGTTTTCACAGGTCAACTCTTTGACTTTGACCAAATTTGAAGGCTGTTTTGAGGACTGTTTTGACTAAGGTTGATTAAGCAGAAGAGGCCGAAATTTTGCTTCCTTGACCGAAATTTTCTGGCACTTTGATTGTTGACTGTTGACTGGTTAGGGCAGGGTTTACTGCTGTTGACTTTGACAGAAAATTACAGATTTGACTTTTGACTAGATCTGACTTTTATGCTCTTATTGGATTGGATATTGGTTGGCTGATTTGGAGAGTCAAGGCTTTGACCTTTGACTCATTGTTGATGTACTTGGTCTATGTATCTCTCTGTTGAACATTTGATGACAATCTAATAGAAGAAAATTTGGGAAGGGTTTTCCCCCTTGTGGGGTTTTTCCCTGGTCTTTGACCAAATCCATGTGTCTCTATTGTTCTATGCTGTCTTTTGTTGTGCATAAGGTTTTATGTTCTATCTAAAGTTGCTCACTATTATCGAAAGATTGAAGATAATTGGATAAAGTGATTGCTATTGGAAGAAGAATTATTACAACATAGAACATTGAAAAATTAATAGAGCATAGGCTAGGGCCAGCCCCAATGTGAATGGAAGAACGATCAACATGTAGAACTTTCAGAAAAATGTTAAATCTCTCTTTTGCTATCAATGCAAAGAAGAAACCTCGTGGAAAGACACAGGTGCACCTGACATGCATTGGACTAGCCCCTGCACTAGTGATCACCCCTACAAAAGGAAGGCTCCTCTAAAACCATGAGTCCACATATAAGCTCACCTAAGGACCTCCAATCCTATCCAAGATGAAAGTGAACCTGAAGTGAAATCAACATGACGCAAGGTTTGGGATGCCTACACGGCCTCACATGGTTGTTACATGGATTTGACTTGTGACCTTTGGCTTATAATGGTGTTTAAGAATGTTGTAATGAATATATAGGTATGCTTGCTGAAAGACGGGTAACAAGCACAAAAGAGATACACACAAACTATAACAAAGTTCTTTCATTACTTGTGGAGCACACGTTTATAATAGAATCGATTTCATTTATAAATTTGCATGAACTATCTATCTTCTAATGATAACCCTATTAATGACACATACTCACTAAATTCCTAATGACTAAGCACTTATACAACATGACTTTATTACATTATTGAAGCCTTACATTCTGTTGACCACTACGTGTCAACGACCCATAGCAGTGCACCCCCTTTTTTCGCAAAAGGGATAGTGCCTGATCGACGTGTCCGTGTTGTTCAACTATCATCATCAGCCTGATCATCATGTTATATTGTAAACCCTTTTTGCATGTGTAAATTGTAAATAATCTCAATAGATCCGTGTCGTGTATGTAATTGCCTAGGTAAACCTATTTTTTGGGTGGTGATCTACATTCCGGGAGGTCTTTTGTCTCACCGATCCATTCTCGAATGGTCAGCAGAGTTTTCCTTTAGCCTTACCCCAAAGCCGGAGTAGATTTTGTCACTAGGATCTTAGGGGAGTCCTAGTGTTCTAGATCGAGTCTATGTAAAAATGATTTGGGAATAATCCTAACTATTTGGTTAGGTTATTTTATTACAAATTGCTTGATCTGCTAGATTATATTTGTGTCGTAGAACTGGGTAGTCTGTGAGGGTCCTTTTCAGATGGGGTTTCCCTTTGTGATGTAAAAAATGTGAAAATCATGATGTAAAGTGTCCTGAGGGTTGGAAAAATAATTTATCCCCTCATAGGTTAATTAATTAAATTTTCTGGCCAAAATTAATTAAAATCCTAAGCCAAAAATTTAATTAATTCTAGGTCCTACGTAAATTTAAATTCTCCGAAGGCAAAATTCGTTGGTCCTTAAAAAAATAAATTTTAGGAGGTCCAAGGACTAAGGTAAATTAGTTATTTTGCTAAATTTTAAGCCCTTGGTACCTGGGGTTAAGTCAAAATCAAAATTTTGAGGAAATTAATTCAAAAATTTAATTTTTGAATTAATTAAAATACATTTAATTGAAAATTTTTAATTTCCTCAATAATTTAAAATTTCGATGGATGAGATTAAAAGAAATTTTGATCTTCATCAATGGTCGAGATTACTTTGACAAGGATCACTCGAACTAGCCGTTGGAAGATTTATCTTTAAATAGGAGGTCAGTTGTCAGTTGAGATCATCCGATCTCTGAATCATGTACTAAGCTCTCAAGCTCTCTTGTATACTTTTTTGAATTAATGCAAAAGTCTTTGGGGTTTCAACGTGCTGTAGTGTTCCTCTTCATGAATTTATGGTAACATTGTTTTAATTTCTGCTTAATATTATGTGAAAACTATCAATCAATAGCTCTCTTAGAATAATTTGAATACAAATATCTTATTCAGTTTGTTGGATCTAGGGTAACATTTTTAATTTTGATTGAAGTAGCAGGTATCTCTATTTTTTTAGAATTTTATTGTTGTTGTATTTCTCTACTTGATTTGATGGTTGATCTAGTGTTTGTAAAAGATCTTTCAGGTTCTCATTGAGCGTTTGGGGATAGTCTCAGTTGGACCAGCCAACTCTCAACACATATTTTCTGAAGAGCCTACTTCATATAAGCCTCAGGATTTATCTAACGATAATTTTTTTCTTGCAGGGTGTTTTTGGGCTAGTAACTCTCTAAAATTTCAAAATCTTTTAAATATTTTGTGAAAATTTTGATAGACTCTGGCTATTAAAAGCCTTAGATTATCAGATCTAGAAGCGGAGTTGGACTCATACTCCTCAGATCTGATAGATCTATAAATTATTTGTATAGGTCTGTTATTTAGTTGTGTAGATATGAAATTTTGTAACATAATTTTGAATTTTAACACTTGGGTTTTTGGGATTTTCTCTATTTTTGTACATATTGGGTATTGGATTTTTCTCTTTTCACTTGTGCAGAAATAGATCTGATAAATCAGCCAAGAAAATCTTCATATCTAAGCTAGATCTAGACCTTGGAGGGCAAGATCTGGGCTCAAAGATTGTTTGTAGGAATAGATTTGAAAAAGCAACCAAGTAAATCTTTAGATCTGAGATTTTTCAAGCACATCTGGGGGTTTTGAGACAGATCTAGGCCTTGGAGGGCAATATCTTATCTCAAATCTTTTTACAAGGCCAACCATTAAATATTTTGCAATAAATCTGAAAATTTGAAGCAAAATAATTTTTATCAGAACAAGGGTTTCAAGTTTTGGGGCTCCTAAGCCTAGATCTGCCTTCTCCTAGCCCAACGCTAATTCTATTGGGCCTAGTGCTAGCTCTCATTGGCCCTAGATTCTCTTGCTTCATTTTAAATTTGAATATTTGATTTTCTGAAACTAATCATTGGTGGATTTTTGCAAAAAAATTTGGTAAAAATTTGTGTTTCAGATATTGAATTTTTTTTTTGGCAACTTGGGCAAGTGATCTTCAAGGCCTAGGGCATAAGGGTTTGATCTCTAAACTATCTTTTTCCTCACTGTTTGCTACAACAGCCATATACCTTTCTAATAGTGGTAAAAAACACATCTAAGTGGTTTGAAATTAACTAAAAAATTGCTAAATACATTAATAAATCATTTATGTTTGATGTGTATCAAGAATTCAACCTAGATCTACATTTTGGGTCACTGTTATCTCCGAATAATTCTGTTTCTGAAGTCTGAAATGTAATAGTGGAAAAATTTCATGTGGGTTAGCCTAAAATCAGTGCCTAAGTTGTCTCATACATTAGGAATTAATTTTTGAGTTGGGCATTCATCATTAGGCTTATTTCATGTTTTAATTGCTGGCTGTAATAAGTATATCAGATCTGATATAATTCCGGAAATCACATAACAGACTAAAAATTTTTGATAATTCATGTGGGCAAGTTTGGAAAAATTTCGATAAATTTTTGGCATAAAGATATCATTGATAGCTTACTATTTTCATTGTCATATCGCTGATGTCATAAATTTTTTCTTACTGTTGTCCTAAAAATTAATTTCTGAAGTACTCTGTCATGGAATTGTGATAAAATGTATATCCTTTGTTTCATAAACTGAGTAATTGTTTTTTAGCATCTGTTGACATTGATATCGAATTGCAAAGTTGTTTTTTGTTCTCTTTGAGTTAAATTGTATCAAGAAGATTTGAAATAAGTTGGTGTTTTAACTATAGTATCTTCAAGAGTTTATTTTCTAAGTCTTCATCTAAAAAAGGGCGAGCATTTCATTTGGGTAATTGAGGCTTTTGCGGCATAAGTGTTTTCCCATTCTCGAGTCTAACTTCATCTCATCTTCTGGTGCATTTGCATATAAGTTAACTTTGCATAGATAAAATTTACTTCCAAGCATAAGCTTGGTCGACAGACAGATAGATATCCATCTGTCTTTTCTTGAGAAGCCTGTTTTAATCAATGTTCCACGGGGATGCGTCCCCCAAAGTCAAGTGTGCAAACCCCTCGCACCCCACGCACCTGGGACGGGGGGACGTCTGGGGAAACGTTTCCCCACATCCCCTTTTGGGGAGACGTGGGGAGACGCAAGGGGGACATTTCCCCAGTGTGGGGGACACGACTCCCTAGGCGTCCCCCCTCAAAATGGGCTATGTGCCCCCCTTAAATTTGCTTGTAAACAATGATTTATGACAGGGGAAACCTAGTATTTGATCATATTGCCCTACTAATGCTATGCAATTCATGGTAATGTTAAATTTTTAAAGTAAAAGGATGAAAATGAAAGATAAAGGAGAATGTCACCTTTACTATCTTTCATTTTCATCATTTTACTTAAATTTTTTACATTACCATGAAATGACTCAAGATGTTTGAGAGTGGTTCCGACCTCATTGGATTTCATATGCAGAAAGTAGAATTTTAGATCTCACTCAAAATCCAGTAGACTTAAACAGTTTTTCAGGAATTCATGATTTGATGGATTGCAATGTTTCCATTGCATTTTGTCATGTACAAGGGTATGGAATTAGTATTTAATCAAGAGCACCAAGCCCTCTGTGTACTTTAGAGTGACTTTTAGACTCATCACTCCACTGTTTTTGAGTTTAGTTATATCAATTTACTATTCCAGTCTTTAGATTTCAGTATCTATTATAGTTTATTTTGCTTAGTACTAATTAGATTCTAGAATGATGAATGATGAATTTTAATTTTAAATCAATTTAGAATCTAGAATGATGAATGATGAATTTAATTTTTAAATCAATGTAGATTCTAGAATGGTGAATAATGAATGATGAATATGTATAAGAGTATTTCATTATTGAATCTCGTGGTCTACGGATGAATCATTTATGTATTAGTAAGGATGATGAGTATGGATCAATGTATTTCATTACTTAATTCAATTATGTATGTATCATTGTATTTATGCTTTCACTATTGAATATGAATTTGAAATATATATCTATATCTATATATATATATATATATTAAAAAAATTATATACCCCGACGTCGCCTTGTCCCCCCTAAATTTCCCTAAAATTTGAGGGTACTCCCACACGTCCCCCTTGTGTGTCTCCCCGTCCCAGAGTCTTGGTGGAACATTGGTTTTAATAGTACTTAAAACGGTGACCTTGTAGTCGTCAGAGCCACAATTTTCTGCAGCGTCGGAGGCACCGGGTATGTTAGAATTTCAGGAGAGGTATCGTTCATCACACCTTAGTGTGCTTCTCCTGATCTTCTCTTTTCCAATTACTACGAAATCAGGCTCAACATAGAAAGGATTGAAGGGTTCACATTTAAATAGGTATGTAAACTAAAATTAACCAAGATTCTTGCATCTCACATTAGTTTTAGGATCTGCATTTCATATAAAATAGTCATTCATCTAAGCAGCAGTTGCTAATCGATTACTTGGTCTTAATTTCCCTAGCAAGATCGTTGACTCCATAAGGCACTGATATCAATCGTTTAAAATCTAATCAAATCTTATAAGTCTCGATAAATCTTAATCAAGTACTTGATCGCTTCACTGTGTCTCCCAAACTGGTTGGTTCCCAACTAGTTCTTCTTCATTCCATTTTTCCATAGGGTCTACCCCCCTTAGCCTGCTGTAGGGAGAC
This sequence comes from Pinus tabuliformis, assembly GCA_031772625.1. Classification (NCBI taxonomy): domain Eukaryota; kingdom Viridiplantae; phylum Streptophyta; class Pinopsida; order Pinales; family Pinaceae; genus Pinus; species Pinus tabuliformis. The sequence goes on from CM062809.1 coordinate 1,282,420,554, forward strand.
AGCGTAAACGGAGAGATTGGGGATCAGGGTGACAACCCCCGATCTGAGCCGTTGTTGCAGTGCCTAGACATTCTGTGCGACAAAACATTCTAAAACCCCCTCTTAATGCTAAAATATTAATTATTAAAAACTTGACTGGTGACGAAACATTAAAAATAAACTTCATTAGCAACTTTTCTTCTCCACAATCTTAGAACTAGATCAGTACTTCATCAAGCTATTTGATTACCCTAGTAAAGGTAAAAATCACAAGTTCCAACTCTCAAAAATTCCCGAATTCTTGAATATCACATTCCAAATCACTTGAATTCTACATCTCCCAAATTATAGGACAACAATCCATATTGAGCTACATCTACTCTGAATCCCTTCTGGCTTTAAAAATTTTGGCCTCTCAAGACATGAAAACCTTTATTGTTGCATTGTCATCAAGCTCGTAGTCAATATTGAATGATTATTTCAATTGTTAGAGCGACATTATGTTTTCTTTTCTTTTTTATGTAACCTTTCCCTTTAGGAGATCATCCACTCTTACTTTCCAATTCTATGTTGTATAACCTAATTCGGTGCCTTTCACTATTTCTTGCAAATTTCTACTCATTAATTGCATTTCCATTTTTACCACCTTGGTGTTAAAATTATGGGCACTATTTCCACTCTTAGAACTGGTTAAATAATTTAAAACTAGAATCTTTGAAGTAAATGCCTCTATTTTATGAAATACTAATTCTGCAATTGAGGGCTTTATCTTTAGATATATATGAAATACCTCTATAGTTACGAGAATTATTACTCTATCAATGAATGTTGGCTTCAAATTCCTCTATGATCTACATTTTTTTTCTTGGCAACAAATTCTTCTAGTACAAGGTCATCTTCTCATATTAGCATAGGCCAGCTCATCCACATTGGCAACCATCTCTTTGATAAAATATGGCAGCGCCTTGCTTTTTCCATTGATATGGCAGTGACTCCTTTGACAACAAGTAATTTGGTTCCTTTGTATCAAGACCTCAAAACCACGTGACAGCTTGATTGCAAGTGGCAGCAAAACCAAACTCAACAACTACTGTTCTTCCATGCAAAAACTTGATGTTTCTTTATCGACTCTTTTCTAGCTCTAAAATATCAACTTTCAAATTTTATATGCATTTATTCTGTTGATTTGGGGTAGCATAGGATGTGCTCTAGCCACGAAAATTGGCAGAGAGGCTAAGGCACTTGAGATCTCCAATACCCAGAAAGGGTTTGGGTAGATTTTAAACAGTTTGGGAGATATTAAAATAATTAATATTTTTAATGGAGTCCCTAAGTCTAAACTTAGGGAAAATAAAATATTAATGTGAATTAATATAAAACTGTGTTAGAATGGTCCAAAAGTCATGGATCAAGCCAGATCTAATCTTAGCCATTGATTAGGGACTTAATCTCGGCCGTTGACTTGTTAACGAGAAAAGTATAAGAGGGGGCTTGAGGGTCACTTGGAGAATACACCAGAGTGATCAGTCATTCTATTCTCTAGAGCGGGGTTTGCTAAGAAAGATAGAATCAGTGATTAGAGTTGTAGTTGAGGGGCAATGAATATAGAAGCAGAGAGGCAGAGATAGCGCGGGAGGATCAGCGCAGTAGCTGGAGAGAGGGACACAGAAGCAGCCAAGGGTTCACGCAGACCTAGCCAGGAGCTGTGCAGTGCCTTAGAGGGCCAGAGGGCTGACGCAGTGCCTCCAGAGGCTGACACAGGCCAAGTCAGAGTGACATTGGGCTAACACTGGGCCAAAGAGAGGCTGACACAGTCCCTAGAGGCTGACGCTAGGGTTTCGTGGGGTAGATTGGAGCTGTGGAGCTACTGGAGTGTTTATCCGGGATTTCAGCCAGAATATCTGCTTCCGAGTAGAGAGGTACTATTGCCGAGATTTTTCTCTATTGGGTGAGCCGGATTTGGCACCCAGATTGTATTCTGAAACTGCTTAATAAATCAAACCCTCAGATAGTTGCACCGGTTTTCCCGCATTGGGTTTTTCCGGGGACATTAGTCCAAAAACAACGGTGTCACTTGTGTGCTTGTTTCTGTTTCCTTCAGTTGATGATATGTAATGTGTTGAGCATGTACTTGTATTTATTTCTAGTATTTACATGGTAAATAACTTGTTAATTAACAGAACAAGTAGGTAGGAATAAATCAGTAAAGTGCATGAAGGGTTTCTAATGTGTCAGACTTAGAAATTCCAACATGGTATCAGAGCGTGGTTGCAGATCACAAGAGAACTGAGGACATCAGCTGAACAGAGCAACAGCAGTAGAAAACAACTGTCTCGAGTGACAGAAGTTGTTCCTAGCAGAGTAGCAGCAAGGAAGGGGTGACGTAGTGCCTGCGTCATCAAGATTGAGCCAGGAAGAGGCAGCGCAGAGGCTGAGGGAGGCAAAGGCAGGCTCACGCAGAGGCCAGGAGGGCTGACGTAGTTGGCTAAGGAGGTTGATTTGCCAGTGCCGGGATTGCGCAGAGCCTAGGAGCTCTAACCTTCAATTTGTTGGGGTTTAGGAGGCTGTGGGTAAGTTGTAGAGTGAAGCTGGTGGGGTACTGTAGTCAGAACAATACCTAACAGGGCAAGGCCAAGGTAGAGGGAGTTGCTGCCGAGGTGGATTTCTAGCCAAGGAATCCAGATCAGTGTTGCAGTTGCACAGACAATTGGAGAGGGGCATCTCGACATTGGCAAAAGGGTTTCTAGGAGGGAAATCGAGGCTTAGAGGAGTCATACCGAGAACTTCCAGGAGGGAAGTAGAGGAGCAATGAAATGGCACTACACGGAGTAAGAGACTAGGACAGACTGGACGGAGCCTCAAACTTCGTAGTCTGGAAGGCTAGAATCTTATTCGTACTAGACAGGAATCGTGTCAAGCACTTCGCCTTGAGGACGATAGCTATCCCAGTTGATTCGGCTGATAACGACAGGTACAAGGATGCAATGGCGAGGGCTAAGAGTATCATCCTTGACGGGGTCAAGAATCATATAGTACCACATATTGCCGAGAAGAACACGGCACAAGAGATGTGGGAGGCCCTGACCAAGATGTATCAACATACTTCTGTGCAGAGGAAGATGCTACTAGAAAATCTGCTGCGATCATACCATATCTAGAAGGGAGGACAGATCGACCCATTCCTCGGTCGATTGAAGGAGATCCGGGATCACCTGACTTCCATAGGGGCAACGCCAGATCTAGAATTGATGGTGAGAACAGCCCTGAACGCAGTTTCAGAAGACTAGGAGGTGTTTGTCCAGAGCATACCAGGCAAGGAAAACCTTCCAGATTGGGAGGAAATGTGGGCTGCTCTTCGCCAAGAAGAGGTCAGAAGGTTGAGCAAGGTGGGAAGCAGTGGCAAGGGGATCAGAATCAAGAAGGAGGAGGAAGATGTTGCCCTAGCATTTGAGGGAAAGCAAGAGAAATGGAAGAAGGACCTCTCCAAGGTCAAATGCTTCCACTGTGGGGAGCTGGGTCATTATGAGACCCAGTGTCCAAGGAAGAAGAGTAAGGGAGAGGCCTCTATGACTAAGGCAGCACCAACAAGGGCAAAGAACGAAGTGGAGACAGACGATGATTGTTCCATGAGTGCTCACGTGCCACTTCAGAAGAAGTGGGGAGACATCGTGCTGTAGTCAGGTGGGCTACAGGCGATGAGGGGCAGGATCCTCGAGGTACCCGACCTCTTGGATTAGACCTTGCTATGGGAGCCCTGAAGAGGAGTAGCAGTACTAGCAATATTAGTAGAGACAGATGCGGATGGAGCGACAGAGGGAGCTACAGTGCAAGATTCCCAGGACAGCGCCTTGAAATCAAACGCCTCTACCTTATTTTCCGCCTTCGCTGGCGCTGCCTTTGAGTCAGACGCCTCTTCCTTGTTTTTCTTCCTCGGACACTAGTTCGTAAAATGACCCAGTTCCCCATAATGGAAGCACTTGACCTTAGAGAGGTCCTTCTTCTTCCTCTTCTCCTGCTTTCTCGCAGATGCTAGAGCCGCATCCTCTTCTTCCTCCTTCTTGATCCTGACCCCATTGCCGCTACTCCCTGCCTTGGTCAGTCATCTTAACAAAGAGTCGACCACAGTTCTTCCCAATCTGGAAGCTTCGTCCTGCCAAGTATGCTCTCGACAAATACTTCCCAATCCCCAGAAACTACGTTCAGAGCGGTCCTCACAATCAATTCTTCATCTGGCGTAGCCCCTATGGAAGTTAGTTGTCCACAGATCTTCTTCAACCGACCGAGGAAGACATCTATCTGCTCTCCCTTCTGCATTTGGTATGCCCTTAGCTGATTCTACAGGAGCATCTTCCTTTGCACAGAAGTATGCTGGTACAATGTCTTCAAAGTGTCCCACATCTCCTTTGTTGTTTCCTTCTCGACAATTCGTGGTACCACATGATCCTTAACCCCATCAAGGATGATACACTTTGCCTTAGCCATTGCCTCCTCGTACCTATCATTCGCTACTGGGTGAACTGGGATCACCATCGTTCTCAAGGCGAAGCCCTCGATGCGATGTCTGTCTAGAATGGACAAGATCTTGGCCTTCTAGACCACAAAGTTGGACACTTCGTCCAGCCTGTCCTGATCTCTCAGCCCATTCACGACCATCTCGCTGCTCTTCTATTGACTCCTCCGAGTCTCTGTACTTCCCTACTGGAAGTCCTCTGTTCGACTCCTCCTGAGTCTCTCTACTTCCCGTTTGGAAGTTCTCCTCTAGACTCCCTCTGAGTCCCGATTTCCCTCCTGGAAATCCTTCTGCCAACGTTGAGTTGCCCCACTCCGATTGTTTGTGCAACTGCACCACTGATCCAGATTCCTTGGCTAGAAATCCCCCTCGACAGCAACTCCCTCCACGTTGGTCTTGCCCTTTTAGGTCCTGTTCTGACCACAGTACCCCACCAGCTTCGCTCCGCAAATTACCGACAGCCTCCTATGCCCCAGCAATTGAGCCACTTGGCTCTACGCAATCCCGACACTGGAAAACTAGCTCCCCCAGCCAATTGCGTCAGCCCTCCTGACCTCTGCGTGGCTTAGCGTGAGCCTGATTTTGCCTCCCTTAGCCTCTGCGCTGCCTTTCTCTAGCCCAGAATGATGACGCAGTCCCTCTGCATCACTCCTTCCTCTGTCGCCTTTTGCAAAGATTAGCTCTATCACTCGGGACAACTGAATCTGCTGAAAATGCTCTGCTTGGTTGATGCCTTCAGTTATTCTGTGATCTGCTACCACGCTCTGATACTATGTTGAATTTTCTAAGTCTATCCGTTAGAAAATTAGTCTGTATTCTGCTGGTTTATTTCTCTTACTTGTCTAAATCCGAACAAGTTATTTAATACATTTAAATATTGAAATAAACACAATACAGTCACAACATCTACAGATCATCAACTGAAAGAAAATAAGAACACAAGTGACACCGTTATTTTTGGACCAGTGTCCCCAGAAAAACCCAATGCGGGAAAACCGGTGTAGCTATTCAGAGGGTTATATTATTAAGTAGTCTATCTGAGTACAATTGGGTGCCTAACCGGCTCACTCGACAGAGAAAAATACACGGCTACAATACCTCTATATCCGGAAACAGGTATTCAGAAAACCTGTCCCATGAAACCCTCTGCAACACAACTGAAGCTCAGCCCTGGCCCATTTGGCCTCTGCGTCAGCCTTCTGCTGACATTCGTCAACCCCAGGACCCTCTGCATCAGCCCTCTGAGGCACTGCGCAGCCTCTGGGACCCTTTGCGTCACTTTAGCAACCTCTACGTGGATGACACAATCCCTCTAGCCTCGGCGCTGACTATAATGGGCTCTACGTAGCTTGGATTGGCTGTTGCTCTCGCTCTCTCTGCTTCTATGCTGGTCTCCCAGTATTGTCCCTGGCTCTCTTCCTCGTAATCACTGCCCCTCGCCGCTAATCACTAATTGAACTTTGCTTAGCAACCCTGTTCCAGGAAAATGAATGACTGATCACTTTGGTGTATTCTCCAACTGACCCTCAAGCCTCCTCTTATACGTTTCCTGTTGGTCCTTCAACGGTTGAGATTACATCTCTAATCAACGGCTAAGATTAGATTTGGCTTGATCCATGTCTTTTGGAACCTTCTAACCCAGTTTTATATTAATAACCATTAATATTTTATTTTTCCTAAGTTTAGACTTAGGAACTCCATTAAAAATATTAATTATTTTAATATCTCCCAAACTGGGTAGAATCTGCCCAAACCATTTCTGGGTCTTAGAGATCTCATGTGCTTTAGCCTCTCCACCAATTTTCATGGCTAGAGCACATCCGATGCTACCCCAAATCAACACTCCCTCTTAGCGAGGACTGTGCTCTAGTAATACTCCACACTAAGCATCACTTTGATTATACAACACCGGTACCTGTGCTGATGCTAGGCCTCCTCGCCCAACATCCTCTGCACTGCTGCATCCTGTAATGTTTCCCATGGCTTTGCCACTACCACTGCTGCATTCGTACAACAACTCCCTCTGCATCTGTGTTGCTGCTGGTCCTTTCTCCCAACACTGCATCTGCCCTGCAACCCCCACTCATCATGCTGGATCGTGCTACTGCAAACTGCCACTGCACTGCAACTCAATTACTCAGAAGTAAGTAACTGATCCACCCAACTACTGACATCCCTATTCGGCTAGAAACACTCCCGATGCTGAAGCTCTCTCTATTGCTAACATGTGCTCCCTCAACTGCCTATGCGTTGCTACAACAACTCCCTGCATCTCGCAGCGTTGCAAACCTCTTGGTGCCATCCTGCATCGTTGCAACCCTCTCTGTGCATCTTGCACTGCTGCAGCCTACTAGCTCTGCACTGCCCAGGAATATTGCACTGTATCACTTTCTGCCGCTTCATTCACATCCGTTTCTACCAACATTCGCCAGTCCTGCTACTCTCACTTCGGGGCTCCTGTAGCAAGGTATAATCCAAGAGTTTGGGTACCTCAAGGATCCTGACACTCATCGCCTGTAGTCCTCCTAACTACAGCTCGATGTCTCCCCACCTCTTATATAGATGTACATGAGCACTCATGGCACAATCGTCATCCTCCTCTACCTCACTTCCGCCTTCGCTGGTGCTGCCTTGGAGTCAGAAGCCTCTCCCTTGTTCTTCTTCCTCGGACACTGGTTCACAAAATGACCCAATTCCCCACAATGGAAGCACTTGACCTTGGAGAGGTCCTTCTTCTTCCTCTTCTCCTCCTTTCCGGTAGATGCTAGAGCTGCATCCTCTTCTTCCTCCTTGATCCTGACCCCATTGCCGCTACTCCTCGCCTTGGTCAACAATCTGATCTCTTCTTGACGAAGAGCCGCCCACAGTTCTTCCCAATCTGGAAGCTTTGTCCTACCTAGTATGCTCTTGATAAATACTTCCCAATCCTCGGAAACTACGTTCAATGCGGTACTCACCATTAATTCCTCATGTGGCGTCGCCCTTATGGAAGTTAGCTGGTCACGGATCTCCTTCAACTGATTGAGGAAGACATCTATATGCTCTCCCTTCTGCATCTGGTATGCCCTTAGCTGATTCTCCAAGGGCATCTTCCTTTGCACAGAAATATTTTGGTACAATGTCTTCAAAGTGTCCCACATCTCCTTTGCCGTTTCCTTCGCGGCAATATGTGGTACCACATGATTCTTGACCCCATCAAGGATGATGCACTTTGCCTTAGCCATTGCCTCCTTGTACCTATCATTCGCTACCGGGTCAACTGGGATCGCCATCGTTCTCAAGGCAAAGCCCTTGATGCGATGTTTATCTAGAATGGACAAGATGCTGGCCTTCCAGACCACAAAGTTGGACGCTCCCTCCAGCTTGTCCTGATCTCTCACCCCATTCACGACCATCTTGCTACTCTTCTGTCGACTCCTCCGAGTCTCTCTACTTCCCTCCTGGAAGTCCTTTGTTCGGCTCCACTTGAGTCTCTCTACTTCCCGTCTGGAAGTTCTCCTCTGGACTCCCTCTGAGTCCCAATTTCCCTCCTGGAAATCCTTCTGCCAACGTCGAGTTGCCCCAGTCTGGTCGTCTATGCAATTGCAGCACTGATCCAGATTCCTTGGCTAGAAATCCGCCTCGGCAGCAACTCCCTCCACCTTGGTCTTGCCTTGTTAGGTACTGTTCTAACCACAGTACGCCACCAGCTTCGCTTCGCAAATTACCACAACCTCCTATGCCGCAGCAACTGAAGGATCGAGCCACTTGGCTCTGCGCAATCCTGACACCGGCAAATCAACTCCCCTAGCCAACTGTGTCAGCCCTCCTGGCCTCTGCGTCGCTCAGAGTGAACCTGATTATGCCTCCCTTAGCCTCTGTGCTGCCTTTCTCTGGCCAAGAATGATGACGCAGTCCCTCTGCGTCACCCCTTCCTCTGTTGCCTTTTGCAAAGATCAGCTTTGTCACTCGGGACAACTGAATCTGCTGCAAATGCTCCGCTTTGTTGATGCCTTCAGTTATCATGTGATCTGCAACCACGCTCTGATACCATGATGAATTTTCTAAGTCTATCCGTTAGAAAATTAATTTGTATTCTGCTGGTTTATTTCTCCTATTTGTCTAAATCCGAACAAGTTATTTAATACATTTAAATATCGAAATAAACACAATATAGTCACAACCTAAGTTGCACGAAACAGGGAAACGAAAACGAGTTTACGAAATGGGAAGCGATACGAAATGCGACCTCCCCAAATTTTGGAAATGGAGAAACACGAATATATATATATATATATATATATATATATTAAAATATATATATATATATGTGTGTGTGTGTGTGTGTGCAATCATAAAGCATTAATGATACATTATAATTTATTACATTTAAATATTAAGATTAAATTTACATCACATTTACTCATGAATGATCACATAATGAAAATAAAAATGTAGGAAAATCCAAAAGCAACCTTTATTATATATCCAAGGACAAAATCTCAAAATCAACCTTTATTTATATTAATATATGAGGCTGCAAGTACAATAAAGACTATAAGGCTGCAAGAACTATAGAGACAAAAGACTAATCCTCATCATAACAATCCTCATCAAAAATAGAAGCAGCACAATGCTCAACAGTGGATGGTGGTGCTAAAGAAGATGATGCACCAATTCCACTTCCAAACTCGGCCTCAATATTCAGGGCAGCAAGAGAGAGCTCCAAATCAGGATTTTCTGCATCCACATCCCATTCTTTAAAAGGACCACTGTTGTATTCTGGACCCCTACGAGATGCAAGGCGAAGGTTGGAGTGCACATAAACAAGATCCTCTGCCTTCTGTGAGCCCAACCTATTGCGCTTCACAGAATGAATAAAACCATAAGTGCTCCAATTCCTTTCTGCTGATGAAGAGCTTGCCACTTGTGAAAGAATACAAATGGCAAGGTTTTGAAAATGTACACCATTTGCTCCATGACAAATCCACCACCTAACTGGATTCATGGTGCTTCTCTCCTCCAAAGCTGATATATCTGCATAATCATCTATTCCTGCAACAAAAATGGCAAATTCATCCTTTACCTCCCTGTGTAGATGAGAAGGAAACATTCTCATAAGGGCCTTTTTCACCCCATTAGCCACCTCTCTATCCTTATGGGGTGCCTTCCTCTTCCCATTGCTTTGAGCAATAAGCTCCTCATCATAAAATTTGGGGTTCAAAGCATGTGCTAAAGTGTGCAATGGACTGTTGAAATTGCTCCACCTATCAATAATGATTTTCTTGATCAAACCAACAAAATGATCATCAACAAACAAAAGTTATGGAGACTCTTGCGAAATGATTTCCATAGTTTTCTCAACCATGGAATCCATGCCATCATATACCTCTCCCAAGAAAGGTTGGTCAGTGTCAGCACTCCGGAGAAGCTCAAATGCAGGGGTTGTGAACTTTAGCAAGAAATATACCTTGCTCCACCAATCCTCATCAAGGAACAATCTACGCACCATAGATCCCCGCTTTGAATCTGCTTGTCTCCACTCAATCCAAAGTTGACTCATCACCATAGAAACTAATGCATGCTTAACCTCAACAAGGCGGCGCAACATCACGAAGTTTGAGGCATATCTTGTCTCAGTAACTTTTAACAACTCCAATTTGGAGTATTCTCGAAATATGGCCTGAGGTTGGTGGTGGTTGGTGATGAATTTGACAATCTCCCATGCTTCCCCTGTGAGTTCCTTTATCCAGGAAACTTTGTTGTCGATCTCCTCTAAGATCAGATTCAAATTATGGACAATGCATGGTGTCCAAAAGATGTGGTCATACCTCCCCTCAATAATTAAACCTGCAGCTTTGCAAATTGGTGCATTATCCGTGATAACTTGCACCACCTTGTTAGGCCCTATTTGTTCAATAGATTTTATAATAACATCAGCAATGAACTGTGCATCTTTCACCTCTCCTGAGCAATCTTCTACCTTGATAAACATTGCTCCTTTGGGGGAAGTGGCAATGATATTTATCAATGGTCTGCGCCTTATATCTATCCAACCATCTAAGACTATGGTAACCCTAGAGCTACTCCAGGAAGAACGAATTGGAGCTAAAATTTCCTCCACAAGGTCCTTCTCATTTTTGATAAGCTGGGTTCTGACTTTCTCATAGTTGGGCCCCTTGTACCCTTGAGGAGCTTTGTTAACCGCCCTTATCATATCTTGCCAGTAAGGAGAGCGAACAACATTGAATGGGATACCACATGCATAAATGCACCTAGTCACTCTGGAATCAGTTTCTTCTCTTGCTTGCACATTCAGCAATCTAGCAATTCTGTTATCCTGAACTGAAGGGGATGCCCCTGGGCCTCTGGTATTTTTGGGTGCTGGTTGTTCATGTTGTTGAGTGGGACCGGCTCTCCTCTTTCTTGCTTCAGCTACAAACCTTGGCTCAATGTTAGATGGAGCTTGAGTAAGGTCATCATGCCTTCTCTTAGTACCATCCGCCTCATCTTGCTCTCTTTGATATGCCCTCCTTGCCAATGGATTTGCTGTTTTTGTGCAACCTGAAATCCCATGTCCTCCTCCATGCAATAGATGTGCCCAATGTTTTTAAAACCGGAACCGGTGACCGGACCGGTCCACCTAATGAACCGGTTTTACCGACCGGAACCGGTCTAACCGGGACTGGTTTGGTCTAAACGAACCAGTTTTAAAAAAATACATTAAATAATTAATTTTTAATGAAACAAAACTATTTTTAAGATGTAAAACCATGATTCCAAGCCAATAGAGACAAAATATGCAAAGTTTGATCATTTATATACCATGTAAAGGTGAATATATCAAAATGGCACTGAGTGCAATACATATCATCAAAAAAATAGCAAAATACATAAGAAATGAGGCTCTAAATGGCCTATAAAGTCCAAAAACAATGCTGCAAGCTATGAGGCCATTGGCCTACTAGGTATTCTGTGTAAGTGTATATGTTTCCATTGTGTTAGCCCTTGAAAATGCACTCTTCTCTTTTAGGCTTTAACTACTATAGAGGCCTCTATTAGAAGGCCCACTGCCCAAGGGCAGCGTGTGAAGATGAAGGCTTGCCCATTGGCCTTGTTACGCACTCTTTTTTCTGGACTAAAAAGGGGGCCTGAAGGTGCCTTTATGAAGAAAAGGGTGGTGTGAAGCAAAGTAAGCTTGATGGAACTCATTAGTTGGATCCATGGACTTCCCAAATTGCAAATGTCAACCACGTTAAACAAGTTTGTACATGGGCGAGACCTGAAGGCTGACGCAGAGGATGAACTTGCAGCCTTGAGGAGTCGTGCAATGTCTTGGATGTTATTAGAAGACACATATGATTGCAGTGAAGTTACGAGCCACATATCTACTGTAGAATTCGTCCAAGAAATCCAAAAAGAAGTTGCTCATTTTAAATTTGTAAAAATTCTTCCTTGGTATTCTGTGTATTTGAATGTGAGGAGTTGGACTGAGATAATAATGATGAGTTGAATACTAAAATGGGGTGTAAAGTTCTTGCTGTGGCCAGTTATTTATGATAACCAAGCCAACTGACTTAACTCATAAAGTTGTAATGCCGTAATGCAAAGTTCCTTTCAGAAAAGGACTGAGCAGAGAAAAGGCAGTTATCATCAAAGTTGAAGGCATTTGGATATAATGCACCCTGTGGAGATATTCTACTTAATCTAACATATGTAATGGAAGTTGGTACATTGGCTCAAATTACTAGTATACAGGGAGATCAGGGGTTTCTGGTAGGTCCTTGACACTTGTGGATTACGGAGTTGGTGAATGAGGATCCTCTCATAGTTAAAGATGGATATGTGGACAGTCCAAATGGTGACAGTTGAAATGTAGACATGGCCCTGCCTAAAACCGGCCGGTTTAGGACAGAACCCGCCGGTTTGTTACAAACCGGCCGGTTCTGTCCTAAACCGGCCGGTTTTCACCGGTTAGGGCAAAAAAATAGAGAAATCAGCATTTAAACCGGGTTTTTTTAGCTGGTTTAGACCGGCGGGCTTGCTAACCAGTCGGTTAGACCGGTAACCGGTTTTCAAAAACGGTTTTTAAAACACTGGATGTGCCTTCACTCTTGGGTAGGAGCCCTTGTACGAATTATTGCAAAGATTGCATCGCCATTCCCATGAGCCACCACCTCCACATCTTTGAAGCTTCGTCACATGCCTCCAAAGAGGATAATATTCAGCGCTTGGGTTGGCCCTAGGGCTTGAACTTGCAGCTACACTTTGGCTAGAAGCCATTGCTGCAAAAATAAATTAAAAAAACAAATCTGTAAATAAAAAACGTTTTTCATATTTTTGACAACATAAACCCTTGTAAAATTGAAGAAATAGTAGGAAAAAACTAACAAAATGAATGTGGCTTACCCAAATTAATTTTTTGTAGCTGAAACTACCCTAAAATGCCAGAAAAGAGGAGAAATATGGCTGTAGCTGAGCCAAATTTGCTGCAAAAATAAATTAAAAAAACAAATCTATAACTAAAAAACGTTTTTCATATTTTTGGCAGCATAAACCTTAGAAAAATTGAAGAAATAGTAGGAAAAAACTAACAAAATGAATGTTGCTTACCCAAATTAATTTTTTGTCGCTGAAGCTACCCCAAAATGCCAGAAAAGAGGAGAAATATGGCTGTAGCTGAGCCAAATCTGCTGCTGAAATCTCTCTCTTGCTGCTGAAATCTCTTGCTCCTGCTGCTGGAATCTACTTTGCTCACTGCTCAAAACACCCTAGCTGAAACAACTGCCAGTCTCCAAGAGAAACGACTTGCTGAATAGTGTGATGAGAGAATGAGACAAACTTCTCTTTTATAAGTTTAGATAGGCTTCTAGAACTCACTAGATAACCCTAAAAAAAATTAAAAAACAACTTTAAAAAAAAATTAAAAAAAAAACACAAGTTAATTGGGAAACGTGGGTCGTATGGCCAGTACGGCCGGAAACGCGTTTCATGGCCGTACGACCCACGTTTCCCAATTAACTTGTGTTTTTTTTTAATTTTTTTTTTATAGTTATTTTTTAATTTTTTTTAGGGTTATCTAGTGAGTTCTAGAAGCCTATCTAAACTTATAAAAGAGAAGTTTGTCTCATTCTCTCATCACACTATTCGGCAGTACGACCGGAAACATGTTTCACGGCCGTACCAAACGCGTTTCCGCGTTTCGTCCCAGTTTCCGTACGGAAACAGACCTGCCTACCACGTTTCCTGCAACATAGGTCACAACATCTACAGATCATCAACTGAAAGAAAATAAGCACACAAGTGACACCGTTATTTTTGGACCAATGTCCCGGGAAAAATCCAATGCGGGAAAACTAGTGCAGCTATTCAAAGGGTTATATTATTAAGCAGTGTATCTGAGTACAATTGGGTGCCTAATCGGATCACACGACAGGGAAAAATACATGGCAACAATACCTCTATATCCAGATGTTGATTTGGGGTAGCATCGAATGTGCTCTAGCCACGAAAATCGGTGGAGAGACTAAGGCACATGAGATCTCCAATACCCAAAAAGGGTTTGGACAGATTCTAAATAGTTTGGGAGATATTAAAATAATTAATACTTTTAATGGAATCCCTAAGTCTAAACTTAGGGAAAATAAAATATTAATGTAAATTAAAATAAAATTGCGTTAGAATGGTCCAAAAATCATGGATCAAGCCAGATCTAATTTTATCTGTTGAGGGTCACTTGGAGAACACACCAAGAGATCAAGATTTTGACTTTTTGGCACTGGGTTTGTTGAGAAAGTTCAGAGAGTGATCAGAGTTGTAGCTGAGGGGCAGTGAATACAGAAGCAGGGAGGCAGAGATAACACTGGGAGGATTAGTGCAGTAGCCGGAGAGAGGGACACAGAAGCAGCCAAGGGTTCACGCAGAGCCAGCCAGGGCTCACGCAAAGGTAGCTAAGAGTTGTGCAGTGCCTCAGAGGGCCACCGTGGGCGACGCAAAGGCCAAAAGGACTGATGCAGTGCCTCCAAAGTCTGATGCAGGCCAAGCCAGAGTGACGCTGGGCTAACGCTAGGCCAAAGAGAGGCTGACGCAGTCCCTAGAAGTTGACGTTGGGGTTTCATGGGGCAGATTGGAGCTGTGGAGCTACTGGAGTGTTTATCCGGGGTTTCAGCCGGAATATCTGTTTCCGAGTAGAGAGGTACTATTGCCAAGATTTTTCTCTATTGGGTGAGCCGGATTTGGCACCCAGATTGTATTTTGAAACTGCTTAATAAATCAAACCCTCAGATAGTTGCACCGGTTTTCCCGCATTGGTTTTTTCCGGGGACATTATTCCAAAAACAACGGTGTCACTTGTGTGCTTGTTTCTGTTTCCTTCAGTTGATGATATGCAATGTGTTGAGCATGTACTTGTATTTATTTCTAGTATTTACATGGTAAATAACTTGTTAATTAACAGAACAAGTAGGTAGGAATAAATTAGTAAAGTACATGAAGGGTTTCTAATGGGTTAGACTTAGAAATTCCAACATGCTATCGGAGCGTGGTTGTAGATCACAGGAGAACTGAGGACATCAGCTGAGCAGAGCAGCAGCAGCAGAAAAAAGTTGTCCCGAGTGACAAAAGTTGTTCCTAGCAGAGTAGCAGCAAGGAAGGGGTGACACAGTGCTTGTGTCATCAAGATTGAGCAAGGAAGAGGCCAGCGCAGAGACTGAGGAGGGAAGAAAAGGCTCACGCAAAGACCGGGAGGGTTGACACAGTTGGCTAGGGGAGCATTTCAGCTAGTGCCTGATTGCGCAGAGCCTAGGAGCTCTAACCTTCAGTTTGCTGGGGTTTAGGAGGCTGTGGGTAAGTTGCAGAGTGGAGCTGGTGGGGTACTGTAGTCAGAACAATACCTAACAGCGAAAGGCCAAGGAGGAGAAAGTTGCTAATGAGGATTTCTAGCCGAGAAATCTGGATTAGTGGTGCAGCTGCACTAATAATCGGGGTGGGGGTATCTCGACATTGGCAAAAGGGTTTCCAGGAAGGAAATCGAGGCTCAGAGGGAGTCAAACCAAGAACTTCTAGTAGGGAAGTAGAAGAGCAGCGAGATGGCAGTGAATGGCATAAGAGACTAGGACAGAATAGACGGAGCCTCAAACTTCGTAGTCTGGAAGGCCAGAATCTTATCCGTTCTAGACAGGAATCGTGTCAAGCACTTCGCCTTGAGGACGATAGCAATCCCAGTTGACCCAGCTGATAACGACAAGTACGAGGAGACAATGGCGAGGGCTAAGAGCATCATACTTGACGGGGTGAAGGACCATGTAGTAGCACATATTGCCGAAAAGGACATGACAAATGAGATGTGGGAGGCCCTAAAGAAGTTGTACCATCATACTTTTGTGCAGAGAAGGATGTTACTAGAAAACTAGCTGCGGTCATACCAGATGCAGAAGAGAGAACAGATCGATATCTTCCTCGGTTGATTGAAGGAGAACCGGAATCAATTGACTTCCATAGGGGCCACGCCGGATCAAGAATTGATGGTGAGAACAACGTTGGACGCAGTCTCAGAAGACTGGGAGGTGTTTGTCCAGAGCATACTGGGCAGGGCAACCCTTCCAAATTGGGAGGAAATGTGGGCGGCTCTTCGCCAAGAAGAGATTAGAAGGCTGAGCAAGGCGGGAAGCAGCCGCAAGGGGATCAGAATCAAGAAGGAAGAGGAAGTGGATGCTGCCCTAGGATCTGAGGGAAAGCAGGAGAAACAGAAGAAGAAGGACCTCTCTAAGGTCAAATGCTTCCACTGTGGGAGCTGGGTCATTATGCGACCCAGTGTCCAAGGAAGAAGAGCAAGGGAGAGGCCTCCGAGACCAAGGCTGCGCCAGCAAGGGTAGAGAAGGAAGTGGAGACAGATGATGACTGTGCCATGAGTGCACACACACCACTTGAGCGGAAGTGCGGAGACATCGAGCTGTAGTCAGACGAACTACAGGCAATGAGGGGTAGGATCCTCGAGGTACCCAGCCTCTTGGATTAGACCTTGCTACTCGAGCCCCGAAGAGGAGTAGCGATACTGGCGATGTCAATAGAGGCGGATGCAGATGAAGGGACAAAGGGAGCTACAGTGCAGGATTCCTAGGACATTGTGAGGTAGCAGTGCGAGAAGCACGGGAGTGTTGCACCAGTGCAAGATGGCACAAAGAGGTGTGCAATGGTGCGAGATGCATGGAGTTGTTGCAACAACGCAAAGGTCAGAGAGGGAGCACTTGTCAGTGACAGAGGGAGTTTTAGCATCGAGGGTGTCTCTAGCCTGACAGAGATATCAAAGTTGGGAGATCAGTTACTTACTTCTCAGTAACTGAGTTGTAGTGCAACAGTTAGCAGTGGTAGTGCTATGGGTAGCACGATGCAACATGATGAGAGGGGCTGTCGTACGGATGCAGTAGTGGCGGTGGCAGGGCCATGGGTAGCAATACATGATGCAGCAGTGATGTTGGGCAGCAGGCCTAGCATCAGCACTAGGACCGATTTCGGATGATCAGGGTGATGCTCAGTGAGGAGCATTACTAGATCACAGTCCTCGCTAAGAGGGAGTGTTGATTTGGGGTAGCATTGGATGCACTCTAGCCACGAAAATTGGTGGAGAGGCTAAGGCACATGGCATCTCCAATACCCATAAAGGGTTTGGGCAAATTCTAAACACTTTGGGAGATATTAAACTAATTAATATTTTTAATGGAGTCCCTAAGTCTAAACTTAGGGAAAATAAAATATTAATGTGAATTAATATAAAACTGAGTTAGAATGGTCCAAAATTCATGGATCAAGCCAGATCTAATCTTAGCCGTTGATTAAGGACTTAATCTCGGCCGTTGATTTGTCAACGAGAAAAGTATAAGAGGAGGCTTGAGGGTCACTTGGAGAACACACCAAGAGATCAAGATTTCGACTTTCTGGGGCTGGGCTTGCTAAGAAAGTTTAGAGAGTGATCAGAGTTGCAACTGAGGGGCAGTGAATATAAAAGCAGAGAGGCAGAGATAGCACCGGGAGGATCAGCGCAGTAGCTGGAGAGAGGGACGCAGAAGCAGCCAAGGGTTCACGCAGAGCCAACCAGGGCTCACGTAGAGGCAACCAGGAGCTACGGAGTGCCTCAAAGGGCCAGTGTGGTTGACGCAGAGGCAGCCAAGAGCTACGCAGTGCCTCAGAGGGCCAGAGGACTGACGCAATGCCTCCAGAGGCTGACGCAGGCCAAGCCAGAGTGACGCTAGGCTAACGCTAGGCTAGAGAGAGGCTGACGCAGGGGTTTCGTGGGGCAGATTGGAGTTGTGGAACTGCCAGAGTGTTTATCCGGGGTTTCAGCTGGAATATCTGCTTCCGAGTAGAGAGGTACTACTTCCGAGATTTTTCTTTGTTGGGTGAGCCAGATTTGGCACCCAGATTGTATTCTAAAACTACTTAATAAATCAAACCCTCAGATAGTTGCACTGGTTTTCCCGCATTGCTTTTTTCCGAGGACATTAGTCCAAAAACAATGGTGTCACTTCTGTGCTTGTCTCTGTTTCCTTCAGTTGATGATCTGTAATGTGTTGAGCATGTACTTGTATTTATTTCCAGTATTTACATGGTAAATAACTTGTTAATTAACATAACAAGTAGGTAAGAATAAATTAGTAAAGTACATGAAGGGTTTTTAACGGGTTAGACTTAGAAATTCCAACACCGGAAACAGGTATTCAGAAAACCTGTCCCACGAAACCCTCTCCAGCACAACTGAAGCTCAGCGCTGGCCCTTCTGGCCTCTACATCAGCCTTCTGCTGACTTGCGTCAGCCCTAGGACCCTTTGCGTCAGCCCTCTGAGGCACTGCGCAGCCTCTAGGACCCTCTACGTCACTCCAACAGCCTCTGTGTGGATGACGCAGTCCCTCTAGCCTTTGCGTTGACTCTGTTGGGCTCTGCGTAGCTTGGACTAGCTGCTGCTCTCACTCTCTCTGCTTCTGTGCTGGTCTCCCAGTATTGTTCCTGCCTCTCTGCCTCGTAATCATTGTCCCTCGCTGCTGATCACTGATTCAACTTTGCTTACCAACCCCACTCTAGCAAAATGAATGACTGATCACTCTGATATATTCTCCAACTGACCCTCAAGCCTCCTCTTATACTTTTCCTGTTGGTCCTTCAATGGCCAAGATTACATCTCTAATCAACGTATAAGATTAGATTTGGCTTGATCCATGTCTTTTGGAACCTTCTAACCCAGTTTTATATTAATAGTAAATACCCATTAATATTTTATTTTTCCTAAGTTTAGACTTAGGAACTCCATTAAAAATATTAAATATTTTAATATCTCCCAAACTGGGTGGAATCCGCCCAAACCATTTCTGGGTCTTGGAGATCTCATGTGGTTTAGCCTTTCCACCAATTTTCATGGCTAGAGCACATCCGACTGCAAGTAGTTGTGAATCTGACCATACCATGCCCTTAGATCTTTCTTGAGCTTGTATAGAGCTTTCTTCAGTTTGCACACGTGTCTCGAAGCCATCTAGTTGTTCTATATATACCTCCTCCTCTATCACCCCTTTCAAGAAGGTTGTCTTGATGTCCATCTGGTGAATCTGCCATCCCATCTGCACTGCTAGAGATATAATTGATCGGGTGGGAATATATCTGGCAATTGGGGCAAAGGTCTCCGCATAATCTATCCCTTCCTTTTGCGCATACCACTTTGCCAGGAACCTAACCTTCTACTTCTCCAAGCTATCATCTGCAACATACTTGATCTTATAGATCCATTGAGATCCCAAATGTCATTTGTTATGATGGAGCTATACTCTTCCACCATGGCATCTATCCACACCTGATGTTGTGTGGCCTCCCGATAGCTAGAAGGTTCTACAACCGGTGCCACCAATTCTTGGTACCTGTCTGGTTGTCTACGTTCTCTTCTGTCTATCCTTGGAGCGCCTATGAACTTCTCTGTGTCCCTCAATGTTTGACAAACTTCTTTTTTGGTACATCCACTAGTGATGGGAGGATCGACTAGCTCCTCATCCTGCCTCTGCTACTCCGTCTGCTACGAACTCACAGGATCTCCTGTACTTGAGGTTGTGCTGGTATTGGTGACTATACTAGATCCTTGTGAATGTCCGTGTGGTTGCCCCTGGTGCTGGACCAATGGAGCTTCTCTTGGTCAATTCTGATCACCTACTGGCAACTCGTAAGATCTCTTGAAGGCTCTATCCTCCATGAACTTCACATCCTGTCTCACGATAATCTTCCTGCTACTAACAATATAGATCCTTTATGCCTTTGAAGTTTCACTATACCCAACGAAGAACCACTTCTCTACAACCAAATACAACTTTGTGCATTTTGTTGAATTTCCACAACATTGGGTCTAGGTTAGAGTCTTAAAATCACTGATGCTACCAAACCAAGAATCTCAACCATAAACTACTTTGCACAGCAGAAATATAAAGTCGTAAATCAATACGCACAATGATACATAGTCTTAAATAAAATTGTACAATAATGTATAATCACCAATCTTCGTTATGTTAATCCAAATATGATAAATACAACAGCCTATGGTTACAAGATACAATGACAAAATTGGTTGCAACACTTCTATGTCGTATCTTGTCCTGTCGGTCCGTCGCACCCGTACTACTCACTAGTAGTGCCTTAGTCCATCAAGGCCACTACACATCGAGACTCTAGGAGGGATGCCTCCTATCACTGCTACAAGTCACATCTACTACAATGAACATGAGCTCATCAACTGTTCTCTGGGCTGGCCAATACTGGAGCTCCAATCTGCCAGGCTAGCAACAACTTTCGTCCATCAAAGTGTTGCACTTCGGCACCGTCCTTCACCCAACCTTCAGCGGCTCTTCGTCCTTCAAGATAGCTTGTCTAGGGCTACCTTGGGTAGCCAACACGCTGCCCTCCAACAACTCTATGACACCCAATACTATCACTATTGGATCTGCACCTAGGAAGACACCTTCCCTCCCTGGAATGTCTTCCAATTGGCTCCAACAGGCTGCTTATAAAACTGATCCAAGCTCTAGTCAATACATGACCCAACACACCTCCAAACACACTGTTATTATGTTTGCCTCTGCAATTTGTGACAGTCCTGGTTAGGGCATGTTCCACAACCCTAACTCCACCTAACAGTCATCAAACAAGTCCCTTAAGGACTACGGCCCACCTTGGCAAGCTTCTTCCCTAGCTATGTTGCCTCCTTAGGATGTGTATCATCCCTTAACACCCCTAACGTAATCACAGCTGTGTGCTTAGGCCTGCGGCCAAGCACAACAACAATCCTGTAGCTGTTACCTCCACATAATGGTGCCCAAAACAGTCTCCAACAACATCATATTGCTCCTATTCTCCTCGACCTGGTTGCTTGCCTTTCCTGCACTTAACCATACCTAGAAATAGCCCTAAACTTGCCCTTAACAGATCCACTGTCACCTACAGTAGTTGTTCCTACCACAGGCCTCCACGCTGCTCCTTTAGCTTCCTTTTGCTGCGGCTAAGGCTCACCTTTCTCCATTGAAAATTTCAGAGGTGTATTGCCTTTTTTTGGATGCTTAAAATGACTCAACTCGTCCTCAATATATAGGCTTTAAGGCCTCCAACGAGTTCACTCAAAGAGACACATCTACTTGGAATTTTCTTCAAGTCGGCCTACTTGAAAATCCAATATTTACTATGTCAACTTCAAAAATTCATATCTCTCTAACGACAACTCAGATTCGAACGATTTTCGATGCATTGGAATCGTCTTTCTGAGCACTATCATCCTCATCCATCACATGCCGTGAATCCATCATGGTTTTGCCCCAAAACACGATGGGTGCCAAAACCCCACACTTGGGTTCCAAGCCCACAAGCTGCCCTTGTGGTGCTTTGTCCTCCAAACCCTGAACCCTAGGGCTTGGAGTACCTCCCAAGCTACACAAATCAACACGTTTTTCATCTGGGATATTGCAATCAGCTATGCTGCCAAAGATTTTGAAGTGACTTACTTCTACCTTCTTTCCTGAGAAGACTTCTTCTAGTGTTATCTTCCCCAACGCCCCATGAGGAACCTCTTTCTAGATATGCATTGTTTTGTTACATGCCTCCGCCCATAAAAACATGGACAAGTCTTGGTCATATAACATTGCCTTCGCAGCCCCAACTTTGACTTGTTTTTCCACTTCACTACCCCATTCTGTTGTGGGTTGTATGGAGTTGTCCACTCTCTGTTGATGCCTTCCTTCGCACAAAATCCTATGAAGTCACTATCTTTGTACTCTCTTCTGTTATCTGAGTGAAGTACCTTGATATTCTTGGTTGTCGCATTCTCTACTAGAGCCTTAAACTCCTTGAAGTGACTAAAGACCACTCTTGGGGCCATGGTTATTTCAGAATTTTGGTCTTTTTGGAGGAAGACAGATCAAGCAGCCTCAAAAAGAGTGAAGGACGCAGTGTAAGATGATGCTTGGTAGGAAAGGGTAGATCTACTTATTCAAATCATGGACCCTATCATTTCTTTGCTTCGATTTGCATATACAGACCTACCAATCCTAGGAGAGGTTTATGAGGGATGGGATTCCATGATTGAGTCTGTGAGGAGCATTATTTTACAGAGTGAGTGTGTCATATCCCTTCCTAAATCATTTTGGAACAAGATTAATTTTTGTATTATAGGACCAATTTTGGAGCTAGTGGACCCCATTCAGTTTTATTAGGAGATTAGACTTTGGAAAAGTTATTTGTGTTGTAGTTAAGTTATGCACTCCCTAGTTGGATTTGCATGGAGGTGGTTAAGTTTTGCATGATGGTGGTGAAGTGAGGGCCCATAATGGAGAACAAATTGGAGGGAAAAGTGCGCCATGAAATCTATATAAGGAAGGCAACTCTCCTCATCTCATTCATTCATCTTTTTGGTAATACCGATTTCTCTTTGGTCGGTTGAGCTGCTTAGCTGAGTCACTTGCTATTCAGCATGAGTTCTTCAACCGAAGAGCTCACCCTTTCTTTAGGGGACTTCGAGTTCCACCCTAGGAAGGTTTTCTTTCATTTCTTGAGGATGAGGATCTCAGTGTGATTCCTAGCAATTGCATCCATCTCCAAGTGGTGCATATTACTAGAGGACACAGTGAAGAGGAGGCCGAGTTTGCTTGTGGCCTCTTGTAGAGGAGTTTGGGTGAAGGATTTTTCGGAGAGGAGGCATAGGAGGATTGTTGGCATTTGGGAGAAGTTTTGGAGTTGGAGGAGTGTGCTACTTCATAAGGTGATTTTCGCACTTCCTGGGCTAGCGCAAAGGCAACACTGGGTGTTCACGTGGAGGGTAGAGTATCAGTCTTTGAGGCTGAACTTTACCGTGGAGGTTAAGGGAAATATTTGGAGAAGTGATTGTTGCATTTTCATGAGATTGGAGGAGGATTTCGTTGGGATTTATTGCAGGCCCTTTTTTGGAGCATCTTGGAGGGCGTAGGGTATATTGGAGGTCAATTTTGGAAGTTCAAAATCCAGCCAAACCATTTATGGGTTTTGTTGGGTTTTCGACAAGGATCCCAGATATAATGTTTCATAATTTTCTGAGCACCAAAGGTGGGATTTTTGGCCGTATCTTTGCAGCAGACAGTTCAGAATTATTGGGGATTGTGTAGGGCATAATGGAGGCCGAATTTGGGAGGTTGGATTAAGCCCAAACCATTTCTGGGTTTTTCTAGGTTTTTGACAAGGATCCTAGATATAAAGTTTCAGCATTTTCTGAGCACCAGAGATGGGGTCTCTTACAGTTCATTTCCAGCCAGTAGTGTAGTTTCTGGGGACAACGCAAAGCATTAGAGCAGTCATTTTGAGCTTCGAGATTATTGTTTTATCACCTGGGTCCTATCAAGCTTGCCCTTGAGGCAAGCCTAGGTGCATTTCTCCATATTATTGTACTTGCTCCATTTCATTAATAAAATGGCTCAGCAGGTTCTTATTTCTGGAGTTTACATGGGTGTTCACTGAATGTTTGAAATTTTAGGTGTTGTATTTGTTATTTGCTTTTCATATCACTATTTTTCCTATTTCAGAACATTAAAGAGTGCCTGAGCATGAGACATCATCAGAGACCTTCTTCACCACCATATAGCATATTCTTGTCAGCAAATGGGACAAGAATTGCACACTTTTACATTGTTTGGCTCACTCATTGAACACAAAATACTACAACCATGAGTGGCTGAATGGTGTACCTTCCCGCGGATTCCCTCCTCACATGGATAGTGAAATTTCACAGGGGAGGAAAGATGCATTGAGGGGGATTTTTTAGGATAGAGCATCCCTTGATGAGGTGGAGGATGCCTTTGCAGAGTTTTCCATTGGCACTAGTCGATTTGCAAAATATGATGTGATTAGAGACAGGGACTAAGAAGCCCTATTCTTGGTGAGCAACTCATGGGGCAACAAGCCCTCCTCTACAGCAGTTAGCCATGGGGCTCCTGTAATGGCCATCTCGAATTACAGATAAAACACGATTATTAGCATTCATACAATGCGTACATATGATAGCTACATCTGCATGCATCGAATGTACTGCACTAGTATACATATTAACTTATTATGAAATTACCAAGTGAAAGATAAATGAATTAATTATGGTAAATTCTAAGTGAATACATAACTGACAAAATACTAAATACAATGAGTGAGGTACTTAATGTATGTACCATCACCATACATATATAACTATACAAAATACGAACGAAATACATGTATTATATAAAAGGGGATATAATATATCTAATACAAAAATAAATTGAATAAATACAAACTATATAAAATATACAAAGGAATTATAGAAAAATATTATTATAAAGTTATAAGATAAAAATAAAAATAAAAGGAGAAATTATAATATACCAACTAAACTAACTAAAAAGAATCCATTATATATAATCATAATATAAAGTGACATGGAGTTTTAAACATAAATTCAAATAAAGCAGATATTTTATAAAGAAGGGATTGTTGTCAACCACTAATTCAAGTGATGTATGCTGGCTCAATCTATAAATTTGAGCTTATCCCTTATCCCTCTCTAGAGGAACCTCGAACATGAGAAATCACCGCTTGGAGGCAGGGGGAAATTCTATTTAAGAAGGCAAAGGAAGAAGAATCAGGGGGGAGGGAGGAGAACAATTTTAACACAGAGGTACAAACAGGAAGGAGTCTTGATTGTACTGGAGTTTTTGGGCACGGGGGATCAGATTGCTTCAATTGGAAAGCATTCTGAGACTGAGTACCTAGGTTGTACCCAGTTCGGTAGGGAGGTTTTGGTCGTTTTGGTAATGCAGCCGGAACAAGATTTGCAGCAGAGCAAACAGGTTGGTATTCATTAGATAAATTGTTTAAATTTTGTATTTAAATTACATATTCTGGTATTTTATGAACAAATTATTGTTAAACCCTCTTAAGTTTCGAATTTAGGGCTCTTACAGCTCCTCTCTCAGGTGACTTCATCCTCTTGTTGCAAGAGGAATTGGAGCACATATGGGAATTTGTATAGTGTCAAGAAGAGCAGGTTTTAGCAGTCCAGGGCAGAGACAATGGTGTATGTGCACACCAACCTTCGTCTTATTTACAGGCAGAGGGATGAGTGGTTGAAGGGAAAGACAAAGATGTGGGATGTCTTCCCTGATGATATGGGTTTGGACAACAGTGTTGAGTTGGTGTTGGCTAACTTGGATCTTAATGAGCCAGTGCTAGAGCCTATCACTTTTCATGATGGTGACACTATAGAGCGGTCATCCTCCACACCAACAGATGCAAAGATGACATTGGATACAAAGGAGGAGGACGCAGCAGAGGAGAGCAATGGTGACCATGATGATGGGTACAGTGATGTTGATTTTGATGATGAGGATTGATGACTCATGAGCTATCTACTGCCTTGAGGCTTGTAGTTGTTTTGTATTTGCTATTTCTATTTGCCATTGGCATTGCTACTACCTATGTAACACATTTTGATTTTGATGACTTAATGAGAAAACTATAGTATCTTGTACTTCTCCTATTGGATGATTGATGAATCTGTCACAATTGTATTTGTATGCATAATGTTACTTTGTAAAACTTACATCTAGATGAAGATCTATCTTTGAATCAATGAATTTGTATCATGAATGAGAATTTGTGTAAGAAATATATATATATATATATATATATATATATATATAAAATAATATATAACGTGTCCTAACGTGTATTGTTCCGGGGGGTCAACGTGTCCATGTCTGACACTTAGAAACTCGTGTCTTTCATGTCCCGTGTCCCCATGTCAGGTGACTTAGTTGATGGCTTGATTTAAAAGATCTTTGATGCAGTCCTAAAGACCTCTTGTAACAGCCTTGTTGAAGAATTCTTGACCATTTGTTGGAGCAGACCTTTGCAGCAGCATGTGAAGAATCTTTGGAGCACTTTGAAGAGAAATTTATTGTAGTAGTGTTGATGTCATTTGGATGATGTTTTGAAGCAGTGTTTGAAATCTTTGAAGCAGTTCAGGTTGGAGCCTTGTGAGAGACCAAGTTGGAGCCTCGATTGATATTTGAGGATTGGAGTCCTCATACAAGGTTGGAGCTTTGTGAAAGACCGGGTTCGAGCCTGGACTGGTATTTGAAAATTGGAGCCCTCATTCAAGGTTGGAGCCTTGAAGAAATTGGAGAGTTATGTTGTACATGTTGAAGAGGATTGGAGTCCTCACTTTCTATATTAATAAATTTATTTTTTATTTTTTCAGTGTTCTGGTATATTGTGCTTCTAATCAAAGAAAAATTTTAACTGGCTAATTAACAATTGAAAGAAAAACCGATTCACCGCCCTCTCCCCCATCCCCTCCCTCCTGCACCCCTTTCTCAGTATTTCCAACAATAGAATGAAATATACCGTGAGCATAAAAGAGTTATATGCAAAAATGTAACTGTGATTTCATTAACTGTGGTGTGCACTTTTACAATAGCATTGTCTCTTTTACAGCATTCCATGACTTAATTACCTTCTATTAATAACATTGTTAATGGCACCTATTAAACTTAATGACTGGTCACTTATACAACATGACTTTATTGCATTATTGAAGCCTTAAACTCTAACAGAGCAGTGCATAAAAGCATGTTCGCAGAAATAAATAACTATATAATACTAGCATACATGTCAATCATGAACAATTACTGAATGAGAAACTTACAAACTCGCTTACCTGAAATCCATTTATATTCTTTAAAATAGTCTTAGTTGACGACTCACAAACTGAAAGTCTGTAATGAAGACTTTCATTATTATAAATTTGGATAACAACCCACAAAACTGCACATAGATGTTGTAAGTGCTCAGATTGAGATTCAGAACCTGCAAGCAAGTTAAAAAAACATTACTAGTTGCTCCAGCACAAAGTCTACAATAGGATGTGGTTGTAATAGAGGGAAAAAATAACTTTTAAAGAAAATACCTTCTGATAAAGATGATTCCAAAAGTTCAAACACCAAACTTGTAAGCTTCTCATTTCTAGAGAACAGAAAAATACATGGCAGGATATAGTATCTATAAGGAACTTTTAATTGTTGGGTCTCCTCATTCATCATGTGATCCTGTTTGTTGTAAATGAAGAGTCAGATAACAAATAAGTACAAGTAGATGAGTTTAAAAAGAAAATCTCTTATTAAAATGCATTACTGTTTACAGACTAGTACCATTCATAGGAAGTATCTAATTCAGTCATTTCTTATATGGAGTTATTAATTAGGAGAATGAAGATTGAAACTCAATTCTAATATGGATGTTATAAGCTCGATACTTGTTGCCTGGAACCTACATTAAGAATCATATCCATGGTCAACCACCTTCTTCATAACAACTTTGTATGAATAGTAATTAAATAACAAAATAATAATTAGAAAAAGTGTCCGTCTTAGTACTTGATGGGGCATGGACACATGTCTTAAAAACATCTACCCAATTTCCCTATCATCATGATGTCATATAGAATCCATACTAAAACCAAGGACCATGTTCATTCTCCATGAGCTTAATAGTGTGCATGGGCCCAAATGGAGCCTGTGACATAATCAGTGTTATTGGAACCGAACCAAACTGCTCTGAACCAGCTGGTCTGACTGGTTGACTGTTGGAGGGCAGAACCAGTTTGGACCAGGCTCCTAAACCGTTATTGGCCGGTTCTATAATGGAACCAGCCGGTTCAGTACCGAATTGACTATTTTCACCGAACCAGCTGGTTCAGTAAAGCTGCGTACAACGCAGCAAGTGGACCCTGTTATGCACTTTTCTTTTCTTTTTATTTCTCTTAGCCCAAAGTTTGTGCCTAATATTCAAGCCTGTGGCACTAATATTGCCACACAATTCGTGATAATGTAACATTGCCATCATTGGATTTCATATGGAGAAAGTAGAATTGTAGATCACACTCAAAATCCAGCAGATTGAACAGTTTTTCAGTATTCTAGGATTGGGGGAATTGCAACATTTCTATAGAATTTTGTCATGTACGAGGGTATGGAACTAGTATTTAATCAAGAACACCAAACCCTCTATGTACCTTGTGTAAAAATTTGGAGACTGAAATCCCTTCTGCAGCAAACTGATATTACTTCTCCTACTTGCTAATAATAAAATTATCTTATCTTATGATTAATCCCAAAACATTACTCAAATTGTGGCATTACCTAGAAGTCCATATTTTAAATGTTGAGGAAAAAGATCAACTGATTTTTTAACTGTCAGCACATGAGAAAAGATTTAATAGGAAGAAAAATGACTAAAAAGAAGAAATCCTTTGGTTCAAAGTCGAGATAGTGATCTTTCATCCAATCAACAGAAAGATGGAAGCCATTAAGAACATCCCTGGGTTAATGCCTATCAAGAAAACAGTTTACATACCAATAACGACAGAAATGAACCATACGATATGTGGAAAATCAGAGATATGCCTTATATGAGTTCTGCTGGAAAACTTACACGACTGATATTTATCATATACTCATAAATATACTGGGGCAAAACATCAATAAACTGTACAGGTAGTTGCATCATTTTTGAGCTAAGCACTACCACCACCCTAAGCAAGGCACAAGTGATGTCAAGAGGTGGATTATGGACCTGCAACTTCAACAAAGTAGTTACAAAGCATCAGCAAGACATTTGTTATCAATCGTATTGAGAAATACTATGATAATCTTATTAATATATAACAAACAACCACAAAACTTAGGTCATTCGTGAATACTGTATTCAAGAGGAATTAAAAAACTAGAGATTCTTGAGACACCAACTTTGTTGACATCATCTGAACATTTTCCACGAGTTCATAAAGAGAGACATCCTGAATTATGAAAAGTAATAAAACTTACACAATCTAGGGATGATTGCCATAACTACCAATATCTGGGATAGAAGCACAATAAGTCCTTTTAACTAAAGGATTTTTTATATCCATGTAGCTAGGAATAGAAAGAAAATAATATTTACAATAGACTTACAAGCTCTTGAAAGATTGTAGGCTGCACAAGATGCAACACAAGACTTTCATCACCCATTTCAGAGAGACATAAACAAACAATGCGGGTAACAGCCTTGTATCTTGCAATCCCCAGACCCAGAGCTCTCTCACTTTCCTTACTTTCAAAAGATACTAGTGGATTATCTGAGAAGACATCAATAATCATGAAAAACAAAAAGATAATGTCAGATCTATAAACAAACTCGGGCTAATGTTCTTAACAAGTAAAGGACAAATAGAATAAAGCCAAGTCATAAAAGCAATAAGCATGTACGAAAACATAAAAAACAAATGACAAAATAGAATTCAAAATTAAAACTCAACACTTCACTATGACATCTACCAGTATCCCCATCTTAAAATGAAACAAGTTGTGAATCAATAAAACCATAGTCCTGATACTCTCAGGTACTCCCCAATACTAGGACGCTGGCTCTAGGTCATGTCTTCCAACGCCGGTTGAGTGAGTATTGACCAGTCAATATTGACAAAATTCTAGGGTATTGGTGAGTACTCATACGACAAGTATCCCAGATCAATCTTCCCATCTGCATAAGTAATTTTCCCTTGAATTAAAATGAACTTTTTGCAATTTTTAATACTGCTGAATATGTTGACACACTTGTTCACACCAGGTCTGACCTTATAAAACTGAGTGTTTATCTACTGTACATATTCATGGATAATATCTGGGATGACTTCTTTGTTAAAGAGTTCACCACTCAGCATCAATGGTTTATATGTTATGGGGTGGACTGGTGAGCTGGTGCATGAAGCAGCATCCACAATTTGTTGAGTTCCCTTGAAACTTGGCACATGGCGGGGTGTCTTTATTATTGAGTTCGGAAAGGTTACTTTCACACAGGTAGATGCAGTGGATATATCGGAGTTACATATTAGATGAATCAGCAGAGCAGTTACCCCATACTCAGATTCAATGTAGTATTCAGTGCAAGTATGAGAGTTTGAAGATCTCAAAGGATTGTGACCTAAGTCAGATGACACGGGGACACGGGACATGAGGATTCTGGTGTCCGACACAGGCACATTGACCCCCTGGAACAGGACACGTTATATATATGTGTGTGTGTGTGTGTTAAAATTAGATATTTCTTACACAAATTCTCATTCATGATACAAATTCATTGATTCAAAGATAGATCTTCATCTAAATGTAAGTTTTACAAAGTAACATTATGCATACAAATACAATTGTGACAGATTCATCAATCATCCAATAGGATAAAGACAAGAAACTGCAGTTTTCTCATTAAGTCATCAAAATCAAAATGTGTTACATAGGTAGTAGCAATGCCAATGACAAATAGAACTAGCAAATACAAAACAACTACAAGCCTGAAGGTAGTAGGTAGCTCATGAGTCATCAATCATCATCATCAAAAGCAGCATCACTATCATCATCATGGTGATCATTACTCTCCTCTACTGCGTCCTCCTCCTCTGTATCCAATGTCATCTCTGCATCTGCTGGTGTGGAGGATGACCCCTCAATAGTATCACCATCACCAAAAGCGACAAGCTCTACCATTGGCTCATTAAGATCTAAGTTGGCCAATGCCAACTCAACATTGTTGTTGAAATAAGATGAATCGCCTCCAAAATTCTCCCAAACCCTTTGCTATTCGCTCCCACACATCCACAACAAGAGAGACAGAGAAAAGTGAGGGAGAAACGATCCAAAACCGGCCTTTATGGTACATCAAATCAAGAGGCATGTGTCCCAAAATCGAGACATGATGGACTCATTCCCCAGACACAATTGGACACGATCGGGACACCATCGGAGGACACGTGTCCCACCGAATCGTGTCCAATTAGACCGATTTAGGACATAGAGGATTTAGGACGAATCTGGTTTCTTAGATTGTGACCAATGTGAAAATTCTATCACTGCAGCAACTGATTTACTTTTCCTACTTATTTCATCATAGGTTATTCATGAAATTACTTCAACAAACATTAAAATAAATACTGTTGCAGATATCACACCGTAATACAGAAACAAACATATGCACACATTGACACAGTTGTTTTGGACTAATGTCCCCGGAAAAACCCAATGTTGGAAAACCAGTGCAGCAACTTAGGATTTTATTATTCTGCTATTTTCTTATACAACAGGGTGCCAAACTAGCTTACCCACAGATAGAAAAACTTCCAGCACTTTTCTAAACCCAACATAGGCCCTACTGACCTCTGCTACAGCCTGAAACCCTTTGCGTCAACCCACTGAGGCTTTGTGCAGCATCTTTGGGCTTCTGCGTCACTCCTGCAACCTCTGCGTGGATGACGCAGGCCCTTCTGGCTCTACGCAGTCTCTGCTGCCTCTGCGTGGCTTCCTCTAGCTCTGCGTCTGCCTCTTCTGCACTGATCTCTCATCTCTCTGTTCCGTACTTGCTGCCTCCTGACTGATCTCCAGACCACTGGTTCAATTTCTCGGCAATCCCCACTCCAGAAATTGAACTAACTGGTCTCCCTCAGTATCTCCTCCAAGTGCCCCTCAAGCCTCCTCTTATACTTTTTCTGTTGACATTTCAACGGCCGAGATTAAGTCTCTAATCAACGGTTAAGATTAGATCTGGCTTGATCCATGTCTCTTGGACCATTTTAACACAGATTCATATTAATACACATTAATATTTTATTTTAACTAAGTTTAGACTTAGTGACTCCATTAAAAATATTAATTATTTTAATATTTCCTGATCTGTTTAGAATCTACCCAAACCTTTTCTGGGTATTGGAGATCTTATGTGCCCTAACCTCTCCACCAAATTTCGTGGCTAGAGCACATCCGATGCTACCCCAAATCAACACTCCCTCTTAACGAGCACTGTGCTCTAGCAATGCTCCTCACCGAGTATTACTCTGATCACCCGGCATCGATACCTGTGCTGATGCTAGGCCTTCCTTCCCAACATCCTTTGCACTGTTGCCTCCTATACTGCTACCCATGACTCTGCTACTACCACTGCTGCATCTATACGATAGCTCCCTCTACATCTGTGTTGATGCTGGTCCTTTCTCCCAACACTGCATCCGCACTACAACTTCCTTTGCATCTGTGCTGCTATTGGTCCTTTCTCCCAACACTGCATCTGCACTGCAACTCCCTCTGCATCTGTGCTGCTGTTGGTCCTTTCTCCCAACACTGCATCTGCACTGCAACTCCCTCTTGATTTGTGTTGTTAACACACTACTTCTGAAAGGGGTTCTTTACCATCCCCATATTTTCCCTGAACTAGTCAAATTTTGACTTTCCAAGGGCCTTGGTGAGGATATATGCCACTTGTTCCCCTGTAGGAGTGTAGCTCAACTGTACAACTCCTCATTGGACATAATCTCTGACAAAGTGACACTGGATATCAATATGCTTTGACCTATCATGAAATACTGGATTCTCAAAGAGTTTGATGCAACTCTGATTATCACACATGATCCTGGTCACCTCCATATTTCTTCTGAATAGGTTTACCAACAGTTTTCTAAGTCATATGGTCTCACACGAAGTTGTGCTTGCTGCCATATATTTTGCCTTGGACGAGCTCAGAGCCATGGATTTTTGTTTCCTACTGCACCAGGAGGTTATTCCTGATCCAATGTTGAAACAATACCCAGAGGTACTTTTCCAATCCACTGAACTTCTTGCCCAATCTGCATCAGTAAATCCACTCAACCTGATATCCTTCCCCTTGTTGTACAAGAGCCCATAATCAATTGTTCCCTGTAAATACCTGAGAACGTGCCTAGCTACTGCCCAGTGAGCCCTCTTTGGTTCCACCATGAACTGACTGAGGGTGTTGACAGCGTAGCAAACATCTAGCCTGGTATTGATTAGATACATCAGGACCCTATGAGGTGTCGGTATAGGGTGGGATCGACATTGTTGTCTTCTGATGCATCAATCTTCTTCTAGTTGGTGATCATTAGTGTAGCCATAGGTCTACAGTCTCCCATCCCAAACCTTTTTAGGATTTCTATAGCATACCTTCCTTGCCCAAGGAAGATTTCTCCTTTCTGCTACCAAACTTCCAACCCTAGGAAATAGTGCATTCGTCCCAGATCCTTCATATCGAACTCTGTGGCTAGATTCTTCTTGCAGTCATCAATGAGTCTGGATGATCCTGTCAGGAAAAGATCATTCACATATAATACTAAGATAAGTGGCTCGCTCTCTACGACCATATAGTAGAGATTCGGATCAGCGTCACTCTTGATAAACCCCATCTTCTGCAAGTAGCCATCTATTCGACCATACCACGCTCTTGGTGCCTGCTTCAACCCATAGAAGGCTTTCTTCAGTCTGCATACATGAGACTTCTTCTCATGAGTTTCAAAGCCCTCTAGTTGTTCAATGTATACTTCTTCTTCTATTACCCTGTTCAGAAATGTCGTCTTGACATCCATTTGATGGATCTCCCATCCCATTTGGGTTGCAAGAGATATGACGGTCCTAATAGATGTATACTTGGCTACCGTGGCGAAGGTTTCCTCATAGTCAATCCATTCCTTTTGAGCATACCCCTTAGCCACAAACCTGGCCTTGTATTTTTCAATACTGTCGTCCGCAACATATTTGATCTTGTAGATCCATTTGATCCTACCACAGATCTGTCTTGAGGCCTTGACACCACCTCCCAGACATTGTTTACCATTATGGAGTTATACTCCTCCACCATCGCATCTAGCCAGACCTGATGTTGAGCTACCTCCTTGAAGCTAGCAGGCTCTCCATCCTAAGCTACTAACGCTTGATACCTGTTTGGTTGTTTTCGCTCCCTTTTACTGTTCCTTGGCTCTCCGATGAAGTTCTCTGCATCACACAGAATCTGACGAAGTTCCCTACTGGTTCTTCCTCTGCCAACAGGTGCTTCTGTTCGCTCCTCTTCCTCATCCTAAGAATCTTCCTGATCTGAGGAAGGATTCTTCACTTCCGTTGGTTGAAGAGGCATGACCAACGGATCCTCTTTCGACTACTCCTTGGAAGGCATTTCGCGAGATCTTCTGAAAGCTCTGTCCTCCATGAACTTTACATCTCGTCATACTACTACCTTCCTGCTCCCTGGAAGATAGATCCTATATGCCTTAGCCATCTCGCTATATCCTGCCAAATACCCCTTTTCTGCAATCTGATCCAGTTTCTTCTTCTTTTCTTCGGGCATGCGACAATATGCCAAACTCCCAAATATCCTGAAATGACTAACTTCAGGTGTCTTCCCAGTGAAGACTTTTTCTGGAGTAATCTTGCCTAATGCCCGGTGAGGAGTCCTATTCTGAACGTAGACAACTGTGTTGCATGCTTCTACCCGAAGGAATTTTGGCATATCCTGATCATATAGCATGGCCCTAGCTGCTTCTATAATAGTCTTGTTTTTCCTTTCTGCAACCCCATTCTGCTCCGGATTGTAGGGACTTGTCCACTCTCTTCTGATGCCCTCCTTAGCGCAATAATCAGTGAAGTCCTTATCGACATATTCTCCACCATTATCTGAGAGCAAGATTTTTATTTTCTTACCAGTCAGATTCTCCACTAGAGCCTTGAACTCGAATCGACAGAAAACCACATCCTTGGTTTTCAGAAAATAGATCCAAGTTTTCCTCGAGTGGTCATCAATGAAGGTAAGGAAATACTCGACACCGCTGAGAGCTTTGACTGACATAGGTCCGCAGATATCTGAGTGTATCAATCCTAGTACACTCTTGGCCCTATGGTTGCTCCTAGGAAATGTCGCCTTGGCATACTTTCCTAGAGTGCATCCCCTGCATACATCATCTCGTTCCGTACTCAGATCCGGAACCCCTGTTACAGTGCTCCTGAGAATTCTAAGAGCTCCATGGTGCAAGTGACCCATCCTTCTGTGCCATAGTTCATTCAAGTCTTTGTCCCCATGATTGCCTATTAGTGCCATTGCAGATTCTAGTTGTAATCTGTACAATCGATTACTTTTGATCCCAATTTGCACTTCCTTTTTCCAGCTCGGTTGTTTGACGTATACCTTTTCCTTGATGAAGTGGACGTCATAGCCCTTGCCTTGTAGTTGTGACAGAAAGTAAGTTCATCCCCAATCCTGGCGCATGCAGCACATTTGTGGCACAAAACCGCTCTCCCGATTCTGTCTGAAAAAACTATGTTACCTTTTCCTATTGGAGAACACTTTTCCTTATTCCCCATGGTGATTTGAAAGTTCATCTTCTCTTCTCGATATTCTGAGAAACACTCCCTGATTCCCGTCATATGCCACGAGGCTCCACTGTCTATATATCATACTTCCAATGATGCAGTAGTCATGCACGCCACTTCTTCTTGCAACCTGGAAGCCAACATAGAGAAATCGAAATTTCTCTCTTGTGCAATCTTCTAAAAATCTGCGTGAGTCCCCTGAGGTGGATATTTTTTCATCGTGGTCTCAACCCATAACTGATTTTCCCTTTCTGTCTCTGATTACTTGCTCTGATACCATGTGAAAATTCTATCACTGCAGCAATTGATTTACTTTTCCTACTTATTTCATCATAAGTTATTCATGAAATTACTTCAATAAACATTAAAATAAATATTGCTGCAGATATCACACCGTAATACAGAAACAAAATTATGCACACATTGACACAGTTATTTTGGACTAATTTCCCCAGAAAAACCCAATGTGGGAAAACTGGTGCAGCAAGGGAGGATTTTATTATTCAGCAATTTTCTTGTACAACAGGGTGCCAAACTAGCTTACCCACATATAGACAAACTTCCAACACTTTTCTAAACCCAGCGTAGGCCCTATTGACCTATGCTATAGCTTGAAACCCTTGCATCAACCTAATGAGGCTCTCCGCAGCCTCTCTAGGCTTTTGCGTCACTCCTGCAACCTCTGCGTGGATGATGCAGGTCCTTCTGGATCTGCGCCTAAGTTGCACGAAACGAGGAAACGCGAATATATATATATATATATATATATATATATATATATATATATATATATATATATATATATATATATGTGCAATCATAAAGCATTAATGATACATTATAATTTATTACATTTGAACATTAAGATTAAATTTACATCACATTTACTCATGAATGATCACATAATGAAAATAAAAATATAGGAAAATCCAAAAGCAACCTTTATTATATATGCAAGTACAAAATCTCAAAATCAGCTTTTATTTATATTAATATATGAGGCTGCAAGTACAATAAAGACTATAAGGCTGCAAGAACTATAGAGACAAAAGACTAATCCTCGTCATACCAATCCTCATAAAAAATAGAAGCAGCACAATGCTCAACAGTGGATAGTGGTGATGAAGAAGGTGATGCACCAATTCCACTTCCAGACTCGGCCTCAATATTCAGGGCAGCAAGAGAGAGCTCCAAATCGGGATTTTCTACATCCACATCCCATTCTTTAGAAGGACCATTGTTGTATTCTGGATCCCTATGAGATGCAAGACGAAGGTTGGAGTGCACATAAACAAGATCCTCTGCCTTCTGTGAGCCCAACCTATTGCGCTTCATAGAATGAATAAAACCATAAGTGCTCCAATTCCTTTCTGCTGATGAAGAGCTTGCCACTTGTGAAAGAATATGAATGGCAAGGTTTTGTAAATGTACACCATTTTCTCCATGACAAATCCACCACCTAACTGGATTCATGGTGCTTCTCTCCTCCAAAGCTGATATATCTGCATAATCATCTATTCCTACAGCGAAACTGGAAAATACCTCCTTTACCTCCCTGTGTAGATGAGAAGGAAACATTCTCATAAGGGCTTTTTTCACCCCATTAGCCACCTCTCTATCCTTATGGGGTGCCTTCCTCTTCCCATTGCTTTGAGCAATAAGCTCCTCACCATAAAATTTGGGGTTCAAAGCATGCGCTAAAGTGTGCAATGGAGTGTTGAAATTGTTCCACCTATCAACAATGATTTTCTTGATCAAACCAGCAAAATGATCATCAACAAACAAAAGTTGTGGAGACTCTTGCGAAATGATTTCCATAGTTTTTTCAACCATGGAATCCATGCCATCATATACCTCTCCCAAGAAAGGTTGGTCAGTGTCAGCACTCTGGAGAAGCTCAAATGCAGGGGTTGTGAACTTTAGCAAGAAATCTACCTTGCTCCACCAATCCTCATCAAGGCACAATCTACGCACCATAGATCCCCGCTCTGAATCTGCTTGTCTCCACTCAATCCAAAGTTGACTCACCACCATAAAAACTAATGCATGCTTAACCTCAACAAGGCAGCGCAACATCACGAAGTTTGAGGCATATCTTGTCTCAGCAACTTTTAACAACTCCAATTTGGAGTACTCTCGAAATATGGCCTGAGATTGGTGGTGGTTGGTGATGAATTTGACAATCTCCCATGCTTCCCCTGTGAGTTCCTTTATCCAGGAAACTTTGTTGTCGATCTCCTCTAAGATCAGATTCAGATTATGGACAATGCATGGTGTCCAAAAGATGTGGTCATACCTCCCCTCAATAATTAAACCTGCAGCTTTGCAAATTGGTGCATTATCCGTGATAACTTGCACCACCTTGTTAGGCCCTATTTGTTCAATAGCTTTTATAATAACATCAACAATGAACTGTGCATCTTTCACCTCTCCTGAGCAGTCTTCTGCCTTGATAAACATTACTCCTTTGGGGGAAGTGGCAATTATATTAATAAATAGTTTGCGCCTTATATCTGTCCAACCATCTGAGACTATGGTAACCCAGAGCTACTCCAGGAAGAACGAATTGGAGCTAAAATTTCCTCCACAAGGTCCTTCTCATTTTTGAGAAGTTGGGTTTTGACTTTCTCATAGTTGGGCCCCTTGTACCCTTGAGGAGCTTTGTTAACTGCCCTTATCATATCTTGCCAGTAAGGAGAGCGAACAACATTGAATGGGATACCACATGCATAAATGCACCTAGCCACTCTGGAATCAGTTTTTTCTCTTGCTTGTACATTCACCAATCTAGCAATTCTGCTATCTTGAACTGAAGGGGATGCCCCTGGGCCTCTGGTATTTTTGGGTGCTGGTTGTTCATGTTGTTGAGTGGGACCGGCTCTCCTCTTTCTTGCTTCAGCTACAATCCTTAGCTCAATGTTAGATGGAGCTTGAGTAAGGTCATCATGCCTTCTCTTAGTACCATCCGCTTCATCTTGCTCTCTTTGATAAGCCCTCCTTGCCAATGCATCTGTTGTTTTTGTGTAACCTAAAACCCCCTGTCCTCCTCCATGCAATAGAAGTGCCTTCACTCTTGGGTAGGAGCCCTTGTACGAATTATTGCAAAGATTGCATCGCCATTCCCATGAGCCACCACCTCCACATCTTTGAAGCTTCGTCACAGGCCTCCAAAGAGGATAATATTCAGCCCTTGGGTTGGCCCTAGGGCTTGAACTTGCAGTTGCACTTTGGCTGGAAGCCATTACTGCATATATAAATTAAAAAAACAAATCTGTAAATAAAAAACGTTTTTCATATTTTTGGCAGCATAAACCCTAGAAAAATTGAAGAAATAGTAGGAAAAAACTAACAAAATGAATGTGGCTTACCCAAATTAATTTTTTGTAGCTGAAACTACCCTAAAATGCCAGAAAAGAGGAGAAATATGGTTGTAGCTGAGCCAAATCTGCTGCAAAAATAAATTAAAAAAACAAATCTATAAATAAAAAACGTTTTTCATATTTTTGGCAACATAAACCCTAGAAAAATTGAAGAAATAGTAGGAAAAAACTAACAAGATGAATGTTGCTTACTCAAATTAATTTTCTGTAGCTGAAGCTACCCCAAAATCCCAGAAAAGAGAAGAGAAATATCACTGTAGCTGAGCCAAATCTGTTGCTGCTGAAATCCGTTGCTGAAATCTCTTTCTCTTGCTACTGAAATCTCTTGCTCCTGCTGCTGAAATCTACTTTGCTCACTCCTCAAAACACCCTAGCTGAAACAATTGCCAGTCTCCAAGAGAAACAACTTGCTAAATAGTGTGATGAGAGAATGAGACAAACTTCTCTTTTATAAGTTTAGATAGGCTTCTAGAACTCACTAGATAACCCTAAAAAAAAAAACAATTTACAAAAAAAAAACACAAGTTAATTGGGAAACGCGGGTCGTACGGCCGCGAAAAGAGTTTGGTACGACAGGAAACGTGGTAGGCAGGTTCGTTTCCTTACGGAAACTGGGACGAAACGCGTTTCACGGTTGTACCAAACGTGTTTTCGGTTTCGTCCCAGTTTCCGTAAGGAAACGAACTTGCCTACCACGTTTCCTGCAACATAGCTCTGCGCAGTCTCTGCTGCCTTTGCATGGCTTCCTCTAGCTCTGCATCTACCTCTTCTGCGCTGATCTCCCGTCCCTCTGTTCCGTACTTGCTACCTCCTAACTGCTCTCTAGACCACTGGTTCAATTTCTCAGCGAACCCTGCTCTAGAAATTGAACTGACTAGTCTCCCTCAGTGTCTCCTCCAAGTGCCCCTCAAGCCTCCTCTTATACTTTTTCTGTCGACATCTCAACGGCCGAGATTAAGTCCCTAATCAATGGCTAAGATTAGATCTAGCTTGATCCATGTCTTTTGGACCATTCTAACACAGATTCATATTAATACACATTAATATTTTATTTTCCCTAATTTTAGACTTAGGGACTCCATTAAAAATATTAAATATTTTAATATCTCCTAATCTGTTTAGAATCTGCCCAAACCCTTTCTGGATATAGGAGATCTTATGTGCCCCAACCTCTCCACCAAATGGCGTGGCTACAGCACATCCGGTGCTACCCCAAATCAACACTGTAATCCAAATAAGATGAATCGCCTCCAAAATGCTGCCAAACCCACACACCCACAGCAAGAGAGACAGAGAAAAGTGAGGGAGAAAAGTAGAGGAGATCGATTTCAGAGGGAGAGTTACAAGGTGGAGTTAGAGGAGGGCATCAACAACAGGTAGTGACTAAGGAGGAGGTGACGTAGGGATAGTGGAAGACAGCGCAGAGAGGGAGACGCAATCCAGAGGTTACGCAGGCTAACGCAGAGGGACGCAGAGCCACGTTGGGTCAATCAAAGTGACACAAGGGTGACGCAGAAGTGGTAGTTGGGTCTCCAAAATGTCAGAAGGTCTCAGAGGGAAAGTCTCAGGTGTTTTCTTTCAGTTTCTCTGTAAAATCATTTCATGTAAAAGCAATTGTTGCTGAAGATTAATAAAGCCCTCATCTGGTACACCGGTTTTCCCACATTGGGTTTTTTCGGAGACAATTGTACAAAAATAACTGTGTTGATGTGATTGGTTCTTGTGCACGTATTTTTCTCGAGGTACTTCTGTGATAACTGCAGTAGAATTTATTTTAATATTTGTTGAAGGGATTTCGTAAATAGCTTATTGTGAATAATAAAGTAGGTGAAATAAATCAGTTGCTCCAGTAGTAGAATTTCAGTTTATAAATTTTCACAAGGTATCAGAACAGAGATCCGGCAAGGAGTAAAGGAAAATCGATTATGGGTCAAGAGCACAACGTAGAGGCATCCACTGATCCAAGTTGACTCAACTTCCGGATTTAACCAAGATCTTTTGCTTCCGTGATGTAGTTATAATTGCATTTTATAAGAGCATAAATGAACATATATGCATGCTTAAACAGATGGAAACATAATGACAATCAGCAAATCATAGCCATGAGATGTTGATAACGGAGTTCGTCTAGTGTGGACTACATCTCCGGGCCCAGTGTCAAGATGGTGTTGGCGTTTTATTTAGCGCTGGAAATGGTGAAGATGTACATGGACTATGTTTTCTGTCATACAAGGACATGTGCCCTCTACATGAGTGGCAAAGTCTCTCCACGAGACGTTCCGCTACAGGAACTATCACTCACAATAGACCTCCTATCAGCATGACATAATCTTACACATGGTGACAATGAGTATCCTGCCATCATGGCATCAAAGGGATCTCAACCAAAACACCCATGGTGACAATGAGTATCCCGCCATCATGGCAACAAAGGGATCTCAATCAAAACATACATAACAATCCATGATGAATACATCTCACATGAAATAGACACAAAGATTCTGCATCATACATCAAGCAGGAATCGAAACAACATAGTACATCTCACAACAAATGATCAAAGAAGTACATGACAACAACACTTCATATACCTCAACTCTGATGCTGACTGAAGAATGGAATACTCAGTTGTTGGATCTGAATGCACCATCGAAATCGTGGCGTTGCATGGCATAAGATCAACTGTCCACACTCTGAAATCTAACACTGTCACTCCAATCTGGAAAATGGTCGAAAAATAGAAGGCTTAGCTGCAAAAACTGACTACACCACTGAATTTGTGTCGTCGAGAGGTGTAAAATCGACTATCCATTTTCTGAATTTTGACACCGACAAAATCTGGGCCTGTAGGAATCTTTTAGATTCCCCCATGATTCTCCAAAGATTCCCTCCTTTGGGTTGACTGGAGATCTACAACTCAAATCAAAAAACTGATCTCGCCATTGAGATCCTTGCGAGATTCTGAGAAAAATGACTGTAAACTTGATTACATTCTGAAAAAATGAATTTTTATCTCAGGGAATCTTTTTAACGTCTTAAGATTCTCTGCAAAAAAATTGCCTCGAAAAGTGTGCCATCATTCTGTCCCCTGGAACTGCGTCATGGTTTCACACTGCTCCAAGTCTCGGAATCAGGGTTTCGCTACCTTGAAATTAAAATATTATTATTCGTTGAATAACGTGTCGGCTCCTCCCCTTGGCACTGCACTGAAGGCACGTTTATATGGTGGTAGGGTGGCGGACTTTACAAAGCTGCCACCCGTGGCACGGTGGTTAGGCAGAGGAATGGAGGCGGAGATGTCGGGGGATCAAATCCCGCCCCTCCCAAACTCGGCGTGCATTTTTTTTTACGTTTGCGGTTTGATAACCATTGGCGGCAATTACGAACGAATGTTTGATTTGTTGTTGAGTTTTGGGTTGTGGTTTGATAACCGTCGACAGCAATTACGAATGAATGTTTGATTTGTTGTTGAGTTTTGGGTTACGGTTTGGCACATGGGGCCACCGGTGGGGGTCAGCCCACGTGGGTTGGGCGAGTTCAATCCCTGTCAGCTCCACTACTTTAATGTATTATGTGCATATGATCAGGATATGCCTAAATTCCTATGGGTAGAAGCATGCAGCATGACAATTTATGTCCAAAACAGGACTCCTCACAGAGCATTGGGAAAAATCACTCCGGAGAAGGTCTTCACTGGGAAGACTCCTGAAGTCAGTCATTTCATGATATTTGGGAGTTTATCGTATTGTTGTATACCCGAAGAGAAGAGAAAGAGATTAGATCAAACTGCTAAGAAAGGATGTCTTGTGGGATATAGCTAGAATGCTAAGGCATATAAAGTCTATCTTCCAGGAAGTAGGAAGGTAGTAGTTCGGTGGGATGTAAAGTTCATGGAGGATAGAGCTTTCAGGAAATCCCGAGAAATGCCTTCCGAGGAGTAGTCAAAAGATGAGCCGTTGGTCAAACCACTTCAACCAGCGGAAACTAGTACAAGAAATTCTCTTGAAAACATAGTGTTAAAATTGGCAACTAGGGCCAAACTCTATGTGGGTCATCTTATTTATGGCAGCTAATATTGTTCTTGAATTTCTCTCATCAAGAGGTGTAAGATTGATCTAAAGATCATCCGATTCCAACATGTATTTATGGACATATGAATTTATTTGTGTTATGTGACAATTCATCAAGGTCGGCCAGCAACCAAATTACCCCAACTTATCCTCAACGTTTTATTATAAATAGAGGTGGCTTGCAAGTCATTTTATACACACATCTCGTGGTCTCTCTCTCTCCACTTGTTTGGGTTTTGGTGGAAGGAGAAGTCTCTAAGAGAGTACGTTGTCCTAGAGGAGATCTATCCCTAGCCGCAGATCTAAAAGGTAGAAGCCCTAGCAGCAGTCTGGCTGCAGTCAAGGGAGGATCATCTAGACGCAGTTGAAGGGGATCTGCCATGCCCTAATCCGCAGTCACAATTTGCCCTAATCTGCAATTCTGAAAGAGACTAGGACGCAGTCAAAGGAGGACTTATATGCTGCCTACAGAAGCCCTAAATGCTGTCATAAAGAAGCCCTACTTACAGTTAAGAAAGCACCATATCCACAACGTTTAAGGGTGTCCTAGCCGAAGTTTAAGGAGGTTTTTATATTGCTAGAGGTTTAATTTGTTGTCTTAATGTGCCCTAACCGCAGTCAGTGGAAGCCCTAGCCGCAGTCATAGGGTTGGCTCCCATATGCAGTCTAGAAGAGACTCAATTCCGCAGAGAAAGGAGGTTTCAAACGCAGCTATTACACAGTCCTTGAAGACCCTTAATACGTTGTTCAAAGGGAGCCATAATATGCTGTTAAGAGAAGCTCCCATACACTGTAAAGTATAGCCCTTATCCGCAACAAAAGCTGTTAATCTAGGTTGTCATTGATATCAATATAGTAGTATTTGTGATGGAAAATTCTTGTGACATGTGTGGTTTCCCATTAATGCCCTTTGATCATAACACTGCTCATGGAGGATCCAAGGATTGAATATAAACATAATAGAAACAGTGGAACCGAGTAAAGAAGAAAACAACAGAGGAGCATAAATAGAGTTATCGGAGAAATCGTATTAGCAGTATATAATATC
The DNA here is from genome assembly GCA_031772625.1 of Pinus tabuliformis. NCBI lineage: Eukaryota > Viridiplantae > Streptophyta > Pinopsida > Pinales > Pinaceae > Pinus > Pinus tabuliformis. The sequence goes on from CM062809.1 coordinate 1,282,464,261, forward strand.
GGGAAGGTCAAAGAAATGAAGTGACGATGAACGGGAATCGTCAGATCCTTGAGATCGATGGATATTAATGGCAGAAGAAAATGGCAGAGGAATAGATCTAGACTGTTAGATCAACAGTGATCAACAACTGCAGGAGGTAGGAGTGTACGGATTTCCTAATCGTGGTTGAAGCCCCGCATTCACTCTTAGCCGTCGATCTCATTTTCAAACTTTCGGTCACAGTCAACTGTGGGGGGATAAGCCATTGTTAATCCACGTGCTGGCTGGAGTCCCACGAGCCGTAGATTTGATGGCCTCTTATATCCAATGGATATCGGGTCATAAAGTGATCAGGCTTTAATTCACTAAGTTGCGGACCCGATGGTCCTATTACAACACGCCCTAAAGAAATATCACATCTGCTCCGTCGGTAGTAGGGGAATCGGCTATGTTATGTGCAAACCTCCGAAAGTTGTGATTGCAGGATTAAAGGTGATGACGTGGCATGTGGGACCTCCATGTGGGTATAGCAGCTCTTATATGGTTTCCGTGAAAAATCAAGTCTATGGATAAAAGACTCTCCGATATATAATTTTAATAGACAAGTCGACCCCTTCACCTTTTGAACGAGTCGTTTCGATTCATTGGTAAAACTCACACACACACACACACACACATATATATATATACAAGTTGAAACGATTCATTTAAGCGAGGCGTATCCGTGATCTATCACAGAGAATAAGGAAGTTCACAACTTGTGAATTGGAAGAAACAGAGGAAGCCGATGGTTTGGTAGATGCAGAAGGTGTAGTAGAAGTTGAAGATTTGGCAGACACAGAAGGTGCAGTAGAAGCCGAAGGTCGAGCAAAGAAGGAAGTTGAAGATAGAATGGGAGGACAATCTTTTTGACCTGATTCATCTTGAAAGATAGGGTCGGAGCCCTTGGGGTTGATACCTCAGAATTAAAAGGATTGGTGTCCTTGGAATTGGTGCTCCTAAATCCAAGGTTGGTGCCTCGATAAGATAGGGTCGAAGCCCAAGAGGTCGGAGCCTCATCAAAACCAAGTGTGAGCTTGGAACACATTTATATTGTATTTATTATTTTATTCAATAAAATTATACTTATAGATTTCTCTATTTAAATTGTGAAGAATTAAACTGGTAATAATAACAATTGAAAGAAAATACTGATTCACCCCTCCCTCTCAGTATTTCCAACAATTGGTATCAGAGCCAACTTCTTCATATCAGCCTAACAGCTAGAAGAAGGATTCTTAGTCACAATGAGAAATCAAGAAGTGTCAGGAAGACTTCCTTTGTTCGATGGCACAAATTTTGGTTTTTGGAAAAAAAGAATGTCCTACTACTTAATGTCCCTTGGACCTGAAGTTTGGCATTTGGTTTTAAATGAGTACACAGTTCCTTCCACTCTTCCAACAGATCAAGACGAAAGGAAAGCTTACATTGCAAATGCAAAAGCCTTAAATTCCATCACTAGTGGAATCACTGATTCTGAATTTACAAAAGTCATGAATTGTGGCTCGGCCAAAGAAGTATGGGATAAGCTAGTTAGCTTATACGATGGGGACTCCAAAGTTAAGAAGGCAAAGCTTCAAACTTATAGAAAACAATTTGAAAGTCTGAAAATGGATGATGAAGAAGATATTGCATCATACTTTCTCCGAGTAGCTGAAGTGGTCAACTCTCTTAAAGGATTGGGAGAAAACATTGAAGAAAGCACTATTGTTCAAAAGGTCTTAAGATCTCTCCTAGACAGATTTGACTCCAAAGTAAGTGTTATAGAAGAAATGAAGGACCTAGATACTCTCAAGATGGATGAACTTCATGGAATCCTCATTGCCTATGAGATGAGAAAAGGAAGCCCAAGTTCTAAAGATGCAGCATTCAAGGCCTCAAAATCAAAAAAGGGGAAAGAATGGGATACCAGTGGTGATGACTCCGATGTTGAATCTGAATTGGCACAATTTGTACGCAGACTAAAGAAAGGATCTAAGATAAAAGGTAGGTACCCTCTTATTTGTTTCAAATGTGGAAGAATAGGTCATTATGCTGCAAAATGTCCTCTTAAGCATGATAGTGATGGTGAGGAAAATTCTAAAAGGATGGTATACAAAAAAAAGGGTTCAATAAGAAGAATTTCTTCTCTAAGCAAGATGAGTCTGATGAAGGTGAATTTGTAGTCATCAAAAAGAAATCAACTAATCATTCCCTCATTGCAAAGGAGGTAATGATGAATCAGATGAAGAAAATGATTGTGTTAGAAGCCAAGAAGTATTATTCGTGGCATTCACAAATGATGATGATTCAGGTCTAGAAGGAAATGTAGATGAATTGTTAATGAGTACCATTGAAGAAAAAGAGACGAAATAAAATCATTTCTCTCAAGGTAGAAAACGAGGAAGCAAAAAGAAGGGAAGACCTCTTGATAAATAAGCTAAAAGAAAAAGAAGAAATTTGTGAAGAACGTAAAGCCGAAATAGTATCTCTAAGAAAGGAATTGGAGCAAGTCAAAAAGGGTTGGGAAAGCTCTCAAATACTTGACATTATCCTAAATGATCAAAAACCTCAACATGACAAATCTGGGATAGGTTTTAAAGGAGAATCATCAAGTACTAAGAATAATCCGAAAAGCTATGCCGACATACTTTCCAGCAACCCCAAAGAAGAAAGATTATTTCATCAAAGGCCCATCTCAAATCCAAAGAATGAAGAGAGAGAGTAACTCCAAGGAAGAATGTTGATTCAAAGCATGGCTATTACAATAGGTACAAAACTATCTTTTTTGGGCATTGTTTTTATTGTAAAAATTTTGGTCATCAAGCTAAACATTGCATGGCCCGTAAGAATGAAACACCAAAATTGAAGTGGATCTGCCAAAATTGCTGGAAAAGGAACTATTACCCTTATTAATGGAAAAGGAAAGGCTCAAAATGCTTTGCTAGTAAACGGGCTCAAACACAATCTCTTGAGTGTTAGCCAAATCTGTGATCAAGGACATAATGTTGTCTTTAGCACTAAAGATTGTGAAATAAGGAACTCTTCCTCAGGGGAACTTGTGGCGAAAGGAGTTAGAACATCAGATAACGTCTACATTCTGAACAAAATTCAAGAAGATAAATGTTACTTAAGTCAAACAGATGAAAGTTGGCTGTGGCACAAGCGACTTGGACATACAAGTTTCGATAACTTGATCAATATCAACAAGATTAATGCAGTACGAGACATCCCAAAGTTATTCAAGCCAAATCAAGGAGTATGTGGTCCATGTCAACATGGAAAGCAAACTAGAACCAGCCACAAGACCAAGGAGTTTTCTACATCAAAACCTTTGGAGATCATCCATGCTGATTTATGTGGACCAACTAGAACTTTGGCACTCCAAGGAGAAAGGTACTTTGCTTTATTTGTTGATGACTATACTAGAATGATGTGGGTATATTTCATAAAATATAAATCTGAAGCATTTGAGTGTTTTAATAATCTTAAAGCTCTTGTAGAAAATGAAAAGGATTCTAAGATTAAATGTCTTAGAACGGATAGAGGGGGAGAATTCACATCAAAAGAATTTGATGAATTCTGTAAAGAACATGGAATCGAAAGAGAACTCTCTGCTGCCAGAACACCCAAGCAGAATGGGGTAGTTGAAAGAAGAAACCGAACAGTTCAAGAAATGGCAAGAACAATGTTAATAGCAGCTGACTTGCAGCCAAAATTCTGGAGAGAAGCAATCGGGACAGCTGTTTATACCTTGAATCGAACTCAATTAAGACCAAATAATGAGAAGAATCCTTATGAATTATGGAAAGGAAGACCTGCTTCAGTAAAATACTTCAAGATTTTTGGAAGCAAGTGCTTCATAAAAATCAATGATGACTCATTAGGAAAATTTGATTCTCAGGTTGATGAAAGAATATTCCTTGGATATTCTACAAGGAGCAAAGCCTACAAGTGCCACAATAATCGACTACGAAAAATAGTGGAAAGCATTGACATGAAGATTGATGAAGACCTTCCAGAAAAAGAAATTGAAGATCATGAAGTTGACCCTCTCATTGAAGAAGAACTTGAAAAAGAGGAAAAAGATCAAGAAAAACACAAGGAAAAAGAACCATCTCAAACCCCTTCTAAGATGAAGTTTCTCCAAAAATATCACCCAGAAGAGCAGATTATTGGCAATATAGATGAAGGGATGCAAACCCGAAGAAGGATGACAAGTACACCAAAGAAAAATGATGTTGCTCTCCTATCTATGATAGAACCAGAAACATTTACTCAAGCAAGGATCCTCATTGGGTAAAAGCCATGGAAGAAGAAATGTCTCAAATCAAGAAGAATGAAACATGGGAACTGGTACCTCGTCCAAAGGATAAAAATATAATTGGAACCAAGTGGGTGTTCAAAAACAAAATGAATGAAGATGGACAAATCATCAGAAATAAGGCAAGGCTTGTTTGTAAAGGTTATTCACAAATTGAAGGAATCGACTTTGAAGAAACTTTTGCACCAGTAGCTCGTGTGGAAGCTATAAGGATGTTCTTGGCATTTTCTTGCTCAAAAGGATTTAAAATCTATCAAATGGACGTAAAATCAGCATTTCTGAATGGGGAACTCAAGGAAGAAGTCTACATGGAGCAACCAGAAGGGTTTAATCTAGCAGAAGGAAAAGACTTTGTTTGTAAGTTGAAAAAGGCATTATATGGGTTGAAACAAGCTCCTAGAGCTTGGTACACAAGATTGGATCACTATCTACAACAACAAGGCTTCAAGAAGGGGGTGGCAGGAAGTAATCTCTACATAAAGATGGATGAGGATAAGTTACTAGTCACTCTTGTCTATGTTGATGATTTGATTTTTGCTAGTAATAATGATGAGATGAGCCATGAGTTTGCTCAAAATATGTCAAAAGAGTTCGAAATGTCGATGATAGGAGAGTTATCTTACTTCCTTGGACTACAAATATCTCAAACTACGGCAGGCATGTTCATATCTCAAGCAAAATATCTTAAAGAGATGCTTAAAAGATATGGAATGGAAGACTGTGCACCCATGAGCACACCTATGACCACAGATTGCAAATTAAGCAAAGATGATGACTCTCCTCCGGTAGATGCAACTCATTACAAGTCAATAATTGGAGCCCTCCTATACTTAACTGCTACGAGACCTAACATTATGCAAGCAGTAGGAATGGTGGGAAGATTTCAATCAGCTTCTAAACATTCCCATTTTTTGGTTGTAAAAGGAATTCTCAGATACCTGAAAGGAACTCCTGATTTTGGTCTTTGGTACCCTAAGAGCTCAACTCTTACTGTGACTACATACACCAATGCTAATTGGGCCGGAAGTGTTGATGATCGAAAAGTACTAGTGGAAATGCATTCTTCCCGGGAGATTGTCTAGTATCTTGGCTCAGCGAAAAACAAACATCCATATCACTATCTACAACTGAAGCCGAGTATATAGTTGCTGCAGATTGTTGTACTCAAATATTATGGATGAAGGAAGCTCTGAAAGATGTCAACATAGGTACCAATCAACCAATCACCATCTATTGTGATAACACAAGTGCTATCAGTCTCAGCAAAAATCCAGTGATGCACTCAAAGACCAAACATATACCAATCAAGTATCATTAGCTTTGTGAACAAGTAGTTGAACAAAACATCAACTTGGAACATATCAATGATATTTTCACAAAACATCTTCCTCCAGAAGCATTTGAACATCTTCGCCAAAAGATGGGGGTTATTTCTCTAGCATCTTATTAAGTTGATTCATAAAGATGTTGCATGATAGGGGGAGTCCTTGTTCACTCCTTTGCCATTGATGTCAAAGGGGGAGAGAAGAAGAATATTGCCATCAATGAAAAAGGGGGAGATTGTTAATCTAGGTTGTCATTGATGTCAATATAGCAGTATTTGTGATGGAAAATTCTTGTGACATGTGTGGTTTCCCATTGATGCCCTTTGAACATAATATTGTTCATGGATGATCCAAGGATTGAATACAGACATAATAGAAACAATGGAACCGAGGAGTAAAGAAGAAAACAGAAGAGGAGCATAAACAGAGTTATCTGAGAAATCGTATCAACAGTATATAATATCAGGAAGGTCAAAGAAATGAAGTGACGATGAACGGGAACTGTCGGATCCTTGAGATCAACGGATATTAATGGCAGAGGAATATATCAGGACCATTAGATCAAAAGTGATTAGCAACTGCGGGAGGTAGGAGTGTACGGATTTCCTAATCGAGGTTGAAGCCCCGCGTTCACTCTTAGTCGTCGATCTCATTTTCAAACTTTTCGGTCATAGTCAACTACGGGGGGATAAGCCATTGTTAATCCGCGTGCTAGCTGGAGTCCCGCGAGCCGTAGATTTGATGGCCTCTTATATCCAACGGATATCGGGTCATAAAGTGATCGGGCTTTAATTCACTAAGTTGCGGACCCGATGGTCCTATTACAACACGCCCTAAAGAAATATCGCATCTGCTCCGTTGGTAGTAGGGGAATCGGCTATGTTATGTGCAAACCTCCGAAAGTTGCGATTGCGGGATTAAAGGTGATGACGTGGCATGTGGGACCTCCATGTGGGTATAGCAGCTCTTATATGGTTTCCGTGAAAAATCAAGTCTATGGATAAAAGACTCTCCGATATATAATTTTAATAGACAAGTCGACCCCTTCACCTTTTGAACAAGTCGTTTCGATTCATTAGCAAAACTCATACATATATATATACATATATATATATACATATATATACATATACATATATATATATATATATATATATATATATATACAAGTTGAAACGATTCATTTAAGCGAGGCGTATCAGGCATCTATCACAGAGAATAAGGAAAGTTCACAACTTGTGAACTGGAAGAAACAGAGGAAGCCGAAGGTCTAGCAGACGCAGAAGGTGCAGTAGAAGCTGAAGGCTAAGCGAAGAAGGAAGCTGAAGACAGAGTGGGAGGACAATCTTTTTGACCTGATTCATCTTGAAAGATAGGGTCGGAGCCCTTGGGGTTGATACCTCAGAATTGAAAGGATTGGTGTCCTTGGAGTTGGTGCTCCTAAATCCAAGGTTGGTGCCTTGATAAGATAGGGTCGAAGCCCTAGAGGTCGGAGCCTCATCAAAACCAAGTTGGAGCTTGGAACACATTTATATTGTATTTATTATTTTATTCAATAAAATTATACTTATACATTTCTCTATTTAAATTGTGAAGAATTAAACTGGTAATAATAACAATTGAAAGAAAATACTGATTCACACCCCCCCCACTTCAGTATTTCCAACAAAAGCAAGGTCACCTAGCCACAGACAAGAGAATTTTAGACGATGTCCAAAAGTGGTCTATCCACAGCTAAGGAGGGTCTGATCCGTAGCTTGAAGGAGGCACGAATTGTAGGTGACAAAGGTTATGACTAGGCATGAGTTAAGGATTCATTTCGAATCCCGAGGCAGCATTGCAGTATACATTGATCACAAGAAGCAACGTGGATTAGGAGAGACTCTCCTAGGTGGACTGCAACCCTTGAAGGGCTTAGCTGACAGACAATGTGATATGTTAATGGGGTTTCTTCTTCTACCCTAACCAGACTTGCAGAAGCAACAAGCAAACAATGGTGGACAAAAGCACTTTGTGAAGGAGTGTTGGGTCAATGTGTTGACTAGATTGAATCATGATTGCAGCAGTCTGTTGCTGCCATCTTCCAAACAGCAAGGAAAATACATTGAGCTTTCTGTTGAAGGTCTTATCTGTTGCTGTCATTAATTATCAGTCTTGTATATTTGTACTATCTCTCTCTCTGCTGAACTATTGAAGAATATAAGAAGAATTGATCAAGGGTTTCCCCACATTGGGGTTTGTCCCTGGCTGGTGCCACATCTTGTGTCCTCTTGTCTTCTATTATTTATATTTATGTTATATCTGCACTTTACTATCATGCTGATGTGATTGCTAATTTGAATATTGTTATTGAACTAATATAAAAAATTGAAGTAAATTGCTCTAAGCATAGAACATACCAAAAATTAACATGGTATCAGAGCTGAGGTGAAGACAAAGCCCAAGTAAGAGTGAAAGAGCAATCACTGAAGACAGTTGGGCAAGGTCAAAGGCTCAATGGATTACTCATCCCACTTCCTGACTGAAGATAAGCTCCGTGAAAAGTCTCACCATCACGGATGGAAGATGTATTTGGATCTAGCATTAGAAAAGCAAGAAGTGTTGGATTATGTGAAGGGTAAAACCCCTGAGCCTCCATCAAATGTGCCAGCTGCTACAAAGAACAAGTACACCAAGAGTGAAGTCAAAGCGAAGAAGATTATCAGAGATTCCATTGACAAGCGATTGGTGGCCTACATCTCTGATTTGAACACCTCCAAGGAGATCTATGATAGACTGGTAAGGATGTTCAAGGTTAGTGATGCAAATCAAATTTTGTTCCTCAAAAATAAGTTGAAGGATATTAAGAAGGGTAAGGACGAGGATATTCAATCCTACTTCTTAAGGATTGCCAAGATCAAGAATGATCTTCTATCGATTGGAGAAATCATATCTGACAGGGAACTTACTATCACTACCCTTGGAGGACTCCCACCCAAGTGGTATATATTTAGAACCACTATTCTCAATAATGATCGAATTCCAGGATTTGAAAAATTGATGTCGAGATGCATTCAAGAAGAAACCTCGATGGTGGAACAAGAAATGCCTTCTAATAAAGGAAACCCTACTACTTTCTCCGCTCATGCCAAAAAGAGAAATAATGTAGGGTCTAAAGGTCACTTCAATGGAAAGCTCAGATCTAAGGGCAAAAGGAAACACAGATGATTTGCTTGCAATAAGTTTAGCCACTATGCGAGGGAGTGTCCAAATAGAAGGGACACATCACATGATGATGACCACAATCATTCTAGGGGCAACTTCAATCGAAGGAATGACAGGTACAATGGCAAAGGAAAAAGGAATGCAGGACATCAAGGAAATGGTCGACCCTCCAAGAAAGCAAGGAACTCCAGGTATGAAGAATCAAACATTATTTCTGATAAGAAAAAGAAGTATTATCTTATATCGACCCTCTCCACTTCCTCTCCTCTGGACTCTTTGGGAAATTGGCTTATTGATAGTGGTGCTTCAAGGCACTTCACCGGATACAAGGAAGCTCTCTCTAATTTGATAGAGAAGGAGACAAACTTGGAGATTATTCTTGGAGACGATGCCACCTATCCCGTAAAGGGTGTAGGGAATGTTACTCTTCAATTGGATCAGGGTAACTCGATTCATTTACAAGAAGTTCTATATGTACTTGATATCAAGAAGAACCTGGTGTCCATTTTGGCAATGGAAGACAAAGGTTACAAGGTGGCATTCATTGATGGAAAGGTACGTGTTTGGAAAAAGAATTTTAAAGATGCTTTTACTCTTGGGTTCAGGATTGGCAATTTGTATCAAGTTGCAGGAAGTCCATTGGGGACCATGTCGTGTGACACATCTCTTCTATGGCACCGAAGGTTTGCCCATCTTCAATATAAGGCCCTACCCAATGTGAGACAAATGGTGATAGGGGTGCCTGAATTCAAAGAAGAGCATGAAGGTGCATGTCTGAGATGTACCGAAGGAAAACTTACAAGGGGACCACTCCCCTCATGTAATAGCAAGACCTCAGATGTGGAACAACCTGGGGGGTTTGAGATTCATGATCAGGAATCTCATGTATGCAGGTTGAAGAAAGTTGTCTCTAGTTTGAAACAAGCACCCCGGGCTTGGTATGAGAGGATTGATAGCTATCAAATGAAGCTGAGATTCACTAGGAGTAAAGCCGATCCAAACCATTGCTTTAAGGTTGTGGATGATAGACCTCTCATATGAGGACAACCTCTTTCTGACAGGTACAAACCCTGTCATTTGCAAAAGTAAGAGGGAGTTGGATTCCAAATTTGGAATGGTGGACTACAAGCCCATGACTACCCTGATGGAGCTTAACTTTAAGAAGTTATGCAATAGTGCTGCCGGACCTGATTTGGGAAATGCCTCTGAGTGTCATAAACTCATAATAGCATGGATGTTCTTGGTGAACTCCTGTCCAGATATATGTTTTGCGGTTACCATGTTGAGCCAACATATGGTTGAGCCTCATCACTCGCATTATATTGGTGGAAAGGATCTTCTGAGATATCTTTGGGGCACAATCACTCATGGACTAAGATACACTGTCAGAGCTGTGAGGTTCCATTGTTATTCTGATACTAATTAGGTAGGTAGAGTGATGGATCACAAGAGCACTTCTAAGTGCTACTTCTCTTTGGGTTCTGCTTTGATGAGCAGGAAGCAGAAGTTGGTTTCTTTGAGCACCGCTAAGGTCGGATTCATAGTTGCTAATATGGTCTCCTGCGAAGCTGTCTGGTTGAGGAAGCTCTTCAGTGAGTTGTTTGGACATGTGATCCTCTGTAACAACCAGAGTGCGATTCGATTGTCGGAGAATCCCGTATTTTATGATCGCTCCAAGCACATAGACATCACCTACCACTTTATCCGCGATATGGTACATTGAGGAGCGATGAAGCTCATTCGCATTGGGATTGATGTGCAAGTCACTAATATTCAGATGAAGCCCCTGGGAAAGATCAAATTCTTGACTTTCCAAGAACGACTAGGAGTCGTGGAGAGACCCTCTCCTAAGGGTCCTGTATGATATATCGAGCTCTGGGAGCTCTAGGGGGCAATGGGGTACTTCTTGGAGCGATGAGCAACCATAGGGTGAGTAGTTCAGCCTTCCCCTAGTGATTTGCTATGTAGGTAGGACGAGTGGTTCATCCTTCTCTTGCTGAGACACAATCATAGGGTGAGTGGTTCAACCTTCCCTTAGTGATTTGTTGTGTACAAGGTGAGTGGTTCAGCCTTCCCCTGGGATAGCCCATGGCGACATGTAGGCAGGATGAGTGGTCCATCCTTCTCCTACTGAGACATCCTACCCATGCAGTCTGGGACTCATGGGAAGTACCTCTCATCTGGCCAATGAGCAGGGAAATGAGGATAGGGACTATAGTACTACCGATGGACGCATCGTGTACTACCGTACTCCCTATGCTAGGATGATATTGATTTGGGATCAATTGGAACTAACTTCAAGTCAGTAAGAGTGGTATTAGACACTTTCTTTATTTGGAACTGACTTCGGATCAGTAAGAGTGGTATGAGACACTCTCTTTATTTGGAACTGATTTCGGATCAGTAAGAGTGGTATGAGAAACTCTCTTTATTTGGAAATGATTTTGGATCAGTAAGAGTGGTATGAGTCACTCTCTTCATTTGGAACTGATTTCGGATCAATAAGAGTGGTATGATACACTCTCTTTATATGGGACTAACTTTGGGTCAGTAGAGAATGGTATGATACATTCTCGATCACTTCTTCTTCATAGTTCAGCAAAGCAAAGCAGAGCAGTGTAGGGCACTGCATTGATAACAACGATAGTACGGACAGGCAGATGGATTAGCAGATAGAGTTTTCCCTAGTTGAGAGGGAGTGTTAAAATTGGCAACTAGGGACAAACTCCATGTGGGTCATCTTATTTATGGCAGCTGATATTTTTTCTTGGATTTCTATCATCAAGAGGTGTAGGATTGATCTAAATATCATCCGATTTCGACATGTATTCATGGAGATATGAATTTATTTGTGTTATGTGACAATTCGTCAAGGTCGGCCAACAACCAAATTACCCCAACTTATCCTCAACATTTTATTATAAATAGAGGTGGCTTGCAAGTCATTTTACACACACATCTCTTGTGGTCTCTCTCTCTCCCCATTTGTTTGGGTTTTGGTGGAAGGAGAAGTCTCTAAGAGAGTACATTGTCCTAGAGGAGATCTATCCCTAGCCACAGATCTAAAAGGTAGAAGCCCTAGCAGCAATTTGGCCGCAGTCAAGGGAGGATCATCTAGATGCAGTTGAAGGGGATCTGCCATGCCCTAATCCGCAGTCACAATTTTCCCTAATCCACAATTCTGAAAGAGACTAGGATGTAGTCATAAAGAAGCCCTACTTACAGTTAAGAAAGCACCATATCCGCAACATTTAAGGGTGTCCTAGCCGCAGTTTAAGGAGGGTTTTATATGCAGCAAGAAGAGGTTCAATTTGTTGTCTTAATGTGCCCTAACCGCAGTCAGTGGAAGCCCTAGCTACAGTCATAGGGTTGGCTCCCATACGCGGTCTAGAAGAGACTCAATTCTGTAGAGAAAGGCCCTTAATACGCTGTTGAGAAGGAGACATAATACGTTGTTAAGAGAAGCTCCCATACACTGTAAAGTATAGCCCTTATGTTGAAGTTTCTAAGTTTACTAGTTAGAAACCCTCCATGCACTTTACTGATTTATTCCTACCTACTTGTTCCATTACTTAACAAGTTATTTACAATGTAAATACTGAAAATAAACACCTAGTGCATGCTCAACATATTATAGATCATCAACTGAAGGAAACAGAAACAAGCAAACAAAAATGACACCGTTATTTTTGGACCAATGTCCCCGGAAAAACCCAATGCGGGAAAATCGATGCAGTTATCTAAGGGTTTTCTTATTAAGCAATTTCATAGTACAATCTGGGTGCCAAATCCGGCTTACCCAATAGAGAATGCCCTTGGCAGTAGTACCTCTCAGTCTGAGACAAATGTCCCAACTGAAACCCCGGATAAACCCTCCGACAGTTCCTCAGCTCCAATTTGCCCTAGAAATCCCAGCATCAGCCTCTCTCTAGACTGTGTCATCCTCTCTCTGCCCAGCGTTGGCCCTACATCACCCTGAATGAGTCTGTGTTAGCCTCAGGAGGCCCTACGTAAGTCTTCTGGCCCTCTGCGTCAGTAACGTTGGCTTCTCTGAAGCACTGCGCAGCTCCTAGCTGCCTCTGCGTGGCCCTGCGTGAGCCCTGGCTACTACTGTGTCACCCTCTCTGGCTCCTCCGCTGATCTCCTGGCACTATCTTTGCCTCTCTGTCTCTCTGTACTCAATGCCCCTCAGCTGCAACTCCGATCACTGATTCTATCTCTCTTAGCAAACCCCGCTCTAGAGAATAGAATGACTGATCATCTGGTGTACTCTCCAAGTGACCCTCAAGCCTTCTCTTATACTTTTCTCGTTGACATATCAACAACCGAGAATAAGTCCCTAATCAACGGCTAAGATTAGATCTAGCTTGATCCATGTCTTTTGGACCATTCTAACACAATTTTATATTAATCCACATTAATATTTTAATTTTCCTAAGTTTAGACATAGGGACTCCATTAAAAATATTAATTATTTTAATATCTCCTAAACTGTTTAGAATCTGCCCAAACCCTTTCTGGGTATTGGAGATCTCATGTGCCCCAACCAAGCCACCAAATTTCGTGGCTAGAGCACCTCCGATGCTACCACAAATCAACACTCCCTCTTAGCAAGGACTGTGCTCTAGCAATACTCCTCACTGAGTATTACTCTGATCATCCGGCATCGGTCCCTGTGCTAATGCTAGGCCTGCTGCCCACCATCCTCTGCACTACTGTATCCTGTACTGCTGCACATGGTTCTGCCACTACCACTGCGACATCTGTACGACAGCTCCCTCTGCATCCATGTTGTTGTTGGTCCTTTCTCCCAACACTACATCCGCACTACAACTCCTCTCATCATGCTGCATCGTGCTACCCACTGCTGCACTACAACTTAGTTACTGAGAAGTAAGTAACTGATCTCCTAACTCTGACCTCTCTGTTGGGCTAGAGACCCTCCTGATGTTGAAGCTCCCTCTGTCGCTGACAAGTGCTCCCTCTCTGACCTCTGCGTCACTGCAACAACTCCCTGCATCTCGCACCGTTGCACACCTCTCTATGCCATCTTGCACTAGTGCAATACTCCCGTGCCTTTCGCACTACTGCAGCCTGCTAGCCTCACGCTGTCTTGGGACTCCTGCACTGTAGCTCTCTCTGTCGTTTCATCCGCATCCATCTCTCCCCACATCAGGGAGTCCTGCTACTCCTCTTTTATAATCCAAGAGGCTGGGTACCTCGAGGATCCTGCCCCTCATCCCCTGTAGTCCGTCTGACTACAGCTCGATGTCTCCCCACTTCCGCTCACGTGGCGTGTGCACTCATGGCACAGTCATCGTCTGTCTCCACTTTCTTCTCTGTCCTTGCTGGCGCTGCCTTAGTCTCGGAAGACTCTCCCTTACTCTTCTTCCTTGGACACTGGGTCACATAATGACCCAACTCCCCACAGTGGAAGCACTTGATCTTGGAGATATCCTTCTTCTTCCGCTTTTCTTACTTTCTCTCAGATGCTAGGGCAACATCTTCCTCCTCTTCCTTTTTTACTCTAATCCCCTTAGTGTTGCTACCCACCTTTGACTGTCGTCGGATCTCTTCTTGGCGAAGAGCCACCCACATGTCATCCCAAGATGGAAGTGTCCCTCTCCCAGTATACTTTGGACAAATACCTCCCAGTCTTCTGAGACTACATTTAGGGTTGTCCTCACCATCAATTCCTGATCTGACGTGGCTTCTATGGCAATCAACTGATTTCGGATCTCATTCAGTCCTCCGAGGAAGGTGTCAATCGGTTCTCCCTTCTTCATCTGATATGACCTCAATTGATTTTCTAGTAACATCCTTCTTTGCATAAAAGTATGCTGGTACAATTTCTTTAGGGCATCCCACATATCATTTGTCGTTTCCTTCTCGGCAATGTGCAGTACTACATGGTCCTTGACCCTGTCAAGGATGATGCTCTTGGCCCTCGCCATTGCCTCCTTGTACTTGTCATTCTCAGCTGGGTCGACTGGGATAGCTATCGTCTTCAAGACGAAGTGCTTGACACGATTTCTATCAAGTACGGATAAGATTTTGGCCTTCCAGACTGCGAAATTTGAGGCTCTGTCCAGTCTGTCCTAGTCCCTTACTCCGTGTAGTGCCATGATGCTCTTCTATTTCCCTCCTAGAAGTTCTTGATGTGACTCCCTCTGAGTCTCGATTTCCCTCCTAGAAATCCTTCTGCTGATGTCAAGATGCGCCCTACTCTGATCGTCTATGCAACCGTACCACTGATCCGGATTTCTAGGCTAGAAACCCTCGGTAGCAACTCCCTCCTCTTGGCCTTGCCTTGTCAGGTATTGTTATGACTACAGTACCTCACCAACTCTACTCTGCAACTTTCCCATAGCCTCCTAAACCCCAGCAACCTAAAGGTGAGAGCTCCAAGGCTCTGCGCAATCCCAACACCAACAACCCGACCTCCTCAGCCAACTGCGTTAGCCCTCCTAGCTTCTGTGTGAGTCTCCCTTTGCCTCCCTTAGCCTCTGCGCTGCCTCTTCCTGGCTCACCCTTGATGATGCAGGCACTGCATCACCCTTCCCTTGTTGCTGCTCTACTAGAAACAACTTCTGTCACTTGGGACAACCGTTTTCTACTACTATTGCTCTACTCGGCTGATGTCCTCAGTTCTCCTATGATCTGCAACCACGGTGTAATACCATGTTGAGGTTTCTAAGTCTGCCAGTTAGAAACCCTCCATGCACTTTACTGATTTATTCCTACCTACTTGTTCCATTACTCAACAAGTTATTTACAATGTAAATACTGAAAATAAACACTAGTGCATGCTCAACATATTACAGATCATTAATTGAAGGAAACAGAAACAAGCACACAAAAATGACACCATTATTTTTTGGACCAATGTCCTCGGAAAAACCCAATGCAGGAAAACTGGTGCAACTATCTGAGGGTTTTCTTATTAAGCAATTTCAGAGTACAATCTGGGTGCCAAATCTGGCTTACCCAACAAAGAATGCCCTTGGCAGTAGTACCTCTCAGTCTGAGACAAATGTCCCGACTGAAACCCTGAATAAACCCTCTAGAAGTTCCTTAGCTCCAATCTCTCTCAAAAACCCCAGTGTCAGCCTCTCTCTGACTGCGTCAGCCTCTCTGCCCAGCGTTGGCCCTGTGTCACCCTGAATGGGTCTACGTCAGCCTCAAGAGTGCCCTGCGCCAGCCTTCTGGCCCTCTGCGTTAGCAACATTGGCCTCTCTGAAGCACAGTGTAGCTCCTGGCTGCCTCTGCGTGGCCCTGCGTGAGCCCTGGCTACTACTGCGTCACCCTTTCTGGCTCCTGCGCTGATCTCCCGGCACTATCTCTGCCTCTCTCTCTGTGTACTCAATGCCCCTCAGCTGCAACTCCGATCACTGATTCTATCTCTCTTAGCAAACCCCGCTCTAGAGAACAGAATGACTGCTCATCTAGTGTACTCTCCAAGTGACCCTCAAGCCTTCTCTTATACTTTTCTCATTGACATATCAATGGCCGAGATTAAGTCCCTCATCAACGGCTAAGATTAGATCTCGCTTGATCCATGTCTTTTGGACCATTCTAAAACAACTTTATATTAATCCACATTAATACTATAATTTCCCTAAGTTTAGACTTAGGGACTCCATTAAAAATATTAATTATTTTAATATCTCCTAAACTGTTTAGAATCTACCCAAACCCTTTCTGGGTATTGGAGATCTCATGTGCCCCAACCTCTCCATCAAATTTCGTGGGTAGAGCACATCCGCTGCTACCAGATATCAACACGTTATTCGCAACAAAAGCAAGGTCACCTAGCTGCAGACAAGAGGATTTTAGACGTTGTCCAAAAGTGGTCTATCCACAGCCAAGGAGGGTCTGATCCGTAGCTTGAAGGAGGCATGAATTGTTGTAGGTGACAAAGGTTATGACTAGGCATGAGTTAAGGATTCATTTAGAATCTGAAGCTACAACTAGCTGCTTTGCTAGGCTGCAAGCCATAGCAAGCAGCTAAGGTTGTCCCAAGGCAGCATTGCAGTATACATTGATCACAGGAAGCAGCGTGGATTAGGAGAGACTCTCCTAGGTGGACTGCAGCCCTTGAAGGGCTTAGTTGACAGACAACGTGAAAAGTTAAAGGGGTTTCTTCTTCTGCCCTAACCAGACTTGCAGAAGCAGCAAGCAAACAATGGTGGACAGCAGCACTTTGTGAAGGAGTGTTGGGTCAATGTGTTGACTAGATTGAATCATGATTGCAGCAGTCTGTTGTTGCCATCTTCCAAACAGCAAGGAAAATACATTGAGCTTTCTGTTGAAGGTCTTATCTATTGTTGTCATTTATTATCAGTCTTGTATATTTGTACTATCTCTCTCTTTGTTGAACTATTAAAGAATATAAGAAGAATTGATCAAGGGTTTCCCCACATTGGGGTTTGTCCCTGGCTGGTGCCACATCTTGTGTCCTCTTGGCTTGGCTTGTCTTCTATTGTTTATGTTTATGTTCTATCTTCACTTTACTATCATGCTGATGTGATTGCTAATCTTAATATTGTTATTGAGCTAATATGAGAAATTGAAGTAAATTGCTCTAAGCATAGAACATACCAAAAATTAACACAAAGCTTCAGAACAAGAGGAAGCGTTGATAGATGTGCCTACTACCAGTGGAAGAACGAGCCGGGAGCTTCGACAAATTCTACAGGATGCTGAAGACTTCATTGGTGCATCAAGGAATAGTAAAAGGGAGCAAAGACAACCAGACAGATACCAGTGCTTAGTAGCCCAAGTTGGGGAACCTTCTAGTTTTCAGGAGGTCGTTCAACATCAAGTATGGGTGGATGCTATGGTGCAGGAATACAGCTCTATAATGGTCAATGATGTCTAGGAAGTGGTACCTAGGCCTCAGGACAGATCAATGGTAGGCTTGAGATGGATCTACAAGGTCAAATATGCTGCAGACGGCAATGTAGAGAAATACAAAGCTAGGTTTCTGGCTAAGGGGTATGCTCAAAAGGAAAGGATAGACTACGAAGAAACATTCGCCCCAGTAGCCAGGTATACTATTGAAGCGGCTACAACCACCCTCCAAAATTTTGGCCTGCACCAATTTCGGAGCCTCCCTTGGAGAGTTTCAATTGATGACTGCACTCGAGTTCACTCCGTGAGCTCATGTGAGTCTTTACATTCACCTTGCTTGTTTATTGCACTCAAGTCTCTACATGTTGATGTCTAAGTCATGCTTGCGACCATTTTCTGGTTACGCTCGAAGTCTTTGCTTCGTATGTGTTTGTTGTGTTCGCCATGAAGGCATTTGTCGCACTCACACACGGAGTCATATTCACTGTCGCGCAAGTATCGTCTCAATCATGAATGATCAATCACGAGTGTTGCACTTGTTGCTTGCACCGTCGGTCAATCATGTTGAACATGTGTGTCCGAATGGTTTGGTCGTTTCGTAGTCAAGTCATGCGAGTGTGTCCGTATGATCACCTATGCATCTTTCGACTGTTCACACACTTAGTCATTTTTGTTGAAGTTTTGACAACCAGACTCCTCACTGATAGCCGGACCATCACCCTGCTTTCGACTCGATCGACTGTCAACCAAAACAGCGCAGAAGCACCAAGTTAGTTCTTTCAAGTTGTGCGTCCCGCAAGCAATTCAATCAGCACTCATGCTGGCCACCAGACAGTCGACCGACTGTTCATCTCAGAAATTACGCAATTCTCATGAGCAGGCCTCCCGCTGCCCATCAGTTAGCTCAGCTCCGCAATTGCACAAAGATGATCAGCAAGCCGACCTCTTGGCCTTAATGCAATTTTCCCAGTCAACAGCTCCCATCAGCAAACTGCATGTTCCCTCCGGGAATTGCCAATTTCTGCTGCCAGTGACTGAGCAACCAACTGGCATTTCCCTCTGGGAATTGCGCAAGTTTGGTTGCCAGTGACCCCAGCAGCCAACTGGCAGTTCCCTCTGGGAATTGCGCAGATCTGGTTGCCAGTCTCTCGAGCAGTTCCCCAGAAAAATTGCGCAATCCCTGCCTGTTGACCCCTCATGCAACCCGGCCCATTCCTCTGGAAAATTGCGCAAATTTGGCTGTCTAGCCCTTGTTGATTGTTCATTCTGGAAAATGCGCAGAGCATGCCTGCTTTGCCTTCTAGCAGGCCGAACTGTTCCTCCCAAAATCTGCGCAATTTTGCCTCCTAGCCGAGCTAGACCTTGCAGTCAGTCACTGTCGACTCAGATCGCCTGTCTCCATCTCTCAGTGACTCTTGCGCAGTTTTCATCAGTAGTTGCTCGGAGCCATCATCCCGCATCACAACCCTATTGCCTCTCCCGGTCACTTGCATTCGAATGATCATGTGTCATGGTAGACTAGAAGGTTTTGGATTTGATGTCGTCTCGTCATGAGTGATTGCAAGTACCGGTAAACCAACAAACATGTCAAGGTGACAAACGAGATGAACGAAGGGAGCACATGCAGATGGACAGGTTCACCAACGGACGAACAAGCAAAGCGGACAAACGCAACGAACATGCACCTTCACGAACAAGTGAGCCTGTCAAGCCTTCCAGCATGAAAGCAAGGAACAACATCCTAAAGCTTCATCAAGCAAACCAAGGACCATTGAAGACTCTGCGCACTTCGCCATGCGGAGGGGAAGCTATTATACACCATGAAGACATCCATCACTCAGCAGCACTCTAGCTCGACACGCACTCCAGCAGCAGCACGAATGTACCAACAATGTCATGTCAAGTCATGTCGAGTCAAGTCATGAGCCACGTTGCCCACCTCTACTATGGGCTTGTTGTCAATCTATGTGATGTAACATGGAAGTCCAAGACACCCACTTGTTGAACAGAGAGTCATGTAAGTCGGAAAGTCATGGAAGTCGAACAGTCATGAGGGTAGTCGAACAACCACAAGGGTCAGTTTCACCCTTAGCTATAAATACCCCCCTCATTTGTACATGAAAGGACTTTTCACCTCAGCTCCTCCCACATAGCCAAGAGAGTCTGTAATTTTTTCTTTGAGGAGTAAGTAGTGGCTCCAATGCCCTACTGACGAGGTTAGTGATGTATGGTGTAATGTTAAGTTATGGTATGTTCTATGCTTATAACAATTTACTTCTTTTTCTTATTACATTCCACCGATTAGCAATCACATGTACATAAAGTAAAGTGCAGATAGAACATTAAACGATCGACAGAAAACAAGCCAAGATAAGAGACACAAGATGTGGCGGCTAGCCAGGGACAAACCCCACAATGTGTGGGGAAACCCTTTGATCAAATCTTCTTTTATCTTCAATAATTCAGCAGAGAGAAAGGTCGTGGAGGCGGCGTAGTGGTAAGGTCGACCTCGTCATGACGGACCGGTCTTGTGTTCGATCCCGAGCAAGGTCGGTGCTCGTCGTGCGAATAGTAACCGAACCGGGCCAAGCCCACTACCTTTTAAGGTCGTGGAGGCGGCGTAGTGGTAAGGTCGACCTCGTCATGACGGACCGGTCTTGTGTTCGATCCCGAGCAAGGTCGGTGCTCGTCGTGCGAATAGTAACCGAACCGGGCCAAGCCCACTACCTTTTAAGGTCGTGGAGGCGGCGTAGTGGTAAGGTCGACCTCGTCATGACGGACCGGTCTTGTGTTCGATCCCGAGCAAGGTCGGTGCTCGTCGTGCGAATAGTAACCGAACCGGGCCAAGCCCACTACCTTGTACAGTGATATGGGGTTTAACGGTAAATTTCGTTGGGTGAAACCCACGAGACGGAGGTTCAAATCTCGTTGAGTACATGGCCTGTTGTGTCTTGGCTAGAAGAGTAGGCGACCCCAGAGTGGACGTCTCGGCTCTTGTTGAGGCATAAGATCTTGCTATGTGTGGCTTGCAGGTTGCTGCACCTAGCCTAGGTTTATAGTGGCAGCCAGTTGGATTTGATCCTGGGCCTGCCCAGGATAACTCTCACCAGTTACCGATTGTCCTAGTGTTAAAAAAAAAAAAATAATTCAGCAGAGAGAAATAGTACAATAAATCTGATTCATATCAGCAGTAGCAAACCCTAGATCAGTAGCATCAGCATTAGCGGCTTCATTATCAAACTAGGGCAGACCATATCTCACAAACCGACAGTCGGATTGACTTCATTCCACCACCAAAAGTTTCGGCTTCCAGAGGAGGTTCAGATGAACCTACAGCGCAGTTCAGATGAGGAGATCTTCTAGGCCACGCAAGTCAATCTTTACTTCTGCAGTTGCAGCTTCAGTTTCAGCAATTTCCGGCTTCAAACTAGGGCAGTCGATATCTTGCAAACCGTTTGTCGAATTGACTTCATTCCACCACCAAAAGTTGCGGCTTTCAGAGGAGGTTCAGATGAACCTATAGCGCAGTTTAGATGAGGAGATCTTCTAGGCCATGCAAGTCAATCTTTACTTCTGCAGTTGCAGCTTCAGTTTCAGCAGTTTCCAGCTTCAAACTAGGGCAGTCGATATCTTGCAAACCGTTCGTCGGATTGACTTCATTCCACCACCAAAAGTTGCGGCTTTCAGAGGAGGTTCAGATGAACCTACAACGCAGTTCAGATGAGGAGATCTTCTAGGCCACGCAAGTCAATCTTTACTTCTACAGTTGCAGCTTCAATTTCAGCAGCTTCCGGCTTCACATGTGTGAGAGAGAGAGAGACCCATTTCAGCACAGTAGAGAAGAGAATCATATCTGCGCAGTAGAGAGAGAGAGATGTGATGAGATGAGTGAGTCCAAATGAGGAAAAGTCCTCTTATATTTATACACAACGTTGGTGGGTGAATAGATGTGATTGTTGGGCTTCTGAGCCTACATGAGTTGTAGGTCGGCTTGATAATAATTCCATAATCAAAATAAATTCATATCTCCATGAATACTTATCGAAATTGGATGATCTTTATATCAATCCTACACCTCTCGACGAGAGGAATCTAATAAAAATATTATTAGCCATGAATAAGATGACCCACATGAAGTTTTGCCCTGGTTGCCAATTTTAACACTCCCTCTCAACCATGGAGAACTTCATCTGCAATCTGTCTATCGGTCATTACTATTCATCCATCAAATGCACTGCCTTGTACAGCCTGACCCTTGCCCTGCTCTGCTCTATTTTGCCTGTTCTGCTTTGTCTTGTTCTGCCCTGCACTGATCTGTACTGTTTTGTTCTGTTCTGCTCTGCTCTTGCATTGTTCTGTTCTACTCTGCTTTTGTCTGAATTATGAAGAAGAAGAAATGATCGAGGATGTATCATACTAACTCAAAGTCAGTCTCAGAGTATGTACCATTGGTCTCAGACCAGTCTCAACCAACCCAAAGTCAGCGTCATAGTGAGTACAACTCCAATGGTCCCAGACCAATATCATCCTCTACTGACTCAAAGTCAGTCTCATAGTATGTACCACTGATCCCAGACCAGTCTCAACCGACTCGAAGTCAGCGTCATAGTATGGTACAACTCCTACCACTGGTCCCAGACAAGTATCATTGATCCCAGATCAATGGAGGTCATCCTAGCGTAAGGAGTACGGTAGTTACAACGATGCGTCCATCGGTACTACTATGGTCCCTAACTTCATTTCCCTGCTCATTGATCAGATGAGAGGTACTTCCCATGAGTCCCAGACAGCATGGGTAGGATGCCTCGACAGGAGAACTAATCAATCCTGTCCTCACAAGAGAACACATCAATCCTGCTACAATTGCCATGGAGAACACATCAATCCAGGCCTCACAGGAGAGCACATCAATCCTGCTACAATTGCCATGGAGAACACATCAATCCAGGCCTCATAGGAGAACACATCAATCCTGCTACAATTGCCATGGAGAACACATCAATCTAGGCTGCCATGGAGAACACATCAATCCAGGCCTCACAGGAGAACTAATCATCCTGCTACACAGGAGAGCGAATCATCTTGTTCCACAAGAGAGCGAATCATCTTGTCCCACAAGAGAGCGAATCATCTTGTTCCAGTGTGCACCACTAGGGAAAGGTGAGTCACCCTGTGGTCATATGTTGCTCCAGTAGGAACCGCAAGCCCTCAGAGCTCCCAGAGCTCAATGTATGCAACATGCAGGACCCTTGTACAAGGGTTTCTTGCCGACTCCAAGTCATTTGGGAAAATCACAGATTAGATCTTTCCTCGGGGCTTTGACAAGGTGTATCAACCTGTACATCATCTTAATGTGATGGAGCTTCCTTGCTCATCGACTTACCATATCCCAGATGATGTTTATCTGCTGGAGCAATTGACGAATACGGGATTCCTCAATAATCGAATCCCACCTCTGGTTGTTACAGAGAATCACAGTGGTATCCAATGTAAATCCAAACAGCTCACTGAAGAGCTTTCGCAACCAGACTGCCTCACATGAGGTTATACTAGCAACAATATATCCTGCTTCGGCGGTGCTCAAAGCCACCGACTTCTGCTTCCTGCTCATCCAGGATATCAAAGTAGATCCCAAGGTGAAACAGTACCCGGAAGTGCTCTTACGGTCCACCACACTGCCTGCCCAATCAACATCAGTATATCCAAGTAGTCTCACATCTCCGACAGTGTATCTTAATCCATGAGAGATTGTGTCCTGAAGACATCTCAGAAGATTCCTGGCATCAATCCAGTGAGGCTCAACCAAATATGAGCTCACAATGCTAACTACAAAACATATGTTCGGACAAAGGTTCACCAAGAACATCAATGCGAATGAGTTTTTGAAACTCAGAGGCATTTCCCAAGTTTGGTCCGACATCACTACCATATAACTTCTAAAAGTTAAGATCCTCGAGGTAGTCACAGGCTTGCAGTCCATCATACCAAATCTTTCCAATATCTTTACCACATATTTTCCTTGAGATAGGAAAATTTTCCTTGGTTTCTGCCATACTTCAAGTCCTTGGTCCTTCATTTCAAATTCAGAAGCCATCTCCCTCTTACATTTGTGAATGAGAGGGTTTGCACCTGTTAGAAAGAGGTCATCCACGTACAACACCGATATGAGAGGCTTGTCATCTTCAACCTTAAAGTAAAGGTTAGGATCAACTTCACTCCTAGTGAATCCCAGCTTCGTCAAGTAGCTATCGATCCTCTCATACCATGCTCGGGGTGCTTGCTTCAGCCCATGGAGAGCCTTCTTCAACCTGCATACATGAGTTTTTCAATCATAAATCTCAAATCCTTCAGGTTGCTCCACATAGATCTCTTCTTTGATAGAACCAAGTAAGAACGCGATCTTGACATCCATCTGATGTAGGTTCCATCCTTGTGAAGCCACAAGGGCTATGATCAAGCGGATGGTCGTATGTCTGGCAACAAGTGCAAATATCATAGTCTATACCTTCCTTTTGGGAGAAACCTCGAGCAACAAAACGAACCTTATACTTTTCCGTGCTTCCATCTGCTGCATGCTTTATCTTGTAAAGCCATTTGGAAGTAACAACAGTCTTGTCCTAGGGTTTGGGAACTACTTCCCAAACATCACTCTTTATGATAGACTCATATTCTTCGGTCATAGCATCCTTCCATACTTGATGCTTGACGGCATCTAAGAATGACGAAGGCTCATTTTGTATGATCGTGCTCATGATGGTCAGGTATCCTTGATACCTATTAAGTTTCTTACTTTGATGGAAGGTTCCTCAAGGTGCAGCATGTCCTTCAGCATCATCAAGTATCCCCCTAAGCCATGAAGGCCTCTTCCTAGAAGAGGAAGGCTCATGTGGATGAGGATCAATCGGATCCATGGGTTCTTCTACATCAGGCATTGATTCATCATCCTTTTCTTTCGGTTCCCTGGTGTCGGCTTCTTGAGAGCTACTCAAAGTCAGCAGATTGTCCACCTTGCTGAGGGCCATATCTTTGTCAAAGGTGACATCATGACTAATCACGACTTCCCTTTGACCGATGGTGAACATTTCTTCAGGAGTTTAGGAACCCAATGCTTGATGAGGGCATCGATTTTGTACATATACAACGGTGATTGTAGTTTCAACCCATAGAAACTTCGGAAGTCTTTGATCATGTAGCATGGCCCGGACAGCTTCCATTATCGTGCGGTTCTTCCTTCTCACCACACCATTCTGCTCAGGAGTATGTGGTGTAGTAGTCTCCCTCTTAATGCCAACCTCAGGTATGCCCGAGTGAACCAATTGTAATATATCGGAGGTCTTGCTTTGGCTTGAGGGGAATGGTCCCCTTTTGAGCTTTCCTTCGGCACATCCTGGACATACACCTTCTTTCTCTACTCAGAATTCGGGCATCCCTATCACCATCTATCTTACATCGGGTAGAGCTTTGTAATGAAGGTGGGCAAACCTCCGATGCCAAAGTTCGGACTAAATAGTTGTGTCACAAGACATGACACCTAGCGGACTTCCATCGACCTGATATAATGAATCAACACTAAACCCAAGAGTAAAGGCATCTTTAACATTATTTTTCCATATACATACCTTGCCATCGCTGAAGGTTACCTTGTAGCCTTTGTCTTCCATTGCCGAGATGGACACTAGGTTCTATTTGAGGTCGGGTGCATTTAATACATCTTGGAATTTCTAGCCTTCTTGAATGCTTGTCCTCTTCCTTGATTCCCAACTCTCCTCTTACCTTTGCTGTTGAATTTGTCATTCCTTTGATTGCCATCAGAGGGATTTCAAGTTGCACCACTGCATACTGTACCATGCTTCTCTAATCATGATTATCATCATGCTGCCCATGTCCATGATTTTATCCATCATAATGCTGCTCAAACTAGTGTGCATCATCATCATGCTATCCTATATGTCCATGATCTCATGTTGCCCTTTATGTCCATGATCTCATTCATCATGATGCTCATGATCTCATACATAGTGACTTGCTTTATCGCAAATGTAACATCGTCATTTTCTTCTAGCCTTAGGTCCAGCCTTTCCTTTTGATTTAGTCCCGAAATTATTTCTTTTCTTTGCATGAGAAAAAAAGGCAGCAGGAGGACCTTTAGGCATGGGCATTTCTTGCACTTCTTCCCTTGTTTCTTCTTGAATGCATCTAGCCATTAATTCCTCGAAACCAGGAATTACATTATAGTTCAAAAGAGTAGTCCTGAACACATACCATTCAAATGGCAATCCAGTCTATCGTAGATTTCCTTGGAGGTGTCCAGTTCAGAGATGTAGGCCACCAAGTGCTTGTCGATAGAGTCCCGTATGATCTTCTTTGTTTTGACTTCTCCATTTTTCCATTTGTTCCAGGCAGCAGCAGATGCATTTGATGAAGGCTCAACAATATTGCCTCTTACATGGTCCAGCACTCCTTGATCTTCAAGGGTTAGATCGATAGACATCTTCCATCCGTGATAGTCAGCTTTCTCACAGAGCTTGTCTTCGGCAGGAAAGAGTGTTGAGGACCCCATAGTTCTTTTAGGATAGCCTTGTCAATCTTCTCTTCAATGATTGCTCTTGCTCTTGCTCGGGCTTTGTCTTCACCTCAGCTCTGATACCATGTTAAGTTATGGTATGTTCTATGCTTATAACAGTTTACTTCTTTTTCTTATTACATTCCACCGATTAGCAATCACATGTACATAAAGTAAAGTGCAGATAGAACATTAAACGATCGACAAAAAACAAGCCAAGATAAGAGACACAAGATGTGGCGGCTAGCCAGGGACAAACCCCACAATGTGTGGGGAAACCCTTTGATCAAATCTTCTTTTATCTTCAATAATTCAGCAGAGAGAAATAGTACAATAAATCTGATTCATATCAGCAGTAGCAAACCCTAGATCAGTAGCATCAGCATTAGCAGCTTCATTATCAAACTAGGGCAGACCATATCTCACAAACCGACAGTCGGATTGACTTCATTCCACCACCAAAAGTTTCGGCTTCCAGAGGAGGTTCAGATGAACCTACAGCGCAGTTCAGATGAGGAGATCTTCTAGGCCACGCAAGTCAATCTTTACTTCTGCAGTTGCAGCTTTAGTTTCAGCAGTTTCCGGCTTCAAACTAGGGTAGTAGATATCTTGCAAACCGTTCGTCGGATTGACTTCATTCCACCACCAAAAGTTGCGGCTTTCAGAGGAGGTTCAAATGAACCTACAGCGCAGTTCAGATGAGGAGATCTTCTAGGCCACGCAAGTCAATCTTTACTTCTGCAGTTGCAGCTTCAGTTTCAGCAGTTTCCGGCTTCAAACTAAGGCAGTCGATATCTTGCAAACCGTTCGTCGGATTGACTTCATTCCACCACCAAAAGTTGCGGCTTTCAGAGGAGGTTCAGATGAACCTACAACGCAGTTCAGATGAAGAGATCTTCTAGGCCACGCAAGTCAATCTTTACTTCTGCAATTGCAGCTTCAATTTCAGCAGCTTCCGGCTTCACATGTGTGAGAGAGAGAGACCCATTTCAGCGCAGTAGAGAAGAGACTCATATCTGCGCAGTAGAGAGAGAGAGATGTGATGAGATGAGTGAGTCCAAATGAGGAAAAGTCCTCTTATACTTATACACAACGTTGGTGGGTGAATAGATGCGACTGTTGGGCTTCTGAGCCTACATGAGTTGTAGGTCGGCTTGATAATAATTCCATAATCAAAATAAATTCATATCTCCATGAATACTTATCGGAATTGGATGATCTTTATATCAATCCTACACCTCTCGACGAGAGGAATCTAATAAAAATATTATTAGCCATGAATAAGATGACCCACATGAAGTTTTGCCCTGGTTGCCAATTTTAACATGTAACGATGTGTCTTGGAACTTTCACTTAATTCAGAAGCCTCTGAACAGGCCAGCACGTTTTCACACATGTATTGTATTTGTTGTAAGACTGATCTTTAACACTTGTAATGCATGTTTCTTTAACAATGTGTTCTACATCTGAATTGATTCATTTGTTGTAATGCATAATCTATTAATGGAAATGTGTTGTATATGTTGTTAATGCTATCCCGTCCGTGTCGACTGCTCTATCGGACATCAAACAAACCTTTCACATGAACCTTGCTATAACAACCGTTGCACTCGTCTCAGACTGATCCGCAAGTGTTGTGCATGTTATCTTACCTTGTATGTTGTGACTGCCGCATCCGAGTGGACTGCTCTGCCGGAAGCTATGTATGTCCTTTGTGTTGTGTGTTCCTAGCCGAGTTCGGACTGATCCCTTTCAACCTGGAACTCACTTTCACCTTTTCCCCCTCACAGTGAAAGAACCATTGACACAAGTACACTTACACTCACCAAGCATGCGAGCCTCACTTCTCGAAGATAAAGCGAACCACTCTCCTATGCTCACAAGCAAGAGTTGAGGAAAATCCTTAAGACAATGGCAACTGGGCCATCATACCAGATGGGACTCTCACACCAAACGATGCGAGGTCTAGTTGGGACTTCATACCAGAGTGATCCCCTGAATGTTTGTGGGTCCAGCACTGTCAACATTTCTAGCGCTAGAAGGAGGGCAGCCAGTTGTACATGGCTGAAATTCCCCTCACACTCATTCAACAAACATCTGGTCAAGGTAGTAACTCGCACTCTCTCTCACCTACACGACTCAGTGGTTGGTTACTCCTCACCTCCTAGTATTAAGCACGAGACTCAAATCAACACCTTCGCTCCGTTCGCCCCATCACTCACTAGTTCGCGAAAGCAGTCGGACTGATCCTAGAGAGACAACATCTTCCACATGTAGCGAGGAAGCCAAAGGCCAATCCTACGAGTGTTGTTGTATCGTCAGTGGAAGAAGCAACCCTTGCCACACTTGAAGGTCTAGGAGAAGCTATCGAAGACGAAAAGAAATCTCCCATCCTCCAGCAAAGTGAACAAGGCACTCTTGTCGTCTCGGGATCAGACTTGGGTATAGGAGGCAGAGGGGAAGGCAGTAGACGAGGCAGAGGCGGAGATGGACCAACGGACTTAGAGTCGGACACATCAGACTCCGAAGGAGAGGAAGAGTACAAAGAGGACGAAGAGATGGCTGACCCAAATCTTGAATGGATGACTCAGGGACCATTGGCTCTCCCGGCTGTTCTACACAAGATGCTGAAGCGAGCAAAGAGAATGAACATCAAGTTTAACCCTAACAGTGCGGTGAAGGTGGAAGACCACTTAGACAACTTCTACCTACAGCTGCAGACCCTTGAGGTACGTTATGACGATGTAGCATGTAGATTGTTTCCATGTACCTTGGACAGCCAGGCAACTGCTTGGTATCACAGCCTTCCACCCAACTCTATACAGAACTGGGGTTCTTTCAAACGTATGTTCCTTGAAAAGTTTGTTGATGACAAGACCCCAGCCATGCTACTCAAAGAATTGGGAAGCCTCAAGATGGAGGGAAAAGAGAAAGTGAGTGATTTCAATCAGAGGTTCACGCATATACTGAATAGGTTCCCAGCAAACACTAAGCCTCATGACTCCATCACCACTGATTACTACACGTCTGCACTGCCAACTAGCATTGCGCAGTTTGTCAAGCAAGCTGCAAGACCAACACTATTGGAAAACTGTGAAGAGGCTATCAGTGTTGAGAAAGACCTGCGTGTAGTTGGAGTCATCAAGGATGATCAATCGACAAAGGACTCCAAGGATGCAAGCAGGCAGTCCCAAGAAACGACGAGCAAGGGTAGAGACAAGGAAGCAACTGACATTGAGACCCTCGTCTTGTCAAGAGCTTGTTCACTGAAATGTCCAGGCTCAAACAATGCAGATCGGACACATTTGCAAGTAGTCACCCACCCAGACAGAGACAGGCAAGCAGTTCATCAACTGGCTCATCAAGCAACGACCAGTTCATTCCAAAAACTGTGCAGAAGCCTGTGTTCCAGCTCGAACAGTGTGCAGATCTGAAATTCTGTTCTTTCCACGAAGAACATCATCCTGAGAACTCTTGCCCGGGCTGGAAGCAAGTCACAAATACTTTTTATAGTCATACACTCGAGGCGAGAAGCGATATGCAGGAGCAACCGGAAGACACGTATAACGATGCAGAGGTTGCACCTGATGAGCCATCAAGCTCTGAGCATGTGGTGAACACATATCAGTGCTCGCAAACAATGGCAAAGACGAACACCGAGAAGCAGCCCCGGAAGCAAACTGACCATTACAGTCTTAGAAGTAAAGGGGCTCCCCCCACACTTGAGGAGATGCAACAAAAGGTCAGACTGCTGATAAGGAAGACCGATCCACCGGCTGCCTTGAAGCAACAAACAAAAAATAAGTCCGGAAAGACTACGGCGGGTCAGAGTACGTCCATGAGTAGCAAATTGCAAAACACTCCGCCGAACAACACGAACACCCGTTCCACCCCGGACACCTCGGTGAGTCTACCACCTCTGGATTATAACATTGTTGATGACATGAAGAAAACTCGAGCAAACATCAGTTTGTTTGAGTTGGCTAAGATCCAGAGTCAGCGAGATATCCTGTTGTGCGCTTTGGGACAGACATCGACAGACAACGTAGCCTCTACAAGCAAGGCAGCAAGCACCCCTCCTAGAGCACTTTCAACTGTGCTCAATACACTCCGGATGGAAGAAGCAAACTCAGGTTGCCCTCCATTCCTACTATCTTTTGAAGTCTTCAACTACAATGTTCACAACTGCTTGGTTGATTCCGGCGCAGCAGCCAATGTCATGCCACTCTCCATTGCTAAGAGGATCAATGCACAATGGAGCAAAACATCCACAAGAATCATCCAACTTGATAGAACATCCGTACCAGCCATTGGTGAACTACGTGACATGATCATCTGACTATCCCATGACTGTCGAGTCCACCAATGCATCAATATAGTGGTCGTGGACATTCCGGAAGCATATGGTCTATTACTCAGTAGGGACTGGTCCAGCAAGTTGGATGGATATTTTTCTACAAACTAGTCCCACATGTGGCTTCCATACAAGGGCAAGTGCAACCAAATCTGGGTAGAATCTGAGAGGTACATGAAGCATAATGTCACTCCCATCAATGGCGAGAATGAACCATTGGCTCTCGCAGAACTCATGTTCGGCAACTGCCTCCTTGAAACAATGTTGGGGTGTTATCTTGCACGGCCAGCTCCAACCCCACCAGACACACAGTTGGGACTCCTTCCTTGCCCAACTGATGGTAATGAAACTTGTACAGCACATTGTACCAATAGTAGCAGTAGTAGCAGTGACAGCAATAGCAGCAGTACTAGCACATCAAGCGGTTCATGTATAAATGAGTTGTGGACTTTGTACTTCGATGGATCAAAGACACAGGACGGCTCAGGAGTCAGGTGTGTTCTGATCGACCCTTGCAACAGGAAGCATCTGGTGTCAAGCCGCTTGGAGTTTGAGTGCATGAACAATGTAGCAGAATATGAAGCACTCGTATTGGGCTTGCAGAAAGCCATCAACCTCAATGTGGTCATGCTTAAAGTGGTAGGTGATTCAGAGATAGTGGTACGGCAGGTACGTGACACCATTCATTGTTTATCACCACATCTAAAAAACTACCAAGAAGAGGTATGGCAACTAATCTCAAACTTCCAAGCGTTTAATATCATTGTTGTGCCACGTACGCGTAATGCAGCTGCCAATGCATTAGCAAATGCAGCCTCAAGAATGTCACCGATTAGGGATAGATTTACTATTGAAATTTTGTACAAGCCATCTATCCCGGATAACATAACTAACTTACGCGTGTTTAATGATGATCAACAGATACTACATTTTATGGCCAACGCTGACATTTTCAAAGATGCAGCAATAGATGACGACGAGCACGAGCGCTCTCTGCAAGCAGGAGCTGATGACATGAAAGGCCACATTATCACAAAAGGTGTGGTATCACTAGAAAAGCTATATGACTTGCAAGAGCGGTTCCAAGGGCCAAGGAACAACAAGACCCATAGTTCCACCATGAGGCACAAACTGATAAACCTGGGAACAGAAAAGGATCTGAAATTTGTCAACCTTGGTACATGTTGTACACAGCAAGAACGGCAAGCCTTCATCTGCTTGTTCAAACAGTACCGAGATGTGTTCGCATGGACGTATGATGATTTGAAAACTTATGACACATAGATCATCCAACATATCATCCCAATCAAGGAAGGGGTCAAGCCATATCAACAAAAGCTGAGAAAAGTACATCCGTCACTTGAACCCCTCATACAGAAAGAGCTTACTAAATTGTTGGATGCATGGATCATATACAAAGTTCGTCATTCCACTTGGGTCTCTAACCTTGTGCCTGTATGAAAGAAGTCCGGGGAAATCTGCTTGTGTGTTGATTTTCGGAACGTTAACCGCACCTCGGACAAAGATAACTACCCCGTGCCGTTTATGGACCATATCTTGCAAACAGTATCTGGGGCACAGATGTTCTCTCTCCTTGACAGTTTTTCAGGATACAATCAGGTTCTGGTAGCAGAACCTGATAGACTCAAAACTACTTTCCATACCAAGTGGGGTACGTTCACTTATAGATGGATGCCATTTGGGCTTGTAAACGCAGGCGCAACATTTCAGTGTGCTATGGACATCGCCTTTTGCGGACTCATTGGGCAAAGTGTGGTGGTATACCTCGATGATGTGACTGTGTTCTCCCGAAGATGAGAAGACCACATACGCCATCTTAAGAAAAATTTTGAGCGATGTCGAAGATATGGGATTTCCTTGAACCCCAAAAAGAGCGTATTTGCCATGTCGGAGGGGAACCTCCTCGGACACATTGTTGCCAAGAGTGGTATCAAGGTGGATCCAGACCGGGTCCAAGCTATCACATGCATTCCTCACCCGGTCAACAAGAAAGCCATGCAGTCCTTCTTGGGCAAGATAAACTTCCTCCGGAAATTCATCTCGGATTATGCACAAATAGTCAAGCCCATGCAGGACATGATCAAGAAAGATGCAGTGTACACCTGGGGCAAGAAAGAAAAGCATGCATTCGCCCAGATTAAGCAAGCCATTGTCGAAGCGCCCGCACTGTACAACCCAGATTTCAAAAAGGATTTCCTGCTATACACCTTCGCTTCCGACAACTCGCTAGCTGCAGTGCTCACTCAGAAAGACGAAGCTAATGATGAACGTCCCATCTCTTTCATGAGTGCAAGCATGCAGGGACCAAAACTTAACTACCCCGCCATTGACAAACAAGCTTATGCAGTTTACAAGGCGGTGAAACACTTCAGGCCCTACTTGTTGAAAAACCATTGCATTGTCTTCGTTCCCCACCCAGCAATGCATACATTGCTGGTACAACAAGAGTTGGGAGAACGACGTGTGAACTGGATGATAGGTTTGCAAGAATATGATCTTGAAATCAAACCAGTACACATGATCAAGGACATGGGCTCTGCAGACTTGCCGATGAAGCATTACACGGCCGTGAGAGCGAAGAAGAGCTCGCTACTTTGGAGCAGGAGATTGAAATGTATGAAATAAGGCGAGCAGCCCCCACGAAAAACGGAACCTCTTGGTACACAGATATACACCGGTACCTTGAGCATGGCACCATACCCTCTCACTTTTCTATCAGACAAAAGAGGGAATTACACTTGAAAGCCTTAGCATACCAGTCAGTGCACAGAGTGCTTTACAGAAAGCACAGTAATGGAGTTTTTCTCAGGTGCCTGGAGGCATAGGAATCAGAGAAGGTACTTCAAGATCTGCATGACGGACCCGCCGAGGGTCACTTTGCAGGGAATACCACAGCACACAAGGTTATGCGAGCCAGTTTTTACTGGCCCACATTATTCAAGGATGCGCATGCCTATGCCCAGAAATGCCAAGTCTATCAGCGGTGTGCCAGCAAAACACGAAGATCAACAGCGCCACTACACCCCGTTGCAGTGACTGAACCATTGCAACAGTGGGGCCTGGACATTATTGGGGAATTTTTTCCTCATTCGTCAAAGCAACACCGCTATATCCTAACAGCAACTGACTACTTCACGCGGTGGACAGAGGCAGTTCCGCTCAAACAAGTGAATGACCAAGAGGTCATCAGTTTCCTCCAGCAGAATATCATCTCACGCTTCGACATTCCGGTATCACTTGTTTTTTATAAAGCAACTTATTTTTCGTCTTTGAAAGCCAGTTGTACTCAAGGATATACTGCATAATAATATAACCCTCAGAATTGTTGCACCAGTTTTCCCGCATTGGGTTTTTTTGAGGACGAGTTGTCCAAAAATAACGGTGTCACTTATGTGTTTGCTTTCTTTCAGTTGTTGATCTATAGATGGTTGAGACTATATTGTGTTTATTTCGTTATTTATATGTTTACATAACTTGTTCGTAATTAACAAGGAGAAGAAATAAACTAGAAGAATACAGATTAAATTTCTAACGGATAGACTTAGAAATTTCAACATGGTATCAGAGCGTAGTTGCAGATCACAGGAGAGCTGAAGGCATCAGCTCAAGCAGAGCATTTGCAGTAGAAACAACTGTCCCGAGTGACAGAAGTTGTTCCTTGCAGAAAGTGACAGAAGAAGGGTTGACGCAAAGGGACTGCGTCATCAGCCCGGGCCAAAGAGAGGCCAGTACAGAGGTTGAGGAGGGAAAAAAAGGGCTCACGCAGAGACCAGGACGGTTGATGCAGTTGGCTGCGGGAGCATTTTTTTGCCAGTGATGGGATTGCGCAGAGCCTAGAAGCTCAATCCTTCAGTTGCTGGGGCATAGGAAGCTGTGGGCAGTTTGCAGGAGTGAAGCTGGTGGGGTACTATGGGCAGAACAGTACCTAACAGGGAAAAACCAAGGTAGAGGAAGTCGCTACCAAGGCAAATTTCTAGCCAAGGAATCCGGATCAATGTTGCAGGTGCACAGAAGATCGGAGAGGTGCGACTTGACGATTGGTAGGAGGATTTCCAAAAGGGAAATCAAGACTCAGAGGGAGTCTAGCAGAGAACTTCCAGGCAAGAAGTAGAGAGACTCAATAGGAGTCGAATAGAGAACTTCCAGAGGGAAGTAGAGAGACTCGGAGGAATCGAAAGGAAGAGCAAAGAGATGGCCATGAATGGGCTGAAGGATCAGGACAGGCTAGACGAGGCGTCCAACTTTGTGGTCTGGAAGGCCAGGATCCTGTCCATTCTAGATAGACATTGCATCAAGGCCTTCGCCTTGAGAACAATGGCTATCCTAGTTGACCCGGTTGATAATGAGAAGTACGAGGAGGCAATGGCCAAGGCGAAATGCATCATCCTTGATGGGGTCAAGGATCATGTGATCCAACATATTGCCAAGAAGGATACGGCAAAGGAAATGTGGGACACCTTGAAGACGTTGTACCAGCATACTTCCGTGCAGAGGAAGATGTTACTTGAGAATTAGCTGTGGTCATACCAGATGCAGAAGGGGGAGCAGATAGATCACTTCCTCGGTCGGTTGAAGGAGATCCGGGACCAACTGACTTCCATAGGGGCCACGCCAGATCAAGAGATGTTGGTGAGGACCGCTCTAAACACAGTCTCTGAGGAGTGGGAGACATTTGTCCAGAGCATTCGAGGCAGGGCGGATCTTCCAGATTGGGAAGAATTGTGGACTGTTCCTCGCCAAGAGGAGATCAGACGAGTGAGCAAGACAAGAAGTAGCAGCAAAGGAGTCTGGATCAAGAAGGAAGAGGAAGAGAATGCAACTCTAGCATCTGCAGGGAAGCAGGAGAAGAGGAAGAAAAAGGACCTCTCCAAGGTCAAGTGCTTCAACTGTGGGGAACTTGGTCATAATGCGAACTACTGTTCGAGGAAGAAGAACAAGGGAGAGGCGTTTGACTCCAAGGCAATGCTAGCAAAGGTGGAAAAGGAGGTAGAGGAGGATGACGATTGTGCCATGAGTGCTCATGTACCTCTAGAGAAGAGGTGGGGAGACATCAAGCTGTAGTCAGGAAGACTACAGGCGATGAGGGGCAAGATCCTTGAGGTACCCAACCTCTTGGATTATACCTTGCTACGGGGGCCCCAAAGAGAGTGTAGCAGGACCGGTGGATGTCGGTAAAGAGGGATGCAGACGAAGCAGCAGAGAGTGCTACAGTGCAGGAGTCCCCGGGCAGCGCGAGGCTAGCAAGCTGCAGCAGTGCGAGATGCATGGAGAGTGTTGCAACAGTGCAAAATGGCACACAGAGGTTTGCAGCGGTGTGAGATGTAGGGAGTTGTTGCAGCAGCGCAGAGGCCATAAAGGGAGTACTTGATAGCGGCAGAGAGAGCTTAAGCATTGAGAGTGTTTCTAGCCTGATAGGGATGTCAGAAGTTAGGTGGATCAGTTACTTCTCAGTAACTAAGTTGCAGTGCAGTAGCAGTTCGTAGTACCACAATGTAGCATGATGAGAGGGGGTTGTAGTGCAGATGTATTGCTGGGAGAAAGGACCAGCAACAACACAGATGCAAAGGGAGTTGTAGTACGGATGCAGCAGTGGCAGTGGCAGGGCCATGGGCAGCAATACAGGATGCAGCAATGCAGAGGATGTTCGGTGGGGAGGCCTAGCATCAGCACAGGTACCGGTGCCGTATAATCAAAGTGATGCTCAGTATGGAGTATTAGTAATGCACAGTCCTCGCTAATAGGGAGTGTTGATTTGTGGTAGAATCAGATGTGCTCTAGCCATGAAAATTGGTGGAGAGGCTAAAGCACATGAGATCTCCAAGACCCAGAAATGGTTTGGGCAAATTCTAACCAATTTGGGAGATATTAAAATAATTAATATTTTTAATGGAGTTCCTAAGTCTAAACTTAGGAAAAATAAAATATTAATGGGTATTAATATAAAACTGGGTTAGAAGGTTCCAAAAGTCATGGATCAAGCCAAATCTAATCTTAGTCATTGATTAGAGATGTAATCTCGGCCATTGAAGGAACAACAGGAAAAGTATAAGAGGAGGCTTGAGGGTCAGTTGGAAGACACACCAGAGTGATCAGACATTCGATTTACTAGAGCGGGGTTTACTAAGTAAAGTCGAATCAGTGATCAGCAGCGAGGGGCAATGAGTACTGGACAAAGAGGTAGAGATAGTGCCGAGAGACCAGCACAGAGGCAGAGAAGCAGACGTAGAAGCCAGAGCAGGCCACGCAGAGCTCAGCAGAGATAGCGCAGAGGCCGGAGGGCGCATATGCGTCATCCACGCAGAGGGCAGCAGGAGTGACACAGAGGGTCCCAAAGGCTGCACAGTGCCTTAGAGGGCTGACGCAGAAGGGTCTGAGGCTGACGCAGTGCTTCAATGTTGTTGGAGAGGGTTTCATGGGGCAGGTTTTCTAAATACCTGCTTTCAAATAGAGAGGTATTACTGCTAGTTATTTTTCTCTGTCGGGTGAGCCAGTTTGGCACCTAGTTGTACTCAAGGATATACTGCATAATAATATAACCCTCAGAATTGTTGCACCGGTTTTCCTGCATTGGGTTTTTCAGGGGACGAGTTGTCCAAAAATAACGTTGTCACTTGTGTGTTTGCTTTCTTTCAGCTATTGATCTGTAGATGGTTGAGACTGTATTGTGTTTATTTCGTTATTTATATGTTTAAATAACTTGTTCGTAATTAACAAGGAAAAGAAATAAACCAGAAGAATATAGATTAAATTTCTAATGGATAGACTTAGAAACTTCAACACCATGTTGAAGAATCTAGGGCAAGTGGGATTAATGTGATTCTTCTAGACATGATAACAATTTGTAAAGTGCTTTTACAATTTATCTTAGCTTGATCTTCTTCTTATTATTATTGTGTGTTTCATCAAACTGCTACCAAAATAAAGAGACAAGAACACAAGATGTTTGGCTTTCTTCCAGGGCCAAAACCTCTCCCTCTTGGAGAGGAAACCCTGCACAAAATTCTTCTTATAGAGATTCTAATTGACAAACACCAAGACCTTGACCCTTGAGCCATTATTCCACTCCATGACCAAGAAAGCAATCCTCTTCTTTGTCATTGCTGAGATCATCATCATTGCTCCACCATTGAGGCCATCACTATTGCACCACAGAGATCTTCATTATTGTTGCACCATGATCGCACCTTCATTGAGATCTTCAACACTGCTACACCAATGCTACATCTTCACTGAGGTCTTTGTTATAACAATGAGATCTTCATTCTGAGGTATATATATGATAGCTGAACTGAGTTTTTCATCATGATTGCAACTATGTCGAGGTCATGACTATGTTTAGGATGTATGCCACATCGAGATCCTCCTCATGAGACTATAACTATGTAACTATGAGATTGTTGATTTGGGGTAGCATCGGATGTGCTCCAACCATGAAATTTGGTGGAGAGGTTGGGGCACATGAGATCTCCAATACCCAAAAAGGGTTTGGGAAGATTCTAAACAGATCAAGAGATATTAAAATAATTAATATTTTTAATGGAGTCCCAAAGTCTAAACTTAGGGAAAATAAAATATTGATGTGTATTAATATGAATCTGTGTTAGAATGGTCCAAAAAACATAGATCAAGCCAGATCTAATCTTAGCTATTGATTAGGGACTTAATCTCGGCCGTTGATATGTCAACAGGAAAAGTATAAGAGAAGGCTTGAGGGTCACTTGGAGAAAACACCAAATTGATCAGTCATTCTATTCTCTAGAGTGGGGTTTGCTAAGAGAGATAGAATCAATGATCGGGATAGCAGCTGAGGGGCATCGAGTACAGAGAAACAAAGAAGGCAAAGATTGTGTCAGGAGAGTGACGCAGAGCCAGCAAGGGCTCACGTAGGGCCACACAGAGGTAGCCAAGTGTTGCGCAGAGCACCAGAGAGGCCAGCGTGTCTGACGCAGAGGCCTAGAAAGCTGGCACAGGGCCTCTTGGGGCTAACGCAAGCCAAAAAAGGCTGACGCAGGGCTAGCGTGGGACAGAGGGGCTGACGCAATCCAGATTGGGCAGACGCTGGGGTTGCAGACCAGTTTTGTGTTGAGGAGCTGCCGGAAGGATTTTTTGAGGTTTCATCCAGGAGATTTCTCTCAAACTGTGAGGTATAGCTGCTAAGGAAATTCTCTGTTGGGTAGGCTAGTTTCGGCACCCAGATTATACTCTGATATTGCTTAATAAGGAAACCCTTAGATAGCTGCACTAGTTTTCTTGCATTGGGTTTTTCTGGGGACATTGGTCCAAAAATAATGGTGTCATGTGGTGTGTTTGTTCTTGTTTCTTTTAGTTGTTGAACTGTAATATGTTGAGCATGCACTGGTGTTTATTTTCAGTATTTACTTTCTAAATAACTTGTTAAAGAAAAAATAACAAGTAGGTAGGAATAAATCAAAAAAAGTGCATGAAGGGTTTCTAACTAAGGAAAATTAGAAACTTCAACAGAGATCACATGGATACTCCACATCACACATGACGTGTTAGGTATGTTGAGATAGAGATCATGATGTCCATCCGAGAAACATAGGACTATTGTCCTCATTTGAGATTCTGAGCCACTTCATTTATCCGAAATACTATCCCTCTGCACTTTATATGAGATGTCTGCACCCCTGTAGCTTGTTTGAGATTTCAAAGGTCCGAGATACTGTTTTCCTATAATGCGGATTACAGTCCTTGTTCTTCACCGAATCATCTCAAAAAAATGCGAGTTCCTACCCCTCTAAAGTTGCAGATATATCCGAAATTATCTGACTGTAATTCTAAACTTTACACGCCTATTTATAGTGGTTTGACCCTGAATTTGAGCCGACATGACCAAGTGAACTGTTGTGTCATTTATATGAGCCGACATGTCATCTTTTAGTTGTTTAATTCATTTTTGCAGGCCGACATGATGTTTTCTTCATCGTTTTGCTTGTAGTCTTCTTTGTTGAAGAATGGTGCTTGTCTTAGAAGGCTTCTTGAGACTAGGTTGACCCATGTACATTACATAAATGCTCATAAAGATCTCTTTAACGTAATCTTGACTCTTTGACTTTCCTAGACCTATGGAATGAGCAAGAAACTCATTCATATAATTATATAAAAATAATATTTCTTTTTCTTGATAAGTACAAAGGTCAAAATTACATTGACACATACCGAACCTAGTTACACTTTTCTTCAACACCTTCTTCATTGCCACCACGTGGAGGCCCACCG
The DNA here is from genome assembly GCA_031772625.1 of Pinus tabuliformis. NCBI lineage: Eukaryota > Viridiplantae > Streptophyta > Pinopsida > Pinales > Pinaceae > Pinus > Pinus tabuliformis. The sequence continues at coordinate 1,282,504,142 of CM062809.1, forward strand.
CCACATTCTCTTCGTGGTGGGAGGAGAGATTAGTAGATATATTCAAAATTTACTACTTTTGTCATAGATTAACCATTAGACTTGTAGGCTTGTTGTGAATTTGAACCTTTTTGTCTTGGCAGTGACCAAGTGGCCTATTTTGTAAGCATTATTATTTGAATTTTGGACATGACAAATGTTGATAGTTACTCACTTGCTAGATAATATGCTCTATATTTTATGTTTTATAATATGTTTAAATGGTTTATGTTTTATAATATGCTTAAATATTTTGATGTATGTTTGTAATTGCTAGAATATAGATGGTTGATGCTCAAATAATTAATCATTGATGTACAATGGAATCATGGATGTCATATCTATCTTGATTTATGTAAAAATATGCATGTTTTCATGTCTTCTACAACTAATTTGGTATTTGGGTTGTTTGTTTTCAATATAAATGCAAAAGAATATATATAGTAGACGCTTTTGAGATGCTTCGCTTCTTAGATTTTTGGAAAATGACACTTCCGCGCCCCCGCTTCCAAAAACGTCCCCGTTTCATCCCCGCTTCGTGCAACATTGGCCACTCTACCTTTCTAGCCTCTTTATCCCCCAACGTTGGCCTTCCTTGTCCTAGCATTGCCCTTCCTTGGTCATTTTCTTCCCTAATCTGCCCTAAACCCTCATCTGAATTTTTTAAGACTGATTCCTTGGTGGTTTTGCAGGTTTAAAGCCTTCAAAATTGTGATTTTCAAGTGGCATCTTCATCCAAAATTCTTGGGCCACTTGAACAAGTGCTTCTACAAGGCTTGAAGCCTAGGGTTTGACCTTTAAACCCTAGTTTTATCTTTGTTTTATTACAGCAGTCAAATCAATAATAATTAAGCCCTAAAATCACATGTTGAATGGTCAAAATCACTTACAATTGTAAAATCTAAATTTTCATGAGTTTTGGCCACTTGAGCATGTTAGATCTAGCCTAGACCTGGATTTATGTTTGCTGGAATTTTGTGTGTAAATTACTAAATCAAGACTACAATTTCTGAATCAAACACTTAAAGAGAGCTAAACAATTTGAATTTTCAGTTTTTGGCAAAATTTTACTATTTTTGGGGATTTTGGGCACTGTCATTAGCCTCATTAGCTTGCTGATCTGTGGTTTACATACTGCTGAAACAAACATATCAGATCTGAAATATCTCTGAAACTACATCTTAAAGAGGCCAGGTTGCCGATATTCTATTGAAGCCCCTAATAAAAGTCAAATTCTTGACTTTCCGAGAATGACTAGGAGTCGTGGAGAGACTCTCTCCTGAGGGTCTTGTATGATATGGACATTGAGCTCTAGGAGCTCCAGGAGGCCTGGGGGTACATCTTGGAGTAATGAGCAACCATAGGGTGAGTGGTTCAGCCTTCCCCTAGTGGTCTGTTATGTAGGCAGGATGAGTGGTTCATCCCAATGTTGTGAACATTGACATTGGGATAAAATCAGCAAGGGTCCAGAAAACAAAAAAATCGTGATTCCAAGATAAAATCGAGATGTTATCGAGATGTTCGCAACACTGGTTCATCCTTCTCCTGCTGAGACACAGTCATAGGGTGAGTGGTTCAGCCTTCCCCTAGTGATTTGTTGTGTATAGGGTGAGTGGTTCAGCCTTCCCCTGGGATACCCCTGGCGACATGTAGGCAGGATGAGTGGTTCATCCTTCTCCTGCTGAGACATCCTACCCATGCAGTCTGGGACTCATGGGAAGTACCTCTCATCTGGCCAATGAGTAGGGAAATGAGGATAGGGACCATAGTAGTACTGATGGACACATCGTGTTACTACCGTACTCCCTATGCTAGGATGATATTGATCTGGGATCAATTGGAACTGACTTTGGGTCAGTAAGAGTGATATAACTCACTCTCTTTTGGAACTAATTTCGGATCAGTAAGAGTGGTATGATACACTCTCTTTATTTGGAACTGATTTCGGATCAGTAAGAGTGGTATGACACACTCTCTTTATTTGGAATTGATTTCGGATCAATAAGAGTGGTATGAGACACTCTTTTATATGGGACTGACTTCAGGTCAGTAGAGGATGGTATGATACATTCTCAATCACTTCTTCTTCTTCATAGTTCAGCAGAGCAGAGCAGTGCAGGGCACTGATGGCAGAGATAGTACAGTCTGACAGATGGATTAGCAGATGGAGTTCTCCCTAGTTGAGAGGGAGTGTTAAAATTGGCAACTAGGGCCAAACTCCATGTGGGTCTTCTTGTTTATGGCCACTGATGTTTTCTTGGATTCCCCTCGTCAAGAGGTGTAGGATTGATCTAAAGATCATCCAATTCCGATAAGTATTCATGGAGATATGAATTTATTTGTGTTATGGGACAATTCGTCAAGGTCGGCTAGCAACCAAATTGCCCCCTCTCATCCTCAATGTAGCACTATAAATAAAGGTGACTTTCAAGTCATTTCACACACCTCTTGTGATCTATTCCTCTCCACTTGTCTTTGGGATTTGGTTGGAGGAGAGATCTTAAGATGATACGCTGCCCTAGAAGAAGCCCTAGACCATAACGTTGTCATGGAGGAGACCCAGTTTCTTATATACTGTCAAGGAGAAGCCCTAGATGTGGAGCTGAAAAGGTTTTCTAAGGAGACCTACGTTGCCCTAAATTATAGTCCATAAAGCCAACCTTAACGCTGTTATGGAGAAGCCACTTGATGCCCTAATACATTGTCTAATACGTAGCGAGAAGAGACACTTAAATGCAATCATGAACACAGCTAAAGGGAGATCCACAAAATCCCTAACTGCAATCCTAGAACACAGCTCTAACGCTGCTCTAAATGCGGTCATGGAATCATAGAAAAGATTGGGCAAAAACGCAGGTCTATGACTGACATCTAGACGTTGATTTAGGAGGGACATATTATGCCCTAGCCACAGAGAATAGGAGGGCTCATGATTGTATAATGGAGGCCTAAAAGACAGGCCCTAACGTATGTAAGAAGGCTTAATGCAGGCTTGAATAAGGGCACCTATGTGCAGTCCTAAGGAAAGTCATACATGTTGTTATAGTCTCGGTATATACTACAGACTTGGGTATAGAATCTCGATGACTAGGTGCAGTCATAGAAGGAGCTTAGACAACATGGATTTGACAGTTGTACAGCCTCAAGGATAAGTTGTTCAAGGGTCAAGATATTAGGATATTCCGACAAATAGGAAATAGTTAAATATAACTTGGTCTAGTGTAGAGTTAGGTAAAGTGTGTTTCTTTACTATGTACTTTTGTAACTTACAATCTGACGGTCACGATATGTAGTGATCCGACGGTTCATTCTCTCCTTGGTATTACCGACACTTGATATGTGGCTTAACACCCGATTGGTCCATGATCTCTATTTAAAGAGCATGGAGGGTCATTTGTAGGGTAACCATTCATGAGAGAAGCTTATGTAAATTTTCATTCTTTTATTAATAAATTGCTTGAAGTGGCCGCGTTGGCTCAAACCATGGACTGTTTCCCTCTTTGAGGGTTTTAACCACGTCAACAATACTGGTGTATTGATTTGTGATCTGTTTGTGAGCGGTGTCCTTTGGTGTTCTGTCTGAGGAACTTACCCTGTAAATTCCTACATGGTATCAAAGCTATTTGAGGGCCGCATCCGTTGGTGATCCAAATCTGAAGCCGGTAGAACTGCATCCGACTGTCGTTTCCTAGATCTACTGTTACTGACTGCTTTCGGGCCGAGAGGACTGCTCTATTGTGTTAGGAGCATTTGTTCCAATGAGGAAACCCTTTCATTTGACGTGAAAAGGTTTCTGGTAGCCCTAGCTATGTCATTTTTAAGATCTGGAGGTATACAATGTTTATTTGCAGTTTTTAGTTATTTTCTCTTTGTTTATTTCAGTTTATTTAGCTCTTCGTTTTTTTTATTACTGGATCTATACCTTTCATTTCTACGTATGCTCTTTTCCCCGCGACTCTGTGCAATCTAGGCAAATCAGAAACAAAAAGGAAGGATTTTTTTCATGTGTATGCTCTTTTCTGCCACGCCTTAGTGTGATCTCGGAAAATTAGAAACATTGAGGAAAATATTTAGTTTCCGGGTAAAGCTAACTTCAAGCCGTAAGGTTTTTTTTTTTGTATGTCAGTGTTGGGTTTTGTGTTTTTTATTTTGTAGGCAAAAAAGAGCTTTCTCAAGCAAGCATGCACCCCAAAGCTTCAGTGACAAAAAAAAAAAAAAAACCTTCCTCTTTTCCAAAAATTACTAACCTTTTAATCTAGCTCACTTGGTCCAAAGCTACTTTATGAGAATAGAGGTATTGAGTTCAAGTCTTTCTTTTTGTTGAGCTAATTAGATTAAGTTTGGAAATGGGGTGGATTTTTTTTTAAATATAACATTATCATTCATTTCTGCACATTCCCGCACTTCGTTGGCATCTTCAACAACTTTTCTTCAAAAAGCCATAACTTTTTCATCCGGAAGCCGTTTTCAGAGCCGTTTTTTTTAATCGGTCTAATTTTTCGAGATCTTTCCATTGGAACACTTAGTTTCAGCATCTATAGCTTCAGTTTCTATTAAAATGGAAAGTCCATGCCAAGTTATTCTTGAGAGCGCCAACTACTTCCAATGGTGGTTCTACATTGCGGATTTACTTAGAAGTAAAGGTCTTTACAGAATAGCCTCAGGCCAAGAAACCAAACCGAAAGATGAAGAGAAGGCAGCCAAATGGGAAAATAGGCAAGATCAAGCACGTGGGCTGATAGGGATGTCTATTTCTCCAGACCTTAGATTCCATATCGCAGAACTTGATACTCCTAATGAAGCAATGAAACAAATCACTAAAGTTTTTGCAATTAAAAATGAACTTAGAGCCCATCAACTCGAAAATGAGTTGCTTACATTGGACCCCATAATTTTTCTTCCATTGAAGATTTTTTGTCCAAGTTCAAGACCCTTAGACTTCTCTTGGAAGGTGTTAAGGTTAAGAAAGAAGATGCTAACCTTATCTATTCCATTCTTACTAAGTTGGGACCAACCTACTCTATGTTTGTTTCCACCTTCCATTCTACAAGAGAAGCCCTCATTTCTCAAGGACAAGACTACAAGTCCCCTTCCTTTGATGCCTTTTGTGATTCTTTAATAAGAGAACAAGAAAAACTCTTACATCTTGGTCTTCTTAATCTTGGAAACTCTTCTAAGAAAGCCTTAGCCGCCCAACAACAACCAAATTCAAAGAATCCTAAGAAGTCGTACCCTAAAAATAATGGTCCTAAACCAAACAAGGGCCCTAAGCCATTTCAGTCTCAAAATATAAGGCAAATAAAAACAAAGAGAAGAAGATTGATAGACATTGCCACTTTTGTAATCGAGATGGCCACTTAGAATCCAAATGCTTTAAGAAGATGGAAGCCTTGGAAGCAGCAATGAAGAAGCATAACATCCATTTGGAGCACTCAACAACTTCAACTTCATCTTCAGGAATAGCACTTTCTGCATGTGGTTGTCAAGCATCTCGGTCTGGACATGCACTAAATGTATCTTCTTCTTCTCATTCTCATGAGTGGCTTATTGATTCTGGAGCTTCTTATCACATGGCCAAAAACAAAGCCATGTTTTCTTCTTTAAGTGATTGTAACACCAAAAATATATATGTTGGTGATGATAGATCTCTTAGTGTTGTAAGGAATGGAACTGTTCATATAGACAATGGTCAATTCAATGATGTATTATGTGTGTCAGCCTTATCCTGCAACCTTCTATCTATATATCAGATAACTCATTCAGGTAAAGGTAAAATCGTTGAATTTTCACCTCACGATGTTGTAATTAAGGACCTAAGAGATCCTAGATAGATTTTAGCTACTGGCATTGCAGATGATTCTACAAGGTTGTATAAGTTTAACAACTTCGGGTCATCAAATATTCCCTTAGTATTTGTTGCTCATAATGATGAAGTGAGCAAACTTTGGCATAAGCGATTTGGTCACTTAAACTATCGCTCCCTTCAAAATCTATGTAAAGAAAATATGGTGACAGGTCTTCCAATGGTATTTTGTAGAGATGGTGTTTGTTCCGCATGTGTACTTGAAAAACATCATCAGGATAGTTTTGAAAAACATGCCTCTTGGCACGCCTCAGTGCCTTTACAGCTTGTGCATAGTGATTTATGTGGTCCACTTCCAGTTGTTTCATTCTCTGGCTACAAGTATTTCTTAACATTCATTGATGATTTCTCTAGACGCAGTTGGGTATACTTCTTAAAACTCAAGAGTGAAGTATTTAACATGTTCTTGGCCTTTAAGGCCTTTGTTGAAAAACAATCTGGACATCAAATTCTTAAGCTAAGATCTGATAATGGCGGAGAATATGTTAACAACAAATTCATCAACTTTTGCACTGAGAATGGCATTCAAATGCAACATATTGTTCCATATACTCCACAACAAAATGGTGTAGCTGAAAGGAAGAATCGCACCTTAAAGGAAATGGCTAATTGTATGCTTCAATCTAAAGGACTTAGTCTTATTTTTTGGGCAGAAGCAATTAACAGTGCAAATTACATAATAAATCGCACTCCTACTAAGCTTTTAAAGAATATCACTCCAGAAGAAGCATGGAGCTCAATTAAACCAGATGTAAGTCACTTTCGTGTTTTTGGAAGTGAAGCATGGGCCCATATTCCAGATGAGAAACATAAAGCTTTAGAACCTAAGAGTGAAAAATGTGTTTTTTGTTGGATATTCTGAAGATGTCAAAGGATACAGAATTATTCCACTTAAGTCCAAAAATGTTATCATTAGAAGAGATGTAAAGTTTGCTGAAAATATATCAGCCTAGAGCCTAGTTCGGCAGATGTGCCACCTCTCTCTATCCCTTCTACTTTTGAAAATATTTCTTCTTCAGATGATGACAGCGAGGATGACAATCCTCCCCCACCTTTTCAGGATCCTCCTTCAGCCACTCAGCTTCCAAAATGGGTCCGTGCTACTTGGGATGCAGCAGGTGCTCTTGCCGATGATCCTATAGATCAGCGACATACACGTTCTCATTTCAATAGAGCCTCTTCTTTACTAGCTCAAGCTTCAGCTAATTATGATCCTGACACCTTTGCAGAAGCTTCAGGCCATCTAGATTGGGACGCAGCTGTGAATGAAGAATATCGTTCATTATTGGTAAATGATACATGGGATCTTGTTCCCCTTCCAAAGGGACAAAAACTTGTTAGATGCAAATGGGTTTACAAAACCAGGTATGGACCAGATGGAAAAGTTGATAAACATAAAGCTCGTCTTGTTGCTAAGGGTTTTTCACAAGTTTAAGGCATTGACTATACTGAAACCTTCTCCCCTGTTGCCAAATTGAACTCTATCCGCCTTGTTTTTTCCCTTGCTACCTCTTTCAAATGGGAAGTCCATCAGATGGATGTTAAATCTGCCTTCTTGCATGGGGACTTGCATGAAGAAATCTATATGGAACAACCTACTGGCTTTACAGAAACAGACTCTAGCCTTGTATGTCAACTTAAGAAATCCCTTTATGGTCTCAAGCAAGCCCCTCGGGCTTGGTATGCCAATATGGATAGCTTTCTTTTAGAAACTAGAATTTCTAGGTGTCATTCTGACAATATTGTCTACACCAAGAAAGTGGGCAAGTCTCTTATCATTCTTGTTCTTTATGTTGATGATCTTATCCTTACTAGTAGTGATTCCAATCTTATAAACCATGTGAAGTCTTCCTTAAAAAGAAGTTTGAAATGACAGACTTAGGACACTTGCATTATTTCCTTGGTCTTCAAGTCTTGCAATCCAAAGAAGGTATTTCCCTTTCCCAGTCCAAGTATGCATGTGATCTTCTACGCCATTTTCAACAGCCCCTTCTCCCTTTCAGTCTGGAGCCAAACTTTCAGTCACTTGTACTTCCCCTAAAGTTGATGCTACCTTATACCGTCAACTTGTAGGAAAACTTTTGTATCTGACCCATACTCATCCTGACCTTTCCTTTGTTGTTGGCCTTATTGCTCGGTTTATGCAAAACCCACATGAAAGTCATTGGAAAGCAGCTAAAAGAATACTTCATTATGTTCGAGGTACAATTCAGTTTGGGATTCATTACAGTGCAGAAGCATCTCCTCTATTGGTTGGTTTCACTGATTCTGATTGGGCTGGTGACCCTGATGATCGGAAGTCTACTGCAGGTTATGTGTTCACTCTTGGTTCAGGACCTATTACATGGGCTTGCAAGAAACAAAGTGCCATTTCTCTTTCTTCAGCAGAAGCAGAGTATTGTGGTGCCATAGAAGCTAGTAAGAAAGCCTTGTGGCTTCATCAGATCCTGTCAGAGTTTGGCTTTCAGCAGCAGCATCCGACTACACTTTGGTGTGATAATCAAAGTGCCATTCAACTATGCAAAGATTCAGTCCAGCGTCAGCGCAACAAACACATTGAACTGCACATGCACTTCATCAGAAAGCTCATTCACGACCATGTTCTTGAAGTGCACTATTGTTCAACAAATGATCAAGCTGTAGACATCTTTACAAAGGCTCTCACAGAGGCGAAGTTTACTAAACTTTGATTTATGGTTGGAGTTCAGGAAGTTGTCACTAAGGGGGGATAGGCTCTAATGCCTCCTTCCTTCTCCTATTGTGTCATATTTGTACATCCTTCAATCCTATCCCAAGTTGTTCTTAAGGGGGCATGTTAAGATATTCCGACACATAGGAAATAGTTAAGTATAACTTGGTCTAGTGTAGAGTTAGGTAAAGTGCATTTCTTTACTATGTACTTTTGTAACTTACAATCTAACGATCATGATATGTAGTGATCCGACGGTTCATTCTCTCCTCGGTATTACCGACACTTGATCTGTGGCTTAACACCCGATTGGTCCATGATCTCTATTTAAAGAGCATGGAGGGTCATTTGTAGGGTAATCATTCATGAGAGAAGCTTATGTAAATTTTCATTCTTTTATTAATAAATTGCCTGAAGTGGCCGCGTTGGCTTAGGTCGTGGACTGTTTCCCTCTTTGAGGGTTTTAACCACGTCAACAATATTGGTGTATTGATCTGTCATCTATTTATGAGCGGTGTCCTTTGGTGTTATGTCTGAGGAACTTACCCTGTAAATTCCTACATAAGATATTTGGGTGTTGTGTGTAGACCTATCTTGCTACTGAGCTAGGCCATAGGCCATAGTCAGCAGCATAGAACTTTAAGGGTTGCACTAATCAATGGTAGTGTTGGAACCTCTCTTGGATCACTGTAGTCTTTGAGTTGTTGACTGTATCAAGGACTAACTTTAATACAACATGATGTAGGTGACATCAATGATGTTGAGAACAACTCAGTGATATTTGGGTGCAGCACCGAGACGATGAAGTATGCAGCATATACATGACAGTGAGGATGCGTGCTGCATCGTGCAGCATGGCGCAGCATGGTGCAGCACAGTGATGATGGGCATGGATGTATAGCAGCAACAAGAATGTATTGCAGCAGCATGATAATGATGTATTACAGTATGCATTTGGGTGCAGCATAGTGCAATGAAGGGTACAACATAGTGCAGCATGAAGGATGCAGCTTAATGATGATGAAGAGCAGCTTGATGGGTACAACATGATGATGAGGTACTACTCAGTGATGAGAGCAGCATAGTGATGAGAGCAGCACGGTGATTGGGTGCAGTACAGTGATGGGTGCAGCATGGTGATGGAGTCACCTTGGAGGATCAGTTGAAGCAGTATGCCTTCACCTGAGTTTTGATCAGCTACCTAATTATGTTATCTTCATGGTGAAGATATTTGCTCTTATCTTGTCAAGTCGAAGTGTTGACTTCTGATATATATGTATTATCTCTCTCTGCTAAACTATTGAAGAACATAAGAAGAATTGATCAAGGGTTTCCCCACATTGGGGTTTGTCCCTGGCTGGCACCACATCTTGTGTCCTCTTGTCTTAGCTTGTTTTCTACGATTTATGTTTATGTTCTATCTGCATTTTACTATCATGCTAAATGTGATCGCTAATCTGGAATTGATATTGAGCTAATATGGAAAAATTGAAGTAAATTGCGCTAAGCATAGAACATACCTAAACTTTAACACCATCTGATCACTCGGTTTCAAATTACCATAAGCAAGAATTGTGACTCCATTAAGGCACTGGTCTTATACTTAAAATCTAATCTAATCATTAATCTTGCTAAATTTAACCAAGTAACTAGGCCACTCATCCGCGTCTCCCAAACAAGTTGGTTTCCAACTTGTTTTCCTTCACCTCATTCCATTGGGACTACCCTCCATAGCCAGTTGTTGGGAGACATCTAGAACGGAGTGGGCAGGGATCAGAGTGATAGCGCCTACCCTGAGCGGTTGTTGCAGTGCCTGTACAATCTGGGCGACAACATGTTATGAAACCAGCTCACAAAAAGATAGAAAAGATAGATCAACGCCTTAGAATTCAGCCTCTTCGAGAGGGCAACCTCCTATACATTACATAAATGAGCAATTCTTCAATGATTCAAATGACAAAACCTCCTTTCTATATATAGGAGTTTATGGAGTCACAATATAACCCAGCCGACCTAACAGTAATAATATAAAGCCACAAAAATAACAATAGAGGGATTCTATGGGGCACAGTAATAAAAATATGGGGACAATAGGGGCTCAACAATATTAATAAGGGATACAACTACAATAGTAATGGGGTAATCACTAGTATTATAGGGACCTAACATGCCCCTCTCTTTCAAAAAAGTGTTGTCCTCAACGCTTGACTAGTTCTAGATGCTTCTGTATAAAATTCTCATCCTCCCATGTGGAATCTTCAGTAGATAAGTTCTTCCACTTGATGAGATACTCCGAAATTGATCGATTTCGTAGCTGTCGAGTTCTTGTTTCTGTGACTGCTTCCGGTTCTAATATAATTTTTCCTTCCTCGTCAAGTTTTGGCAATATTGTTTGAACTGGTAGCTTGTCGCCTATAATCTTCTCTAAACATGAAACATGGAAAACTGGGTGCACTCGAGACGCTGCAAGAAGCTCCAATTTGTATGCTATAGTACCAATCTTTTGCAACACCTTGTACGGACCATAATACTTTGGCGATAATTTATTATCCTTCTTAGCTTGCTTGAGGGACATTTGTTTATATGGTTGTAGCCATAGGAATACCCAATCACCTACATCAAAACTTCTTTCGCTGCGATGTTGATTTGCCTGTTGTTTCATTCTATTCTGTGCCAACATGAGGTTATCCTTTAAGAGTTAGAGGACTTGTTGTTGATGTTCGATGTGATGTTCCATTGCTTGAACCTTAGAATTTTCTCTTAAATATGATGTGATGGATGGTGGCGGATATCCATAAAGTGCCATAAATGGGGTCATTTTTGCTGTTGTATGGAAGGAAGTGTTATACCACCATTCAGCTAGAGGCAACCATTTGACCCATTGTATCTATTTATCAGAGACAAAGCAACGAAGATATCCTTCCAAACATTTGTTTACTATCTCAGTTTGCCCATCAGATTGAGGATGATAAGATGAGCTATCAGCTAACTGAGTACCAAGACAAGAAAATAATTTTGTCCAAAAATTTCCAGTGAAAATGGGATCTCTGTCACTTACAATAATCTTTGGGTTTCCATGTAGCTTTTGAATTGTTTCCATAAATGCAGTAGAAATTGTATTGGCTCTAAATGGATGTGATAATGCACAAAGTGTGCATACTTGGTAAGTCTGTCAACTACCACCATGATGACACTCCTTCCCTCAGACTTGGGTAAACCTGTGATAAAATCCATTGAAACCTCCTCCCAATGCTGGCTTGGAATGGATAAGGTTGTAATAGACCCGGGGTCTTAATTGTTTCAACTTTATTTTGTTGGCAAACCAAACATTCTGCCACAAACTTTTGAATATCCGATTTAAGGCCATCCCAAAAAAATTCCTTCTTAACCCTGTGGTAAGTTTTTAAAAATCCTGAGTGCCCTCCTAAGGGAGAAGTGTGCAATTCCATAAGAATTTTTTGTTTCAGTTGCGAATTCTTACAGAGGTATAAGCAATCTTTGTACCATAACGAATCATTTTGCCAACTAAATGTATCAGATGTACTAGAATCTTGTTGTAACTTTCGAATAAGTGCCCATACTTCTTCATCATTCTTCCATTCCTCCCTTGCTTCGTTTATCCAATTTGGTTGGATAATAGAAATGGCACACAACAATGCTTCCACATCCTCATCCTTTCTTGAGAGTGCATCTGCCAACACATTTTGCTTCCCTTTTTTGTAGATGACTTCAAAGTCATAACCCAACATCTTTGTGACCCACTTTTGTTGCTCTTCAGAGGATAATCTTTGTTCTAAAAAGTATTTAAAGCTATCATGATCCGTTTTTACCTTGAAGTGTCTTCCCATTAGGTAGGGTCGCCATTTCTTAAGTGCATGTAGTATTGCCAACATTTCCTTTTCATAAATAGCTTTGTGTAAAAACTTTCCCTTGATTGGACGACTTTCAAAAGCAATGGGTCTTTCATCTTGCATTAAAACAGCACCAATTCCATTTCCTGAAGCATCACATTCCACAATAAAGGGGTGAAGTCTGGTGTAGCTAAGACCAGTGCTTGGCACATTGCCTCTTTAAGATGTTCGAAGGCCTTTGTTGCTTCTAGAGTCCATGAAAATGCATCTTTCTTCAATAATTTTGTTAGAGGTGCTACTATTCTCCCATAATTCTTAACAAACTTGCGATAATACCTGTCAACCCGAGAAGTCCTCGCAGATGCTTTATGGATGTGGGGATTTTCCATTCCTTAATGGCTTTAATTTTGCTAGGGTCTACCTTAACTCCTTCATGAGATAGAATATGACCTAGATATTCCACCTCTTGTACTCCAAAGAAACATTTGGATCTTTTTGCATATAATTGTTTCTCCTCCAATAGTTGTAGCACCCTGTCAACATGTTCAACATGATCTTTCCAAGACTTGTTGTAGATTAGTATATCATCAAAAAATACTAACACAAATTTTCGAATGAAGGGTTTGAAAATGGAATTCATCAAACCTTGAAATGTAGAAGGTGCATTGGTAAGGCCAAAAGGCATGACCAAAAATTCATAATGACCCTCATGAGTTCTAAATGTTGTTTTCGAAATGTCTTCATGTAACGACCCTGATAAATTGATCCATTATATAAAGTTTTAAACCTTATAATAAGACCAAATGTGATGAAATTCAAACAATAAATGTGTTAAGTTTTTATAAATAAAATTTAAATTTATAACATATATAAGTTAAACTTTATAAAAAGTATAATTAAACCCTTATAATATATATATATTTAATTTACAAAATACATAATTGACCTTATAACATAAATCTTATATACTACATAATTGACCTTATAACATAAATCTTATATACTACATAATTGACCTTATAACATAAATCTTATATACTATATAATGGACCTTATAATATAAATCTTATATATTATATAATGGAACTTATGATATAAATTGATAACTTAAATGTTATAAAGATCTGGCTGAACTTATAAATACGTAGGCAGCGTACAAACACAACCTCATTAAAGGGTCCATTAATCAGAAGCGCGTTCCACCTACTGAGAAGTTATAACAGAGCGTAAAGGTCAGTAGAAAATATCGGAGAGCCTTCAATGCGTGAAAGGCGGTGGCTGCAGGGAGGAGGGCGGCCACCGCCAGAACCGTCAATAAAAGCAGAGGCCTGATCCGAGAGAAGGGGGGGGGGCAAAACCAGGAGCAGAAATTCACCAGGAGAAAACCAGGAGGAAGATAACTATCCATTGGAAAAGCTTTAAGGGTCTGAGGTTCTGGGCACGGAGGGACAGAGAGCTTCTGTTGTGAAGTTCTCTGGATTGAGCAGCTAGGTTTGCTCAATCTGGCTGGGTGGTATTGGTCTCCCGGAATCTGGATCCAATAATCACGACACCACCAGCACGATCAGCAGCACCAATAGAATCAGCCGCATCAGCAGCAGTTGAGGTAAGTACAAATTGATTCTTCAGGCTTCTGTATTTCAGATTTTAAATTCTGTGCGAAAAGTTATTTCAGATTTTAGTTACTGTTGGTGTTTGTTCACTACACTTCAGTCTTCATTCTGATTTGATGATATCCTGAACGAAGATCCAACTTGGTGAAGTAAATTGATCCATGCAATTCATCCAGTAATTCATCAATGACAGGAATGGGAAACTTATCTTTAATAGTGAGCTTGTTGAGCTCCCTATAATCCGGACACATGCGCCATGATCCATCCTTCTTGTGCACCAATACTACTGGAGCAAAGAAAGAACTTTGACTAGGTTGAATTATACCAGCCTCTAGCATTTCTACAACCATACATTCAATTTCACTCTTTTGGGCATAGGGATATCTGTACAGCCTGATGTTTGGAGGAACACTTCCTGGAATAAAATGAATAGCATGATCATGATCACGAATAGGTGGGAGACTTTTGGGAGTCTCAAATACCTTCAAATGATTGTCCAAGACTTTTTGGAGATCTGGAGAAATAGATGATTCTGATGTGGAAACATCTAGCGAACATAATTGAGCAATTACACCTCTTTGTTCCTTTTTTAGAAGCTTTGTCATACTGTTAGAGATGATTATCTTTCCCAGTTTCCCTCCAATACCCCTTAATTCAACTTCCTTTCCTTCAGCAGAAAATTTCATGAAAAGTTCTTGAAAATTAAAAGCTATTGTACCCAAGGATTGTAGCCATTGGACTCCTAGTACAACATCAGCGCCTCCCATTGGAATGGAAAGCATTGGGCTAGTCAATACATATTCTCCCATGGATAGCTTGATATTATGGCACTTTCCAGAGCAATTTATCGTTCCTCCATTTGCAATCATCACTTGACACTCTGGTGCTGGATATAGGAAGCAATTCAATTCTTTTGCTAACAATGAATAAAATTGTGGGTACTTCTTGAATCAATCAACACTATTACCTTTTTCTTCTTGATTTGTCCTTCTATCTTGATGGTTTGAGGAGTGGTAATTCCAGCCAATGCATTACAAGATATGGTCGGATTCATTTCTTCTTTATCTAGGCTTTGTTCCTGGAGTATATCCTCTTCCTTTGACCTTTCTTGCTCCTTTTCTTTTTCCTCTTCACAATCTATGTAAAATAATTTCTTCTCAGCACACTTATGACCTTTAGTGTGTTTGCTATCACAACTGTAACAAAGCCCTTTTGCTCTTTTTTTTTTCCAATTGTTGTGGTGTCAACCTTATAGGTTGTGGAAGGTTAGGGGTAACAACACTTCCATCTTTATAGTTGTGACTGGTATGCTTCCTGGTTGCCATAATTTTGCTTTCCATTTTTCTTGCTAACCTGAATGCCTTCTCTAATGAATCAGGTTCCCAAAGGCAGACATCATGTTGGATATTATCCTTTAAAGTCCCTATGAACACATCAATCCTATGCTCCTCTGGAATATTTTTTACCCTTATGTTCAACTTTTGGAACTCCTCAATATGCTCCATTATTGAACCTTTTTGTTTGAGACATATCAATTGGCTAAAAAAAGTGTTGCTTTTTGTATCCTCATAATTTGCGGTCAATTCTTCCGTAAAAATTGCCCAAGTGATAATTTGTTTACGAGAGCAAAGCCATTGATACCATACAAATTGATTTGGTTCCAAATATAAAGTTGCAATACGTACCTTTTGTGTGTTTTGCACATTATTGAGATCGAAAAATTGCTCCATCTGTAATATCCATGTTGCGGGATCCTTGCCATCAAACTTCCTCATATCGATTTTTGGAATATGGTGGGTCTTCAATTCAACATTAGAGTCTATGGAATCATGATTAACAGTTTTTTTGTTCTCATCATGAGTTTCCTTTACTACCTTTCACCATTAGTGACCATTTCTTGTAGCAACTTATTCATATTTATCTTCAATTCTTCCATCTTATCTTCCATGCCATCCATTTTAGCGTCCATGCCATTCATCTTAGCTTCCATGCCATCCATCTTAGCTTCTACACCTTTTTATTAAAAATCCATCTTAGCTTCTACACTTTTCTTTAAACCATCCATCTTAGCTTCTATATCTTTCATCTTAGATTCTGTTGCTTTTTGTGCAAGTGACACTTGTTGCACTTGGTCTCGTAATTTTGATATATCATGTTGCATTTCTTCCTCTTCTTCATGAGTCATGCTAGAGATTTCAGGTTGCTTATTAGGTGTTTGCATTTTCTTTCCTCGAAGCATCAATTACCGATAATAATGTTTTACTATGCCCTTTGAATTCCTTCAAACTAATTTTTCAAACCAAGCTTAAGCAAAAATTAAAAAAAAAACAACACACATTTTTTCACTTTGTAGGAGCTTGATATTGAATCTGATGTATCTCTATAATTTCAGATCATCCAGTTCTGAAATTACGACCTCTAGTAGCCCTTTGCGTCCTCTTTCCAATGCCACCAGTCTGATCCAAATTGGATTCTCCAAAAAAGAGTTATGCACAATCTCCCAAGATGACCTGATTATAGACCTTTCTAGAAGAGCGAACTTGTATGAAGTGCCACATGCCACTGTTTCAACCTATGGCACTGAAAAATATATACAAGAAACTACAGTCCGTCCTCTTTCTGTATCTTCTTAAAAAATTTCAATCCGATGCTCAGAGAGAAAGTTATGACGATTTTTCCCAGGTCACCTGTTTGGAATGTAATTCAGGAGTCTGCAAAAAAACCAACTTCCTCAAATCATATCTCCGCAAATGTAGCGCGAAAAGCTCTGAAATTCAGATCCGAGGTTCAGTGTGATTTCGTCTCAAATGGGTTTTTTTTTCACTTTTGAAACATCGCAGAAAAAAAGTTATAGTGGAAATGCCACAATGACCTATTTGGAGCAGCGAAACCCTAGAATCCAAAGCTCTGATACCAAATGTTATGAAACTAGCTCACAAAAAGATAGAAAAGATAGATCAACGCCTTAGAATTCAGCCTCTTCGAAAGGGCAACCTCCTGTACATTACATAAATGAGCAATTCTTCGATGATTCAAATGACAAAACCTCCTTTCTATATATAGGAGTCTATGGAGTCACAATATAACCCAGCCGACCTAACAATAATAATATAAAGCCACAAAAATAACAATAGAGGGATTCTATGGGGCACAATAATAAAAATATGGGGACAATAGGGGCTCAACAATATTAATAAGGGATACAACTACAATTGTAATGGGGTAATCACTAGTATTATAGAGACCTAACACAACACAACCAATAGCGGTCTATTATCCAATTCAACCTACGATTTACTAGAATGCATCTAAACATTAAATCAAATCACTTGAATACAAAAACGGTTAATGTACGTCATAATAGATCACCCAACTTCATCAGATGAGTAGGTTAGATGAAAGAAAGCATTGACAACGGAGTAGATGAGAGTCATCTAAAGCTAGCTATCTGTGGATCATGATAGGATTTTTGGCTAAAAAGTTGAAACAATTGGAGAAAAAAATTTGTCCTAGCGGTTACCCACATGGGTGGATAACAAGCCCCAATAACACTTTCCAGTGATTTGTGAACATTAATATAGTTTCTTTATTTTCCTTCTACCAAATAATTACCACTTCATTTCTTTGAAACCAATATCAAATTAAAGGTAAAGACACTAAACATCCAAAAAAAGAATCAAAAGTTGGGCAAGAACTTGGAAAGCAAAAGCATTATAAGTAAGAGACTACGTTTGCAATCCATATTAATGTCACATTTTCACTCAACTAGCTGTAGAACAAATCAAAACATATGTTTGCACCAATATAAACAGAGTTTTATATATTTACTTTCATAGGCCTTTAAACAATCTTTACTCTACATAAGCATCATAAAGCCAAAAATATCAATATCACCTACCATGATTAGCCTTGCAAGACACAATAAGCGTAAGCAAGAAGTTAAGTTGATATGCCATCTTGATATGACCTTTGCAAAATGATGCTTGTAGTACTTGAATTATGCATATCATTATACTCAAATCCAATTGAGGATCTGAAACACAAAAAGTTGAAAAAAATCAACCAAGTGACAAGGATAATCAATCTTAACTTAATAACAAAAATGCTAAAGAGAACCTATAAAACTAAAAGACAACAAGAACAAAAAATACCAACAAATGAAACATAGCATGACAATAGTATACTAGAAGAAATCACCATTAACATATGTAAATGATATGAAATGCAACTACGAAAAAAAGAATATCAAGGAATATGGACTTTTACATGCATTCACGTCTACATCTATATATATGCAAGAAAATATAAATATGAATTCATCAATAAATGTATACATACATACCTATACATGTACCTAAATATATATGTATGTGTATCCATATCCTTTTAATGAAGCATGAAAAATATTAGTACTTTAATATTAAATGTGTTATAAATTCCAACTCTACATATAAAACAACTTGTTCTTTGCTTCTTGGATAAGATGCCAAACCTCTACTTTCCTTCTTGCTAATCATTAACATAAAAACAACCAGCATTTAACCACACACCTACCAACCTTATAAAAATAATCTAAAATCATTTAATACACTAAATATGTGCTTCGATTAGGAACATGATAAAATCTAATGCCATAATACAAGCCATGCAAAACAAAAGAATTCAAAGTGAAATAAAGACAAGTATTTTAACTCCGTAGTCCTCCTTCAAGCCAGAATGTGCACTTTAATCGCACCTTCTAGACCTTCCAACTCATTTACTTACAACATAGTGGTCCTCATAGCACTTACATCATGTAGACATTTTATAAAACGGGGGAACTAATGCAACTTTAGAATTTTCACCTCTTTCCTGGAGGCTTCCCACATCTTAACTCTATGAATGTTCAGTGTTGGGACAGTTCTCAATAATTGATAAAAACAGCAGAGATAGAAGACAATATTTACCCCAACCAACAATGAAATCTAGGAGAAAAGATATTGTTAACCCCCAATAGCACTTGTGCAACAAGAGGGTTGATCCAATGAAATTCCATCACACTAGACTTGTTACCCACCAAAATGGGTAACCCCATAGGAAGGAAAATTTCTCCTACATTTGACCGCCATTTGGTCAGCCAGACAACCAACAGCCCCTACAAACCACCATTAGATGATCATATGCCATGTGCCTTCGCCATTTGCATAAGCCATGTGTTAAATTATGGTATGTTATATGCTTAGAGTAATTTACTTCAATTCTCCATATTAGCCGAATGTCAATTCTCAGTATAGCAATCACATTAACATATAAGTAAAATGCTGATAGAAAATAAATAAAATCAAGAGAAGACAAGCCAAGACAAGAGACGCAAATGTGACAGCTAGCCAAGGACAAACCCCAATGTGGGGAAACCCTTTGATCAATTCTTCTATATTCTTCAATAATTCAGCAGAGAAAGAGAGAGATAGTACAATATCACAAATCAGTGATTTACAACAGCAGCAGTATAATTCAAATCAGCAAGGTCAAAGCTAGTCAAACAACTCACTAATGACCTTAAGACATCCTAGGAGAACTCGGCCTCCAACAGCAAGTATATGCAGCCCAAAACAGCCCTTGGTCAACAGTCAAACAGCAGTCAACAAAAGTCACTGCCTGCGGTCAGCCCTAACCAGTCAACGCTGGTCAATGTTTGGTCAACGCTACTCAACGTATCACCCAAAACAGAAATCTGCAGTCAAGATCTGGTCAACGCACTACCCAACAGCTCGGTCAACGGTCAGCAGTCCTGCAGCTCGGTCAACGCAGTCAACGTTTGCCCTAAAACAGAAATTCGTCCTCTTCTTTGCATGTGTGAGAGATCAGCTGCTCCTACACTTGCCCAATCAGATTAGGAGAGAGAAGATGATGAGATGAGTGATGGTGAAATGAGACACAATGTCTCCTTCTTTTATATGCAATGTTGAGGTTTAGCTGGGGGTGTGCCACACAATTTAACTTGCTAGCCGACCTTGACAAATTGTCAAGAAATACAAATAAATTCATATCTCCCTGAATACATGTCGGAATTGGATGATCATTAGATCAATCCTACACCTCTCAATGAGAGGAATCCAAGAAAAATATCAGCTGCCATAAATAAGATGACCCACATGGAATTTGGCCATAGTTGCCAATTTTAACACTCCCTCTCAACTAGGGAGAACTCCATCTACTAATCCATTTGTCTACCAGTACTATCTCTGCCATCAAATGCATTGCCTTGCATTGCTTGGCTCGGCTCTGCTCTACTCTGTTGAGCTATGATGAAGAAAAAATGATCAAGAATGTATCATACCATCCTCTACTGACCCGAAGTCAGTCCCAGACAAAATAAAGTGCCCAATAGCGCTCTCACTGACCCGAAGTCAATCCCAATGAAGAGAGTGTGTCATATCACTCTCATTGATCCCATATCAGTTCCAAAAGAGAGTAAGTTATATCACTCTTACTGACCCGAAGTCAGTTCCAATTGATCCCAGATCAATGTCATCCTAACATAGGGAGTACGGTAGATACACGATGCGTCCATCAGTACTACTATGGTCCCTATCCTCATTTCCCTACTCATTGGCCAGATGAGAGGTACTTCCCATGAGTCCCAGATTGCATGGGTAGGATGTCTCGGCAAGAGAAGGATGAACCACTCATCCTGCCTACATGTCGCCATGGGGTATCACAGGGGAAGGTTGAACCATTCACCCTATACACAGCACACCACTAGGGGAGGGTGAGTCACCCTATGGTCGCTCGTCGCTCCAAGAAGTACCCTAAGCCCCCCGGAGCTCCCAGAGCTCAATGTATGCATCATTCAGGGCCCTCATAACAGGGTCTCTCAACGACTCCTAGTCATTTTCAGAATTCAAAAATTTGACCTTTCCCAGGGGCTTCATCAAAATGTCGGCAACCTACTCATCTATCCCGATATGATGGAGCCTTATTGCACCTCGTTGTACCATATCCCAGATAAAGTGGTAACAATATTGATGTGCTTGTAGCAATCATAAAATACGAGATTCTCGAATAAACGAATCCCACTCTGGTTGTCGCAGAGGATCATGGTAGTATCCAATGTATGTCCAAACAGCTCACTGAAGAGCTTCCTCAACCAGACAACCTCACGGGAGGCCATACTCACAACAATGTACTCTGTCTCAGCAATGCCCAAAGCCACTGACTTCTGCTTCCTGCTCATCCAATATATTGAGGCAGAACCAGTGTTTTAAAAACCGTTTTGAAAAACCGGTTACCGGTCAAACCGGCCGGTTAGCAAGCTGGCCGGTCCGAACCGGCCAAAAAACCCGGTTATACCTTGCATTTCACCTTTTTTGGGCCCTAACCGGTGAAAACCGGCCAGTTCCATCCTAAACCGGCCGGTTTTTGGCATGCCCACCATAACTTGCAAAAAGCGGTTTTTTGATTGTGGTTTAGGGGTTTTGGGGGGGAACTAAGGGTGTTTTCCCTCCAAAAACACCCTCTCCAAGCTATAAGAGGCCCCTCTCACTCTCATTTGTCTCACACAACTGATTTGGAGTGTTTGTGAGTGTTTGTGAGTTTGTTTGTGAGCTTGGAGAGTGTTGAGTTTTTGCTGAAGTAGTCATCTTGGAGTTGGAGTTGGAGCTATTTTGGAGATAATGTGTAGCTGTCAGTGGAGTTGCCATCTTCAAGAGGAGGCGAAGGAAGCTAGTTTGCAATTCCAGGTAAGGATTTGCACTTGAAAATTCCTTATTTGACTGTTGTCCATGAATTAATTTTTTTTATGTGTTATAAACTTCTCACTTCTATGATCTACCATCCAGGGAGTCATCATGCCTCCAAAAGCCGGAGATACTGCATGGGCTCATTGTGATATCATTGATGGCAAAATGATCTGCAAATATTGCCAAAAATCCATTCAAGGAGGGGGTATTAACAGGTGCAAGCAACACTTGGCTGGGATAGGAGGCCATGTAAAGCCATGTGGAGCTCCAAATGAAATAATAGGGCATATTAGGGCAGAATACCTTCAGAAGTTTGAGACTCAAGTCACTGAACCAATAGAGAAGTTTGTGACTGCAAAGTTTGGGAGTCGAGACTCAACCAACTGAGTTTGATCATGATGACCGAGACTCATGAGAAGTTTCAACTTCAAGTGATAATGTAGATCACTATTATAGTATTACTATTATCATATATGTAGAGTCTACACTGAAGTCTTGTAGTAGGCCACTGGCCCCATAGTTTGTAGGCTTTGTTTTTGCACTCTAGAGGCCATTTAGAGCCTCATTGCTTATGTATTTTGTCGATGATATGTATTGCACTCGGTGCCATTTTGATATATTCACCTTTACATGGTATATAAATGAGCAATCTTTGCATATTTTGTCTCTATTGGCTTGGAATCATGGTTTTAAATTTTAAAAATAGTCTTTTCATTAAAAAATAATTATTTAATATATTTTTCTAAAACCGGTTCGTTTAGACCAAACCAGTCTCGGTTAGACCGGTTCCGGTCGGTAAACCGGTTCATTAGGTGGACCGGTCCGATCACCGGTTCCGGTTTTAAAAACATTGGGCAGAACCCAAAGAGAAACAGCACCCAGAAGTGCTCTTTCAGTCCACCACACTGCCTGCCCATAAATAAGATGACCCACATGGAGTTTGGCCCTAGTTTCCAATTTTAACACCATGTGCCTCTCGCCATCCGACATTAACACTTGGATGAAGGTGGGCCGCTACCAAAAAGGTACCTTGATCATTTTGCAATTGAGCGCTTATACTTGTTTGTTTTGGACATTTAATATGGATAACTAGGTGATCTGGAAGATTCACAGACCTTGACCGTATTTTTCTTATCTCACCATACCAAAGGGGTTAAACTTTGACCCTAGTCTAGTGGGACCTCAAGGCCCCTTTGGGCTATAGGAGGGGCACTACTTGGAAAGCCATGATTGAGATAGCATGTTCCATTTTCTCTATGCCATACTTACCACCTTCCATCCCATTACAAGCCCATATCTCACCTCCATTCTTCGGGTACAACCTATCATTGTCTCTTCGGGATTTGGCACTCATACGTTCACATGCCTTAAGTAGGGCCCAGAAACCTTTCCGTAGGAAGTTGATGAAGCTAAAAGAAAAGGAAAAACCATAACATGGCCAGAACAAAACGAAAGAAAGAAAATTAAAATGCAAAAGATGGTTGCGAAATAAAGATTAGCATGTGTGCAAAAGCCTAGCATGAACTCTACCTACCTTGTATGGTATCAGAGCGATTGCAGATCAAGGAGGACTATGGCCATCAGCAAAACGACAGAGGAAAAATTTGTGTGTGAAGATAGTTGTCCTGAGAGATAGAGCAGTTTCAAGCCAAGAGAGAAGACGAGAGGTGACGAAGTCACCAAGGGAGGCTCACGCAGAGCCTATGTCAGCCTGAGTGGGTGATGTTGTTGCTGCAGAGGGAAGCGCAGTGGTTACTGGGCCAGCAGAGAGACTATTGAGTCTCGTTTTTCCAGTTGTTGTGCCCAGGGGTGAAGCGCAAATTTTATCTGGAGTTGCTAGTGGGGTGCTGATTCTAATGGTGCAGAACAGTACCTAGTGGGGTAGAAGCAAAGTAGAGGGAATCAATTCCTCAGAAGATTTCTTGCCAACAAATCTAGATCCAGTGTTGAGCAGCAACAAAGAGAGATCAGTGAGGGGTGGTTCAACAGTGGTTGCCAGAAGGATTTCCGTGAAGGAAATAAAAGTTCAGAGGGAGCTTGTTCCTTAAAGGATTCCTAGCACCAAAGAAATCCAGATCTGAGATTTGTTGGGGCAGCAGCGAAAGAGGGAGAAGAGAACCAGTTCGACATTCATTTGAGCAGAGATGGATTGCACCATGAGTGCTCATGCACCTTTAGAAATGTGGGGTGATATAGAATTGTAGTTGGAGCTACAGTGAAGTAAGGGGCAGGATCCTTGAGGTGCCCAACCTCTTGGATCACATACGGCTACGGAAGCCCTTAATGGCAGTAGCAGAATGAGGGGAGTAAGTTGGTGCGAGGGATGATGGAGCAACAATGGCAGAGCTAAAGCGCCAAAATCTGAAGCAACCCAGTGGAGTATTGCAGCAGTGCAGAAGGCACAGATCAGATACAACAGTAGCGCAGTAGCATCAAAGGGTTAGCAACTTAGCACAGATTAGCAGCAGAGGTAGCTTCAGCGTCAAGGGGCATCTAGACTGACCAGCATGACAGCGTTTGAGTGGCTTTTCAATTGCGTACTTCTCAACAACTGAGTTGCAGTGCATCAGTTAGCAGTGGCAGTGTTATGGGCAACATGAAGCAGCATATTGAGAGGGAGTTGCAGTACAGATACAGCAATGACAGTGGGAGTGTCATAGGCAGCAGTACAGATTGCAGCAACGCAGTGGATGAAGGGTAGCAGGCCGAGCATCAACAGTGCAAAGGACCGATGTCATGGATCAGTGTGATACTTCTCTTGGGAAGTATTGCTAGAGCACACTCCTCGCTAAGAGGGAGTGTTGATTTTTGGGTAGCATCGGGATGTGCTCTAGCTCTGAAATTTTGTGGAGGGGCTAGAACCAGTGTCGCGAGCATCATGATCAGGATTAAATCGACGAGGGGAAAAAAATCGGGAAAAATCGTAAAAATCAAGAAAAAATCGACAAATACAAAAATATTCAATTTTTTTCATTTTTTTTAATATCTAAAGCATCTACAATATAAAATAAATACATTGACACATAAATATGATAAAAGAACTAATATATAAGATGTGTAATATCATTTCTAGTGCTACATCACACATAATAGTGAATCATGTCCTGAATAGTAAATCCTGACTCCTGAGTCCCAACTCAGCCTCAAAATATCAACAAAAATATAATAATGTATCTCATATCATGAGTCGCAATGTCATATACAATGAAATGAACCAAATAACTAATAATATTGATTTCCTCTGCCCCTCTTGCAATAAAATGCAATAACTTTCCCTTTCCCTCTAGATGTAGATGCCGATGGAGTTGACAGTGGACGCTGATGTGCTCTAGAAGCTGAAAAACTAGGAGCTATAGGAGGTAGACCACGTCCTCTACTAGTGGCAGGGGTAGCCTGGGTAGGTGGTGTCACCTCCTCCTCCTGTTGCTCCTCCTCCTCCTCCTCCTCCTCCTCCTCCTCCACCCCCTTTATGCCTTCCACTACCTCCTACTCTAACCAATCATCGACAAACTCCATGAGAGGCCTCTCGGCCTCAAACCTCCATGCAGCAGTGGTGTCAATCCCATCCAATGAGATGACCTCCATATCAGATGTCCTCTCAAGTTGCCTCACCCACAATCGAAGATTGTAGTAGACGTAGACCATGTCATTAAGTCGTTAGGTCTCAAACCTGTACAAAGATCATAAAATAATAATCATAAAAAAATTATTTAATGAATTCAAAAAATTAATTGGAAATTTGGAATATTTTAAGTTTTAAGTTTAACTTGTTGTGCTTCTTGGTGTGTATTTTTTCAAATACACTCCAGTTGCACTCGCATCCTGAGGAGCTACATGTTTGGCTGAGGATTCGAATGGCAAGCTTTTGCAGATGGGGTACTCTGGCACCATAGCTTCTCCACTATGCATCTACAACAAAATTACAAATAAGATAAACATAAGAAAAAATAATGAAATTTGAAAGTTGAAGCGAAGTATGAAGTTATGAACTTGAAGAGACAATGAAATTTGAAACAAATTAAAAAATACCTGGCATTTTAGTCTTCTTATCAACCACAGCCATATCAAAGCTAAATGTGCCACCTGCCATCCTGTATATCTCCATTTCTTTGGAGATTTCTGCACGTTCTGTTAGAGATGGCACCATCCTCTGAACACAGGTGAAGAATCCATCCATGACCTCAGCATCAAATAAGAACCCACAGGGGTAAGAAAATGTGGGGTTGAGGTAGATCTTTGCAACATGAATGGGACGATAGAGTGTGTTGTTCCATCGTCCATCAATCAGTTCCCATAGGAGGAGTTGTTTCTTAAACCCCTCATCTCCCTTATCATCATAGTAGGCCCAAATAGATTCATTGGCCCTGTCCATGGCCTCATACAAGTAGCCCATTGCAGGCTTGTCACCATCAACTAATCGAAGAACCTTTACCAAAGGTTCAGTAATGTTGCACACCTCCTGCACTCCCGCCCAGAAGTTTTCCTGGTATGAAACTAATCTGCATATGGCCTCTCCCTCTGGTTTGCAGCTAAATGTCAAAGCACGCCACTCATCTGAAAGAAACATTCTCTTCACATCCCACATAGAATTCAAGAGGGATTGAAGAGATATGAAACTGGTGGCAAACCGTGTAATGGCGGGGTGCACCAACTCCTTGTTGTTGGTGAATGTTCTCATCAAATGAAGCACAGATGCATGATTATATATAAATTTTGTAATGCTTTTTGATGAGTCAATAATATCTTTGACAAAAATAATTTTTCCTATGTCCTCCAACATCAAATCAATGCAATGCGCAGCGCAAGGTGTCTAAAATAAAGTAGGATGCCTCTCCATAAGCATCTTGCCAGTAGCAACATAATTTGCAGCAATGTTAGTTATGACTTGGACAACATGTTCTGCACCCACCTCCAAAATAAACACATCCAGCAAATCACATAATAATTTTGCATCTTTGATATGTGCAGATGCATCAACAGTTATGACTTGGACAACATGTTCTGCACCCACCTCCAAAATAAACACATCCAGCAAATCACATAATAATTTTACATCTTTGACATGTGTAGATGCATCAATAGATTTCATAAACATTGTCCCCTTGGGACAATTAACCAAGAAGTTTATAAAGCTTCTCCCCTTTTGATCGGTCCAACCATCTGACATCACAGTGCATCCTGTGTGTGCCCATGATGCCCTAAACTCCTCCAATCTTTTGGTGCAGTCAACCTTTTCATCTTGAAGAACGCGGCCTCTAAAGTCATCATAAGAAGGGACTTTGTACCCTGGGCCAACAATTGCAACAACTTCAACGGTAGGCTCAAAAATTGGATTAGTCCTTGCAACGCTGAAAGGAATATCACTCCAAATAAGAAACTTGCCTAACAACTTGTCAGCTTCTTCTTTCTCTTTTTTCTTAAGCATTGAAAAGATAGATGGTTGTGAACCAGCCGTGGTTCTAGGAACAAAATATGATGAGGTAGCTACAGGGTTGGTTGTAGATATTGATGCTGAAGTAGAACCAGTGCCACTATCATATTCACCTCCTAACACTCTATTCCCTGCTAGTTGATTCCTCAGATCTGACTTGGACAGTTTGGCTTGCTCTAATTCTTCCAATGATCTGAGGGCTCTTCTGATGATTTCCAGATTTTCATTTTTGCAAGGCACTACCTCATGTCTAGAGATTTTTGCAAGGTGATACTTCAATCTATAAACCCCTCTATCATATGATGCCCACACAACTTGCAAGACAAGTTTGCTCTATCAAACCCTCCATCAGGTTCACCAAATTCCCACAGAGGGTCCAATTTCCTTGGCATGTTTGTAACTTGGTTGAACTCTTGAGTTTTAATGTAAGATGAAGTTTGAAGTTGAACCTATGACACAAGAAAAATTGCAAGTTAAAAAATTAGAAAAAATTACATACATAACACAACACATTGAATTTTTGACAACAACAAAAGAAAAACTCAACTCAACGCAACAATAATAGAAAAAATGCACATTCAAACCCAAACAAAAATGACAAAAAAATAAAGCACAAGAAGAAATTAAACTAATAAATCTAACAATTAAGTTTTAGCATTTTCAACCAAAATGAATCCTCTCCACTCTATGCAACAAAAATGAAAAAAAAACACAAAATCAAGTCCACTCAAAAATCATTGATAATCAATGGGTTATAGAAACCCAAGCAAAAACAAAAAAAAAAAAAACCAAAAAAAAAACCAAATTTGGTGCCCATACCTGGAAACCATGGTTTGCCAAAGAAATTTGATCCAAATACGAATTTGTTTTGCTTGGGATGCTAAAATCTTTTGTTTTTCTCCTCCTCTGCCCTAGTAGTCACCTTCCTCTCCTCCTCAGCTCTCAAACAAGCCCATTGTCTGCAAAAAATGACAAATAAAAACAAAAAAATCGCTTTTAAAACACGTTTCGAACCCCCACGATTTTTTCACGATTTTTTCAAAATAAAAAAAAATGCTCAAAAAATCGCCCAATTTAATCGGCAAGCTAAAAAAAGCGCAATTTTTTAAAACATCGCAATTAAATCGCGATGTTTGCAACACTAGCTAAAACACATGATATCTCCAAGACCCAAAAATCGTTTGGAGAAATTCCACCCGGAGTGCATGTTATTCAAATAATTAATTATTTTTAATGGTGCCTAAGTTAAAACTTAGGAAATTAAAATAATTAAAGTGAATTAATGTAAATATGGGTGAGAAGCTTCTAAGTGACGAGGATCAAGTCTAATATAATTTTAACAATTGATTAGAGATTAGATCACGGTAGGTGATTTCTCAATGGGAAAAGTATAAAGGAAGGCTTGGGGTCAGTTGGAAACACACACAGGAAGAGCAGCACTTGAGATAGATCGAAATTCTGGGACGTGGTTTGCTGAGAATTTCGGAGTAAGTTTCTAGTGCAGAGAGGCAGAGAGGCAGCGAGACTCTCATCCAAGGCCAAGAATACATAGCAGAGAGGTAGCGCAGCACCAAGGAGAGATAGCGCAGCTCGAGGACGGTGACGCAGAGGCAGCGCTAGGGTTTTTGTGAGGTAGATTGGGCATCAATTCAGTAGATCGATTTCTGAGCTGGGAAGGCTCAAAGGGAGGGTGACGCAGCTCCTAGACGACGTGACGTAGTCCCAGCGCAAAGTTGGAGCATCCATTGTTGCACAACACTAGGGACAACGCAATCACATGTGGGGTTTGTTCATCCAGTTGTTGGATCCGCCAAATATCTTTCTCCGGATAGAGGTACTATTCATTTTTGGTAGCATCGGATAAGCTCTGGCCTTGAATTTGGAGGAGAGGTTAAGGCACATGAGCTCTCCAAGACCCAGAAATCATTTTGAGAAATTCCATCTGGATGAGGAGTTATTAAAATAATTAATATTTTTAATGGGTTCCTAAGTCTAAAACTTAGGAAAAAAAGTATTAATGGTATTAATAAAGATAAGCATGAGAAGCTTCTAAGAGACGAGGCTCAAGTCTGTTTTAATCTTAGCTATTGATTAGGGACTTAATCAAATATATTAATGGTATTAATAAAGATAAGAATGAGAAGCGTCTAAGAGACGAGGATCAAGTCTGTTTTAATCTTAGCTATTGATTAGGGACTTAATCTCAGTCGTTGTTCGTCAACGAGAAAAGTATATGAGAAGACTCTAGGGTCATTTGGAGACACACCGGTAGATACTCAGTATCTCAAGGAAGAGGAGATCGATTTCAGAGGGAGTTGTAGGGTGGAGGAAGAGGAGGGCTTCGATAGCAGGCAGTGACCGAGGAGGAGGTGACACAGGGACAGTGGAAAGAAGCGTAGAAAGAGAGACCCATTCCATTAGAGAGACGCAGAGCCTACACAAGCTGAAGCAGAGGGACACAGAGCCACTCAGAGCCGCGCCGGGTCAATCAGAGTGATGTAGGGGTGTCGTAGGGGTGACGCAGAAGTGGGAGCAAGGTCTCCAAAGTGTAGATGGTCTCAGAGGGAAAGTCTCAGGTGTTTTCTTTCAGTTTCTCTATAAAATCATTCCTTGTAAAAGCAATTGATGTTGAAGATTAATAAAGCCCTCATCTATTGCATCGTTTTCCCACATTGGGTTTTTTCGAGGACAATTGTCCAAAAATAACTATGTTGATGTGATTGATTCTTGTGCATGTATTTTTCTCTGGGTAGTTGTGTGATAACTGCAGTAGAATTTATTTTAATATTTGCTGAAAGAATTTCGTAAATAACTTATTGTGAATAATAAGTAGGTGAAATAAATCAGATGTTGCAGTGATAGAATTTCAGTTTAGAAACTTTCACATGGTATCAAATCAGAGATCCAAAAACAAGAAAGGAAAATCGATTATGGGTCAAGAGCATGATGCAGAGGCATCGACTCAAGGGGACTCGCGCAGATTTCCAGAAGAATGCACAAGGGACGATTATTCTATGTTAACTTCCAGATTAGAAGAAGAAGTCGCTTGCCTTGCAAGCTCTGCCTCCTCAGAGGTTTGGTATATAGGCAGTGGAGCTTCCTAGCATATGACAGGAATCCGAGAATGTTTTTCAGATTATCAAGAAGAAAGAATGAATTTTCAGATCACCATGGGGAATAACACAAAGTGTACTCTAGTAGGAAGAGGTACTATAGTTTTTCAAACTGAAGCACGAGAGCGACTTCGGGCAACCAATGCGCTGCATGTGTCGGGATTGCGGATGAACTTACTTTCTGCGTCTCAAATTCAAAACAAGGGCTATGATATTTTCTTCATTAAGGAGAAAGTATATGTCAAACACCCAAGTTGGAAAAAGAAGGCTCATATTGGAATTAGAAGTAACAGGTTGTATAGGTTATAGCTAGAATCACCAATGGCACTGATAGGTAGTAATGGAGACAAAGATTTGAATGAGCTATGGCACAGGAGGATGGGACACTTAGACCATGGGGCTTTGAGAATTCTCAAGAAAACAGTATCAGGAATTCCAGAACTAAGTACTGAATGGGATGATGTATGTAGAGGGTGCGCTCTAGGCAAGTATGCCAAAGCTGTGTTTTCCAGAAGTAACAATAGGGTGAAGAGTGTGCTAGGATTGATACACTCAGACATCTGCAGACCGATGTCCACAAAAGCTCTTAGTGGTGCCGAATACTTCGTCACCTTCATCAATGACCATTCCATGAAGACTTGGATCTACTTTCTGAAAACCAAGGATGAGGCTTTCGGTCGATTCAAAGAGTTCAAGGCTTTAGTGGAGAATCTGACAGGAAAGAAGATAAAAGTTTTGCGCTTAGACAGTGATGGAAAGTATGTTGACAAGGACTTCACTGACTTTTTGCGCTAAGGAAGGCATCTGAAGATCGTGGACAGCTCCCTACAATCCTGAGCAGAATGGAGTAGCAAAAAGTAAAAACAGGACTATTGTGGAAGCAATTAGGGCAATGTTGTATGATCAGGATATGCCTAAATTCCTGTGGGCAGCACCATGCAGCACGACAGTTTATGTCCAGAACGGGACTCCTCACAGGGCATTGGGCAACATCATTCCAGAGAAGGTCTTCACTGGGAAGACACCTGAAGTCAATCATTTCAGGATATTTGGGAGTTTATCATATTGTCATATACCCGAAGAGAAGAGAAAGAAATTAGATCAAACTTCTGGGAAAGGATATCTTGTGGGATATAGTGAGAATGCCAAGGCATACAGAGTCTATCTTCCAGAGAGTAGGAAGATAGTAGTTCAACGGGATGTAAAGTTCATGGAGAATAGAGATTTCAGGAAATCCCGAGAAATGCCTTCCGAGGAGCAGTCGAAAGACGAGCCATTGGTCAGACCACTTCAACCAGTAGAAACAAGTACTAGAAATTCTCCTAAAGACAATGCTTCAGAACAGGAGGAATCTCAGGAAGAAGAAGAGCTGATAGATGTGCCTACTACCAGTGGAAGAACGAGTAGGGAACTCCGACAGATTCTACAGGATGTTGAAGACTTCATTGGTGCACCTAGGAATAGTGAAAAGGAGCGAAGACAACCAGACAGATACCAGGCCTTAGTAGCTCCAGTTGGGAACTTTCTAGTTTTCATGAGGTCGTTCAGCATCAAGTATGGGTGGATGCTATGGTGGAGGAATACAACTCTATAATGGTCAATGATGTCTGGGAAGTGGTACCTAGGCCTCAGGATAGATCAGTGGTAGGTTCGAGATGGATCTACAAGGTCAAATATGCTACAAACGGCAGTGTGGAGAAATACAAAGCCAGGATTGTGACTAAGGGGTATGCTCGGAAGAAAAGGATGGACTATGAAGAAACCTTCGCCCTAGTAGCCAAGTATACTTCTATTAGAACCATGATATCTCTTATAGCATAGATGGGGTGGGAGATTCATCAGATGGATGTCAAGACGACATTCTTGAATAGGATAATAGAAGAGGAAGTATACATCGAACAACTAGAAGGTTTTGAGACACATGAGAAGAAATCTCATGTATCTAGATTACGGAAAGCCCTGTATGGGCTGAAACAGGCACCTAAGGCATGGTATGGTCGAATTGATGGCTACTTGCAGAAGATGGGGTTCGTCAAGAGTGACGCAGACCCTAATCTCTACTATTTGGTTGTAGAGAATGAGCCTCTAATCCTAGTGTTATATGTGGATGATCTCTTCCTGACAAGATCATCCAGGATCATCAAAGACTACAAGAAGAACCTAGCCACAGAATACCTGAGAACTTGAAGTACCTGAGAACTTTAACAAGGGACTCTGTCACAGCAATAATCTCTTCGGCATATTTCTAGAAACCATCATTAAACACAAGTGCAGCAATTTCGATGCCTTCAAGGATCTTGGAATGTTTAGATCCCATCCACTCAGGTCCCAAGAACATCCTCTTCAAATTTTCTTTTGCTCAACCACAGATTGCAAAGATATGAAATTTGTTACAAATCTAGTCACTGCAGGTCGAACAATTTCTTTACCTTCAGTGTATTTTCTCATAGCGTTTAGGACAATAGTGTGGTTGTATAGGTATTTGGTTATGGATTTTGCCTTCTCCACAACCTCATGTATCCAATGAAGCTTACCAATGTCCTCAAGCATTAAATCTATGCAATGGGTAGCACAAGAGGCCCAAAAAATAGTGGGGTGCCTAATCTCAAAAAGTCTACCAGCAGCCATATAATTAGCTGCATTATCGGTGACAATTTGTACAACATGTTCTTCTCCCACTTCTTGAACGACTTACTCCATCATTTCACAGATAAGTTGGGCAATCTTAACCTTGTCTGAAGCATCCACTGATTTGAGAAACATTGTGCTTGCAGGACAAGATACAAGGAAATTTATTAAAGTTATATTCCTCTTATCTGTCCATCCATCACTCATGATGGTGCACCCTATTTCTACCCATGATGAACGAAACTCAGCTAGCACAAGCATGACATCTTCAACACTCTCTAACAACATATCTGTCCTAAGGCTCTCTGATGTAGGGGCTTTGAACCCTGGACCTGCAATAGCAATTGCATCAATCATAGCTTGCCAATAAGGACTTTTGGCACAGTGGAAAGGTATGTCAGAATAGTACCAAAAGTTAGCAATGGCCTTCCTTGCCTGACTATGGATATTTTTTTTCCAATCAGTGGCATCCAAGGTAGGTTGGGAACCGGGTTTTGTGCGGGGAGCAAAAAAGGTGTTTATGTTTCCACCTCTAGTGTTGAAGGAAGGAGTCAAAGGACTCGTATGGCCTTGAGTTTGACTTGGCCTTGGAGGCATGTGTGGGAAACTTGGGAACGGCATTGAGGATTCAACAGAGTGAGGTGACATGGGGCTAGTGGTAGAAAAACTATCAACTCCAAGAGTTCCTATTTCAGTATTTTGCTTTGCTTTCTTGGCATTATGTTGATCTAACATATCAAGGGCCAAGGTTGCTTGGTGTTTGACATTATCGTCAACGTTGTTGCAAAGACTTATATCATGGCCAGGTATTTGTGCAAGGTGGAACTTGAATCTATAAATGCCTCCACTACATTTCGTTTTGCAAAATTTACAAAGGAGCCTGGGGTCTCCAGGAATCTTGTCACAATAAGCCCAAGCAAAGTCCTTCTCCCTCGGCATTGTTGTTGCTTTGAACTTGTGTTCAATTTGTGGCTTCTGTTAAGATTTGTAGTCGTGGCTTCTATTTAATTTGTGGCTTCTGTGAAAGACAATAAAAATCAAATTTAAAAATGATCCAAAAATTTAAAATATGCAAGAAATCTAAAAAATTAAATGAAAGACGGATGTCAGTAAACAATGAACATATAGAAATGTTGCCTTTCAATAAAACCAGAAAAACATATTGCTTGATACATGAAATGCAGGTTACATATTGCTTGATACAATAAAACCAGAGTTTGGTTGAATTTTTGGAGAGTTTTAACTTTTGATTGATGTAATTATTGATTGTAATTATAGTGAGAAAAGCAAACCTGATATGATGCAGGTTTTGTAGGATGAGACATATAATCTGTGTAATAAATGCTCTCTGCTGGCAAGGAAAGCTAAAGGAAGTTGGTGATAAAAGTCCCTGGAGTGAATGCTTGGCATCTTTGCACAATCTATTGTATGTGATACTTGATAGTTCATGATACTTGGTTGCCTCAAATTTTAGAGTGTAGTACAGCGGATTCTTGTATCACATATGCCCTTAAATAAGAATTTTTTTGGCAGTGAACATGTAGCTCAAAATGCCTCTGCAAATAAGCAATGGGATAGATTTTGTGTGGACTTTCATACAGCAAGGGAAATGATTTAAGATTCACGGTCCAATTATATGATTTTTGATGTATATATAATATATAGATAGAAAACATGCAGAACCCTAGTTTTATTCAATGGAGCACAACATAGGTCTAAAAATTGGCACAAAATCACACCAAGAAAGTGCCATGTCATGCTGAAAGGCCAAAGTGCAGTACTGCCTTTTGCTGGTTGAGAACAGTCATAATAGCGACACAAATGACATGCGAAGCAGACCAAAAAATGGCACTTTAACTGCTTGAAAATTCCTTAAGAAGTGCGTCTCCTTACCAAGCAAACATACTCAACACCCTATCTCATGCGAAAGAGATCCAAAAATTGTGCTCTCCATCACACCAACAGCAGTAACAGTAGCACCCTCCTCTAAGGTTGACTTATCTCTCATTAAATCTCGAAAAAGGTGCTTGGAATAAGTAATTTTCAAGCTTGTTTATTGATCATGCAAAATAACAGAAAGTCTTCACAGGTGAATTTGACTTAGCCTAAGGTGTAAGCAACCTCCATATGTTGGTCCTCCATGTGTATATCCCAAGAACGTAGCTTAGGGAGTAAGCTACCTCATTAGACGTGGATTTGAAATAGATCTGATATGCTTCATATCAGAGTTCGAAAACAGTGCAATTTGTTTCTCAAAGGCAATGGAAATTTATTGTATCAAGCAATATGTTTTTGGCATTTGCAGAATATTAAAATGAATGTTAAAAATTTGGTGCTTCTTTAAACTTTTCAGATAACTATCACAGTTGTAAACTGCCCTATTTTCCCATCTCTTGATACATTATCATATGAATGGATTGCCATAATTGAGCACCTTGATTCATAATCAGAGTTCCATTTACCCAAGTACTTAGTTTGATCCCTGTAGGATGTTGCACCTTAGTGCTACATAATCTACATGTTGCTCAACAGGTGAAAGGGAAAGGTCAGAACTCAAGGCAAGTAACAGCGACACTATTAATACGTATTCAGGACTAGAAATACTACTGTAGATAACAAATTTCTATGAGTTTGCAGGCTGTTTGCATGATGAGACAGGTCCACATTTCAATGATTAGTGGAGAATGCAATCTGAAACTTTCAGCCCATTAATACAAATTCTATGTTGGGTTTGAAATAAGATTCGAAATGGAAACCTCTGCTTTATTTACTGCACATTACAGCTTTGAGAACTTAAAATGAATACCTCACCGTTCACGCAGGTTACCTCAAGGCTCACGCAGGTGTATGTCAACAATCTGGCTCTGCGGCGTCGAATGCGGCTCTGCGGTGTAACTGTGTCTATCAACAATCCGGCTCTGCGGTGTATGGAATGCCTCTGTGGCTCTGCGGTGTATGTAATATGTATTGTCAACAATCTGGCTCTGCAGTGTCTGGACTCTGGACTATGAAATAGCTCTACGACGTAACCGATAAACTTACAAAGCGACAATCCGAAACCCAAAACCCGATAAACCCTAAACCCAAAACTGGCGAGACTTGGGAAAAAAACGCAGAATCGGCAAAATCAGAATAATCGCCATACTCGCGAGTCAAACTCGCGTTGACCACGAGTCAAACTCGGTCAACGTGATTTGACTCGCAAAGATTCGACTCGGATCATTTCATGGGCGAGCAGAGTTGGAATCGCGAGTAATCGGCAAAATCGGCGATTCCTGTTTCACTGCAAGTGACAATATAATGATGAAGTATGATTACCAATGAGTTATTATGCCACTGTTATAAAATTTAATCACTTTTGTAAGTGTTTTTATGTGGTTGTAGCAAACATATCAGATCTGAAATAAACCAAACAGCCCACAAGAAACTCACTTATATGCACTTAAATTGACTTAGGCTTACTTATCAATGCATTAGGCACGTTATTAATGAATTTAGGCTTATTAAAAATGTGTTTAGGCCTTAATTATACTGTTTTCATAAAATACTTCAGAAATTAAATTAGGAAAGTGATGAAAATGGAGGGCTAGAGAGCAAACCAAGAGGCCTAGTGACCTTCTAGATGGATAGTGAGGCTTCCAATGGACTTAAGAACCTGCAACCACCACGTTAGCTCTAAAAATGCTGCAAAACCAAATGTTAAAGATAATGGTTAAATGAGGGCTAGGAAGAGAGGCTAAGGCTAGGAAAACCCCAAACTAGGGCTAGAGGAGACAAACAAAGGTAGAGAAGTGGGAGACGAGGCCTTAGAAGGCTCCAGTAGGGAAGAGGAAACCCCTTAGGGCTGACGTCAAGCCCAGAAGGGTTGACACTAGGCAAGGGAAGGCCCTTGAGGGCCTACAGCTAAGCAAAAAGGGAGGTTGAGGGTTCCTAAGGGCAGCCCAAGGTTGCAAGCAAGCAAGAGGGAGGGGGCCCATCCCCATAGAGGGCTAGACGGCTGAGCTAGAGGGGGGTCAAGGCCTCTGTCAGCCTACGACTACAATTTAATGGGGGGTCGAGGGCCTTTAGGTGCCATGGCAAGCCCTAAAAGGGTTGCGGCTAAGGGAAACAGGGGGGCTAAGGGCCCTAGGAGGCCACTAGGCCTCACGGCAAGGCCAAGAATGGAGGACGGCTAGGCCTTGGGACCTAAAAGAAATTTCGAATCCCTGCAAACAAAAAAAATTCCATAAATTCACTGCAAAATGTTGGATGGCTTCCTTCTTGGGTTGGACGTTGCGCTTGGAGGAAGTTGGGAGGCTTGATCTTACCCTCAAGGGCCTAGATCAGCCTTCCTTGCTTAGTTGAATAGCCCAGAAAAATTTTTCTACTTCAAACCCTTGAGCTATTACCTGCAAAAATTGAATCAAAGAATGCCAAACCCCAAATATATATACAAAAATATAAAACCCCAAATGCTGCAAAATAAATTGGGTTAGGAAATTATTTACAAATGTACAATATTTATACAATAATAATCTTGGAGAAATATTTTTTAATAAATAGCAATGGAAGATTTAATTTCGAAAAATAGACATTGGCCAAAACCCTCCTGCAAAATCAATTACCACAACAAAATCTCAGAGCCCAAACATAGTCGACTCTTCCCCACGGTCTGTGAACTTGTAGTCCAAGGGCTAGCATACCTGTAAATCTCTATAATTTTTCTCAAAGTAAAACTGTTAGATCATATGGTGAATCAGATCACCTAAGATAACATGTATCAATAGAATGTTCTTATCACCGACAAATGAAATAACAATTATTTAACAATATTCAGCACAATATAGGATCACACATAGCTAACACATACCACAGATCAGTAGAAGAAGAACACCATGAACTGAACCCCAAAGTCTTTCTATTATGATAGAATAATGTTCTTAGCAAAGCAGCAACTCAATAACAACATTCAAGAATTACATCATCCAAAGATATCAAATAGAAGCTCAATAGCTTCTTTATATAGAGAAAACCCTCCAAGTGGAAAATAACGACTAGTTGGCTTGATCCTTGTCAAAATAATCTCGACCATTGAAAATAACTTGATTATCTTTTAATCTCCACTGTCAAATTTTTAATTTTGAAGAAAAATTCGAATTTTTCTTAAAACCCACTTTTAATTAATCCAAAAATTAATATTTTGGATTAATTTCCTCAAAAAATTGACTTTGACTTAACCACCAAGGTCTAAGGGCTCAAATTTTCTTAACATATCTAGTTTTCCATTGGTGGAGAACCTCCAAAAAATGACTTTTCTTTGACCCACAATTTTTTTATTATTTTCCACTTGGAGAGATTAATTTCTCTAAAATTATTTATTGACTCAAAATTAATTATTTTTCTGACTTAGGATTTTAATTTAATTTAGTTAGAAAAATTAATTAATTGACACTAGAGGGGATTTAATAATATTTCCACCATCAAATACTTTTAGCCGTGGTTTTTGAATATGAGGGACTATGCACTAAAATATTTTTTACATCAAATTATTACAATATCAACCCTTGAAAGAAGAAAACACATTTAGACTCATACCCTAAATAATTTACCCAATTTTTCGACACAATATGATCTAGTATAGACCAAGTGTGTTTGTAATAAAATAATTTAGCCAAATGTGCTTAAATTATTCCTATACACACTTTTACAACAACTCTAGACCTTGTCACCGAATTCCACCCTAGCTTTGGGGTTTAAGCTAGAAGAAAAACTTTGTCGATTATCTGTGTTTAGAAACACAAATAATTGGATGAGGTTAAAAAATCTTTCTAGGATGAAATCCTTTGCCAAAATCGACGGCTTATCTAGGTGTTGTTACATAATTAAATTGTCATACTAGCATCATTTACAATATAACTTGCAAAAATTGGGTTTACAATGATATAATAGGGTTGGTTGATGACTTTGAACTTTGAAAAAATTTCTTCATATCTTTGAATTCTTCTTCCTTGGACTGTTGACAAAGTGTGGTCAACACTTCCCATTTTTAATTTCTGGCTTATTATTTTCCAACTTTTGCCAAAAAATGGAAAATATGCGTTGAGGGGTAAATACACATTTTATTACCCTCAAAATGTGTCTAAATAGAAAGTTGAGGTGTAGAAGTATAATTTTGAGTACCCATACCCCCCTACAACTTGTATAGACAACACTTGTTACATTTTACATCAAATAATTATTAAAAATCTTGTCCAATGGGATATTTTTAACAATTAAAATAGACACCTGGACACAACCAAATTTCGTAACTTTAGAGATGATCTAGTATGTTAATATACATTGACTCTAGACACTAGGACTCACCTAAGACTCTAACATGACGCCACACTGTAGCTTTGGGGTATATCTGGGAGAACAACTTAATTGATTACAAGTTATGAAAAACACAAATAATGAGCTAAGGAAAAAAAAACTCTCTAGAGTGAACTCACTTGCTAGTAAAGTCCTAAGCTACCTAGGCCTTTTACATGACTCTTTTTCATCATACTAGAATCATTTTTACAATATTCCAGTAGAGTTGTGGAATCTGAACAACAAAGTGATGAAAAAGAGATGAATTCTGGAATTCTGACATGATATGATGGTGCTGGAATGCTTCAATTGTACTTTGATCATGGAGTGTTTGGCAAATCCTCAAATGCAATTTGAGTGGTTAACAAAGCTCATAAAGTAAACAGCAGCCTTTCCAGCTTTATTCCCTTGCAATCACCAGTCATATTGGGAGTCTAGGACCTTCAATCTCAGTAAAAGCAATGTAAGTAAAGTAAAAACTAGTCAAAGAGTGAAAACGTCTTTTGGCCAGCAGTTATCATGAAAAGGAAAAGTTCAACTTAAAAGGAAAAAGCAGCGGTTGAGGTAATAACTGAGAAGCAGAAAAGTTTTATGGACAAAAAAACCCAAAAGAAATAGTAAACAGCAAAAAATCAAACCAAAGAGAGACAAAGCATTTGAAAAGAAAAAAAGCTAACTGGCACACAGTTTTCTGGCCTTTTCTGGTGTTGCTTCTCTCCTTGAACAAGCAGGTCAACTAGATCTTAAGAAAGGATATAATTTGTTACATAAAGATTTCAGAGAAGCAGTAGAGAGGTTCAACTGTTGATTTTTTTAGACACTTTGGTAGCAGCAGACAGCCCCTTACTTTTCCATGCTCCAGTTCTCAGACAACTATCTCCACCACACACAAAGGAACTCATGGCAACCTATCTCCTAGGACTCTTAAAGTGCAACCAACTTCTTGGGTAATCTGTGATTTTATTCAATTATGTTTGATCTAAACTTTTGAATAATTCTTTATAGTGTGATGATAGCTTAGAGTGCACTTGTTTTGAATTAATTCACTTAAGGAAGACATTCATTTCTTACATGATATTTAATTTTGTTTTTGCTAGTATATTAAAAAATCTGTTTTCAACCACTCTAAATTTGTTTCAGATTTAACTCACCTTTGATTACTCATGAGCAGATCAAAAGTGAGATTTTATGGTATGCAAATCAAATCGAAGTTTTACAAGGAACATTCAGTTGATAACAGCATACATCATCTAGGGACATGCCCTAACACTGGAAAATACCTGTCCAAATGGAATGACTTTCAACTGTGACATGGTTGACTGTCTAAAAGTGTCATGCAGGTTTGTGCATGCAGATTTGAGTGATAACAGCCCCACAACAGTTGTTTCCACAAAGATATGTGTTTCCTTGAAAAGGGGAGAACTTTAACCCATATAGAGACACTCATTTTCACTAGTATATATTTCCTTGTATAAACTGCAAATTACATAAAATCATAAATGAAACAAAAAGAAACAAAACAGCTACTTTGTTCAACTACAATTCAAATCAATTTAACCAAGTTTAACTAGCATTGACCTATCAATTTGAATTTCAGAAAGCATGCAAGTTTTACTCAGTCAAGTGCTGTACAGATGAGTCTCAGGGCAGGCATGGAAGCTGACGCAACTCAGCAAGCTTCCCAAGTCACCAAAATTTATTGTTGCTTTAGAGAAAAACAAACAAAAATACCAACAAGAGGTATAGAAGAATGTATAAGAAATCATAGAACCTAATGGAAACCGTACATCATCGCTAATGTAGGAACGGAAAACTAAATGAGGATAGCCAGTCAGTAACTTACACATGCAGCAACGGGCCAAAGATTCAAGGAATGTCAAAGAGAAATTGGAATAATAATAAATAGAATCAACCGCAAGCTCCTGGCAATCTTTTGGAAGTTTTACGAATGGACCATAGACCACCTTTACTGCAAAAACATATTGTAAAGAGATTAAAATGTTATAAATGTAAGGAACACAAACCTAGTTTTCCACCAGTTCAAATTAGCAGCTGCACTGCACCTTTATTTTGGCATGTTGATAGATGCATACTGAAAAATGGCATAAACATTGGCTGTAATTCTGTATATTCTGCATGCAGCATAGAATCTACAGAAGCAGAACGACCAATATGAAGAAGAACCTTCAATACAGCCTGCAAATTTACATTTAACTTGTCATTTAAGAATTGAATAACACATGACAGAAGTGACAATGAGCACAATAAAGAAATGAACATCTCCCCTCAGAAAAAGAGATCTGTCACTACAATTTTTTTCAAAACAATCTATATATTGGGAGAAGTATAAATATTAATCATTTCTATGAAATTCTGACGTAGAATGCAAGAAAACTACACTCGAGACTAACTAAACAGTGTTTGGAATTAGAGCATGATTTCAATTTAACAATTCCCAAAAAGATAAGAATCATGCTAAAACAGCAACCAGAAACTACATCTATCTAAACCCACTAGATTTATAAATATAGGACATTCTAATGAGCCACAGGAAGTAAGCCGAAAAATAAAGCCACATAGATATGACAACGAGAGCAAATCTAGATAATATCAATTAAGAAAAGGGAAAGAAAATTTTGAGGTGAGGGGATATTCTGGTTATCAATGACATAAATTTTCATATTTTAGGCAATAATTCTGAGTTGCCCCCAAGTGGTCAATGCTTTGATCTAGACTCATCATACAGCGCCAATGAAAATGCCAGAGTACAAATATCTATAAAAACTTGGAAGGTTTTTCTGACCATGGTTTAGAGTCTAGAGTCTAGACCTAAAGCTCCTATTTCATATTGTTATGTAAAAATTGTAATATGATTTTATGTAACTGTAGTTAATTAGGGAAAGGTCACGATCAGAAAATCATGCCCTTCCATGAAAAGGCACCTTAGGCTGTATATAAGCCAGGCGGCCCTCTATGTAAAATCCATCTAATCATTCAAGTATTAATAAATATATTTATATATTTTTCTGTCAAAACTGAGTTTATATGCTCCATTTGGTATCAGAGCCAGCTGCTGCTGCAACTTTTGTTCGCTGCTCGACACCATCGTGCAAACCACCACCCTTTTCATCGTCCATTCCGTTCCGGTTCCTGCCTCGCTCCGCCACCTGCTCCCTGCATTCGCCTGTCGCCTGCTATCGTTCCCCGACATTTCCGTTCCCTGCGTCATCTCCGGCGGTCCAAGATACTATATAGCTGCCGACTGATTGTTCCCCAC
Organism: Pinus tabuliformis; assembly: GCA_031772625.1. Classification (NCBI taxonomy): domain Eukaryota; kingdom Viridiplantae; phylum Streptophyta; class Pinopsida; order Pinales; family Pinaceae; genus Pinus; species Pinus tabuliformis. Next base: position 1,282,546,676 of record CM062809.1, read on the forward strand.
AATCCTAACCGTGTGTGTCGCTTTTATGTTGACCTGGTCGCCCCAATTACGACCACGCTCGCTCATTCACAAACTCCCCATTATATGATTCAATACGTATTATATATATAAGAATCAGAAAATTAATAAATTATCTAGTTATATATTACCTATTATATAGTCGTAATAATTATATATATATATATATATATATTAGGGTCAAATTAAGGAAGAAGGTTAAATTGGATAAATATACACCACCACATACCCGGTCAATGTCTTCTTCCATGACAATAACTAATCTTAATAAAAAAATTGATAAATCTTGAGAATAAAGTCATCGGACATGTCGAAGATATCAAGGAGCTCCAAAACACAACAAAAAGAATAGAGAATCAACGCGAGCAGAATCATTAAAAAACTTAAAAGGGATCATGCAATCTTTTCAAATAAGGTGGATCGAAATCATAATGCAGCAATAATAGCTCATAATGAAGCAATGGTGATGTTGAACTCTATTTGTGAAAGTTCAAAAATTACACTTGATCAACTACCCCAAAATAATGAAGCTACTCAACACCAAGATCCTTCAAATACATCAAATTCAACAAACTCACATCATACTCCTGATTCTCAAAAAGCATCTTCCATACCCAATAGTAACACGAATTTTCAAAATATGCAGCTCGCGAATCAATACCCAAATATGCAGCTCTCGAATCAATACCCCTTCTTCACCCCAACAATTGCTACATATCAACGAAGAGCAAAACTTGAGCTTTCCAAATTTGATGGTAACGAGAAATATAGTGTTGCATGGTTCAATAAAGCAGAAGAATATTTTGAGATTTACGGTATTGACAATGACGATGAAAAGATTAGGCATGCATCCATGCAAATGGAAGGCAAAGCATATAATTGGTATATGTGGTGGAAGAAAACAACACATGCTATCAGTTGGAGGAAATTCAAAAATGCATTCTTTAAGAGGTTCCAAGGTGTCAAAGAAGAAGAGTTCTTCTCGACACTCACCAAGCTACAACAAAAAGATGTGGATGAATATAGTAGAGAATGGGAAACTTTGGCTACACGAGTACCTTGTTAAAGTTTGGGTACTAGAGGACAAGTGGTTCCCTAAGGCTTTGATCTTTGGCCTGGGGAAAAGTGTCTAAATTTATTTGTACTTTTCTCCTAAAGTGACTTTATAAGTGGTAAAGTCAATTTGATTTAAAAGTGACTTTATAAGTGGTAAAGTCAATTTAATTTAAAAGTGACTTTATAAGTGGTAAAGTCAATTTAATTTAAAAGTGACTTTATAAGTGGTAAAGCTACAATCTACTTTAAAGGTGACTTTATTAAAGTCAATGAAGAATTAGAAAGTGAAAAAGTGAGTATGGAAATAAAAGACTAAGTGGGTCTTTATTTAAGTGGGTGAGTTAAAAAATAGAAAGTGAAAATTAAATGCACATTTATTCTCATCCCTAGATCTAAATAAATCTCAGTCATTAGATCTTAGGGTAACCCAAAAGGTCATTTAGAGAGTAAAAGGAGAAGAGAAGAGAAGGAGATCAATTGATTCTTCTCATGAGCATTTGAGAGAAAGAGAAGAGAGAGCAAGGAGAAAATTTCTGAGTGAGGAAGTGAAGGAGAGCAAAAAGAAGACATTTTAGCAAATCTGGGCAGCAACATTTATTGGCAGGCATCCCAAGGCAAAATTGTACAGTAGGAGAAAGGCACATAAATCGAGGAAGAGGGAAAACAGCAAGGGCACAAATTTTGAGGAAAGTTGGGGCACGATTTTCAAGGCATTAATATTGTTTAAATTCGTACAGTTTGTACAACAGGTTCTGGGCGTGTTTTTCGAGGCAGGTCATACAGCATTTAATGATGTTTTATTGCTGGAAAAATTTATGTTTTGGTAGTTTGCTGATTGGCACGATTTTCGAGGCAGAGTTCAAGCACAGAAATCGAGATAAGTTGTAATTTGTGGTTGCTGGAATTTTTACTGTGTATTTCAGTTTCTCTGTAAAAGAATTTTCAGAAATAAAGAAGAGCTCTCAAACTAGTTTTCTCCAAGAATCGTAGGGGCTTTTCCAGGGTCACATTGACCAAAAATCACTGTGTTATTTTCTATGTGTGGCTGTCATAATTTTGTTGTGTTTTATTTCTGCAATTTCAGCAGTTGTGAAATCTCTAAATTTGTGTTTTCAGAAAATATTGTCATTTCCAGATTTTAGAATTTTTATCATGCTTGGATTTAAAACTAAATGCATGGAGTGATAAGGAAAACTGATAACCAGAGTGGAGGTTGAAATTCTTCATACCTAGGTTATCCAAAACTTGTCTTATTCGATCATACATTACGGGACTCAAACCACACCTCTATGATGAGCTTAACCTCCATGAAATCATCTCTATAGAAGAAGCAAGACAGAAAGAAAAAGTTGTAGAAAAGAAGCTCAAAAGAATACAGATGCCAAAAGTTGAAAGAGTGTATTTGAGACAAAGATTTCCCCAAACTGCTAACGTGGATAATACAAAGTATGTTCCATGTGAAAATTCCTAGATCTAACAATCTCAGGAATCCTACTGCAACCAACTGAATCTACTTCACCTAGATTGTAAATTACATTACAAGCTTATTTCAGATATCTTCTTGAAACATTGAAGTAAATTACTGAAGTAGACTACACCAATTAAATATGATTATGAAACATAGAAACTGAGCAAGGAAAATAGAAACACATAGGACATAGTTATTTTTGGACAAAAGTCCCCGAAAAAACCCAATGCAAGAAAACCGATGCAGCAGCTCTGAGGGTTTTATTATTATGCAGGAGAAATTTTGAATAAAATTCTAGGATGCTCAACTAGCAATCTGATACAGAGAGAATATTGAAAAAACAGTGGTGAAATGATCTCACCCTCTCACTAGAGAATCAATGACTGGTCCTTCAGCTTTGGAGGCTCTGCATTACCCTCTACATGGCCTCTGTGCAGAACTGCGTCACTCTGGGCAATTTCTGCATCACCCCTCCTGGGTATTACGCTGCCTCTCCTCTAGATCATCTATTGGCTGAGAAATCGACCTTCTGCCTCCCAGACTCACAACCCGAATTTCGGCAACTAAAACTCGACTTCCCTCAGCAGTAAACTCGACTTCCCCTCAAGGAATGCACTGCCCCTGCGTCAGCACTTCGTGGGCCAACGTCATCCTTCCTCTAGATGTCTTTCTATTCTCCGTCTGCCTCATACTCAACGAAAACTCCTCCTTCCAGATTCTCACTGCCCCTCTGCTGCAGAAGATCTCCTGAGAACTCCTCACTTCAAAAAACTGATTTTCTCAATCTCTTTGTCTGTTTTCCAAATGACCCTCAAGCCCCTTCTTATATCTTCCTGTTGGACAACCAACAGCCTAGAATAAATAATAATCAAAGGCTCAGATCGTTTTGGCTTCATCTGTGGCCTTTTCTAGAAGTTTCACCCCTAATTAGATTAATACCCATTAATATTTTAATTTTCCTGAGTCTAGACTTAGGAACCCCATTAAGAATATTAATTATTTTAATAAAATCACTTCTGGGTGGAATTTCCCAAAACGCTTTCTGAGTTCTTTGGAATACATGTGCCCAAGCCTCCCTACAAAATTTGAGGCTTAGAGCACATTCGATGCTACCCCAAATCAACACTCACTCTTAGCGAGGAATGTGCTCTAGCAATACACTGCCACTGCATACTGCTCTGACTCTGAAGCATCGTCCTCTACATTGTTGATGTCTGACATGTTGTCCACCAACTACTACGTTGTTGTTGCTACTGTACTACTGTCGTTGAAACTACCACTGTCAATGCTACATCTATACTACAGCTCCCTCTCAAATGTTGCATCTGCTATGCTACTAGCACTTCCACTACTAACACTACATTTGTACTACAACTCAGTTGCTGAGAGAAGCAACTGAAAACACCCAAAACTTGATTGCCACTAGTCCCACGCTGTCTTTTGAAGCCACTGCACTGTTGTAGCTCTGCACTGTGCCTCCTCGCACTGCTGCCTCTCTGGTCTGTGCTGCTCACATTCTGGCACTACTAACCATTGCATCTGTCGAATCAACACTCCATGGCACCAACTAAAAACTCCACCATCCTACTACTACTGATCATGGGCTCTTGTAGCAAGGTGACGATCCAAGAGGTGGGCCCCCCAACGATCCTGCCCATCTGTAGCTCTATCGAACTACAGTTCTATATCAGCCCACCTCCCTCCAGGAGGTATCTTGGCTGTTGTGGCGAACTCCTCCTCCTGTTCAATTTTAGCGGCTGCAACCTTAGGATCATGCTTCTCATCCTTGTCCTTTTTCTTCAAAGGACACCGAGATGCATAGTGGCCCATCTCGCCACATCTGAAACACTTCACCTTGGAGACGTCCTTCTTTCGTCTCTGTTTCCCCTGCTATCCCTTCGATGAAAGGGTTGTGTTATCCTCCTCCTCTACTTTGGGCTTCGACCCACTGCTGTTGCTGCTCCCATCAAGTTTGACCTTGAGCAGGTCTCTCCTCAGCTCTTCTTGTTTCAGAGCTACCCACATCTCGTCCCAATTTGGCAATGTTGCTTTGCCCAGGATCCTTTGGACAATGATTTGCCACCCATCCGAGACGGAATTTAGAGATAGTCTTACTAACTCTGAATTTTGAGGTGTATGCCCCGCAGTTGACAGTGCATCACGGGTCTCCTTCAGTTTCGTGAGTAATGGATTCACACGTTCTCCCTTCTGCATCTGATCAGATCTCAACTTCTGCTTTAAGTACATCTTCCGTTGCTCGAAAGATCCCTAATACAATGTGGCCAAGGCATCCCACATCTCCTTAGCAGTCCCTTTGCTAGCAACGTGGCACACCACGTGATCCTTGTAGTGATCATAAACTTATATACGGTAATAACCAGAACAGAAATACAGTAAGCATGAAGAATTTAAGTTTGTACTTACCTTAACTGCTGCTGATTCTGCTAACTGCTGCTGATTCTGCTACTGAACTGGTGTCGTTGATGATGTCGTGGCTATTTTGATCCAATTTCCGGGAGACCAATTCCTCCCAGCCAGACTGAGCAGATGGCTGCTCAATCCAGTAAGCTTCTCGCAGAAGCTCACTGCCCCCGTGCCCAGAACCTCAGACCGATTAAAGCTCTTCCACTGGTAAATCTTATCCCTCTGGTTTGTACTCCTGATTTTCAGCTCCTGCCCTCCACTCTCGATTTTTCCCCCCCTGTTCTCAGCCTCATCTCTGCGTTTTATAGCCAGGGCTAAGCGGTGGCCGCCCTGTACACCAGCGACTCCGCCGCTTCCTCCCGTGGTGACAGCTTCCTCCAGCATGAGTCATCCTCTCGCACAGGTGTTTATGGGGAGTATTCAGGTTTATAAACTTTAGCCTTTTACATTATAACTTTATAATATTTAGTATGTACCTTATCACTTTATGTATGTTTGTTTTCTTTTAATATAAACTTTAGAATTTTTAGGTTAATTAATTTTTGATATTAATACTTGATTTTTTTTTATTTTATAAATATCATTTTTATTTATTTATTAATGTATATTTATACAGGGCATATAATATGAGTATTTAAGGATGGGTCGTTACAATCCTTGACTCCATCCAGGATCATCCTCTTCGCCTTAGCCATCTCAGCTCTGTACTTCTTCAACGGACATGCATTTACAGGGACAACTACCACATTATCAACATATGTCTTGAGGGCATGCTCATCTAGAAGGAAAGTCATTCTAGCCTTCCAAATGGCATGGTTGGAAGCCCTGTCCAACCTATCCTAATCCCTCAAGCCACTAGTTGCCATATCCTCCGAAAAATGTCAAACATCTCCCTCTTTCTCCTCGCTGCGTAGCTCCTAGGCTACCTTACGCACTCCTTGATGGAGTTGGTAAGTTGTTGCTCCTCTACTACTCAGCAATTGAGAAATGTTGATTTCCTCAGCAAGAAATCAATGAGGAAGTATTCCCTCACTATGCGATCTGCTTCTTCCTTCTGAGGACTTTTCTGCCCAGCACTTAGCTTGCAGAAAACTATGTCCCTCTAGCTCTGCGTGGTTCTACGTAGCTCCCTTTGACTCGGCAAATTCTCGATCCGGCAGTCTTACCTCTCTGTCGGCTCACTCAGAGAGAGACACCCATGAAAATATAGCCCTCCTGGCTAAAACTGCACTATCCCTCAGGGGATTCGAACTGTTACTTGCTGCACAAATTGGCCCTTGCTTCAGTGCTAGATCCGCTCTTCCTATTTCACATCAATTGCTCTGATACCATGTGAAAATTCCTAGATCTAACAATCTCAGGAATCCTACTGCAACTAACTGAATCTACTTCACCTAGATTGTAAATTACATTACAAACTTATTTCATATATCTTCTTGAAACATTGAAGTAAATTACTGAAGCAACCTACACCAATTAAATATGATTCTGAAACATAGAAATTGAGCAAGGAAAATAGAAACACATAGGACACAGTTATTTTTGGACAAAAGTCTAAAGCATAAAAACTGTTACTGAAGCATGAAAACTGATAGCTTGGAGGCTTGAATGTAAAAATACACAAAAGGTATTTTGTAATAATAATTTATTATATAGAAAATTGTACAAGTGATGAATGTAACAATGAGGACCCGTATATATATACCTAAGCAGATATCCTTTTGTGACTGGGCATGTCTTTTAGACATGCTTTTTCACTTAACTAATGACTTTTTAACATAATCACTACTTGATTACTTAGTATTTATATTATTTATATTTATTTATTTTGTTATGAATTATATTCATAACATAGCCCCTCCCTTCGGAAGCTTTGTCCTCAAAGCTTTAACGCTGTGGATTTTCTTCACTTAGTACTTGTTGCCTCGACGTATATAATCTGGCCATCCTCTCGTCATGTAGCTCATCAATAATATTCCCTTGGATTTTTTATTTATTTATGTTTTTCTTTCAACTCAAATCTTTTTTTTAATAATAATAATTATATATATAGTTTTTAATCTAAGTCACCTAACACGGGGATTCAGGACACGTAGGATTCGAGATTCATGGTGTTGGATTCGGACACGCTGACCCCCCAGAACAGGACATGTTATATATTATTTTATTAATATATATATATATATATATATATATATATATATATATATATATTAAAAATTAGATATTATCATATTTCTTACACAAATTTTAATTAATGATACAAATTTATTGATTTCAAACATAGATCTTCATCTATAGCTATTAGCATGCATAGTACATACAAAATTCAAATACATGTCAATTTATTATCTATTTCTTATGCTTGGCCCTCTTGCCACCACGAGAAATGTCTAATTTTTTAGTCTTGTTGGAAAATCAGGAACTTTGTCATTAATATCACCCTCTAAGCATTAATATCCAGAGGTATCTTTGTCATTACCTCTGTATCTGTATAGGGATCTTTGTCATTAATATCACCCTTTAAGCATTAACATAAGATAGAACAAGCATAACATGTCAAGTCAAGATTTTGTTTGAGCGATGCGTACATTATTAGGAGGGTCATGATACAGGAGTTCGACAACCAATGTCACTAAATATGAGTTCCATACCCTAATACATGACAAAATTCAATGGAAACATTGCAATCCCCCAATCCTAAAATCCTGAAAAACTGATAAGTCTGCTGGATTTTGAATGAAATCTAAAATTCTACTTTCTCCATATGAAATCCAATGAGGCCGGAACCACTCTCAAACATCCTGAGTCATTTCATGGTAATGTTAAAAATTTAAGTAAAAGGATGAAAATGAAGATTAAGGAGAATGTCACTTTTACTTTAAGAATTTAACATTACCATGAACAGGACACGTTTCCCAAAATCGCGACACGCTTTTGAAAATCGTGACACGACCTCGGATTCGACGTGTCGGAAAAGGACACGACGTGTCATATGATTTGGACACGAATCCGGACCGAATCGTGTCGGATTCGCTGGATTCGGGATTCGTAGGGGGTTTAGGACGAATCCGGTGACTTAGTTTTTAATATAGTTTTTTTATATAATTTGTTTTAATAATAATAATATTTTTTTAATATATATATATATATAATTATAATTATAATTATAATTTTTTTATTAATAATAATAATAATATTATTATTATTATTATTATGATTTTTTTAATAATTAAATTAAATTAATTTAATTACTATATTGTAACAACAACCTCATCATCATCATCTTCATTTGGATCATCATCTTGATCATTTCCTGCAACATCTTCATTTTCAATATTATAATCATCTAATGCTCCACCTTGTTTCTTTTTACCATCGCTATCATCTTCCTTATTATTGATTTCCTTTTGACATGCTTTAACTTCTGCATATGATTTTTCTCGACGCTGAAATGCTTCTTGAATTTTACTAGATTGTTCAACGCATTCAGGACGTGAACGTAATGGCACATTGTGCGGTGAACAACGTTCAAAGACCCGCATGATTATATTATGTGCCATGGCTTTGATACCACTGAAGCATAAAAACTGTTACTAAAGCATGAAAACTGATAGCTTGGAGGCTTGAATGTAAGAATACACAAAAGGTATTTTGTAATAATAATTTATCATATTTAAAATTGTACAAGTGATGAATGTTACAATGAGGACCCGCATATATATACCTAAGCAGGTGTCTTTTCGTGACCAGGCATGTCTTTTAGACATGCCTTTTCACTTAACTAATGACTTCTTAACATAATCACTACTTGATTACTTAGTATTTATATTATTTATATTTATTTTGTTAAGAATTATATTCATAACAAAGTCCTTAGAAAAACCCAATGCGGGAAAACTGATGCAGCAGCGTCGAGGGTTTTATTATTATGCAGGAGAAATTCTAAGTACAGTTCTAGGATGCTTAACTAGCAATCCGATACAGAGAGAATACTGAACAAAAGAGTGGTGAAATTATCTCAACCTATCACTACAGCATCAGTGACTGATCCTTCAGCTCTGGAGACTCTGTGTCACCCTCTGCATGGCCTCTGCACAGAATTGTGTCACTCTGGGTAGTTTCTGCGTCACCCCTCCTAGGTATTACGTTTCCTCTCCTGTGGATCCTTTGATGGCTGGGAAATCAACCTTCTGCCTCCTGGACTCACACCCCGGCGTCCGGCAATTGAAACTTGACTTCCCCTCAAGCACTGTGCTACCTCTGCGTTAGCACTTCTAGGCCACCTTCAACCTTCCTCTGGACATCTTTCTGTTCTCTCTTTGCCTCGTACTCTTCGGAAACTCCTTCTAGATTCTCACTACCCCTCTGTTGCAAAAGATCTCCTCAATCGATTTTCCTCCTGAGAACTTCTCATTTCAAATAATGGATTTTCTCAATCTGTCTGTGTGTTTTCCAAATGACCCTCAAGCCCCTTTTTATATTTTCCCATTGGATAATCAACGGCGTAGATTAAATCATAATCAAAGGCTCAGATCATTTTGGCTTGATCCGTGGCTTTTTCTAGAAGTTTCACCCCTTATTAGATTAATACCCATTAATATTTTAATTTTCCTAAGTTTAGACTTAGGAACCCCATTAAAAATATTAATTATTTTAATAAAATCACTTTTGGGTGGAATTTCCCAAAATGCTTTTTGGGTTCTTTGGAATACATGTGCCCAAACCTCCCTGCAAAATTTGAGGCTTAGAGCATATCCAACGCTACCCCAAATCAACATTCCACACCAGTTGCGTGAAGGATGAAAAACTAATTTGGAAATGCAAAGAATGAAAGAAGGTAAGTGAAAACGTTATAACGAAAAATGGGATTCTAAACATAAATGTGTTAAAGCAAAATAGACCAAGAACCTGTATACATGTGAGGCAACCAATGATTCAGATAGTGAAGAATCAGACATAGAAGAAGTTGAAGATCCTCAACAATTTTCTCTAGAATCATATAGTGAGAATATTCTGCAAGTGTCACTATCAGCCATGACAGGTATATCTCAACTGCGGACATTAAAGTTAAAAGTGTTGGAAATACTGAGAAGGGGGTGAATCAGTATTTCTTAGCAATTAGCACTTTTTAATCCTTTTCAGAGCATTAGTTATTCTTCAGTTATTATTAATGTTCTTCTTCAACAATTATAAACAATAATCAGTAGTAGACAACACCATACAACAATGCAGGAAGATAAAACAATAGACACAGAGATTTTTAGGTGGAAAACCCCCTCTGAGTCAAAAACCACCGAACGCTTCTCTAGTAATTGTCTTCTTCTCTCTTTAAAAGAAATATTAATTACATCAAGATTTCAGCTACAACTGAGGGATGCGTCAACCCCCTAATTCACATGCCACAACCTGTAGGATGCTACTAAACCCTAATATCCTACTGCAACCAGAAGGACGCCCCAATGCCCTGTAGATCAGGCCACAACCTGATGAGTGCCCCAACACTCTATTTACCAGTTGTTGTCGGAAAGGATGCTTCACTACCCTGTTAGTTTATTAGCCACAACTGAATGGACGCCACAACACCCTATGCAAGCCACAACTTTCCCTAGCACCACTCTACCACCCTAAAGTGTTCTCAGACCACAGCCTGAAAGCGACTTCAATCACCTGCCTTGCACAACCTTGCCACCCTGAAGAGCTAGAAGACCACATTTCACAATTTTCACACTGGATCCCCTTGTGCTCTGAATCAATATAAGGTTGTAATGGAGATAATAATACTCTACACGATATGTATATCCTGTCAAGTCTTGCTACACAAAACTGCTCAACCGATCACTACCAAGTCAACCCACTGAACAATCACTACATATCGTTGAACACTGCTCATCACTGATCACTTTATTGATAATTGTACATCATTGTCAATGCTCAAACTAACAATGTCATATCCACTGTCACTGCACTACTCATGAATGAGTAATCGTCAAGAGCTCATAAGCAGACTGCCAAATCACTGAACCAATCACACTATACTATTGCAAGTGTCATATAAAAGTGTCTGAAAATGGCACAATCCCAGATGCCACAGGTCATCCCTATGACCTACTACCACTGCTTTCAAGGTTTTCCCATAGAGAACTACTAGCATATGTTCCTTCACTATTGAGCACTACTCACACACTGTTATCCATCGTGTTGATTTGGGGTAGCATCGGATGTGCTCTAGCCACGAAATTTGGTGGAGAGGCTAAGGCACATAAGATTTCCAATACCCAGAAAGGGTTTGGGCAGATTCTAAACAGTTTGAGAGATATACAAATAATTAATATTTTTAATGGAGTCCCTAAGTCTAAACTTAGGGAAATTAAAATATTAATGTGAATTAGTATAAAACTGTGTTAAAATGGTCCAAAAGTCATGGATCAAGCCAAATCTAATCTTAGCCGTTGATTAGGGACTTAATCTCAGCCATTGCTCTATCAACGAGAAAAGTATAAGAGGAGGCTTGAGGGTCACTTGGAGAACACACCAAGAGATCAAGATTTCAACTTTCTGGGGTTAGGTTTGTTGAGAAAGTTGAGAGAGTGATCTGGAGTTGCAGCTGAGGAGCAGTGAATACAGAAGCAGAGAAGCAAAGATAGTGTCGGGAGGTTCAGGGTAGCAGCGAGGAAAGCTGATGCAGAGGGCAGAAGCTGGAACTGCCGGGAACAGCCGGAACTACCAGAAAAGCTGACGCAGAGGGAAGAATCTGGAACTGCCGGGAACAACCGGAACTGCCAGGAACTGTCGGAACTGTCGGGAAAGCTAACGCAAGGGGCAGAAGCCAAAACTGCCAAGAATAGCCGGAACTACCGAGCACTGTCGGAACTGCTAGGAAAGCCGACGCAAAGGGCAGAAGAGGCTGACGCAGTCCCTAGAGGCTGACGCTGGGGTTTTCCATTGGGTATATTGGAGCTGAGGAGCTGCCGAGTGTTTATCCGGGGTTTCAGCTGGAGCATCTGTCTCCGAAGGAGAGGTACTACTGCCGAGATTTTTCTTTGTTGGGTGAGCCGAATTTGACACCCATATTGTATTCTGAAAATTCTTAATAAATCAAACCCTCAGATAGCTGCACCGGTTTTCCCACATTGGGTTTTTCCAAGGACATTAGTCCAAAAATAATGGTGTCATTTGTGTGCTTGTTTCTGTTTCCTTCAGTTGATGATCTGTAATGTGTTGAGCATGTACTTGTGTTTATTTTCAGTATTTACATGGTAAATAACTTGTTAATTAATCAGAACAAGTAGGAAGGAATAAATCAGAAAGTACATGGAGGGTTTCTAACTGTTAGACTTAGAAACTTCAACATGGTTTCAGAGCGTGGTTGCAGATCACAGGAAAACTAAAGCCATCAGTCGAGCAGAGCAGCAACAACAAAAAACAGTTGTCCCGAGTGACAGAAGTTGTTCCTAGCAGCAAAACAGCAAGGAAGGCGTGATGCAGTGCCTGCGCTATCAAGTTCGGGCCAAGAAGAGGCTAAGGGAGGAAAAGACAAGCTCACGTAGAGCCCCGCAGAGGCCAGGAGGGTTGACACAATTGGCTTAGGGAGCTAGTTCATCGGTGTTGGGACTTCGTAGAGCCTAGGAGCTCTCACCTTCAGGTTGTTGGGGTTTAGGAGGCTGTGGATAAGTTGCAGAGTGGAGTTGGTCGGGTACTGTTGTTAGAACAGTACCTAACAGGGCAAGGCCAAGGAGGAGGGAGTTGCTGCCTAGGGTTTCTAGCTGAGAAATCCAGATCAGTGGTGCGGTTGCACAAACGATCAGAGTAGGGGGCATCTTGACATTGGCAGAAGGATTTCCAGGAGGGAAATCGAGGCTCAGAGGGAGTCACACCAAAAACTTCTACGAGGGAAGTAGAAGAGCAGCAGAATGGCACTACATGAAGTAAGAGACCAAGATAGACTAGACGAAGCCTCAAACTTCGTAGTCTGGAAGGCCATAATATTATCCGTACTTGACAAAAATCGTGTCAAGCACTTTGCCTTGAAGACGATAGCGGTCCCAGTTGACCCAACTAACAATGACAGGTATGAGTGAGCAATGGCAAGGGCCAAGAGTATCATTCTTGACATGGTCAAGGATCATATAGTACCACATAATGCCGAGAAGAATACGGCACGGGAGATGTGGGAGGCCCTGACCAAGTTGTATTAGCATACTTTCGTGCAGAAGAAGATGCTCCTAGAAAATCAGCTGCGGTCATACCAAATGCCGAAGGGAGAACAGATCGACACCTTCCTCGGTCGATTGAAGGAGATCCGAGATCAACTGACTTCCATAGGGGCCACACCAGATCCAGAGTTGATGGTGAGAACAGCGTTGAATGTAGTCTTAGAAGACTGGGAGGTGATTGTCCAGAGCATACTGGGCAAGGCGACCATTCCTGTTTGGGAGGAAATGTGAGCGGCTCTTCGCCAAGAAGAGATCAGGAGGGTGACCAAGACGGGAAGCAACAGCAAGGGGATCAGAATCAAGGAGGAGGAGGTGGATGTTGCCCTAGCATCTGAGGGTAAGCAAGAAAAGCGAAAGAAGAAGGACCTCCCCAAGGTCAAATGCTTCCACTGTGGGGAGTTGGGTCATTATGTGACCCAGTGTCTAAGGAAGAAGAGCAAGGGAGAGGCTTCCGATACCCAGGCAACGCTAGCAAGGGCAGAGAAGGAAGTGGAGACGGACGATGTCCATGCCATGAGTGCACACACACCACTTGAGCGAAAGTGGGGAGACATCGAGCTGTAGTCAGGAGGACTACAGAAGATGAGGGACAGGATCCTTGAGGTACCCAGTTTCTTGGATTATACCTGGCTATGGTAGCCCCGAAAAGGAGTAGCAGGACTAGCGGATGTCAGTAGAGACAGATGAGGATGGAGCGGCAGATAGAGCTACAATGCAGGATTCCCAAGACAGCGCGACGCTAGCAGGCTGCAACAGTGCGAGAGGCATGGGAGTGCTGCACCAGTGCAGGATGGCACAGAGAGATGTGCAATGGTGCAAGATGCAAGGCGTTGTTGCAGCAGCGTAGAGGTCAGAGAGGGAGCATTTGTCAGTGACAGAGGGAGCTTCAGCATCGGGAGTGTCTCTAGCCTGACAGAGATGTCAAAGTTGGGAGGTCAGTTACTTACTTCTCAGTAACTAAGTTACAGTGCAACAGTTAGTAGTGGCGATGCTATGGGAAGCACGATGCAACATGATGAGAGGGGATGCAGTGCAGACACACAGTGGCAGTGGCAGGAACATGGGCAGCAGCATAGATCCAGAGGGAATTTTCGTACAGATACAGCAGTGGCAGTGGCAGAGCCATGGGTGGCAGTACAGGATGCAGCAGTACAAATGATGGGCAGCAGGTTTAGCATCAGGAACCGATGCCAGATGATCAGAGTAATACTCAGTGAGGAGTATTGCTAGAGCATAGTCCTCGCTAAGAGGGAGTGTTGATTTGGGGTAGCATCGGATGTACTCTAACCACGAAATTGGGTGGAGAGGCTAAGGCACATAAGATCTACAATACCCAAAAAGGGTTTGGGCAGATTATAAACAGTTTGAGAGATATTAAAATAATTAGTATTTTTAATGGAGTCCCTAAGTCTAAACTTAGGGAAATTAAAATATTAATGTGAATTAATATAAAACTGTGTTAGAATGGTCCAAAAGTCATGGATCAAGCCAGACCTAATCTTAGCCGTTGATTAGGGACTTAATCTCAATCGTTGATCTGTCAACGAGAAAAGTATAAGAGGAGGCTTAAGGGTCACTTAGAGAACACACCAAGAGATCAAGATTTCAACTTTCTGGAGCTAGGTTTGCTGAGAAAGTTGAGAGAGTGATCTGGAGTTGCAGCTGAGAGGCAGTGAATACAGAAGCAAAGAGGCAAAGATAGTGCCGGGAGGATCAGGGCAGCAGTAAGGAAAGCTGACGCAGAGGGCAGAAGTCGGAACTGTCGGGAACAACCAGAACTGTCGAGAACTGCCAGGAAAGCTGACGCAGAGGGCAAAAGACAGAATTGTTGGGAACAGTTGAAACTGTCGGAACTACCGAGAAAGCTAACGCAGAGGGAAGAAGACGGAACTGCCAGGAACAGCCGGAACTACAGGGAAAGCTAACATAGAGGGCAAAAGAGGCTGACACTGAGGTTTTTCGTGGTGCAGATTGGAGCTGAGGAGTTGCCAGAGTGTTTATCCGGGGTTTCAGCCAAAGCATTTGTCTTCGAAGGAGAGGTACTACTGCAGAGATTTTTCTCTGTTGGGCGAGTCGGATTTGGCACCCAGATTGTATTCTGAAACTGCTTAATAAATCAAACCCTCAGATAGCTACACCGGTTTTCCCGCATTGGGTTTTTCCAGGGACATTAGTCCAAAAATAACGGTGTCATTTTTTGTGCTTGTTTTTGTTTCCTTCAGTTGATGATCTGTAATATGTTGAGCATGTACTTGTGTTTATTTTCAATATTTACATGGTAAATAACTTGTTAATTAATCAGAACAAGTAGGATGGAATAAATCAGAAAGTACATGGAGGGTTTCTAACTGTTAGACTTAGAAACTTCAACACATCATTACTTCAATAAGCTATACAACAAGGTGATGTATCCTCAGAAACCTGTTACCCTGTAAGGTCATATTATGTTACTCAAGTTATCCTAGGTTATCATAGTCATTGTCAACTCAAGGTTCTACTAGTCAAAGTCAACATATCAATAACTTGTTATGTCAGTCAACCATCATTTTGCATGTAGAGTGTCAAATCTAGTCAAAGTCAAAATGTCAACATATGTGTCATGTCTATAAGATCTACTCTTACAAAGTCAAAGTCAAGGCAAAATGTCACCACACAAATCCAACCCATTCTTAGTAAGTCAAAATCAAGGTAGTTGTCATCATACATGTTATGACTTAGTGTGTCAAAGTCAAGGTGATTGTTATCTTGTATGTGAGATGTCAAATCTACTCACAATGTCATCTGCTATCAATGAGTCAGAGTCCACAGTCAAGTTTCATGTCAAGCATTCTAATAGCATATTGTTATGTCAAGAAAACTGTTATGTCTAATAGCATATTGTTTGTCAAGCAAATTGTTATGTCATTAGGTCAGCCAACCTGTTATGTCATTAGGTCAAGCAAACTGTTATGTCTAATTGTCATGAGGTCAAATTTTACTTGCTGTCCCCTTCTCACTGTATAAGAAATTACAGTCTCATTACTGTCATCAAATTCTAAGTCACAAGATCTTGCTCACACCTACCTTGCTGTCCATTACATGCTGTCACTATCAAAGTTAAGTCAGTGTATTAATGTGATATTAGTGTCAAGGTCAAATGAGTTGAGTCAAAGCAATCAACTCATCATAGTACTTGCCACGGTAAGGCATCAATGTTAAGTCGATCAACACAGTACAAAGATGCTGTTACTTCATGTACTAAGGTTGTCATATTAACACAAGAGAATGTCAATATTGTTACCTATACTCAGAAATTACTTTTACAACTTATCACCACTTCAAGTTACAGATTCTTATGTCACATTCAAGATGTATGTTGCACACATTACTCGTCAAAACAACCAAGGTGTCAAGTCATGGTCTAGGTCACTTGGGGTTCTAAAATCACAGTGCAGATCCTAACAGCAGTCTCTAATCAAGCTTGTAACCAAGCCTTAACTGTAGTCTAACGTCACTGGACTACCCCTACTCAAAACTGACCCTAAAATGTTTACAAATGGTCCTCTACAAGCTACAGCAGCCCAGACCGAGCTCTAAAAATTGTTTCTTACATCCTCTTTGCACAGGTTTATCTTTGGTCCTAGATTAGTTTTCTCAAAAACAAAACTTATGTAATAAGCTCTCTTTAATAGATAGTCAAGCATCAAAATAGGCCTGCGGCCTAGCCATGGTCTTACATCCAAGCAAAAAATGAGAAACCCTTCCTATACAGAGCCAAAGTTAGTAACTGGTATTTGTTGTAGAAAGCCGAGGGTTAGAAGGATTAGTGCTTTGTCCATACAAATCCAAGCCAAACAAAAAGTACTTGCTAATTAGGAGGCCTCGGTCTAGGCCTATGATGAAGAAGGTCATGAAACAAATCTCATCAAAACAAAAAGGAAACATTGATTTGCACAGGTCTGAAACTTACCTCAGATCCGAAGTGTATAGACTTTTCATCTTCAACAAAGAGAGTGACCAACACTAAAAGGATCCTCCAAGAGGACCACCCAACATACGGGAAAACACACCTTAATTTCTGAAAATGCTTCGTTGTTTCTACCTCAGGAGTCGAAGTTCAATTTCAGAGCTATGCTCAAAAGATCATTGTTGAATTTGAGAGTTCAATAGGTCTTCTTTTATAGAGTTGGGTTGGGCTAATGAGGGCTTCTAAGTTAGACGTTAGAGGATATTTAGGATATTTAGGATCTTTTGAATTTGTTTGATATTTAGGATCTTTTGCCTTACTTTCTATGAAAGAACCACTTATTAATATTTATTTAGAAAAAAAATTAATTCCACTAAAATTTTGAAATCAATGATTGCCTTAGTGCATATGGTCCTACCTAGGTTGTGAAGTCAGTGATTGGTTTATTGTCTTTGGTTCTTCGAGTTATGTAACTTATACGTGGTGAGATTATGGTGATAAACAATGTCATATATTGACAATCGTAGGAGGTGTCACATCACTACCCTCTGCAGTTTTAGTCTGTTGATTTATGGTAGCATCGGATGTGCTCTAAGTCTCAAATTTTCCAGGGAGGCTTGGGCACATGTATTACAAAGAACCCAGAAAGAATTTTGGTAAATTCCATCAGGAGACAATTTTATTAAAATAATTAATTATTTGTAATGGGACCTGTTGCCGCACAAAGTGTCTAGGCACCGCGACAACACTCAGAGTAAGGGTTGTCACTCTTATCCTTACTCACTCCGTTTAGACTCTCTCCTAGACAAGTCAAGGGGGGTAGTCCTTGGAATGAATGAATGAGGATAGCCTGTGAAACACAGACCCTAGGAGAGTTAAAAATGGACAACTTGATGAATGTGAAACAAACCCTGGTTAATCGAGATTGATAGATCTAGCAATTAAGACAAGTAAGACACAATAACAAGAAATAAATGATTTTAGACTAGTGCCTTATATTCAATTAACCATAAACTAGATAAAAACAAGTTATCCAGATCAATTTATAAATGTGGCAAAGCGACGATCATGAACAATTAAATGTCAACGCCTAAAAAATTTACCATGCAAGAGCTTCTAGCAATTTATATTTCTCCTATAGTCAATATGATTTTAAACCATTAATCGCACTTGACAATAGAAACATCACCACCACAAAAATTAAAATTTTACACTTAACACACAAAAAGACACCAAGGAAATTTGGATTAGAATTTAATGTGCTAAGCTTATGAAGCAAAATTTAATGTGGCAAATGAATTTTTTAATGTGACTAAAAATCAAATCAAAAGACCTTAATTAAATTTAAATTTTTATGGGCCGTAGGCCACATAAAAATAGAAATTTCTTAATTGTGAAAGCTTAGATTCCCTTTTGATTCATTCCGTTCAATGTCAAAGTCACCAAATAAAAAAATTTAATTTTTTTTATTTTTTTAGATTTTTAAATGTTTTTGAATTTTTGTTTATGAAACGAAATTAAAATAAAAAGAAGAATAATAATTAAAACAAAACTAAAGTCAATTGAAATTAAATAATAATAAATAAACAAAAATAAAAATAAATAAATAAATAAAACAAAAATAAGAAAAGGAAATGGAGAATAACCAAACAACAACAAAAAAAAATCAAATTAAAACAAAATTACAGTTCATTCTCCAATAACATCCTTCCATTGCACAGAAGAGTCCTGGTATAACATGGTCAAGGTCTGCCACATCTCCCTTATTGTGTTCTTCTCAGCAATATGTGGTATTACATGATCCTTGACCCCGTCTAGGATCATGCTTTTCGTCTTCGCCTAGGCCTCCTCATACTTCTCTTTTACATCAGGGTCAACTTGGAGATCTATTGTTCTCAAGGCATAGTCCTTGATGCAATGTTTATCCAGGATTGTCACGATCCTAGCCTTCCAGATGACAAACTTGGAAGCCTTGTCCAATCTGTCCTAATCCCTCAATCCATACACTGCCATCTTTGCTCCTCTTCTCTAGACTCCCTCTGAGTCTTGGTTTCCCTCTCGGAAATCCTCCGTCCAACTGTCGAATCACTCCTCTCCAATCCTCCTTTGCCGCTGCAACCCAAATCTATTTCTTGGCTAGAAATTTGTCGAGGTAGTACTTCCCTCTACCTTGGTTCAATCTCCTTAGACACTGTTCTGCACCGACAGAAACAGCGTCCCACCAGCTCCTCAAATCAAAATCTACACAGCTCCCTTAGACCCTACAACTCGAATAATCTGAGCCCTTTAGGCTCTACACAATCACTACGTGGGTTGAATTTACTCCACCCGGCCAACTGCATCAATCCTTCCTGGCTTAGAAAGATGACTTGGCTCTGCATGAGCCTGATCTGCCCTCCTTTGCCTCTATGTTGGCCCTTCTGGTTGACACAACTATTGCGTGGGCTCCTCCCAGCAACTGTGTCTTCGTTTCCCAACTCAAAAAGGCTGACGCAGGCACTGTGTGAGCCTTTGTGCCACACTTTTTGCACTGCATCACTCCTCCTCTTGCCTCTTCAGTTCTGGAACAACGCCCTCTTTCGAGACAGTTGTTTCTCTGCTGCAAATTCTCAGATTTCTTGGTTGGTTCCTTCAGTCGCCTATGATCTGCAATTGCTTTGATACCATGTGAAAAATCCTGAATCTAACACATCAGAAACTCCTACTATGTTAATTTGGGGTAGCATCGGATGTGCTCTAGCCACGAAATTTGGTGGAGAGGTTGGGGCACATGAGATCTCCAATACCCAGAAAGGATTTAGGCAAATTCTAAACAGTTTAGGAGATATTAAAATAATTAATATTTTTAATGGAGACCCTAAGTCTAAACTTAGGGAAAAAAAAATATTAATGTGTATTAATATGAAACTGTGTTAGAATGGTCCAAAAGACATGGATCAAGCCAGATCTAATCTTAGCCATTGATTAGAGATTTAATCTCAGCCGTTGATTTGTCAACGAGAAAAGTATAAGAGGAGGCTTGAGGGTCACTTGGAGAACACACTAAGGGAGACCAGTCAGTTCAATTTCTGGAGCGCGGTTTGCTGAGAAACTGAACCAGTGGTCTGGAGAGCAGTCAAGAGGCAGCAAGTACGGAACAGAGAGACGGGAGATCAGCACAGAGGCAAAAGAGGCAGACACAGAGCCAGAGGAAGCCACGCAGAGGCAACAGAGACTATGCAGAGCCAAAAGGGCCTACGTCATCCACGCAAAGGCTGTAGGAGTGAAGCAGAAGGCCAGAGAGGCTGCGCAGAGCCTCAGTAGGCTGACACAGAGGGTTTCAGGCTGACGCAAAGGTCAGTAGGGCCTACGCTGGATTCAGAAGAACTGCTAGAAATTTGTCTATCTATGGGTAAGCCAGTTTGGCACCCTGTTGTACTAGAAAATTGCTGAATAATAAAAATCCTCCCTTGTTGCACCGGTTTTCCCACATTGGGTTTTTCCGGGGACATTAGTCCAAAATAACTGTGTCAATGTGTGCATATGTTTGTTTCTGTATTACGGTGTGATATCTGCAGCAGTATTTATTTTAATGTTTGTTGAAGTAATTTCATGAATAACTTATGATGAAATAAGTAGGAAAAGTAAATCAGTTGTTGCAGTGATAGAATTTTCACATGGTATCAGAGCAAGTAATCAGAGACAGAAAGGGAAAATCAGTTATGGGTTGAAACCACAATGCAGAGGCATCCACCTCAGGGGACTCATGCAGATTTTTAGAAGATTGCACAAGAGAGAGAGATTTCAATTTCTCTATGTTGGCTTCCAGGTTGGAAGAAGAAGTGGCGTGCATGACTAGTTTTGCATCATCAGAAGTATGGTATATAGACAGTGGAGCCTTGTGGCATATGACGAGAATCAGGGAGTGTTTCTCAGAATATTGAGAAGAGAAGATGAACTTTCAAATCACCATGGGGAACAAGGCAAAGTGTACTCCAGTAGGAAACGGTACCATATTTTTTCAGATAGAATCGGGAGAGCGGTTTCGCGCCACATGTGTACTGCAAGTACCAGGATTGGGGATGAACTTACTTTCCGTGTCACAACTACAAGGCAAGGGCTATGACGTCTACTTCATCAAGGAAAAGGTATACGTCAAACACCCGAGCTAGAAAAAGAAAGTGCAAATCGGGATCAAAAGTAATCGGTTGTATAGACTACAACTAGAATCTCCAATGGCACTAATAGGCATTCATGGGGACAAAGACTTGAACGAATTATGGCACAAAAGGATGGGTCACTTGCACCATAGAGCTTTGAGAATTCTCAGGAGCATTGTAACAGGAGTTCCGGATCTGAGTACGAAACGAGATGATCTATGCAGGGGATGCGCTCTATTATCACTCCAAAATTTCTCTAGAGTTGTTAGGAAAGAAATAATAGAGGTAACCACAAACCTACTTTGGAGATTAGGATCTAGCCTTCCTAATGCTCAAAGAGGGCTCTCTCTTTATGATTTAACTTTGTTTAGTTAATTGATTTTAGGCTAGTTATTTAAGCTTTGATTGGGTGTTGATTTTGAGTTGGTGGTGGAAATCACTAACTTAGAAGGATAGAGGGATGTCTTTTACCATTGGGCTATGGGGTCAAGTGTCAAGCAAACAGGACTGGATCAAGTTCTAAAGATAGTGTTTACAGGGCAAGGTAGCTGAGTAAATTCAGATCTTAAGGTTGGATGGTGAAGTGGTTTTCAATCGGGGTCAAGGAGCAATTAAGGGTTCCTCAAACCAGATAATGAAGGAAATGGTAGGGGTCAATCGAAACTAGGGAGCAATGAAGGATTCCCTAATCTGGATATTAGTAGAAAACATTAAAATGATTAACTGTTCAAGACAGAGTGTACTTAAACAAATTCTGTAATATAATTCTAGTTAATTCATTCAATTTAGATAACATGCAAGTTTGTGAAACACTTAAGAAAATAACAATTTGACAAAAAGAAAGTACTTCACTGAAGTGGCCCAACACATGAATCCTGTAATGCAATCTCTTTATTATTCAGTCCAGTCTGCTGACTTGAAAAATGGTACAAATAACCCTTAAGTTTCAGATCAATACAACTATAGTAATGTCAAGAAATCCACCCCTATACTTCGAATTATGAAGTATTTATACAAAAATAGTTTACAAAATATCCCAAACTGTCTTGGGAATTAATCTAGGAGAAAGAAATATCTTCATGCAAGAAGATAGAGACAAATATTCAACTGATGTAAGTTGTCCCTATTTATTTGGTTGTGCTATCTTTATGCTTTGATCTTTTGCTGTTTATTCTCCTTTGTTGTTGGTCTTCCACGCTGATTGTTCTTTTTACTTTGGCTTTTCAACTGATACTCTTTCATCTAATACTCTTTCATCTGGGCTAACCTGTTACTTTCTTTTACTGCCTTGTATTTCACTTTTTAACTTGCAATTTTTACAGTAAATCATTTAACTTTTCCCATGTGTTTACATCTGGTAATTTAATATTTACCATTTTTCTGTAGATTTCATTTGCTTTTGTATACTTGGAAAAGGTGGGCTTATTTACAAAAAGGTGTTTTACCTCATGCTGGAGGTAAAATAGGTTCTCAAAAGTTTGGTATAGAACCTTTCTTGTAGGCATCCCCTTCATAGAAGAATTATTTGCCTAATCCCTTGCCCCTTCTTTGATTCTCTTGTTGTAGTCTTCTTGTGGCATTAATTTATCATTTATCACCAAGGGATTTGGCAAACCTTTCTGCTTTAAAGCATCAAACTTAACCATGAATCTGTCTATAGCTAGCTACATGGTTTGGAATTTGTCCTCAAGGTTCATCATTAAATTCCCCTTGGTGAGCACTTTTTTCACTTCTAATATGGGGCCAATCCTGTCAGCTATGTCTAACTCCTGCAATTCATATTTACTTTTGGAGTTAAGGAAGTGGATTATTCTGGTGGCTTCTTCTAGCATGTCTCCAAGTTCAGCCTTAACTCTTTGAATTGCTTCTGTAGCCTCTTTGACTAAATCATTTTGTTCAAAGATGACTTGTATAGATGGCCAAATATCATTGACAGAGTCAATGATATTGGCCCATAGCTGTTCTTTAGCTTGGGCAAGTGGCTCCTTCAATGTTAGCTCTTTCTCTAAGTTCTTTATCCTCTCATTCATCCTGGTTGACTTCTGAACTTCATCTTTGTGCATAATCTGAGCTATTTTCTTCTCATCCTCTAGACTCCTTAACTATTCTTTGAGTCTATTTATCTCAGAGGTCTGAATGGACATGTCCTCCATTGCTTTGACCAATTTGCTTGCCTCATCACTTGGCTGAGCTGCTGCTATTGTTGAACCTGTTGCTGATGTAGATGTTGTTGCAGCTGGAAGTGTTGTAGCCAGTGGAGCTATGGGGGCCAATGAAGTTGCCAAGGTTGATGGTACTATTGTAGTGACTATTGGAATGGCAGTGGCAGTGGCTGTCTCAAGGCTGGCCTGTTTTAACTGTATCAAACTGTCCAACTCCTCCATTTCTTTCAATTGAAGAATGAGGTCCATCATCTCCTCTTGTTGGGTTTGGTTCTCAAGGACCTCCTTGGTCTGTGGATGCTCTGAATGAGGCAGCTTTAGTTGTTTTTTCAGAGCAGCAATATCCTCATTCTTCTTCTTTATCAATTTCTCTGCAGCTTTGACATCACTGGGACTATATCCAAGCTCAACCACCAAGTCTTCCAGTGACTTGATTCTGTTATCCTTGGCCTGTGAAGATGCCTTTTCCAGTTTATACTGTGCTGTGATATTATCCAGTGAGCTTTGGAGTTTGTGCACATTCATAGCTTTATTTGTCATTATGGAGTAAATCATCTCACCTGCCTGTTTGTGGAACTCAATTTGGTCTATGGGGTGAACATCCCTAGCCAAAACCTCAAAATTTGTTTTCCTGTAGTCCGCTGATGATCTGGGCTGCTGGAATGTAGGCTACATGAATGTCATTTGCATTTTACCTGTTTTAATGTCAAAGGCTGACATTAATCTATTTTGATTGGCAGGTGTTTGCTTGAAGTACTAGGCATAAGTCTCAGCCTTCAATGTCTCATTCCTCAACTTAATTTCCTTGTATTTTTCTTTTATATCTTTCTCTTTATCCACGGGCCTGGTGGATGAAGAGGCTTCAACGCTGAGTTGTTTCTCTATAAGTTGAGTGTTTGAAGTAGAAGGCTTGTTGACCACTACTGGTCAACTACCCATGCAGTACACCTCCTTCCTGTTGGCAGAGAAGGATAGCTCCTGAGCGACATGTCCATGCCAGCCTACAGTCATCGACAGCTTGATCATTTTTGTTGTAAACCCAGTCTGCATGTTTGAAATGTAAATAATCTAAGCAGATCAGAGTCATGTATGTAAAGTTGCCTAGGTGGACCTAACTTTCTAATGACGATCTGCGTCCCGGGAGGTTTTTAGTCTCACCGATCCGTGGATCGGCAGAGTTTTCCTTCAAACCCAACCCCAAAGCCGGGATGCATTTCGTTATTAGGACTTTAGGAGAATCCTAGCGTGTTACTCTGCTAGATTATAGTTGTGTCGCAGATCTGGGTGGTCTATGAGGGTCTATGTTAAAGTGGATTCATCCCTTTGAGATGTAAATTGTAAAAAATTGTAAAAAATCATGATGAAATGTGTCTTGAGGGTTGAAAATGTTGTAAATCCCCTCATGAGTCCTAGGTCCTAGGTGCTAGGTGATGATTCCAACGGCTGGGTTTGATGATCCGTCTTAAGATAAATTTAAAATTTTTTTTTAATGAATAAAAATAATAAATTCATATATAATAAAAAATAAAAAATTAAAAAAATTTAAAAATTTAAAAAATTTAAAAAATTTGAAAAATAAAAAATAATAAAAAATAAAAAGCATAAAGCAAAAACCCTAAGCAATAAAATAATAATATTTTTGTGGATCACCCAAAACTAGCCGTTGGGATCATTTCCTTTATGTAGGGTCTTAGGAGGTCATTTTCAGTTTTATCTGATCTGTGAGTCTGTACTGAAAGCTCTCTTGTAAACTGATTTCTGATTAATAAAAAGACTTTGGGGTTTCAAACTGGCTGGTGTTACTCTCTGGAACTGCTGTGAGGTGTTTGAATTTCTGCATATTTCAGTTTTTCAACAGTTAAAATAGCTGATTTTTTTCAGAGCATTGTGAGCACAGGTATCTTGCTCACGTGCTAGGGTCTGAATGCTGTAGGGTTTCTGGAAAATGGCAGGTATCTCCATTTTCTTCTGAAATCTAGCAGCATCTCTTGCCCTTGTTTGCTGATGTTTTCTTGAGGTGTGCAGGAAACTTTAGGGTGAAGGCTATTTGTGGGCGTTTGGGGAAGTTCTGGGCTGAACCAGCCGACTCCCACAGGCTGTTCTGTGCAGAGCCCAGCTGATTGTGCCCCGAGTTAATCTGTTAAAGTTTATTGCATGTTTTACATTGAGAAATTTTTTCTGATTTACAGTGAAGTTCACAGTGAATTTACTTCTGATATTTCAAGAACATTACTGTCATTACTGTTAAATCTGGCTGTTCTAGAGCTGCAAAAATTTTGTGATCTTTAGCTGAATTTGAAGGGTTTTGTCTTAAATCTTTCCATATATCTGCTGTGCTTTCGTTTTTCCCTTTGGACAGGTCACAGGCCCAAGAATAAATAAATAAATAAAAAAAAAAAGAACAGAAGAAAAAATCAATTTTCTGCAGGTTATCGTTTGCCGTCCAGGGTTTTGCAGATCTGGAAGTTTTTTTCTTGCTTGCTGCTCAGAGACTCCTCAGACAAAAAGAGCATAATTGTTCTGCTGATCATCACTGCGCTCAGCGTGCGTTGGATATTTATTTTAGTGGAAATTTTAAGTGTGAAAGTGGTCAACAAAATCATTTTCAGCGCATTTGACATTCAGTCCAGGTAATAGCTCGCCAAGGTATGCTGTTTTTCGCTCCAAAGTGCTCAGGTAATTTCAAATAGCAGACTTAGTTTCTTATATGTTGTCGGGCTTACTGATGTATGCGTTGGTCTTATAACCTACGCGTTATCACTGCCTTGTTCCTTCAATTGCCGCTGTCTGGCGCAAGAAAACACAAGATTGCAGACTTGGTAAATTATTATTTCGCTTTCGTTCATTCGAAATCAGCTCTGCGTGGTGTCAATTTCAGTCTCAGGCTTATTTGTTGAATCCATCATTTTGTATGATTGCAAATAACCCTTTAACTGCCAAAACGTAAAGCAAAATAGAAAAAAGGGTCACGTTCGATTTGTTTAAAGCTTTCTCTGTCCATTTGTATACTGTCACAAGTTATCTGCGTTTGGTATCAGGGCAGCAAAAAACAAGATTGTAGCGTATAATGGCCGCTGCAAAATTTTCGTGGGCCTGCAATCACCACTGAGTTTCCTTTAGTTACCAAACGGACCGTACCCAACATCCTTTCACGAGAGCAAAGAGCAGCTGCAAAGTTACAACACGTTAATCCTCGGTGGCCAGACTTGGTCATTGCCACAGGTTGTCAGCACATCTAAAATCGATCTGAAATTACCACCGCCGTCAAGCTTCGGTCGATCTGCAAACCAGGTAAATCGAATTTCCATTGTGCGTATTTGATAAAGCCGTCTGCGTGTTTTCCTTTAGGGTATTCGCGTGGGTGTTTTAGCTCTAATATTCGATGCGTTTTGATTTCTTCAGCATAGGTTCATCGCAGGTTTAGTTTAGGTTTTTGTTTGTTACGTATTTAGATTTTAATTTTTTTATTTTTTTTTACATAGTTTCATTTTATTACATACAAAAAAAAAAAAAAAGAGCAAAAAAGAAATGCGATTTGGTATATAGGCTACATATAGTTTCATTTTATTTATTTATTTTGGTTCATGTATTAAATCTTAGGCTTAGTTTTATTTTCAGTCTTAGATTAATTTTTTTTTTTTTTTTTTTATTTTCAATAAAAAATAAAAAATAAAAAAAAATAAAAATAAAAATTAAAAATAAAAATAAAAATAAAAAAAATTGTTTGGAGAATTACTTTTATTGCTTTCAGTCGTTTATCATTGCATATCTTTACGCTGAGATCTGAAATCCAAATTAGATATCTGGTTTTACTGTTATTTGAAGCGAAATTATCTCTTAGTTTTGCTGGATATCGTCATTCGAAGAGCTTTGTGTTTTACTGAATATTTAAAGCATTGCTCTCTTTTCCTGATGATTGCTGGTCGTGGTTCATGTTCTTCGATCATCTAGCTAGTAATCATTTAGATCTTTTAAGGCACTGGTCTGCTCAACTCGCCAAGTCATTTTAGTGCTTTTCGTCTCCTGGCCCAACTGTTGTGGCAGTTGGCCTTCATCTTTCCTCAGGGTCTACCCCCCTTAGCCGTGGGAGACAGGCTTAAACGGAGAGACCGGGGATCAGAGTGACAGCCCCTGGTCTGAGCGTTGTCGTGCCAGTTTGCGCGACAACATTTTTTGGCGCCGTTGCCGGGGAATAGAGTTTTTCTGTCCTTGGTCCTTGTTTTTCAAGCCCTGCTGTGCTTAACTTCTTGTTCAAGTGGCGACTCCACTTCCTTTATTACCTGCGAGAGTGTACACTAGAAGACATCCAGGCAGTCTGTGCAACCCCACTCCGGATCCTGAAAAGGTTTACAGGGTGCGATCACACAAACTCGCTTCTCGTGCACTCCTTACAAATCTTGGACAAGAAGCCCTTTCTGACGTTCATCTGCTCTTTAGGGGTCAGGTTAGGCGCAACACCATGAGTCTGTTGGGTCCTTGTGATTTCTCTAACATTCCTGGAGCCCCCAATGATATTCCATCTGTTGGGATAGACAAATTGCCTAGCTTTCATGGAGATAATGCCATTACTGTTAATTCCCATTTGCGAGATTTCAACATATGGATGGCTAAGTACGCTAGATCTCCTGATTTTGATCATGAGGATGTCAGGATGACCCTTTTTATCTTGACTCTAGGAGGTGATGCTCATGACTGGTTTACAGAAAAACCTCCTAATTCTTTTGACTCTTTACAATCAATCATTAATTCATTTAGAGAAAAATATGGAGATAAAAGAGAGGGACGACATCTTGTAAGAGCTCTTACACTGATGAGAAAGAGAGAAGACGAAACTGTTGAGGAATTTAATAGAAGGTTTAATAGCATTATTAAAGAACTACCTCAAGATTATAAACCTTCAGATAAAACTCTCCAAGATTTTTATATTGATGCCTTTGGTCCTGAGCCATCTTATGAGTTAAGGCGTGCTAAACTTACTGATTATCGAGCTTGCCAAACCTTAGCTGTAGAACTTGAGAAGGACAAGGCAGCTTCTGGGAAGTCTGAAATCCCAGGTTACGACAGGGCTGCTACAAAACTGAAGGAAACTAAGGGAAAAGCAGCCCAAGAGCCTGAAAATGAACTTGTTCTCAAATTGCTTCAGAAAATTGAAACCATGGAAATTAATCATAACAAGGAGATAAACACTTTGCAGAATAGGTTAATTCAAATGGAAAGAGCGCAACCGCAAAATTTTCAGCCTCGAAATAATAATAACAGAAATAGTAACTGGCAAAGAAAGGGTCAAACTAGTGAGCAGAGGCCCCCTAATCCGCTTACCAATCTGGTGGATGATGCTCCTCCCTACTGTCGTGCTTGTGCTGATTTTCACGAAGAGTCCTCTTGTCCCATTATCAGAAGACTTCTCGATAATGGAATGCTTGGGACAGGTGAGCAAATAAACGTAGTAGGGAGCAAGTTCCCTTTGCCCATGAATGATTGGATAGAGGTTAAGGAAAGGAGCTATGATGTTGTGAATCCTCAATCCGCTTTTAGCATAAATAACCTTGAAGACGAAGATGACATTTTGGCTAGGTTATATGGTGAGAAACCTTCTCCTGAGAAAATTCTGGAAATTGCTAGAGATAAGGGTTTGACATACCAGAGAAGGGATAAGGATCAGAGCGGGAATCAAATTCCTCCTCGAACTTTAAACCCTGGTATAAATTCGGGAATAGATGTCGATTTGGGGAGTTGGTTTAATAATGCTAAAATCTGGGTTCCTGTCTCTGAGATCGCTAAGATCCCTTCCCAAAGAGACAAATTACTAAAAGCAATTCAGGGTCCTCAAGTCAACGCTTCTCAACAGAAGATTCGTGAGGTTGACTATCATGATGCTCCTATTTATCTGCAAAGCGTAGATGCTGATAACAAGGATCATCAACCCTTCTTTATCACCTTATTAGTCAATGGGTATAAATTGAATAACTGCATGTTGGATTCAGGCGCATCTGCTTGTATTATGACTAAAAGGGTTATGGAACAGCTTAACTTAAGAGTTTCCAGACCCTACTATAATATATGCGCCATGGATTCTAAGAAGATCGAGGTACATGGTTTAATCAAGGATTTGCAAGTTCATCTTTCGGTCTACCCAGACATCATGGTTGTTATGGATATTGTTGTCGTTGATGTACCTGATGCTTGGGGTATGCTGTTATCTAGGAAGTGGGCCTCTGATCTAGGGGGAAGCATTCAGATGAATTGGTCATATGCTATGATTCCTTCTCCTAGCGGAGACGGTTTTGTTAGACTAAATAGAGAGCCTGAGAGGAAATTTCATGTTGAAAATCCTAAAAAGCCTCATAACGAGATAATTAAAGAAAAATCTGACATCGGGAACTATGCTATCATGTCCAATTTCATAATTCCTCCCGATGATGAGATTAAAGATCTTAAGGGTGAAGTCTGGTATATGTATTTCGACGGTGCTTCCTCTAGTCATGGTAAGGGTGCTGGGATTGTGCTTAAGTCTCCCCTTGGTCACGTATTCAAGTTTGCCTATCGTCTAGAATTTGAAGCAACCAACAATGTCGCTGAGTATGAAGCCATATTGTTGGGCCTTGAATTGGCCAAAGCTTTGAAGATTAAATTGCTTAACATAAAGGGGGATTCCGATCTGGTTATCATGCAGCTTAAGAACAAATTCACATGTAGAAATCAGAGATTAAGAAACTATCGAAATGCTGTGTGGGATACTATGGAGCACTTCGATGCCCTTAACCTTGAAGCAATTCCTAGAGAGCTAAATAGTTCGGCAGATGAACTTGCCGTAGCTGCTAGCACTTTCCAGTTGTCTGATGAGTTAATCAACGATAAAATTAAAATGGAGATAATATTCAGACCATCTGTCCCAGACAACTCAGAGCATTGGCAAGTTTTTAATGATGAAAAGCAAGTCGTTCGTTTTCTCAATAGTTTAGACGAGTTTGAGGATTTCCGGCTAGTTTCTGGCGAGGATGGGTCTTTAGATCAAGGACATATCATAAATCCCACTCCCAGAAATGTAGTTGCCTTAGAGCAATATTTTGATCGGCATGATGCCACGAAGCTGAGAGAAGAAGACAAGTTGGACCCAGGCGAGTACCTTGAAGTTAACATTGGTACTTTTGAAAGTCCGAAAATGGTTAAAATCGGTAAAGGTACTAGTCTGGAGGAAAGGAAAAAGTTAATTGGTTTACTTCATGAATATCGAGATGTTTTGGCTTTTTCCTATGATGAGTTGAAGGGCTACAGGGAAGATATTATGGAGCATACTATTCCCTTAAAAGACGAAAATGCTAAACCTTTTCGGCAGAAACTTAGGCAGATTAATCCTAAGTTAGCCCCCCTGGTCCAAAAAGAACTTGCGAAGATGCTTGCAGCAGGAATCATCGCTCAAACTAGGCATTCGACATGGTGTTCGAATTTGGTGATTGTCAGGAAGAAGAATGGTACAATAAGACTTTGTGTCGATTTTAGGAACCTTAATCTAGCGTGCAAGAAGGATAATTACCCTTTGCCAAAAATGGAAACTTTGTTGCAAAGAGTAACTGGGTCTAGAATGATGTCATTGCTAGACGGTTTTTCTGGGTATAATCAAGTTTGGGTTAAAAAGGAAGATCGACACAAGACCACATTCACAACACCATGGGGCACTTTTGAATACATCAGAATGCCGTTTGGGTTAACAAATGCTGGGGCTACTTTCCAGAGGGCCATGGATTATGCCTTCAAGGGGTTAATTGGGAAAATCATCGAGATTTACCAAGACGATCTTACTGTGTTTTCTAAAGATGGTATCAGCCATATAGATCATCTTAGGAAAGTTTTCGATAGATGCAGAGAATATGGGATCTCTTTGAATCCGGCTAAATCTGTCTTTGGGGTAACTGAAGGGAAACTTCTGGGCCATATCATTTCTAAGGAAGGAGTCAAGGTCGATCCTGAACGTGTTGAAGCAATTCAAAAGATTCCTCTCCCGCACAACCTCAAGTCCCTTCAGTCTTTCCTTGGAAAGATAAATTTTATTAGAAGATTTATCCCGAATTATGCGGAAATAGCTAAGCCCATTCAAAGTCTTCTGAAGAAAGATGTGAAATTTGTCTGGCAAGAAGAGGGCAAAAGGGCCTTCCAAGAAATCAAGTCTGCTATCGCGAAAGCTCCTGTCCTTGTTAGTCCTGATTACTCCAAAGATTTCATGATTTTTTCTTTCGCTTCTGAGGACACCATTGCCGGTGTCTTACTTCAAAAGAATAGAGAGGGTCACGAGCAGCCTATCGCTTTCATGAGTAGAGCACTTCAAAACTCCGAATTGAAGTACAATACCATGGAAAAGCAGGCTTATGCCCTAGTCAAGTCTCTTAAGCATTTTAAAACTTATGTGGGTTATTCTAAGATCATCGCTTTCGTCCCACATTCTGCTGTAAAAGACATATTAACTCAAACTGATTGCTTAGGGACTCGTGCTAGGTGGGTTACTAAGATACAGGAGTATGATTTAGAGATTAGACCCACTAAGCTGATCAAAGGCCAAGGTTTAGCTCAAATGTTAGCTGAAAGTAATGAAAAGACTCTTGGTCTGTTTTGCCTTGACGATCTTTCTTCACCAGAATTAAGAAGGTTAGCTGAGCATGAATGGTATAAGGACATAGTTTACTATTTGACAAATCTTGCGTGTCCTAACCATTTAGTCGCTCATAAGAGAAGGGCTCTTAGACTAAAGGCCACTAAGTATTGCCTTATGAAGGATGGCCTTGGATGGAGAAATCCTGAGGGCATAGTGCTTAGGTGTGTTGACGATATTGAGTCCAAAGGATTAATCTCCGAATTTCATTCAGGATTTTGTGGTGGTCATTATGCCGCTAGAACTACTGCCCACAAAATCCTGAGAGCTGGCTATTATTGGCCTTCGATTTTTTCTGATGTGCACAAGTTTGTTAGATCGTGTCAAGCCTGTCAACTGTTCACTGGGAAACAGAAGCTTGCTGCCCTTCCTCTACAGCCTGTTATTGTAGAGGCACCTTTTCAGCATTGGGGTCTGGACTTCATAGGGAAGTTCCATGAAAATTCTAGCAATGGCTACTCTTGGATTTTGACTGCTACTGATTACTTCACTAAATGGGTAGAAGCCATTCCTGCTAAGAATGCCACTGAAAAGGTGATTATGGATTTCATTGAGAATAACATCATTACTAGATTTGGTGTCCCCGCTAAAATCACTACGGACAATGCCAAGGCTTTTAGTTCCTCAGAGTTTACATCTTTCTGTTTCAAATATGGCATTGTCTTATCTCATTCGTCGAATTACTATCCTCAGGGTAATGGTTTGGCTGAATCAAGTAATAAAAATCTCATAACCATTATCAAGAAAATAGTAGGAGATAACAAGAAGTCTTGGGACAGCAAAATCAAGTATGCTTTGTGGGCAGACAGAATAACTAAGAAGAAGTCTACTGGTAAATCTCCCTTTGAATTGGTTTATGGCTTGGATGTTACCTTACCTGTGCACCTAAAATTGCCAGCCTATCAGCTCCTCCAAAATTTTTCCACTGATAAAGATGTTGTTCAGAATAGGATAGATCAGATTGTGGAATTAGATGAGACACGTCGGACAGCTTTTGAAAATATATGCAAAAATCAATCTAATATTAAGAAAAGCTTTGATAAATGCTCTAGATCTAGATCTTTGCAGGTTGGAGATATGGTTTTACTTTGGGATCGCAAAAATGAAAAACCAGGAAAGCATAAAAAGTTTGACAGCTTGTGGTTGGGACCGTACATCATTAGAGATATAGCTGGACCAAACTCATTCCACTTGAGCAGATTGGATGGTGAACCACTTCATTTACCAGCGAACGGCCAAATGCTCAAGCTGTTCTTCAGAGATGATATCTGATGCCATGGGGCATCTTTTGTATTGTATTTCTATCCCTACTCCTTGTCTTTTCAGCATTTTATTTCTGTTTTTAGGATTAGATTTACTTTTCATGTTATTAGTTAGTCAATAAATGAAGAGCTTTTATTTTTCCTGTGCTTAATGCATATGATGATTTGGGAATGGACGCTACTTATTTTTATTTGGTGTTGTATGGATGCAGATTCTGGATTCTCACATTCCTACCAGTGCAGCAACGTGTCCCCAAGTAGAGCCAGATGTTGACCACTACTGGTCAACTACCCATGCAGTACACCTCCTTCCTGTTGGCAGAGAAGGATAGCTCCTGAGCGACATGTCCATGCCAGCCTACAGTCATCGACAGCTTGATCATTTTTGTTGTAAACCCAGTCTGCATGTTTGAAATGTAAATAATCTAAGCAGATCAGAGTCATGTATGTAAAGTTGCCTAGGTGGACCTAACTTTCTAATGACGATCTGCGTCCCGGGAGGTTTTTAGTCTCACCGATCCGTGGATCGGCAGAGTTTTCCTTCAAACCCAACCCCAAAGCCGGGATGCATTTCGTTATTAGGACTTTAGGAGAATCCTAGCGTGTTACTCTGCTAGATTATAGTTGTGTCGCAGATCTGGGTGGTCTATGAGGGTCTATGTTAAAGTGGATTCATCCCTTTGAGATGTAAATTGTAAAAAATTGTAAAAAATCATGATGAAATGTGTCTTGAGGGTTGAAAATGTTGTAAATCCCCTCATGAGTCCTAGGTCCTAGGTGCTAGGTGATGATTCCAACGGCTGGGTTTGATGATCCGTCTTAAGATAAATTTAAAAAAAAAAATTAATGAATAAAAATAATAAATTCATATATAATAAAAAATAAAAAATTAAAAAAATTAAAAAATTTAAAAAATTTAAAAAATTTGAAAAATAAAAAATAATAAAAAGCATAAAGCAAAAACCCTAAGCAATAAAATAATAATATTTTTGTGGATCACCCAAAACTAGCCGTTGGGATCATTTCCTTTATGTAGGGTCTTAGGAGGTCATTTTCAGTTTTATCTGATCTGTGAGTCTGTACTGAAAGCTCTCTTGTAAACTGATTTCTGATTAATAAAAAGACTTTGGGGTTTCAAACTGGCTGGTGTTACTCTCTGGAACTGCTGTGAGGTGTTTGAATTTCTGCATATTTCAGTTTTTCAACAGTTAAAATAGCTGATTTTTTTCAGAGCATTGTGAGCACAGGTATCTTGCTCACGTGCTAGGGTCTGAATGCTGTAGGGTTTCTGGAAAATGGCAGGTATCTCCATTTTCTTCTGAAATCTAGCAGCATCTCTTGCCCTTGTTTGCTGATGTTTTCTTGAGGTGTGCAGGAAACTTTAGGGTGAAGGCTATTTGTGGGCGTTTGGGGAAGTTCTGGGCTGAACCAGCCGACTCCCACAGGCTGTTCTGTGCAGAGCCCAGCTGATTGTGCCCCGGGTTAATCTGTTAAAGTTTATTGCATGTTTTACATTGAGAAATTTTTTCTGATTTACAGTGAAGTTCACAGTGAATTTACTTCTGATATTTCAAGAACATTACTGTCATTACTGTTAAATCTGGCTGTTCTAGAGCTGCAAAAATTTTGTGATCTTTAGCTGAATTTGAAGGGTTTTGTCTTAAATCTTTCCATATATCTGCCGTGCTTTCGTTTTCCTTTGGACAGGTCACAGGCCCAAGATAAAAAAAAAAAGAACAGAAGGAAAAATCAATTTTCTGCAGGGTTATCGTTTGCCGTCCAGGGTTTTGCAGATCTGGAAATTTTTTTTTTTCTTGCTGCTCAGAGACTCCTCAGACAAAAAAGAGCATAATTGCTCTACTGATCTTCACTGCGTCCAGCGTGCGTTGGACATTTATTTTTAGTGGGAATTTTAAGTGTGAAAGTGGTCAACAAAATCATTTTCAGCGCATTTGACATTCAGTCCAGGTAATAGCCCGCCAAGGTGTGCTGTCTTCGCTCCAAAGTGCTCAGGTAATTTCAAATAGCAGACTTAGTTTCTTATATGTTGTCGGGCTTACTGCTGTATGCGTTGGTCTTATAACCTACGCGTTATCACTGCCTTGTTCCTTCAATTGCCGCTGTCTGGCGCAAGAAAACACAAGATTGCAGACTTGGTAAATTATTATTTCGCTTTCGTTCATTCGAAATCAGCTCTGCGTGGTGTCAATTTCAGTCTCAGGCTTATTTGTTGAATCCATCATTTTGTATGATTGCAAATAACCCTTTAACTGCCAAAACGTAAAGCAAAATAGAAAAAAGGGTCACGTTCGATTTGTTTAAAGCTTTCTCTGTCCATTTGTATACTGTCACAAGTTATCTGCGTTTGGTATCAGGGCAGCAAAAAACAAGATTGTAGCGTATAATGGCCGCTGCAAAATTTTCGTGGGCCTGCAATCACCACTGAGTTTCCTTTAGTTACCAAACGGACCGTACCCAACATCATTTCACGAGAGCAAAGAGCAGCTGCAAAGTTACAACACGTTAATCCTCGGTGGCCAGACTTGGTCATTGCCACAGGTTGTCAGCACATCTAAAATCGATCTGAAATTACCACCGCCGTCAAGCTTCGGTCGATCTGCAAACCAGGTAAATCGAATTTCCATTGTGCGTATTTGATAAAGCCGTCTGCGTGTTTTCCTTTAGGGTATTCGCGTGGGTGTTTTAGCTCTAATATTCGATGCGTTTTGATTTCTTCAGCATAGGTTCATCGCAGGTTTAGTTTAGGTTTTTGTTTGTTACGTATTTAGATTTTAATTTTTTTTTTTTTTTTTACATAGTTTCATTTTATTACATACAAAAAAAAAGAAAAGAGCAAAAAAGAAATGCGATTTGGTATATAGGCTGCATATAGTTTCATTTTATTTATTTATTTTGGTTCATGTATTAAATCTTAGGCTTAGTTTTATTTTCAGTCTTAGATTAATTTTTTTTTTTTTTTTAATTTTCAATAAAAAATAAAAAATAAAAAAAAATATAAAAAAAAAAAAAAAAATTGTTTGGAGAATTACTTTTATTGCTTTCAGTCGTTTATCATTGCATATCTTTACGCTGAGATCTGAAATCCAAATTAGATATCTGGTTTTACTGTTATTTGAAGCGAAATTATCTCTTAGTTTTGCTGGATATCGTCATTCGAAGAGCTTTGTGTTTTACTGAATATTTAAAGCATTGCTCTCTTTTCCTGATGATTGCTGGTCGTGGTTCATGTTCTTCGATCATCTAGCTAGTAATCATTTAGATCTTTTAAGGCACTGGTCTGCTCAATTCGCCAAGTCATTTTAGTGCTTTTCGTCTCCTGGCCCAACTGTTGTGGCAGTTGGCCTTTATCTTTCCTCAGGGTCTACCCCCCTTAGCCGTGGGAGACAGGCTTAAACGGAGAGACCGGGGATCAGAGTGACAGCCCCCGGTCTGAGCGTTGTCGTGCCAGTTTGCGCGACAACAAGGCTGTTGAGTTTCACCTGAAGCTGCTGGGCCTTTACTCCTTCCAACCATTGTGTCAGTGTCAGTGATTTCCACTGTTCCAATGGTGTCTTCTTGTTCAGTTACAGGATTAAGCTTGGGCCTCTTCCTGTAACTGATCTCAAATCTTTCATCTGTAGTGTCCATTGCTGAGCTAGAACCTTCTTCCCTGGTTCTTTTTGCATTTCTGTCTTCATTGGCTGGAGTCTGCAAAATAGGAGGAATATTCATTTGTTCTTCTAGGGCTAGAACCTGCAGAAAGGAACTAGTATCAATCTGCTTTTCCACATCTATCAAATTATTCTCCACATCTACTACAGTATTATCCACATCTATCAAAGTTTTTTCCAACCATTCTGACTGGTTGGCAAATCTCTCAATGTCTGGCCTAGGATCATGTATGAAAGGACTCAATTTGAATTTGAGCCTTAGTTTATTTATGACTCCATGAGGGTCATATTGCCACATAAAACTACTCTTGAAGTTCATCTCTTGTAAGAGTTTATCTGCCTCTGGTCCAGCTTCCCTATTATTACAAATAAAGGGGCCCAATTGATTTTTCATTTTAAATTGGGTTTTCTTCTTAGCTGACAAGAAATTTACTTCATCAGAGTTTATGATTTGTCTGAAATACTCTAATGCAAATATCATCATGGGGAGGTATTTGGGCAGTTTGTAGGCAGTATGTTGGCATCCATATATTCTAATTTCTGTGTGGTCCTGGTATAGATACCAGTCTCCCACTTTACTGTTCTTGGCCAATTGTAAAACTCCTTTCATCTCCTGATTGATCCTGGGCTAATAGCTATTGGTTAGCATGTTTATGACTGGATAAACAAATGAATCAATGAAGTCTTTGTAAGTAAATACAGTGGAATACATTTGGATCATTGGTGCCCAAAGGATGACAGATCTTGGATTGCCCTTGGTATCTAACTTTTGGATACTGATAGGGAACTTATCTGACTGAAAGTACAGGAACATGTGAAATAACACTAATGAGTATTTGAATACTCTCTCATTTGGCAATTTGATAAGTTGTTCATGGATTCTATCTGCCAAGAACTGAGCATAGTTGTAAATTGTAGCAGGAGGCTTGCCTGGGCAAAAGATAGAAAGGAAAGCAAGGACAACCTCATCCACATGTTCATCTGTGGTGTACCCTAGAATGCAAGAGAGCATGGTAATAATTTGTCTGCCTCTCTCAGAGAAAATGGTGGCAACATATGGAGGACTATCTGTTGGAGTGTGAGACTCTTTAATGATGAAAGTTTGAATGATCTGAGCTTTCTTGGGAATGTCTAGCTTTGTGTAGAGTTCAAGTAAACCTTCAATGGAAAGTGGGGTTTCATTTGGACTTGACTAGATTTGCAGCATTTGATTTATAGATTCTGTTGTAATGGTGAACAAAACCTATTGATCAGGGGTGACTATGGCTCTCTGACTTGGAATATAGCAGGCTTGGCAGAAGTGGATGATTTCTGGGAATGGGTGTACCTGTGGGAACAAGTACTTGGGCAAATTTGACTCCCAAAGGTGAATGTCATCATTCTGGTTCAAAAACTTGTCTTTACTCCAGCAGTGGAGTTTCAGTAGGTAGGCAGGGGAAACAGTGTCCTTGATTTGAAATTCTCTGTCGGCTAATGGAAGGTGGTCAATGTCCAGGTGAGGGGTTTGCAAAGGTCTTACATCCAGGGAGGTTTGGGAAGCCATAATTTAGTTTATTCAACTAAATTACTCTTTCTGTGGCTTTTAGGGGTAAGGTCTGAAGGTCTGGAACCATGGGGAGAGTAATAACAGTTTGTAAAAAGGGGTTTGGGTGCACAGTAAGATTTTCTTTGAGTTTAGGAAGGTTTTTTATTAATTTAATTAATTAACCTTGGATAATTACTATGTATAACTTCAAATTACAGGGTCGTTCTAGTTATATCAAGAATACCTAGAATTTAACGGTTTGGTGTGCAGACGGGTTTCTGTGGTAGCTGCAGAAGGTATTGAGGCTTCAACTGGCTATTTGTTGCTTCAATTTGGTGTCTGCAGCGTCTTCAGGTGGCAAAAATTGGTCGCTCAGAGGCTTAGGGTGTCAGAATTGGTTTAGCAGAGGTTTACTGTGAAAACGAGCGAAAAGAACAAATTGGGGCTTTTTCGGCCTTTTAACCCATAACGGTTAGATTTTGGCGCGAGTATTATTGAATGAACAGTGGGCAGTTTTGGTTTTAGGCGGGGAGGTGGTTTTGTGTGATATCGCACCACTTTTGGATGGCAGGCAGTATTTTTCACGAGCACGCGATATAACCTAGTGCCGCCACGTAGTAGAATAGTGCCCGGCCAAACCGCGAATCTCGCGTGCTCTCGGGCTATTAACTATCGGACGATGAATCCGCGCGATATGGTTGTGCGTCGTTGGATCTGGGGGTGGGAGATCAGAGGGATATCGCGCAGTGAAGTTGCATGGACGGAGTTGGGAAAGTGATTGGCGAGGCCTGGGGTTTAATTACAAAGAATTGTAATTAATTAATGAATAATGTCGAGATTTTTAATATAAGAAAATGGTTAATAAAGGTGGAACCATGGGTTATATGGCGGGGGTTTTAACTATACACCAAGGTTTGGTGAGTTAAAAGGGTGTCGGGAATATTAACATGGGGGAGTTGAATTATATAATGCGGGGGTATAGTAAATAACTTAGGATAAAAGGCGTTTTGTGGGTTTTTTAAAGGGAAAAAGCGAAATTAATAAGGGGGGAATGTAGTGTTTGTAATGGGAATGGGTTTCACACTTAGGGAAAGGGGTTTTGGGAAGGGCGGATGATTTTGAAGGGTAACGTCTAGGGAAATGTGTGAAACCAAAGAAATAAAAGGTCAAATTGAAGGGAAAGGGTTTTTGCAAGTAATGAAAGGATAATGAGGGGAAATTAGCAAATAAGTATGTGGGGGTCTAGTGAAATGAGGGGAAATTAGCAAATAAGTATGTGGGGGTCTAGTGAAATGAGGGGAAATTAGTAAACCAGCTTTGGTGAATATCCTCTCTCTTTCACAATTCCTCTTGCACATGAAACATAGGATTAAGCATAATGAATGTGCTTTTTGACTTAGCAACCTTGTGCATTTGCAAAACTTCTTCTACCTACCCTTTATTTACCCTAACATTTTCTCTTCATTCATTGGGTGCATTTGAGCTTGCTGACCCTTTATTTCTTTTTCTTTTGATAAACAAACTATCTAATTCTAACCTTATAACTTCCAATGGCTCAAATTAAATTGTTGAGCTCATTTTTATTCTCTACCTAACTACTAATCTGCCAAGATTAAACAGTTTGGCTAGATCTTCATTCTCTATCTATCAACATGAAATTTAAAGTATGAATGAATCAAGATTAAACTATTTGACCATCATGGATTGTGGCATTTTTGACAAGCTGCACACAATCTTATTTTGCAAGGTAAAGTAAAAAGTAGTGGCATTTGAATTTGCACACTTTCATGATCTATTTTTATCTCTTTTTTTGGGGTTCATATTTTCTACTTTTTTGATATTTTTCTTTCTTTTTGTCCTTTGATTATTCTTTTAGGACATACCCTCTTTACATTTTTTAATTTTAATATGGGA
Source organism: Pinus tabuliformis (assembly GCA_031772625.1). Taxonomy (NCBI): domain Eukaryota; kingdom Viridiplantae; phylum Streptophyta; class Pinopsida; order Pinales; family Pinaceae; genus Pinus; species Pinus tabuliformis. The sequence continues at coordinate 1,282,587,121 of CM062809.1, forward strand.
AAACATTTTGCAGAAAGCAAAAATATGTACAATATTACAAGACTAACCATAGCCAATTCAAAATTATAAATCCTATTATTATAGGACCCTAACACGCTCTAGGAAAGTATGCCAAGGCGACATTTTCTAGGAGCAACCACAGGGCCAAGAGTGTACTAGGATTGATACACTTAGATATCTGCGGACCTATGTCTGTCAAAGCTCTCAGCAGTGCCAAGTATTTCCTTACCTTCATTGATGACCACTCGAGGAAAACTTGGATCTATTTTCTGAAAACCAAGGATGAGGTTTTCTGTCGATTCAAGGAGTTCAAGGCTCTAGTGGAGAATCTGACAGGTAAGAAAATAAAAGTCTTGCGCTCAGATAATGGTGGAGAGTATGTCGATAAGGACTTCACTGATTATTGCGCTAAGGAGGGCATCAGAAGAGAGTGGACAGCTCCCTACAATCCGGAGCAAAATGGGGTGGCAGAAAGGAAAAACAGGACTATTGTAGAAGCAGCTAGGGCCATGTTGTATGATTAGGATATGCCAAAATTCCTGTGGGCGGAAGCATGCAACACAGTTGTCTACGTTCAGAACAGGACTCCTCATCGGGCATTGGGCAAGATTACTCTAGAGAAAGTTTTCACTGGGAAGATACCTGAAGTTAGTCATTTTAGGATATTTGGGAGTTTAGCATATTGTCGCATACCCGAAGAAAAAAGGAAGACGCTGGATCAAACTGCAGAAAAGGGGTATCTAGTAGGATATAGCGAGAACGCTAAGGCATATAGAATCTATATTTCAGGAAGCAGCTATGTCACATGGTTCGAGTTCGAATTCGAGTTCGACAACGATTAAGTTCGATTCGAATTCGAATTTTCCGATCAGGTTCGAATGAGGTTCGGCATTAGGTTCGACTATACATATTTTTCAATATATATATATATATATGACCTCAGTCTAATGGAGCAGAAATAACCTTGTATAATGGACGTTGCAAAGATTGAAGTATTAGACATTCTTGACATATCTGTTTTAGCATACAAATATACCTAGACACATCACAATTGCACAGCTAGTGATCTCGACATACCTGTGAGGATCTCAGTTGAATGGAGTAGCAAAGATCTAGGACAGTGTCAATGGATCTCGCATAGCAGTCTTGGCATCAAGGCCTTGGTGATACTCCTGTAGAAGTCTAGACTCTAGACAAAGAACAGCAGTGATAGAACCTCTCTCTCGGCCTAATAAGATTGATGTTAGACGTTGTCTCAATCACACACACACACACACACATATATATATATATACTACAATTGTGGCACAATAACAAAGCCGCAGAAATGATCATTCTCGGAGGATACAATCCCTGCATAACAAAGAGCCACAGTAACCATTACAGTCTCGGAATAAATGAGATAGTAAGGACCTCAGTATAGTGAGGAATAGTATCTCATCTCGGTGGATCTATTTCTTAACAGTCAATGTATATATATATGTAATGGAAAGATCTTTGGATCCCTCACTATCTTTACATGATCTCACTGTCTCGGTGTAAGAAAGATCACAATGATCCTGCAGTCATGGAATACACTCTCGCATGATCACAGTCAACATGATGGTCTAGAGTACAATGATGAAGGTAGGATAAAACAGCTATCATGGCTGTCATAATGAAGTTCTCAGTGCATCATTAAAAAAAATCGAACCTTAAAAAATTCGTTAAAATTCGCCTTCAGGTTCGTTCAAGTTCGTTCAAGTTCGTTGAGGTTCGTTTAGGTTCGAGTTCGTTGAGGTTCGAATTTCAAGTTCGGCGAACCTGAACGAATTTCAAATTTTTTTTCAGGTTCGCCGAATTTCGAACCTGAACCTTCAAGTTCGCCGAACCCTGTGACATAGCGAAGCAGGAAGCTAGTAGTACGATGAGATGTAAAGTTCATGGAGGTTAGAGCTTTTAGAAGATCTCGCGAAATGCCTTCTGAGGAGCAGTCGAAAGAGGATCCGTTGGTCATGCCTCTTCAACCAACGGAAGTGAAGAATTCTTCCTCAAATCAGGAAGATTCTCAGGATGAGGAAGAGGAGCGAACAGAAGCACCTGTTGGCAGAGGAAGAACCAGCAGGGAACTTCGTCAGATTCTGCGTGATGCAGAGAACTTCATCGGAGAGCCAAGGAACAATAAAAGGGAGCGAAAACAGCCAGACAGGTATTAGGCATTAGTAGCTCAGGATGGGGAGCCTACCAGCTTCAAGGAGGCAGCTCAGCATCAGGTCTGGCTAGATGCGATGGTGGAGGAGTATAACTCCATAATGGAAAACAATATCTGGGAGGTGGTGTCAAGGCCTCAAGACAGATCTGTGGTAGGTTCAAGATGGATCTACAAGATCAAATATGCTGCGGACAGCAGTGTTGAAAATTACAAGCCCAGGTTTGTGGCTAAGGGGTATGCTCAAAAGGAAGGGATTGACTATGAGGAAACCTTCGCCCCGGTAGCCAGGTATACATCTATTAGGACCGTGATATCTCTTGCAGCCCAGATGGGATGGGAGATCCATCAGATGGATGTCAAGACAATATTTCTGAACGGGGTAATAGAAGAAGAGGTATACATTGAACAACCAAAGGTCTTTGAAATTCATGAAAAGAAGTCTCATGTATGCAGACTGAAGAAAGCCTTGTATGGGCTGAAGCAGGCACCAAGAGCATGGTATGGTCGAATAGATGGCTACTTGCAGAAGATGGGGTTTGTCAAGAGTGATGCGGATCCGAATCTCTACTATCTGGTCGTAGAGAACAAGCCACTTATCTTAGTATTGTATGTGGATGATCTCTTCTTGACAGGATCATCCAGACTCATTAAGGATTGCAAGAAGAATCTAGCCACAGAGTTCGATATGAAGGATCTAGGACGAATGCACCACTTCCTAAGGTTGGAAGTTTGGCAGCAGAAAGGAGAAATCTTCCTTGGGCAAGGGAGGTATGCTACAAAAATCCTGAAAGGGTTCGGGATGGTAGACTGTAGACCTATGGCTACGCCAATGATCACCAACTGGAAGAAGATTGATGCATCAGAAGAGAAAGATGTCGATCCCACCCTATACCAACAACTCATAGGGTCCCTGATGTATCTAGTCAATACCAGGCCAGATATTTGCTATGCTGTCAACACCCTCAATCAGTTCATGGTGGAACCAAAGAGGGTTCACTAGGCAGCAGCCAAACACGTTCTCAAGTATTTACAGGGAACTGTTGCTTATGGGCTCTTATACACCAAGGGGAAGGATATCAGGTTGAGTGAATTTACAGATGCAAATTGGGCAAGAAGTTCAGTGGATAGGAAAAGTACCTCTGGGTACTGTTTCAACATTAGATCAGGAATGACCTCCTGGTGTAGTAGGAAATAGAAGTCCGTGGCTCTGAGCTCGTCTGAGGCAAAATATATGGCAGCAAGCACAACTTCGTGTGAGGCCATATGGCTTAGAAAACTGTTGGTAAACCTATTCAGAAGAAATATGAAGGTAACTAGGATCATGTGTGATAATCAGAGTTGCATCAAACTCTCTTAGAATCTAGTATTCCATGACAGGTCGAACCATATTGATATCCAGTGTCACTTTGTCAAAGATTGTGTCCAACGAGGAGCTTTACAGTTGAGCTACACTCCTACAGGGCAACAAGTGGCAGATATCCTCACCAAGGCTCTTGGAAAGTCAAAATTTGACTACTTCAGGGAAAAGATGGGGATGGTAAAGAACCCCTTTCAAAAGTAGTGTGTTAGCAACATGAATGAAAAGGGAGTTGTAGCACGGATGCAGTGTTGGGAGAAAGGACCAGCAGCAGCACAGATGCAAAGGGAGCTATCGTACAGATGCAGCAGTGGCAGTAGCAGAGTCATGGGCAGCAATGCAGAGGATGTTGGGCAAGGACGCTTAACATCAGCACAGAGATCGATGTCGGATGATCAGGGTGATAGTCAGTAAGGAGTATTACTAGAGCATAGTCCTCGCTAAGAGGGAGTGTCAATTTGGAGTAGCATCGGATGTGCTCTAGCCACAAAATTTGGTGGAGAGGTTAGGGCACATGAGATCTCCAATACCCAAAAAGGATTTGGGCAGATTCTAAACAGTTCAGGAGATATTAAAATAATTAATATTTTTAATGGGGACCCTAAGTCTAAAGTTAGGGAAAATAAAATATTAATGTGTATTAATATGAAACTGTGTTAGAATGGTCCAAAAGACATGGATCAAGCTAGATCTAATCTTAGTCGTTGATTAGGGACTTAATCTTGGCCGTTGATTTGTCAACGAGGAAAGTATAAGAGGAGGCTTGAGGTTCACTTGGAGAACACACTGAGGGAGACCAGTCAGTTCAATTTCTGGAGTGGGATTTGCTAAGAAATTGAACCAATGGTCTGGAGAGCAGTCAAGAGGCAGCAAGTATGAAACAGAGAGACGAGAGATCAGCACAGAGGCAGAAGAGGCAGACACAGAGCCAGAGGAAGCCACGCAGAGGCAGCAGAGACTAGGCAGAGCCAGAAGGGCCTGCTTCATCCACGCAGAGGCTGCAGGAGTGACGCAGAAGGCCAGAGAGGTTGCGCAGAGCCTCAGTAGGCTGACGTAGAGTGTTTCAAGCTGATGCAAAGGTCAGTAGGGCCTACGTTGGAATCAAAAGAGCTGCTGGAAATTTGTCTATCTGTGGGTAAGCCAGTTTGGCACCGTATTGTACTAGAAAATTGTTGAATAATAAAAATCCTCCCTTGCTGCAATGGTTTTCCCACATTGGGTTCCGGGGACGTTAGTCCAAAATAACTGTGTCAATGTGTGCATATGTTTGTATATGTATTACGGTATCTGCAACAATATTTATTTTAATGTTTGTTGAAGTAATTTCATGAATAACTTATGATGAAATAACTAGGAAAAGTAAATCAGTTGCCACAGTGATAGAATTTTCACATACTACAATTACTAGTTTACAATCTCCTACTTTTTCTTTACATTAACAAGTTATTTAACTGCATAAACATCGAAGTAAACACAATTGCAGCGTTCACAAATATACAGATCATGGATTGAAACAAACACAGGCAACAACACAAGGGACACAGTTATTTTTGGACAATCGTCCCCGAATAAACCCAATTCGGGAAAACCAGTGCAGCATATAGAGGGTTTGTATTATTAAGTAGATTTCGTGAATACGACTAGGGTGCCAGAAATGGCTCACCCAACAGCAAATATCCTCGGCAGTAGTACCTCTATCCGGAGACAGATATTCCGGCAAATCAGCAATCGGATGATCAAACCCCACAACAACTTCGGTTGTTCCCTATGCTAGACAACAAAAGGTGCTCCAAAAACTACTCTGGAACGGCGTCACCCTCTCCAGGCTCAGAATCTGTTGATCTACTCCCAGTGTGCCCCACAGAATCTCCCAATGCTACCTCTGAAGCCCTCTACGACTTCTGCATCAACCTCTACAGCTTCTACATCAGCCTCTACGCCCTCTGCGTCCTCTGCGTCAGCCCTTCTTGGGCTTGCGCTGTCTCTCCCGACACTGCACTACCTCTCTGCTATGTATTCTTCGGCCTCCTGCCGAACTTCCCCTCACTGCAACTGATCACTTCCTCAATTTCCTCAGCAAACCTCGCCCTAGAAAATCGAACTGACTAATCTATCTTTGTTGTGTCTCCAACTAACCATCAAGCCTCCTCTTATACTTTTCATATTGATGATTCAACGGCCAAGATTAAGTCCCTAATCAACAGCTAAGATTAGAACTGGCTTGATCCTCGTCACTTAGAAATTTCTCACCCATTTTATATTAATACACATTAATATTTTTATTTTCCTTAGTTTAGACTTAGGAACTCATTAAAAATATTAATTATTTTAATATCTCTTCATCTGGGTGGAATTTCTCCAAATGATATATGGGTCTTCGAGATCTCATGTGCCTTAGCCTCTCCACAAACTTCCATGGCTAGAGCACATCCGATGCTACTCAAAATCAACAAAAATAACGGTGTACCTTGTGTGTTTGTCTCATTATTGTTTCAGTTTAAGATTTGTATGTTAGTGTCGTCTGTAGTAGTGCTTACATCATTGTTTATCTAATTAAATAACTTGTTGAATGAAATAACAAGTAGGAGATGTTAAACCAGTAACTACAGTAGGATTTTTGTTTGTAAAGATTCACAAATTTTCACAATTGCATCAAGGTCGAAGCTGTGAAGTTGTTGCTGATTTGGGGTAGCATTGGATGTGCTCTAGCCATGAAAATTGGTGGAGAGGCTAAAGCACATGAGATCTCCAAGAATCAGAAATGGTTTGGGCAAATTCTACCCGATTTAAGAGATATTAAAATAATTAATATTTTTAATGGAGTTCTTAAGTCTAAATTTAGGGAAAATAAAATATTAATGGGTATTAATATAGAACTGGGTTAGAAGGTTCCAAAAGACATGGACCAAGCCAAATCTAATCTTAGCCGTTGATTAGAGATGTAATCTCGGTCGTTGAAGGACCAACAAGAAAAGTATAAGAGGAGGCTTGAGGGTCAGTTGGAGAACGCACCAGAGTGATCAGCTATTCGATTTTCTACAGCGGGGTTTGCTAAGAAAAGTCGAACCAGTAATTAGTTGCAAGCTGCAGCAAGGGGCAGTGAGTACGAGTCAGAGAGTCAGAGGTAGTACCGAAAGACCAGCGCAGAAACAGAGAGAGGCAGACACTGAGCTTCAATTGTGCTAGAGAGGGTTTTGTGGGGCAGATTTTCTGAATATCTGCTTCCGAATAGAGAGGTATTACTGCCGGATTATTTTCTCTGTCGGGTGAGCCAGTTTGGCACCCAATTGTACTCAAGGATAGACTACATAATAAAATAACCCTCAGAATTGTTGCACTGGTTTTCCCAAGTTGGGTTTTTCCAGGGACAAGTAGTCAGAAAATAATGGTGTCACTTGTGTGTTGAGACTATATTGTGTTTATTTCAATATTTACATGTTTAAATAACTTGTTTGTAATTAACAAGTAGGAGAAATAAACTAGATAATACAAATAAAAGTTATAACGAGTAATACTTAGAAATTTCAACATGGTATCAGAGCATGGCTGCAAATCACAAGAGAGTTTAAGGCACTAGCTGAATCAGAGCATTTGCAGCAGAATTAGTTGTCCTGAGTAACAGAAGTTGTTCCTAGCAGAAAGTAGCAGAGAAGCGTTGATGCAGAGGGCCTACGTCATCAGTTCGAGCCAAAGAGAGGCCAACGCAGAGGCTGAGGGCAGAAAAGGCTCACAAAGAGCCACACAGAGACCAAGAGGGTTGACACAGTTGGCTAGGGGAGAATTTCAGCTAGTGTCGGGATTGCGCAGAGCCTATAGGCTCAGTCCTTCAATTGTTGGGGCATAGGAAGCTGTGGGCAGATTGCGGGGAGTGAAGCTGGTGGGGTGTTCTTGCTGCCAAGACAGAACAGTACCTAATGGGGCAAAATCAAGGTAGAGGGAGTCACTACCTAGGCGGATTTCTAGCCAAGAAATCTAGATTAGTGTTGCAGGTGCATAGGAGATCGGAGAGGTGCGACTCGATGGTTGGCAGGCGGATTTCCAGGAGGGAAATCGAGACTTAGAGGGAGTCGAAGAGAGAACTTCTAGAGGGAACTAGGGACTCAGAGGAGTCAAAAGGAAGAGTGGAGAGATGGCCATGAATGGGCTGAGGGATCAAGACAGGTTGGACGAGGCGTCCAACTTTGTGGTCTGGAAGGCCAGGATCCTGTCCATTCTAGATAGACATCGCATCAAGGCTTTCGCCTTGAGAACAGTGGCTATCCCAGTTAACCCGGCTGATAATGAAAAGTACGAGGAGGCAATGGTCAAGGCAAAATGCATCATCCTTGATGGGGTCAAGAATCATGTGGTCCAACATATTGCCGAGAAGGAAACGGCAAAGGAAATGTGGGACACCTTGAAGATCTTGTACCAGCATACTTCTGTGAAGAGGAAGAGGTTACTTGAGAATTAGCTACAGTCATACCAGATGCAGAAGGGGGAGCAAATAGATCACTTCCTTGGTAGATTAAAGGAGATCTAGGACCAACTGACTTCCATAGGGGCCACGCCGATCAGGATTTGATGGTGAGGATCGCTCTACACGCAGTCTCCGAGGAGTGGGAGACATTCATCCAGAGCATTCTGGGCAAGGCGAATCTTCCAAATTGGGAAGAATTGTGGGCGACTCTTCGCCAAGAAGAGATCAGATAGTTGTCCAAGACAGGAAGTAGCAGCAAAGGAGTCTGGATCAAGAACGAAGAGGAAGAAGATGCAGGGCTGGCATCTACGGGGAATGTGAACCAATGTTTGAGGAAGAAGAATAAGGGAGAGGCGTCTGACTCCAAGGCAGCACCAGCGAAGGCAAGAAAGGAGGTAGAAGAGGATGACGATTGTGCCATGAGTGCTCATGTACCTCTAGAGAAGAGGTGGGGAGACATTGAGCTATAGTCCGGAAGACTACAGGCGATGAGGGGTAGGATCCTTGAGGTACCAACCTCTTGGATTATACCTTGCTACGGGAGCCCCGAAGTGAGAAGTAGCAAGATTGGCGGATATCAGTAGAAACAGATGCAGATGAAGCGGCAGAGAGTGCTACAGTGCAGTAGTCCCGGATAGCGCAGAGCTAGTAGGTTGTAGCAATGCGAGAGGCACAGAGGAGGTTGCAACAGTGCAGGATGGCACAGAGAGGTTTGCAGTGGTGCGAGAGGCAGGGAGTTGTTGCAACAGCACAGAGGCAGTAGTGGGATCACTTGATAGCGGCAGAGAGAGCTTCAGTATCGGGAGTGTTTCTAGCCTGATAGGGATGTCAGTAGTTGGGTGGATCAGTTACTTCTTAGTAACTGAGTTATAATGCAATAACAGTTAGCAGTAGCACGATGCAGCATGATGAGAGGGGGTTGCAGTGCATATGCAATGTTGGGAGTTGTCGTATGGATGCAGCAGTGGCAGTGGCAGAGCCATGGGCAGCAGTACAGGATGCAGCAGTGCAGAGGATGTTGGGCGAGGAGGCCTAGCATCAGCACAGGTACCGGTGTTGTATAATCAGAGTGATGCTCAGTGTGGAGTATTACTAGAGCACAGTCCTCGCTAAGAGGGAGTGTTGATTTGGGGTAGCATCGGATGTGCTCTAGCCATGAAAATTGGTGGAGAGGCTAAAGCACATGAGATCCCAAGACCCAGAAATGGTTTGGGAAGATTCTACCCAGTTTAGGAGATATTAAAATAATTAATATTTTTAATGGAGTTCTTAAGTCTAAACTTAGGGAAAATAAAATATCAATTTGTATTAATATAAAACTGGGTTAGAAGGTTCCAAAAGACATGGATCAAGCCAAATCACACCTCAGTCGTTGATTAGAGATGTAATCTCAGTCGTTGAAGGACCAACAGTAAAAGTATAAGAGGAGGCTTGAGGGTCAGTTGGAGTACACACCAGAGTGATCAGCCATTCGATTTTCTAGAGCGGGGCTTGCTAAGAAAAGTCGAATCAGTGGTCAGTTGCAGCAAGGGGCAGTGAGTATGAGTCAGAGAGGCAGAGATAGTGCTGAGAGACCAATGCAGAAGCAGAGAGAGGCAGACGTTGAGCCAGAGGGAGCCACATAGAGGCAGAAGAGACTGCACAGAGGCCAGAATGACCTGTGTCATCCACGTAGACGCTGTAGGAGTTACACAAAGGGTTGTAGAGGCCGCGCAGTGCCTCAGAGGGTTGACGCTAAGGCCAGTTGGGCTGACGCTGAGCTTCAATTGCACTGGGCAGGGTTTCGTGGGGCATATTTTCTGAATATCTACTTCCAAATAGAGAGGTATTACTATCGGATTATTTTCTCTGTCGGGTCAGCTAGTTTGGCACCAACTGTACTCAAGGATAGACTGCATAATAAAATAACCCTCAGAATTGTTGCACTAGTTTTCCCAAGTTGGGTTTTTCTGGGGACGAGTTGTCCAAAAATAACAGTGTCACTTGTGTGTTTGCTATTTCTTTCAGTTGTTGATCTGTAGATGGTTGAGATTGTATTGTGTTTATTTCGATATTTATATGTTTAAATAACTTGTTTGTAATTAACAAGTAGGAGAAATAAACCAGAGAATACAGATAAAATTTCTAACGAGTAATACTAAGAAATTTCAACAGTTGCTAGGTCGAAGTTGTTGAAGCTACTAGGTCGAAGTTGCAGAAATTGTTGCTAAGGACGAAGTTGCTGGAGAAGTTGTTGGAAGGTCAAAGTTTGTTGCTAGAAAGAAAGCTCATCAAGAAGGAAGGATGACTTGGTCTTGCAGGGTCTTGGTCAAGGGTAATAGGTCTTGGAATTCGTCAAATGAAGTTCTATAAGAAGAGAAAGATTATGATGGGTTTTCCTCTCAGTTGGAGAGGTTTTGGCCCTGGCTGATCACCTATATCTTGTGTCCTATTGTCTCATTGTTCTTTATGATTTGGTATTTTTTTGATGAGAGAGCACACTAATAATAATAAAGGAAAGAAGAAGTTAATCTAGTAAAGTAAAAATACATCACAAGCAGTTATGAAAGTAAGAGAAATCACCTACACTTGTTGCCCCCTCAATTTCTCAACATGATGTGCTGGATTGTGATCTCCCATGCTAGAGTTGTATGCTAGACCCTTTTAAGGAAGCTTTGGTTTAGATTCCTAATGGTAAGAACTCACCATGATAATTAATTATTGAATCCATTGTTTCCTTGTGAAGCTTTGTAAACAGAATCTAAGCTAACTAGATATCCATTATGGTTTTTGTATTATTTATACAAGACAAGAGTAAACCACCTTTAGTGTTTGCTTACACACAATTCTAGTTGGAGATTGAATGGTATGATATCTAATGAAAGCCCTTATATGCAGATAATGGGAAAGAAAATGAAGCATTGGATACGACGGGCAGAAGAATCACGGGAGGATTATTTAAACATGTCCTAATTATCAAACTTTGACAAAAAATTAAATGGAAGAGGATGCTTCCAATGGGCGACGCCATGCATGTTTCCTTTCGAGGTGAATTTTCACCTATATCTTATTGCTCCTGTTCCGACATCCAAGTCTAGAGTAGCAGATTGATAGATAGTCAGTTAACAACATTTTGATTTGTGAATTTTGTCTACATCCCCGCCAATTCCTTGGAGTGAGCTTGATTTGTAAAAGAGTTATGCTCCACCAACCCTATTTAAAGAAACACAAGTTCTTCTAATTTGTGAAGATGTTTACCTATTATGAATTATGGAGCAGCATCTCTTTTTTTACCACATCATTGTTTGTCAAGATTCTAATTTGTATGATTCAATAATCAATTACCTTACTATTTTTTTCTTCACTCTCTTCATCACCCACTGAATTAGAATCAGTGATACACTTGAAATATAAATCTGAAGTTCTAAGTTTCTCATAGGAATTCCCCCTTTGGTTAGCAGATACTTACTCCACAATGAGAGGAGTACTAGTAATGGGAATGTTTTTCCTGAGTGGCCACTCAACCTTCCTCGGGACATTTTCCAAAGGACAGCTTTCAGCAATAAGAAGGAGCATGCTCCCTAAATCAATAATGTAGCACTCCTATTCGGACTGTGCTTCCAAAGTGGAAGCAAGAGGGACAAGAACACTCCTATGCAACAAAGATAAAACTAACCCCCAAGAAAAATTTAAAATCTAAAACTCCAAGCACTTTGATAAGCCACAAGTGGAATCTACTTTCTTACATTTGAGATGACATCAAACAATTTTATTCCTTGGTATACATAATGGTACTAGAATTGGTAGCAACTGATACCATCAACCAACCTGGTTAAGCAAAAGTGTGGAATTAACAATCATGACTTGAATCCATCACTCTTTAAGACAATATGAATCACTAAACTCTCTCCCAAAAATAATTATTGGCATTGACAATTCAAAAAGAATATAGTTATTTTAACCAAAACTGATTATCAAAAAATGCTAGGATGCTATAACCCACACCTTGGATGTATTGGGGTTGTCATGCCTCAACTCCCATAACAGCTTCGGAAGAAAATTGACCCATTCCCTTTGAAATACTAGAAGAACACTATCTTGTACATCCTGTATACAAAAATATAGTGTATTCCCTCCTTGATTATAAAAATTAGATGCAAAGCGAATTATGAACATGCATGAAGAGAACTTATAATATGACACTCTCAAGTATAATGAGATTGGTAGTAAACAACATCAGTTGAAAACAAAAATGATTTTGCCAAACAAATTCCAATAGAATAAATGGGATAAAAGCACATCCCTTATCAATTTTGGCAATTATTAGTTTGATATCCAATGATAAGAGCAATACTTAGAAACTCAACCATAAAAATAGATCCATATGAAGGTATCCACTACAGGTTTCATAGAATATGTAATTTACATGAAAAAGCATGTCTTCAATTGAAGAGAGGCATGAGAGCTTCATTGTCGAATTTGCATTACACTCTGCAAATGCTCGAGTAAAAGCCTGCATCAACAAAACAAACAAAACAAAAAATGAAATGGCATGTCAATAAAACAAGTGATTAAAATAAACCTAGCAACATTATTTAAAAGCCTTAGATATTCCCATACATCACATGCTTGACTCCAGCAAAAATTCACTAAAACACAAAAGACATTGCCGACTTAAACCCCTTCCCCAAAAAAAGGAATCTAATCACTTTCTAGATATCCACGTAAAAAATTGCATTGAAATAAAATTGTAGATACAATGCTAGAGAACAGCAATCGAGGTAGGTTGATTGTAGATCATGATTGTTTTCTAATACAATAAATCCTTGGAGACGGTGAATCTGAATAAAATCATTCGATTTTTTTAGAAGGACTAGATTAATAATGCCAGTGTGCAGTCACAGTTTCTCATTGGGCATGAAAGCAACTATCCCAATTCTCAAGACATTAAAAATCAATACTAGGAAAGTGCAAAAGTTCAACCATAAGGGTAACAATTTATTCTCATTTCTCTAAATTGGAAATCAGAGACATGTGTTCATCAATTTTTGCAAGGCATAAAGTTTCCTCTTAATCAATCTCCAGTAGTTTCATACCTGAAAAACATGACAGAGGTTGTTGAAATCACACAGAAATTTGAAGCTCAATACCAGTCACTCTTCCAATATTCCACAAATATTTCCCCTTAAAAAGGATTTTTTAATATATAAGCCCTCCCAGAAATTCATGAGGAAACAACCTCTCCAGAAAAAATAATGCCAAAACTACATCCAAGAAATTCGGCAGGAAAAACACCTTCGTAGAAAACACCATAACAGGACAACAAAAAGATTCATGTAACACCCCATCCTTTAATCCCTCACTGACATTGTAATCAATCAGGTTAACGGCCTGTGTGGGCATGTAAATGTGAACCAGTTAAAAGACCTAGAACAATTTTGATTATATTTTGAATGTAAATTGCCAACTAACTGATGAAGAGGTCAAGGCATGATAGAGACCATGAGAAGCCATGATAGAGGAAAGCCATAAAGGGGGGACATGGTAGCAAACCTAACCATGGATATATTCCCTGTCATTAAACTCTTTGGTTCAGCCAAATATTTTGAATATTCAAATTTGTCAAGTTTACCCTAGAAATAACTAATGGGGAAGGAGTTGGTAGTAGAGCCACAACTCCCATAATTATGAGGTTAGGTGGGATCTGTACCCAACTGTTCCATCCAAGGTATGGGCAAAGTACATTGAGAAATTTCTGGGACCTGACTAGAAGCTTCTGAACTAACCATGAATTGGCAGACCTGACACAACATCAAATAGAGAAGAAACCCATGAGGATTGGGGGACAACCAATCATTGATCATTTGATCAACCACAGTTTGAGAGCAGAGGAGGCTTTCTAGTCTCAACAAAATGGCAATGTAGTGAGGGATCAGATAGATCCGATCCTGGCCTGAGAAATTTAATGGCAAGTCTCCCAATCCCAAGCTATTGAGCGTTGTTCCAGATGCTTGTTAGATAGGTCATTGAGCACTAAGATAGGGGAAGGTCACCGAGGGACTGGTGGGCAGTGAAGGTACTTCCTTTGTGCTGTGCAAGACAGCTGAAAAAAGACACCCACAGACATGCACACTCTTGGCTCTTTGGGATTTAAGGGGAACTTGCTGACTTTGAATTGATGAATGAGAGTGCCTTCATGACTCCACCATTAATTATTGAGTTAAAAATTTCATCTCATGGCTTCATGGTCTAGGTCGGAGTGGCCAGCTGCAAAGAATAGAGTAATCAATTGAGCCTATGGTTGGGTGGAAAGTGGTTCACTATTAAACGGTTTCAGGCAGCTATTGATCTTGATCAGTTAAGTTTCTTTTGTTTAAGACTTCAAATGTAATTCATTTTTATATAATGAAAAAGGATGTTCATGATTATGCACTTGTAATGTCTTCCTGCTGAATTGACATCTTGGTCTATGTGCTACACTTTCATGGAATTAATTGGTGATTTTGGTTGTGTTGGCTGTGTATTATTCATATGCCTACCTATTGAATTTTAATGGGTTCTTATGATGTGCTTTTCATGATTATGGGTAAAGATGGAATGGCTCACTTGAGTCTGGGACTCATAGACTCTTAGTCTTGGTTATCTTTAATGTTTATGGCCGTAAAAGCCCTTTTTGCAAGCAAGATAATATGGACATCCAGGATGGTTATTTGGTTGTGGAATGTTGATTTTTGGGTAGCATCGGATGTGCTCTAGCTCCAAAATTTTGTGGAGGGGCTAGAACACATGAGATCTCCAAGACCCATAAATCGTTTGAAAAATTCCACCCGGAGTGCATGTTATTCAAACAATTAATTATTCTTAATGGTGCCTAAGTTAAAACTTAGGAAATTAAAATAATTGAAGTGAATTAATGTAAATATGGGTGAAAAGCTTCTAAGTGACGAGTATCAAATCTCATTTAATCTTAGTCGTTGATTAGAGATTTGATCACGGCCATTGATTTCTCAACAAGAAAAGTATAAAGGAAGCCTTGGGGTCAGTTGGAAAACACACACAGAGAGCAGCACTTGAGCTAGATCGAAATTCTAGAGCGTGGTTTGCTGAGAATTTCAGAGTAAGCTTCTAGTGCAGAGAGGGGCAGTTCAGCAGCAGGACTTTCGTCTCAAGCCGAGAATACATAGAGGCAGTGCAGCAGTAGGGAGAGACAGCGTAGCACCAGGAGGGTGACGCAGAGGCTAGAGGGCTAATGTAGTCACATAAAGGCAACGCTGGGATTTCTGTGAGGCAGATCGGGCATCAGTTCAACAAATTGATTTCTGAGTCGGGAAAGGAGCTGCCGCAATACCAGCGCAGAGCTTGGAGCAACCATCGCTGCACAGCACTGGGGATAGCGCAGTCACCTGTGGGGTTTGTTCATCCAGTTGTTGGATCCACCAAAATATCTGGATTCTGTCTCCAGATAGAGGTACTTCTATCAGTTTTATTCTCTATTGGGTGACCCAGATTTGGCACCCTAGTTGTATTCAAAAATCTACATAATAATAAAACCCTCATATCTGTTGCACTAGTTTTCCCACACTGGGTTTTTCTAGGGACGTTTAGTCCAAAAATAAGTGTGTCCTTTGTGTGGTTGTCTCATTTATTTTTCAGTACTTGATCTGTATATTGGTGTAGGCTGTAGTGTATTTGCATTAATATTTTATGAATAATTCTGAAAATAACTTGTTAAAATGAAGAACACAAGTAGATAATGCAAATCAGTTTACTGCAGTAGGATTTCTGATTTGTTATATTCAGAAATTTTCACATGGTATCAGAGCGATTGCAGATCAAGGAGGACTGAAGCCATCAGCGAAAGGAGAGGAAAAATTTGTGCATGAAGACAGCACCACCGAGAGACTGCGTAGTTTCAGGCCAAGAGAGCAAAGGAGGAGTGACACAGGAGGCTCATGCAGAGCCTGCGTCAGCCTAATTGGGTGACGTTGTTGCTGCAGAGGGCAGCGCAATGGTTACTGGGCCAGTGCAGAGACTATTGAGTCTTGGTTTTCCAGTTGCTATGGCTGGGGGTGCAGCGTAGATTTTATCTGGAGTTGCTGGTGGGGTGTTGATTTTGTTGGTGCAGAACAGTACCTAATGGGGCAAAAGCAAAGTAGAGGGAATCAGTTCCTCAGAAGATTTCTTGCTAAGAAATCTAGATCTAGTGCTGAGTAGCAGCAAAGAGAGATCAGAGAGGTGGTTCAACAGTGGTTGGCAGAAGGACTTCCGTGAAGGAAATCGAAATTCAGAGGAAGCTTGTTCCTTAGAGGATTTCTAGTGCCAAAGAAATCCAAATCTGAGTTTTGTTGGGTTAGCAACGAAAGAGGAGGGAGAACCAGTTCAACATTCATTTGAGCAGAGATGGTCGTTAACGGACTGAGGGATCAAGATAGGTTGGATGGAGCATCCAACTTCGTCATCTGGAAGGCCAGGATCCTGGCAGTTTTGGATAAAAATCACATCAAGGATTATGCCTTAAGGACGGTTGTTGTTCTGGTTGATGTTTATCCTCTCAAAAAGTACAAGGAGGCTCAGGCAAAAGCAAAGTGCATGATCTTGGACGGGGTCAAGGATCATGTGATCCCACATATTGCTGAGAAGGACACAACAAGGGAAATGTGGGAGGCCTTGACCACATTGTACGAGGGAACTTTTGTTCAGCAGAAGATGTTGCTTGAGAGTCAGTTGAGATAGTTTCAGATGCAGAAGGGAGAAGAAATCAATCCCTTCCTTCTCAGGTTGCAAAGGATCCGTGACTAGCTAACTTTTGTAGGGGCTACACTAGATGCTGAATTTATGGTCAGGATTGCACTGAATGCAGTCACTGAAGACTGGGAAACCTTTGTCCAAAGCATCTTGGGCAGGGCTTCTCTTCCCAGTTGGGAGGAGATGTGGGCAGCTCTTCGACAGGAAGAGATCAGACAATGGACCAAGGCGGGAAGCAGTAGCAAAGGGATCAGAATCAAGAAGGAGGAAGAGGAGGATGCGGCTCTCGCATCAGCGGGACAGCAAGGACAGCGGAAACGAAAGAAGGACATATCCAAAGTCAGATGATTCATTGGGATTGAAGGTGGAGGATAGGTTGGATGGGCATAGCAATTACAGCGTTTGGAAGGAGAGAATGCAAAGTATCTTTGAGGACGCAGAAGTCTGAGACATCATGGTGCATACCACACAGAACCCTATTGTTGTGCCTACTGATGCTACTCAGTTGGCTGAGTATAATAAAAAGAACAACAAGGGTAAGAGACTAATTCTAGACGGAGTCAAAGACCATTGCATTCCTCATGTGAGAGGAAAGAGAAATGCCCATGAGATGTGGACAGCATTGTCCAATCTCTACCAGAGTACCAATGAGAACCGGAAAATGGTTCCGAAGGAGAAGTTGAAGACTATTAAGATGGGTAACAATAGTGCAATTGGATATCTCACCAAGATTACTAATGTGAGAGATGAGTTGGCAGCAGTTGTAGAGGTCATTCCACCCACTGAGTTGGTGGGGATTGCAGTGAATGGCCTCCCCCGTTCATGGATGAACTTTGCTGATGGGGTTTGTGCACGTGAAACCCTTCCCACATGGGAGAGGTTTTGGGATGATTGCATTCAGACAGAGATCAGGAAAGGTCAGCTTGGGGCAGCCAAGCCAGTTGAGCAGGATGAGGATGTAGCACTGTTGGTAGGAGGCAAGAAAGGCAAAGGGAAGAAGTAGGCTTCCACAAGCAATGGTGGGGGCTAAGGCAAGGGCAAAGGTAAACAGGATAACACATAGCAGGACTATTCCAAGGTGAAGTGTTGGAATTGTCAAAAGATGGGACACTATGCAGTTGTGTGTCCGGAGAAGAAGAAGAAGGGGAAGAACCAGAGCGTGGCAGCTTCAGCAGAGGTTGAGGACTTTGCAGTTCGTTTTGACCGGGAGTTTGGGTTCACTGCATATGAGTCCTCTAGTGCAGGATCACCTGCCACACAGGTTCAGAGGAAACATGCTTTTCCCTCGATTAGCGGAGCATCTTCGGGTATCTAGTATGTGGACAGTGGGGTTTCATGTCACATGACAAGAGTCCGTGAGTACTTCTCAGAGCTTTCAGAGAGTGGCATTGATATAGAGGTAGTACTCGGTGATGACAGAGTTGTTAGAGCAGTCGGTGTGGGGACACTGACATTTCAGAGGGATTCCGAACCTCCCTTGAAGGTGTCAGATGTTCTTTATGTGCCAGGGATGAGGAAGAAACTCATATCCATCTCAGCTTTGGAGGACAAAGGATATGAGGTACTGTTCAGGGGAGGACAGGTGTTGATGTATCCCAGGGGCACTCCAGCTGATTCAGCTAGAGTGATAGGTGTACGCCATGCAAAGGTGTACAAGTTTGCATTCCAGCCACTTTTGGCATTGAGCAGTAGTACCGACAACAGATCTAGCAGTTCTGAGCTGTGTGAGATTTGGCAACGCAGGATGGGGCATATGTATCATGGAGCCTTGAAGACCTTGCGGGAGATCACTACAGGTGTGCCAGATTTCAATACTGATCACTTTGATACTTGCAGAGGTTGTGCGATGGGCAAGTTTGCCAAATCCCCTTTTCCCAGCAGTGACAGCAGAGCGACTTGGATACTTGATTTGATTCATTCCAATGTGAGCGGTCGGTGTCTCATGTTTCCTTGAGTGGATATGAGTACTATGTTTTATTCATTGATGATCACTCCAGGAGGACCTAGATTTATTTCTTGAAGACCAAGAATGAAGTCTTCAAGCGGTTTCAGGAGTTTAGAGCTCTTGTGGAGACACAGACAGGTCGAAAGATCAAGTCCTTGAGGTCGGACAATGGGGGAGAGTACACCCTTGGAGAGTTTGTTGACTATTGTGCAGAGGCAGGCATTAGGAGGGAGTTCACTGTTCCTTACAACCCCCAGCGAAACGGGGTTGAGGAGAGGAAGAACAGATCCATCATAGGGGCTGCCAAAGCCATGTTACATGATCAGGGGTTGCCATTGTTCTTGTGGGCAGAGGCCTGCAACACAGTTGTTTATTTGCAGAACAGGAGTCTGCATCGTGCCTTGGGGCACATGACTCCAGAGGAGGCTTTTTCTAGGAAGAAGACTGATATTGGTCATCTTCATATCTTTGGATGCATTACATACTCCTACATACCCAAGGAGAAGAGGACCAAAATAGAGCCCACCGCAGAGAGGGGTATCTTTGTGGGCTACAGTGAGACCTCAAAGGCCTTTCGGATTTACATTCCTGCACAGAGGAAAGTTATTGTCAGGCGGGATGTGAAGTTCGAGGAGGACAGGGCCTTTAGGAGGTCACAGGAGTTAGAGTATCTGGATCAGCCAAACCCTCAACAGCAGTTGAGTTAGTCACAGGGATCTAGTGGGCAGGGATCAGGAGGATCTGGAGGTACATCTATGAGGATGTCAGGTCCGTCAGTGAGCAGTGGCTCGCCGAGCCAGAGGGGTGGTGCTCCGGGCAGCATGCAAAGCAGTTCACTAGGGATTCCACTGATGGAGAGTTCACACGGTACCTCAGCTTCTACAAGTTCAGGTGCAGGCAGAAGGATAGCAGACAGACAGTCAGGAGTTCAGGCTCCTGATGATGATGGGGAGGAGGAGTTTCATTCTCCTATGGGAGAAGTGCACTTAGGGAAGAGAAAGCCCAAGTGGCTTTAGGACACCTTAAGAGATGCCACATCTGTCGCTGAGCCTAAGAGGCCGGTCAGAGAGAGTAGACCACCTGAGAGGTTTTGTAGCTATATGGCAATGGCTACCAGCATCCTTGATTTTGAGCCTTCTAGCTATGAGGAGGCAGCTAGCCAGCAGGTCTGGAGAGAGGCCATGCAGGAGGAGTATTCTTCTATCATGAAGAATGATGTTTGGGAGGTGGTGCCGAGGCCTGAGGGCAAATCCGTGGTTACTTCCAGATGGCTTTACAAGGTAAAGCATGCTGTAGATGGCAGCATTGAGAACTTCAAAGCGAGGTTTGTGGCTAGAGGGTTCTCCCAGGTAGAGGGAGTTGATTATGAGGAGACCTTCACTCCCGTGGCTCGATATACTTCGATCCGCTCCATTATATCGATAGCAGCAGAGATGGGTTGGAAGATCCACTAGATGGATGTGAAGACTGCATTTCTCAATGGCTTCATATAGGAGGAGGTGTACATTGAGCAGCCACAGGGCTTTGAGGTGCATGGGAAGGAGTCCCATGTGTGCAGATTGAAGAAGGCCCTTTATGGCCTGAAGCAAGCTCCCAAAGCTTGGTACTCCAGGATAGATACATACTTGCAGGGGATGGGTTTCACAAAGAGTGAGGCAGATCCGAACCTTTACTTTATTGTGATTGGTGAGGAGCCTCTCATTCTGGTGTTGTATGTGGATGACTTGTTCATTACAGGTGCAGAGAGACTCATAGAGCACTGCAAGAGAGATATTTCGGCGGAGTTTGAGATGAAGGACATCGGCTTGATGCATTATTTTTTGGGTTTGGAGGTGTGGCAGGAGGAGGGGCATTTCTTCCTGGGGCAGGGGAAGTATATTGTGGACATCCTTGGCAGATTCCACATGGAGGATTGTAAACCCATGTCGACACCGATGATTACCAACTGGAAGAAGCTTCATGCTTCGGATTCTGAGTTGGTGGATCCCACATTGTACAGGCAGCTGATTGGTTCCTTGATGTATTTGGTCAACAGTAGACCAGATATTTGTTTTGCAGTCAACACGATGAGTCAGTTTATGTGTGAGCCTAGGAAGGTTCACTGGGTGGCTGCAAAACACATTTTGCAGTACTTGCAGGGGACAGTGGATTATGGTCTGGACTACAGGCAGGGGGATGGAGTGAGATTGGCAGGTTATACTGATTCTGATTGGGCAGGTTGTGCTTCTGATAGGAAGAGCACTTCAGGGTGTTGTTTTGGGTTGGGTTCGGCAATAGTGTCATGGTTCAGCCGGAAGCAGCAGTCAGTAGAATTGAGTTCAGCGGAAGCAGAGTATATGGCAGTCAGTCTAGCTAGTTGTGAGGCCATCTGGCTTTGCAAGATGTTGTTTGGCTTATTTGGTCAGTCGTTGAGACCTTCAGTGATTTACTGTGATAATCAGAGTTGCATTAAACTCACGGAGAATCCAGTATTTCATGACAAGTCAAAGCATATCGAGATCAAATATCATTTCATCAGAGACTATGTCCAAAAGAGAGCTGTGAAGCATGAGTATATTCCCACTAATGAGCAAGTTGCAGATATTCTTACCAAAGCCTTACCACGGGGCAAGCATGACTACTTCAGAGACAAGATGGGTGTGGTGAGGAACACCTTCCTCGGTAAGAGGGAGTGTTGAAATTTGGTACCGGAGGACAGGTGGTTCCCTAGAGCTTTGATCTTTGGCCTAGGGAAAAGTGTCCAAAAGAATTTAATTTTTCTCCTAAAGTGACTTTATAATTTTTATAAAGTCAAATCTAATTTAAAAGTGACTTTAAGTGATAAAGTTACTAAAGTCTAATTTTAAAGTGACTTTAATAAAGTCAATGTAAAATGAGAAAGGAAAAGTGACTTTGCAAATAAATTACTAAGTGGGTCTTTATTAAAGTGGGGTGAATTAAAAAATAGAAAGTGAGATTTAAATGAGCATTTAATCTCAGCCCTAGATCTCAATCTATTTCAGCCATTGGATTTAGGGATCACCCAAAAGTCACTTAGGGTTAGATTAAAGGAGGAAAAGGAGGAAAAGGTCATTCATTCTTTCATGCGCAGATTGAGAGAAGGAAAGCAAGAGAGCAAGGGAGATTTCTGGACAGGGAGGAGAAGGAGGCAGCAGCTTGGCACACATTCCAAGGCAGCATTCCAGCAAGTCCATACAGCTAAGTTAGCATACAGTGAAAGGCAGATTTTTGGGCACGATTTTCAAGGAGGCCGTACAGCAATTTGCACAGAAATCGAGGAGCAGAAATCTGAGTTTGCTGGCACGATTTTCAAGGAGGTTGTACAACAGATTTTTGGCACAGAAATCGAAAGAAAAAGGACATATCCAAAGTCAGATGCTTCAAATGTGGAGAAATGGGTCATTTCGCCACGCAGTGCCCTCAGAAGAAGAAAGGCAAAGAAGAGAAGTCTGACTCAAAGGTTGCTCCAGTGCAAGCTGACAAAGAGGATGATGATGATTGCACCATGAGTGCTCATGCACCTCTAGAGAAGAGGTGGGGCAATATAGAACTGTAGTTGGAGCTACAGTGAAGTAAAGGGGCAGGATTCTTGAGGTGCCCAAACTCTTGGATCACATACGGCTACGGGAGCCCTTAATGACAGTAGCAGAATGACAGGAGTCAGTTGGTGCGAGGGATGATGGAGCAACAGTGGTAGAGCTAGAGCACCAAAGTCTGAAGCAGCGCAGTGGAGTGTTGCAGCAGTGCGGAAGGCACAGAGCAAATACAACAGCAGCGCAGTAGCATCAAAGGGTGAGCACATATTAGCAGCAGAGGTAGTTGCAGCGTCAAGGGGCATCCAGACTGACCAGCATGTCAACATTTGGGTGGCTTTTCAGTTGCTTACTTCTCAACAACTGAGTTGCAGTGCAGCAGTTAGTAGTGGCAGTGCTATGAGCAGCATGATGCAACATATTGAGAGGGAGTTGCAATACAGATGCAGCAGTGACAGTGGCAGTGTCATGGGCAGCAGTACAGATCGCAACAACGCAGTGGATGAGGGGCAACAGGTCAAGCATCAGCAGTGCAGAGGACCAATGTCGTGCATTGGTGTGATACTTTTGCTGGGAAATATTACTAGAGCACATTCCTCGCTAAGAGTGTTGATTTTTTGTTAGCATCGAATGTGCTCTAGCTCCGAAATTTTGTGGAGGGGCTAGAACACATGAGATCTCCAAGACCCAAAATCGTTTGGATAAATTCCACCCAGAGTGCGTGTTATTCAAATAATTAATTATTTTTAATGGCACCTAACTTAAAACTTAGGAAATTAAAATAATTAAAGTGAATTAATGTAAATATGGGTGAGAAGTTTCTAAGTGACGAGGATCAAGTCTAATTTAATCTTAGCCGTTGATTAGAGATTAGATCATGGTCGTTGATTTCTCAACAGGAAAAGTATAAAGGAAGGTTTGGGGTCAGTTGGAGAACACATACACACAGAGCAGCACTTGAACTAGATCAAAATCTTGGGGCGTGGTTTGCTGAGAATTTCAAAGTAAGCTTCTAGTGCAGAGAGGGGCAGTTCGGCAGCGGGACTTTCATCCAAGGTCGAGAATACATAACAGAGAGGCAGTGCAGCACCAGGGAGAGACAACGCAACTCTAGGAGGGTGACACAGAGGCTGGAGGGCTGACGCAATCACATAGAGTTAGCGTTGGGGTTTTTGTGAGGCAGATCGGGCATCAGTTTAGCAGATCAATTTCTGAGAGGGGAAGGCTCACTGGGAGGGTGACGCAACTCCTAGAGGAGGTGACACAGTCCCAGTGCAAAGTTGGGAGAAGCCATCGCTGCGCAGCACTAGGGACAATGCAGTGACCTGTGGGGTTTGTTCATCCAATTGTTGGATCCACCAAAATATTTGTCTCCAGATATAGGTACTTCTATTGGTTTTATTCTCTGTTGGGTGACCCGGATTTGGTACCCTAGTTGTATTCAGAAATCTGCATAATAATAAAACCCTCATATCTGTTGCACTGGTTTTTCCACACTGGGGTTTTTCGGGGACGTTTAGTCCAAAAATAAGAGTGTCCTTTGTGTGGTTGTCTCATTTACTTTTCAGTAATTGATCTGTATATTGGTGTAGGCTGCAGTGTATTTGCATTAAAAATTTCTGAATAATTCTGAAAATAACTTGTTAAAATGAAGAACACAAGTAGGTAATGCAAATCAATTTACTACATTAGGATTTCTGATTTGTTAGATTTAGAAATTTTCACATGGAACACTCTAAGTGAGTCACAACCATGGGATATAGGTTAACTCCATATTCAAGAGGAGACTTGAAAATGTTATTTATGAGCAGAGGGTCCTGTTACCCACCCAAGTGGGTAATCCCTATAACAAAATTTTCCTCCCATTTGTTCAGTCATCCGACAGCCTATGATGATTTACCAAATAGCTAGCCTCAAAGTGATTCCATCCATGATCCAGTCAGTGCTTTTTTTCATCTAGGTTACTCATCAAATGAAGGTGAGTCATTTATTATTACATACATTAATGGTTAAAACTGGTAAAAAAATTGATTAATAATTCCTAAAACATTGATTCACCCCCCCCCCCCGCCCCACCACCTCAGTGTTTCCAACAATTGGTATCAAAGTTGTTTCCTTTAGTCGCAACCTAATACCGGGAAGGCAGATCTCGGAAGATCAAAGATGGGAAGATCAAGGAAGCACGCCTCTAAACAGTCAAAGGAAGTCTTCGGCATTGCACTAATTTCAAAATCTGTTACAGCTGATGAAGACATATAGGTTGGTCCTATTCACCACTGTGTGTCAACTACACTATAGCAGTGCATATTTTTTTCAAAACATTCCATCATGTTTGAGTAGCCACACATCCAAAGATCATCATCATCTCTCAGCGATATGGTCAAAGTTGTCAATCCAAATTCTGCAGCCCTATGGGCGATCATTGTAAAAATGATTCTAGTATGTTTATAAATCCATGTAACACACCTAGGTAAACTTAAGAATTTTCAGCAAAGAGTTTCACTTTAGGGAGTTTTTTTGTTGATTTTGGGTAGCATTGGATGTGCTCTAGCTCCGAAATTTGGTGGAGCGGCTAGAACACATGAGATCTCCAGAACCCAGAAATTGTTTGGAGAAATTCCACTCGGATGAGGAGTCATTAAAATAATTAATATTTTTAATGGATTCCTAAGTCTAAACTTAGGAAAATAAAATTTTAATGTGTATTAATAAAAATATGGGTGAGAAGGTTCTAAGTGACGAGGATCAAGTCTGTTTAATCTTAGTCATTGATTAGAGATTAGATCACAGCCGTTGATTCATCAACAAGAAACATATAAGAGGCTTGAGGGTCAGTTGGAGACACACCAAGAGATCAAAGAGTTCAATTTATCTAGGGCGTGGTTTGCTGAGAAAGTCGAGCAAAGTGATCTGAGTTGCAATGAGGGGCAGTTCGGCAGAGGAACTTCAATCCAAAGCTGAGAATGAATAGCAGAGACGCAGAGCAGCAATAGGAGAGATAGCGCAGCTCCAGAGAGGGTGATGCAGAAGCTAGGGGGCTGACACAGTTCCTTAGAGGTAGCGCTGGGGTTTTCTTGGGGCAGAGAGAGCAGCAGTTCAACATATCAACTTCTGAGCAAGGGAGGTTCACTGGGAGGGTGATGCAGCTCCTAGAGGAGGTGACGCAGTTCCAACGCAAAGCTTGGAGCAGCGATCGTTGCCCAACGCTGGGAACAGTTGTTGTCATCTATGGGGTTTGATCATCCAGTTACTGGATTGCCAAAATATCTGTCTCTGGATAGAGGTACTTCTGCCAGGTTTATTCTCTGTTGGGTGAGCCGGCTTTGGCACCCTAGTTGTATTCAAAAATCTGCTTCATAATACAAACCCTCTATATGCTGCACTAGTTTTCCCGCATTGGGTTTTTCCAGGGAGGATTGTCCAAAAATAACGGTGTCCCTTGTGTGATTGTCTCAGTTCAATTCAGTCCATCATCTGTATGTATGTGTAGGATGCAATAGTGTTTTTCATCGTTGTTTAAGTAATTAAATAACTTGTGAATCTAAAGAACAAGTAGCAGATGATAAACCAGTGATTGCAGTAGGATTTTTGATGTGTAGATTAAGAAATTTTCAATTTTTTTAACCTAATTAATTATTTATGTTTTTCCTAAACATTAAATAATTAGCGGAGTTTTTCTCCCAAGTATACCCCAAAGCTAGAGTGGGGCTCGATGGTGATGTCTTAGGTGAGTCCTAGAGTATACCGTCAATATATAATGTCATACTAGATCATATCTAAAGTCTTGCAAAATTTGGTTTAAGTCTAAGTGTATAATTTTAATTATCAAAATTTCCCACTGGCCGGGATTTTAATAAATATTTTGATGTAAATTGTAAAATGTAATGTATATAGAAGTTGATGGGGGTATGAGCAATGTTGCACGAAGCGAGAACGTATTTTGGAAGCACATCAGCAGAAGCGTCATTTCCCAAAAATCTAGGAAGCAAAATGTCACGGAAGAGTCTACTATATATATATATATATATAGATATATATATATATATATATATATATATATATATATATATATATATATATATTATATTATATTTTTTTGCATTTATATTCAAAAAAACATCCAAAATATCAAATTAGTTGTAGAAGACATGAAAACATGCATATTTTACATAAATCAAGATAGATATGGCATCCATTGTACATCAATGATTAGTTATTCTACCATCAACCATCTAGAATCTAGATTCCTCTTTTCTTGTCTAACCTTTGCCTGTACTTCGATTCTCTAGGGATATTAGTCAACGTTGCCCAATTTTGATCAAATGGCCTTGTTACCCACCATTTTGTGGGTGACATCCCTAGGAGAAGATTTTTCTCCAAGATGGTCCTCAGCCAACAGCCCCTTGCAGCAACCAACTAGCTCGTTGTGCCATTTCTCCGCCACCTAATCCAGCGATGTGGTCCCTCACCCATCTGCCATGATTGTATGTTTGAAGTTGGGCCTCCCGAACCTAAATGTATGCCTTTTCATTTGGTAATTGAGTATTGTAGTTTTCTTATCATGGCCACTTTTGGGCATGGATTAGTAGGGTGATTCGGCGGAAAGAATAGGCTAGGTCTGTGCTATTGTCCCCTAGACCCCTTTTGGATGTTAACCTTGGACCCTAGTCCTGTGGGATCTCTTTTACTGACCCTTGGGCTTTAGGGATTGTATTACATGGGAAACCCTGATTTTGGTTGCGTGGTCCCGCTCCCTCATCCATATATATTACTCCCCTTCCACTCATTATAAGCCCATTCATTATTCCTCCCACATGGGTCCACATTCCTCAATTGGGTCCACGTAAGGTTAGTCTTCCCCTTCCCCTTGACCGCACCTTGGGTCGGGCCTGGAATGATGCCCCGGAAGTTGATGCCGCTGAAAAGAAAAGTAAAAGCATAATTGTCCACATTCAACAGGGAGATGTACCACAAAATGCAAAAGATGGTCGAGACAAACACATTTAGCACGTGAGCAAAAGCCAATACATGAGCTCTACCCCATCATCATGGCCATCACCCTAGTTTCTATAGGCCCTAGATGAGCCTCCTTTATCATTTAGGAACCCATGATTGTCCCAATCCCTGGTGGGTAATGAACCACCCTACCTCAAAGGGGGTATCCATTACTATATATCACACGTCATGTTGTTACCCCTTGAGCCCCAAGCAATTAACCAAAGAAAAATCATAAAAAGAAAACGGCATCTAAAGAAGGGTGGAAAAACGAAGGCTAGGGCACATCATGTACCACGATTGCTCCCTCCTATATATTATATACCCAAGTGTGGGCTTTCCTTTATTAGCTTCCCTTGTACCCCAGCATGTGGCCTAGGGTTGCCCCTTTTCATTCCCTACTACATTCATCTCTTTATCACATGCCACCACCTTTTAAAGGATGTACCTTGGACATATTATCCCCTTTAGAAGTAGAAACCACCTAATGGGATACTTGGTTAACCCCATTTGGAGCTTGGAGACATTAGCACATGCCAAAGCCCATTATGGAAGGGCATGCCATTATGAAGTCCCCCCTGTTGTCCACGATTTGTAAGCTCTTTTACTCGATTTACTTGATGACTTGTTGTACTGGAAGGCTATGGGACGCATTGAATCTTACACAGTATTGCAGGTGGTTTCCATCTTGGGTTTGGTCTCCCTATACGAGGTCCTGACCCTCTAGAGGGTTACATTGGCACATGTAGGGTGTGTGTTGAGAGCCATGGGCCACCACAGCAGTGGATCCCCAGAGATGTTCAGAGATTGCTCGACATTCACCTATTGGACGAGGAAGATGCACCTGGTTCACCTTTGCCCAGCCAGCCCCACAATGGTACTATGCACTTGGCAGATGACCCAGGATTTGTATGTTGTTGTGGCATCACTTACACTATCATATAAGCCCTTACAAATGGTCTATAAGCTTCTTCAACTTACTTAGAGACCCATGAAGTCACTTGTGTGCCCTCACAACCATGGGGAGAACCACATGTTTGTTATGTGGAGAACAAGGGGCCAACCCCTTGTCCATTACTTTTGGAAGTCCAATTCATAATTTTGGCACTTATGGACTTCATCAGGCCTCTTGGAGGGCCCTACGACATGCATTATTTATCATTTGACCTCTTGAGAGGCTTATTATTTTATTTATGAGCTAGTTTGGTGGGCTTGTCACCAAAGGTTAGTTACTTTGCACATTATTTTATTTTAGGGCTAATGTAGGCCCAATTAGGTAATTCAAACTCCTAATGAGTGTATAAATAGGAGCGACATGAATTCATTTTGTACCATCACTTAGATTGGATCATTCTCTCTCTTGAGAGTTTCGCATTTCCTTCTTGGAGGACGAAATTGGAGCATGGATGAATTTTGATGTTTGGATTGCATTTTTTTATCTTGGAGCTTCTTAATTGGCAAATGTATTGATGGTTGGATATATTCTCTTACATATAGGTACAATTTTGATGTTATTTTATTTTACTTTGTCACATACATTGATCATGGGATTTTAGTTATTTTAGGGCTAATTGCTACATGGATTTACTGATTCATTGTGGAATTATGTTTCTATATAGCATATCTCTATGTATGGGCCATGTGTGTTGAACGAATTTTCCTAGAGATCGAAGTTATCTTGATGCCATCTTGATTTGCAAACTAAGTATAAACACGTAAGGTCACTCTCCTTTTTTCCCTAATGCGAAACGAAGTTGCCCTTCAAACCTCCTTGAGCTAGAAACAAGATCCACTCTCATAATTCTTCTTGAATCCATATATCCAAAGGAATTAGTCACTGATCCACCATAAGGTGATCACCTTAAAACCTCTTTTTCTTCACTTTTCCCCCTTTTTCTAGGTCTAGCCACGTTGGGCCACCTAGGGCATCATTTTCCCGACAAAGTAGCCATAGAAAAAGTTTGATCTCCTAGCCTCTACTGCGTTGGTGTGTCCTCAAGGTCTCCTCCAAATTTGAAGAAATTCTGACGGTGGGATTGCGAGATATCCCAAGCCCTAGCCCTGAGACCAAACTTTGCCCTGGTGTTCCCTAGGCTAGTACCTCATAGGATCAATTTGGCACCTCTAAGTGGAAACTCTTGTTTTGATCCTTTCCCCTTCCTTGTTTAGGTTAAGATCATCATTGGTTGCTAAACTCCCTCCCCTTAACCTAGGTTGGGTCCACTTGGCCCTGTGTGGTCCCATTTCTCATCAAAGACAATTCTTCCAAGACAACTCGGGAATCCAAGTTTTGCAAGGATTTTAGGGATTGGGAAACTCCTTTACAAGTCATATTCCCTTAACCTAGCCCTTAAATCCTCACCTCCTTCTCCTAGAAAGCTTTGTACCTTGCTTAAAGAGCAAGCAAGCTCCATTCTTAATCTTCTTCTAGGGAAAGGATCATTGAGGTCACTTCACATCCATTTGTTGATTCATCCTTCACAAGTGACTTTCTATATACCAGGTCTCCTCCCATCGGTGAAAGTCTGTAAAGAGTAGGGAGTCTTAGCTGAGGTGATAGTGGGCTAAGTCTCCACCATTGCCCTTGATCTAGCAGTTGTCCCTTTAGGAGTCCCTTTTAGGCCCCCTGCTAGTTTGAGCAGTAACAGGCCTAATCCATGCCTTATAATATGGTAGAGAAAGCTTAACATGCCTGATCAATGATTTTGACTTGAGTGGAGGGTACATTTTTGCTAAGGCCATGTCAAAGAAGTTCCACAAAAAACAACACCAACACTGGAGTACATATACGACTCGGTGTTCTTGATTAAATGCTAATCACATGCCCTCATATATGATATAATCCACTGAAACGCCACAATCCCATTCATCCTGAAACTGTTAAGTCTGTTGAATTTGGAATGGGATATGAAATTCTTTTTTCTCCATATGAATTCTGATGAGGTTGGTGTTATGAATAAAATATTCATATCTATATATATATATATATATATATATATATATATATATATATAAAATAATAAATAATAAATAATAAATTCATAAATATTAATAATTAAAAAATGAATTAAATTAAGTTGCCCATTAATTATAAAAGGGCACTTATGTCAAAAGGCATGTTCTTTAGTCTTTGTAGCTAGTCAACTCCTATAACGGTGAACCGCCCAAGGACTTGTAAACCATCATCTGAATATTGAATAACAAAATAAATATTGTTATGCCATAAATGTGTCTACAATTGGCAAAATCCCGAGAACAAGGGTTTATTTGTTCCAGTGGTATCAGAGCCATCGAATCCTCCCTGTGTTTGTTCCAGTGGTATCAGAGCCATCGAATCATCCCTGTGTTGGTTTCACGCACTGTGGAATGCTCATTGTTCACTCACCCATCCATCCCTTTCAACGCTCAACCTCCTGTCCTTGTTTGTTGCTTCCTGTCCATTCCACAACTCCTTGTCCACACTCCACGACCAACGTAACACTGCCACCACCGTTTCGTGTTGCTCGCTACTCTTGGTCCGTGTTGTACGTAAAGCGCTCAACCACGCCCACGATCCTCCAATCGTTGTCAACCGACAACCCTGTCTCGACCAGGCGTCTACTACTCCCTATCCCTTATCGATCCGTGCCCTGCTCTATTGTTCCTACCACCACACGCAGCCACTCTCCACAACCACGACACCCCGCCGTCACCTGCATCTGAATTGCGCTCATTTCTGGCCGACAAACCGACAAACTCCAGTAGTAATTTTGTCTGCCGTTTTGTTTTTACCGCAGTCAAAACGATGCAACTCTCGGTCAAATGGTGAACTCTCGGGTCACGTCTTCAAAATAAACGATAATATTATATATTTATAGTTACATAATATTATATATTATAAATTGATTTTATTATATAATTAAATTAATTTAATTGTTTAAAAAAAACATTTAATAAAAATTGGGTCTACTGAGAAAAAGAAGAACAAAATGGGGAGTAGCAATGACGATGCGAATTCAAGAAAATTTCAGGTGGAACTCGATAAAATACTCCAACGCCTTGATAATGTTGAAAAGAAGTAGGATAAATTTGGAAAAGGCCAAGATAGGATAATTAGTACTCAAGACCAAATGGCAAATAATATCAAAAAAATAGAGAACATGATGAGCCAGTTAATGGGTGGAGTCAATCCATCTTTTAATCCCTTAATCACTCAAGAATTGCCACAAAGTCCCAAGACTCTAGAAGGTGAAGCTTTTACTAGTCATGAATTTTCGTCGAACCGCATACACAGTTCTGAGGAAGTCAGTACTATACAAAGTTTCACAAAAGAGTACTAAAAAATTAAAAGGGAATTACCTAAGTACGATGGTAAGGACCATAGAGGTGCCATTGTGTGGGTAAATAAAATGTATGCCCATTCCGGGCCAAACCCACCAATAGGAGAACAAGAGAATATCGTGATTACATCCAACAACCTAAAAGTTGAAGCATACATTTGGTTCCTATGGTGATCCAACAGATGTGAGGCTCGTTTGTTCAATTGGAAAATGATGCAGGGGCATAAGGCTTGAAGACAAATTTGAAGAATTATTCCAAAAATACAAAAAAAATCTACAAGCAAAGGAGTGGGATCCTTTAGCCATCAATTTCCATGTTTTCCTAGTTAAGCATAGAGCTAGAATATAGGATTTGATCATGATGTAATAAATTCTAGTTAGTTAGCTATAGTGGAGATTCTCGAGGAGGATGCCTCGCAGAACAGATAGGATTAATAAACTTTAGCCTTTAAATTAGGAACTGGTTGTTAGGATGAACAAGTACTCATGTAACTTTCACGCTATTGTAAAGGGATTTTGACTGTAAAAGAAATTTGGCTTTCTTGGAGCGAATTCAGTAGATTTGGAAGATTTAGTTCTGTGTATGTGAATGATAAATTCTCTGTCAAATCCCAAAGGATAGTCTCCTTCAAAATCTTTGTTTTATTGTGAATTTCCAAGTTTAAATGGTGTTTTGTGAAATTGGTTAAGACTGTGTCGATTGTGTTAAATTCCGTGTTTTTCCTTGTAAACTAAGTTTATCGTAAATTCTGAGTATATCAAGCGAAAGGTTGAGATTTGTACAGGGAAAACCACAGACAGAGACCGAGGTAGATCAATGGTGTTCGGCGCGGAAATCAACCAACAGTTAACGAAGTAGTTTGAAGAAACCCCAAGTGGTTATCAGCGCAAGAAAGGCCGTAAGCAGTGTTCACTGTTTGGGCTCTGATTCTATACAGAACGTGCCACGTAGCGGAGAGGAGAGCGAGAGAAACCACTTATTGGGCTAGTTTAAGGTGCGCAGGTTAGCCGGCCGATATGTTTGTGAGTCATCAGATCTGTTGGTGTGAGATCGACGGTTGACAAAGGTAGAGCAAGTTCGAGATCGAGGAGTATTGTAACCGTTGGATCTTGGATAGATCAACGGTGAAGAAGAGGAGCCGACGACAATTATAAACGCGGGTATATAATCTTTAAAGTCCGACTTTTGTGTTGGCGTGTTGTTTTCCATGTAATTCTATGTATTTCCGCTAAAGTGTTGTGGCCCCGATTTATAAAGAAAATCGACTAAGTTGTATGGTTCCGGGTTTCTAAAGGCGGATTTCAAGTTTTATTAAGCTATGGTTTATATCACCATCGGGTCCGAACTAGTGGAGGTTTAGTGGAACTCTACGGTTCTTGGAGGAGTCTGCTAACCTAGCGATGCCCTAAAGGTTATCGGTGGATGACAGAGAGTCCATTGAACGAGCAATTACACCTGGAAACGACAGTAGAAGATATAATCTCACAGTTTGGGAGATTATCACTCCTTCCTGTACCTAGACCACCATCATTAGTGGTATCAAAGCAACCTGTTGACACTGAATTGAATCTCAGAAGCAAGAGAAGGAAATTTAATATGGCTTTCAGAGTTGGAAGAGGACGAGGACGTGGTAGAAGAGGACGACCAATTGCAAATGCTGAGGTGATGGAAGCTATGCAACAGATGCAAGCTAGATTAGAAGCATTAACAACAGGGAGAAATATAGATGATGGGGATGTTAGTGAGCCTGAGGTTGAAACTGAAGAAGAGGAGGAAACTGTAGCAGTTACTCCTGAGATGAGATTCTTCCAATCAGTGTTGAGATCCACAGCTAGGCCAAAAACTGAGGTTTCAATATATGAAGAAGCATTGAATCCAGAAGAATTAATAGACTGGATTAATGGCATGGAGAAATTCTTTGACTATGAAGAAATCGAAGATGAGAAGAAAGTAAAGTTTGTTGTCACCAAGCTAAAGGGACATGTATCACTTTGGTGGGATGGAGTGCAGGCAGAAATAAAGAGTCTTGGCAAGCAACCAATCAGAAATTGGAATAGGATGGTAGCAAAGCTAAGAAGTAAGTTTCTAGCAAGTAATTATCAGCAAACCTTGTTTAGACAGATGCAGAATCTTAGACAAAGGTCTATGACAGTGAGAGAATATACAGAGGAATTCTATAAGGTAAGTATAAGAGCTGGACAAACTCAGGATACAGATGAGAAGGTGGCTAGATATGTGAATGGTCTTAGGATGGACCTTCAAGATGAGATAAGTATATTGTCTCCTAAAACAGTAGAAGAAGCTTATCAGATGGTACTGAAAGCTGAAGAAAAACTCATGAGGAAGCAGTCTGCCAGAGGAAGAGGTACTTTCCAAGGAAAAGGAAGTCAAGGTGGTAGAGGAATATCTACAGCACCTAAAGATGGAGCTAGCGGCAGCTCAAACCAGCATGCAACCACAGAAGGTGATACAGGTGGCAGAGGGAGTTTTTCTAGAGGAAGAGGACACAGAGGCAGAGGAAGAGAAGTAAGATGTTACAGATGTAACAAACTGGGACACAGAGCTTTTGAGTGCCCAGAGAATACAAGAACAAGTCAGAGGAATGCAATTGTTGCTCAAGTTGAGGAAGAAGCAACAGCAGTAAGAAAATGTACCAGAGAGAGGAGAATCTTTGGTAGTCAATAAAGTTTTGCTCAAGCCAGCAAAGCAGATAGTTGAACCATCACAAAAAAAGACTTTGTTCAGAACAGTGTGTAAGTTTCAAGGGAAATGCTATCAGATGATCATTGATAGTGGCAGCACTGATAATTTGGTCTCTACAGAAGTGGTGGAGAAATTGAAGCTGAAGACAATGAGACATCCAACACCTTACAAGGTGTCATGGTTACAAAAAGGACATCAGTTGTTAGTGAATGAATGGTGTGAAGTGGAGTTGCAGTTGGGCAAATATAAGTATAAAATTGTATGTGATGTGATGCCCATGGATGTGTGTCACATATTGCTTGGAAGACCTTGGCAATATGACAGAGGAGCTATGCATGATGGGAAAAGAAACACCTACAAGTTTGGTAAAGATGGTATCAATCATACATTGCTACCTATGGGAGAAGAGGATGCATCAAGAAAGAAGACTGATCCAAAAACTCTATTACTAGGAGGAAAGGAATACTTATAGCAGATTGAAGAGAATGAGGTAAATTTTGTTGTAATTTGCAAGCCCAAGGTAATAATGACTTCTACTAAAGTTTCTGATTTACCCATTGAAATTCAAGAAATGTTGGACAACTATTGTGATATCATTGTTGATGATTTGCCTAATGAGTTACCACCCATTAGAAGAATTAGCCATCATATAGATTTGATTCCTGGAGCAAATCTACCAAACAAAGCAGCTTACAGAATGACTCCCACAGAAAATGAAGAGGTTAGAAAGCAGGTTCAGGAACTGCTTGACAAAAGACTGATCAAAGAAAGTTTGAGTCCTTGTGCAGTACCAACAGTGTTGAGTCCAAAGAAAGATGGAGGCTGGAGAATGTGTACTGATTCAAGAGCCATCAATAAAATCACAATCAGGTACAGATTTCCTTTACCTAGAATTGAAGATTTGATGGATTGTTTGAGTGGAGCAAAGTATTTTACAAAACTAGATCTTAAGAGTGGGTATCATCAGATAAGGATAAGAGAAGGGGATGAGTGGAAAACTGCTTTTAAGACAAATGAAGGATTGTATGAATGGAGAGTAATGCCTTTTGGGTTGTCAAATGCACCAAGTATGTTTATGAGACTCATGAATGAAGTTCTTAAGGAGTTTATTGATAAATTTGTAACAGTATATTTGGACGATATATTAATTTATAGCAGGTCTAAGGAGGAGCACATGAGACATCTGAATTATGTCTTACAAAGGTTACAACAAGAGAAATTATTGCTGAATTTGAAGAAATGTTCATTCATGAAAGAGGAATTAATGTATTTGGGTTTTGTTGTTTCTGTTGAAGGATTAAAGATGGATCCAGAGAAGATCAAGACAATCATGGAGTGGCCTTCACCTAAAAGTATCTTTGAGGTAAGAAGTTTTCATGGTCTTTCTAGTTTTTATAGGAAATTCATAAAGAATTTTAGTAAGATCAACGCTCCTATTGTTGAAACTATAAAGAAGGATAAACAACCATTTAGATGAACTGCTAAAGCATAAAAGAATTTTCAGCTGTTGAAGAAGAAGATCACTGAAAAACCTATTTTGGTTCTACCTGATTTTAGTAAACCTTTCCAAGTGAAATGTGATGCTAGTGGAGAAGCTATTGGAGGTGTTTTAAGTCAGAAAGACAAACCTATAGCTTATTGTAGTGAAAAGTTGAATGACTCAAAGAAGAAGTATTCTTCTTATGATAAAGAGTTTTATGCAGTTGTGCAGTCATTGAAGAAGTGGAGACATTATCTAATGTCAAAAGAATTCATACTTTATTCAGATAACCATGCATTGCAGTATATTATGCAACAGCCAAAGCTTAACCAAAAACATGCCAAATGGGTAGAGTATCTTCAGGGCTTCAATTTTGTCTTGAAGCACATAAATGGCCAATCAAACAAAGTTGCAAATGCTTTAAGTAGGAGAAATATATTATTTCAAGAGAGTCAAATTCAGGTGTTGGGTTCTGATTTTCTTAAAGAATTGTATGAGACAGATTTAGATTTGAAGGAAGCATTTGAAGCTTGTAAGAATCCTGTTTTGATGGATAGGAATAAATGGTTGGATTATTTCTTACAAGATGGATTATTGTTTAAGAGAAATCAGTTGTGCATACCAAATTGTTCTATGAGGAAGAACTTAATCAAAGAGAAACATAGTGGTGGACTTGCAAGACATTTTGGTATAGATAAGACTTATGAACAGTTGAACAAATTTTATTTCTGGCCGAAAATGAGATCTGAAGTGGAAAAGTATGTGAAAACTTGCAAAGTTTGTCAATATGCAACAAGAAGAAGCCAAAACACAGGTTTGTATGTTCCATTACCAATTCCAAATAGGCCTTGGGATATGGTAAGTATGGATTTTGTTTTGGGCTTACCAAAGACTCAAAGAGGAAATGATTCAATTTTTGTTGTAGTGGATAGATTTTTAAAAATGGAACATTTTATTCCATGTTATAAAACCAGTGATGCTACTCACATCGCTAATTTGTTTTGCAAGAAGATTGTAAGATTGGATGCATTGCCTAAGAGTATTGTCTCAGACAGGGATTCCAAATTTGTTGGACATTTCTGGAGGACACTATGGAAAAAGTTGGGAACTAAACTGAGTTTCAGTTCTGCCTATCATCAACAGACTGATAGACAGACTGAAGTTGTGAACAAGAGTCTGGATAATCTTTTAAGGAGTCTTACTGCAGAAAATCCAAAGCAATGGGATCAAGTGTTGGCACAGGTTGAATATGCATATAATGACTCACCTAACAGGAGTACAAGACAGAGTCCATTCCATATAGTTTATGGAATGCCTCCAAGAGGAGTATCTGAGTTAAGAAACTTAGGAAAAGATGAGATGAGAAGTGCAAAGGGAGAAGAATTTCCTTCAAAAATACAAGCAATACATGAACAGGTGAAACAACAGCTATAGGATAGCAACATCAAGTACAAAAACAGAGCAGACATGAGAAGAAGAGAAGTGAACTTTGAAGTTGGAGATTTGGTTTTAGCACACCTAAAAAAGGAAAGATTTCCAAAGAGGGAGTATAACAAATTGAAGTTCAAGAAAATTGGACCATGCAGAGTATTAAGAAAAATTTCTGCAAATACATATGAAATTGAATTACCCCCTGATGTTGGAATATCTCCAATTTTCAATGTTGTTGATCTGTATAAGTATGAAGGTGAAATTGCAAAAGATAAAGAAGAAGACTTGTTATCACTCCAGGAAACTCTCCTAGGTTGCAGTGCGAAGATGCCGGGTAACATATAATCTTCAATATTGTTCTCAGAACTATTGGAATGGATGATGGTTTGGATCAAGTCAGATAACCATTTCAACTCTATTCTCACTCAAGACATGCATGAACACCCTCAACAATACAAGGCTTTAGACCACTAATGCTCAATAGTTTATAGATTCAATGGATAGATGGAGAATACTGACTGTATCAGCAGATTGCATACATAAACACATATGAATGGCTAGCTACAGGAAGTAAATGAGACTTGCAAATCTAATTTATCAATGCAGAGATAAGCTGACAGTTATCTGGCATTAGACACAGCTGAAAACATGAATAACCTATTCAAGTGCAAGCATAGAACAGCAGAGAAAATGGACATTGAACATATAACAGCAAAAGAAGCTTATATTGCTAGAATGAAGATGAGAAGCTTGAAGGAACAGAGTAGCAACAATCTCCAGAAGTTGAACCCTTGTTACATTTAGTTTTCAGCCTTTTATAGGCCTTTTACAATGCTCCTGAGCTCTCAAAGGCTCGAAGTCTTAATCTATCCTCTCTGTCCCTTAACTGTTTGATTCCCTGAATAGGCAAGCATGGCTCGGAGGTTTTCTCCTTCTAACAGAGGAATAACCACCTTCAGGTAGTTTGATGCACTATCTGGGAGCTCTCTCGTGCCAGAGATGCCCCATGATGTTTGTTTTGATGAGCTGCATTGGGTTGTTGATGCTCCATGATCATTTTCTCTTGTGGCTGTGTTGCGCTATGGCCCTTGATGTTTCTATTTGTTTTGGACAGTTGCGTGTGTTGGGCTATCGTTTTTCCCCTTCCAGCCTTCTGTCTCTATCTTGAAATGGCTATTCGGGCCTCTGTTTTCCCTTCAATGTAGAAATTTCTCATTTCCCACCGCGGTTTTCAGTTTCTCCTTATTTCTCCCATATAGTTAAATGCCCTCTCCCATAACCATACATTTAACAAGCT
This sequence comes from Pinus tabuliformis, assembly GCA_031772625.1. Classification (NCBI taxonomy): domain Eukaryota; kingdom Viridiplantae; phylum Streptophyta; class Pinopsida; order Pinales; family Pinaceae; genus Pinus; species Pinus tabuliformis. The sequence goes on from CM062809.1 coordinate 1,282,625,556, forward strand.
GGAAAAAATAAATTTGTTGAAAACACAAATTCTGGAAATTTTACAGAATGCTGGAAATTGCAGAAATAAAAATCAACAGTAATAAACAGCCATTAAAACACATTTAAACACTGAGATTTTTGGTCAATGTGACCCTAGAAAAACCCCCTACAACTCTTGGGGAAAACCAGTTTGAGAGCTCTTCTTTATTTCTAGAAAATGCCTTTTTACAGTAAGAGAAATATTCAGCAAAAATCAGCAAGCAAACTTTTACAACTTATCTCAGCCTTGCTGAAACTCAGCCTTGCTGAAACTCAGCCTTGCTGAAACTCCGCCCTGCTGAAACTCCGCCCTGCTGAAACTCCGTTGTACAGACTTGCTGAAACTCCGCCCTGCTGAAACTCCGCTGCTGAAACTTCGCTCTGCTGAAACTCTGCTCTGCTGAAACTCCGCTGCTGAAACTCCGCAGCTCACTGTCCAGAAATCTCCCTTGCTCTCTTGCTCTCCTTCTCTCAATCTGCTCATGAAAGAATTGAATGACCTTTTCCTCCTTTTCCTCCTTTAATCTAACCCCAAGTGACTTTTGGGTGATCCAAGTGACTTTTGGGTGATCGCTAAATCCAATGGCTGAAATAGATTGAGATCTAAGGCTGAGATTAAATGCTCATTTAAATCTCACTTTTTATTTTTTAATTCACCCCACTTTAATAAAGACCCACTTAGTCATTTATTTCCAAAGTCACTTTTCCTTTCTAATTTTTCATTGACTTTATAAAAGTCACTTTAAAATTAGACTTAATAACTTTATCACTTAAAGTCACTTTTAAATTAGATTTAACTTTATAAAATTATAAAGTCACTTTAGGAGAAAAATTAAATTCTTTTGGACACTTTTCCCTAGGCCAAAGATCAAAGCCTAAGGGAACCACCTGTCCTCTAGTACCAAATTTCAACACTCCCTCTTACCGAGGAAGGTGTTTCTCACCACACCCATCTTGTCTTTGAAGCAGACATGCTTGCCCCGTGGTAAGGCTTTGGTAAGAATATCTGCAACCTGCTCATCAGTGGAAATATACTCAAGCTTCACAGCTCCCTTCTGAACATAGTCTCTGATGAAATGATATCTGATCCCGATATGCTTTGACCTGTCATGAAATACTGGATTCTCCGTGAATTTAATGCAACTCTGATTATCACAGTAAATCACTGAAGGTCTCAACGGCTGACCAAATAAGCCAAACAACATCTTGCGAAGCCAGATAGCCTCACAACTAGCTAGACTGGCTGCCATATACTCTGCTTCCGCTGAACTCAGTGCTACTGACTGCTGCTTCCGACTGAACCATGACACTACTGCTGAACCCAACACAAAACAGCACCCTGAAGTGCTCTTCCTATCAAAAGCACAACCTGCCCAATCAGAATCAGTGTATCCTGCCAATCTCACTCCATCTCCCTGCCTGTAGTCCAAACCATAATCCACTGTCCCCTGCAAGTACCGCAAAATGTGTTTTGCAGCCACCCAGTGAACCTTCCTAGGCTCACACATAAACTGACTCATCATGTTGACTGCAAAACAAATATCTGGTCTAGTGTTGACCAAATACATCAAGGAACCAATCAGCTGCCTGTACAATATGGGATCCACCAACTCGGAATCCGGAGCATGAAGCTTCTTACGGTTGGTGATCATCGGTGTCGACATGGGTCTACAATCCTCCATGTGGAATCTGCTAAGGATGTCCACAATATACTTCCCCTGCCCCAGGAAGAAATGCCCCTCCTCCTGCCACACCTCCAAGCCCAAAAAGTAATGCATCAAGCCGATGTCCTTCATCTCAAACTCCGTCGCAAGATCTCTCTTGCAGTGCTCTATGAGTCTCTCTGCACCTGTAATGACCAAGTCATCCACATACAGCACCAGAATGAGAGGCTCCTCACCAATCACAATAAAGTAAAGGTTCGGATCTGCCTCACTCTTTGTGAAACCCATCCCCTGCAAATATGTATCTATCCTGGAGTACCAAGCCCTGGGAGCTTGCTTCAAGCCATAAAGGGCCTTCTTCAGTCTGCACACATGGGACACCTTCGCACGCACCTCAAAGCCCTGTGGCTGCTCAGTGTACACCTCCTCCTGTATGAAGCCATTGAGAAATGCAGTCTTCACATCCATCTGATGGATCTTCCAACCCATCTCTGCTGCTATCGATATAATGGAGCGGATCGAAGTATATCGAGCCACGGGAGCGAAGGTCTCCTCATAATCAACTCCCTCTACCTGGGAGAACCCTCTAGCCACAAACCTTGCTTTGAATTTCTCAATGCTGCCATCTGCAGCATGCTTTACCTTGTAAAGCCATCTGGAAGTAACCACGGATTTGCCCTTAGGCCTCGGCACCACCTCCCAAACATCATTCTTCATGATAGAAGAATACTCCTCCTGCATGGCCTCTCTCCAGACCTGCTGGCTAGCTGCCTCCTCATAGCTAGAAGGCTCAGAGTCAAGGATGCTGGTAACCATCGCCATATAGCTACAAAACTTCTCAGGTGGTCTACTCTCTCTGACCGGCCTCTTCGGCTCAGCAACAGAGGCATCTCTCAAGGTGTTCTGAAGCCACTTGGGCTTCCTGTTCCCTGAGCGCACTTCTCCCACCGGAGAATGAAACTCCTCCTCCTCATCATCATCAGGAGCCTGAACTCCTGACTGTCTGTCTGCTGTCCTCCTGCCTGCACCTGAACCTGTAGAAGCTGAGGTACCGTATGAACTGTCCATCAGTGGACTCCCTAGTGAACTGCTCTGTGAACTGCTCTACATGCTGCCCGGAGCACCACCCCTCTGGCTCGGTGAGCCACTGCTCACTGACGGACCTGACATCCTCATAAATGTACCTCCTGATCCTCCTGATCTTCTTGATCCCTGCCCACTGGATCCCTACGACTGACTCAACTGCTGCTGAGGGTCTGGCTGACCCAAATACTCTAACTCCCGTGACCTCCTAAAGGCCCTGTCCGCCTCGAACTTCACATCCTATCTGACAACAACTCTCCTCTGTGCAGGGATGTAAATCTGAAAGGCCTTTGAGGTCTCACTGTAGCCCACAAAGATACCCTTCTCTGTGGTGGGCTCTAGTTTGGTCCTCTTCTCCTTGGGTATATAGGAGTATGTAATGCATCCAAAGATATGAAGATGACAAATATCAGGCTTCTTCCCAGAGAAAGCCTCCTACGGAGTCATGTGCCCCAAGGCACGATGAGGACTCCTGTTCTGCAAGTAAACAGCTGTGTTGCAGGCCTCTGCCCACAAGAACAATGGCAACCCCTGATCATGTAACATGGCTTTGGCAGCCCCTATGATGGATCTGTTCTTCCTCTCTGCAACCCCGTTCTGCTGGGGGTTGTAAGGAACAGTGAACTCCCTCCTAATGCCTGCCTCCGCACAATAGTCAACAAACTCTCCAAGGGTGTACTCTCCTCCATTGTCCGACCTCAGGGACTTGATCTTTCGACCTGTCTGTGTCTCCACAAGAGCTCTAAACTCCTGAAACCGCTTGAAGACCTCACTCTTGGTCTTCAAAAAATAAATCCAGGTCCTCCTGAAGTGATCATCAATGAATAAAACATAGTACTCATATCCACTCAAGGAAACATGAGACATTCGACCGCTCACATCGGAATGAATCAAATCAAGTATCCCAGTCGCTCTGTTGTCACTGCTGGGAAAAGGGGATTTGGCAAACTTGCCCATCGCACAACCTCTGCAAGTATCAAAGTGATCAGTACTGAAATCTGGCACACCTGTAGTGATCTCTCGCAATGTTCTCAAGGCTCCATGATACATATGTCCCATCCTGCAGTGCCAAATCTCACACAGCTCAGTACTGCTAGCTCTGCTGTTGGTACTACTGCTCAATGCCAAAAGGGGCTGGAATGCAAACTTGTACACCTTTGCATGGTGTACACCTATCACTCTAGCTGAATCAGCTGGAGTGCCCCTGGGATACATCAACACCTGTCCTCCCCTGAACAGTACCTCATATCCTCTGTCCTCCAAAGCTAAGACGGATATGAGGTTCTTCCTCATCCCTCGCACATAAAGAACATCTGACACTTTCAAGGGAGGTTTGGACTCCCTCTGAAATGTCAGTGTCCCCACACCGACTGCTCTAACAACTCTGTCATCACCGAGTACTACCTCTATATCAGTGCCACTCTCTGAAAGCTCTGAGAAGTACTCACGGACTCCTATCATGTGACGTGAAGCCCCACTGTCCACATACCAGATACCTGAAGATGCTCCGCTAATCGAGGGAAAAGCATGCTCCCTCTGAACCTGTGTGGCGGGTGATCCTGCACTAGAGGACTCACACGTAGTGAACGCAAACTCTCGGTCAAAACGACCTGCAAAGTCCTCAATCTCTGCTGAAGCTGCCACGTCTTGGTTCTTCCCCTTCTTCTTCTTCTCCGGACACACAACTGCATAGTGTCTCATCTTTTGACAATTCCAACACTTCACCTTGGAATAGTCCTTCTGTGTGTTCCCCTGTTTACCTTTACCTTTGCCTTTACCCCCACCACTGCTTGTGGAAGCCTGCTTCTTCCCTTTGCCTTTCTTGCCTCCTACCACCAGTGCTACATCCTCATCCTGCTCAACTGGCTTGGCTGCCACAAGCTGACCTTTCCTGATCTCTGTCTGAATGCAATCATCCCAAAACCTCTCCCATGTGGGAAGGGTCTCACGTGCACAAACCCCATCAACAAAGTTCAACCATGAACGGGGGAGGCCATTCACTGCAATCCGCACCAACTCAGTGGGTGGAATGGCCTCTCCAATCGCTGCCAACTCATCTCTCACATTAGTAATCTTTGTGAGATATCCAGCTGCACTATCATTACCCATCTTAATGTTCTTTAGCTTCTCCTTCAGGACCATCTTCCGGTTCTCATTGGTACTCTGGTAGAGATTGGACAATGTTGTCCACATCTCATGGGCATTGCTCTTTCCTCTCACATGAGGAATGCAATGGTCTTTGATTCCGTCTAGAATCAGCCTCTTACCCTTGTTGTTCTTTTTATTATAAGCTGTCAACTGAGTAGCATCAGTAGGCACAACAACGGGGTTCTGTGTGGTATGTGTTAGAGTCGGTCTAGTAGCCCTCCATCAGCGATCAAAGCTCTTTGCATTTGCATAAGTAGGTGTCTCATCAGTGTCATCTTATTGCATTTCATTAGGCATGCCATAACCCTGATGGAGAAGCTTGTGTCATTTATTCCCCTCTTGGCATTGCTGGATCATGTTTTTGTTCAGTCAATAATTTTTACAGGGTCATTGGTCTTGTCTTGAAGTCAAAGTCCTAGGTGTAGGGTTTAGTCCAATTTTGTCTTTTGAGGTTATGTCTTTTGAGGTCAATAAATGCCCAGCAGGCCAGAGGGATGTTCATCAAAGAATTTCATATTGTACAACTAATTTCTACCTTGAGTTCAAAAACCCTGTTTTTGAAGGTGTTAGCGCTTGAGATTTCACCCTAGGCTGAGGAAGGTAAACCTTCAAGGCAACATCAAACCATTTCACCTCGTAGCTAGCCCTACGGAGTATGAGAAGGCTCTCTCCGGTCAAACTCGGTAGATCTTTCAATAGGATGAGCTGACCCAATTAGGAACACTGATATTAGGCTAGTAAACTGATAAGGGGGGTTGATTTAAAGTTTTTGGTGTTTTTGGTGGCAATTGGAGGGAGTGCGATTCAGGGTGCGGGGATTGAACTCAGTTTTTGTAGGTGGGTCTTTGGGGCAAGGTAGGAGTTTGTGCTGATGCCTTTAGCTGAGATGGATGATCAAAGAAGAAAAAAGAGAAGCTAAAGAGGGCAAACAATGACTTTGAATCCTCTCTAGACAGTGGAAAACATAAACATTAAACAAATTTGAAAGCTGAGCATGGCAAGCATGAATTCAAACTTTATCACTTCATTTGTTTAATAAGATGCAGTAAAGAAAGAGATGGAACACATAAACACACTTACAATTACAATAAGAGAACACACCATCAACACAAGAGTCCACAAGAATCCCAATGATGTCTGCAAAACCCTGGTCTTCCCTTTACTCAAATTGCAGAGATACAAGTAAAATATACAATAGGAGCTTCTCCCTCAAGAGTCCAACCTCTCCAACCATGAAAATGATTGAGAAAATACATAATATAGGCAAGCCAACCTCTTCCCTTGCCTCTAGGGGTCGAGCTCATCCTTCTAGGAGCTGTTTCAACCAATTCCAAACTAAGCACTAGAAAATAGGCAGTCAAAACAACTTGCCTCTAAAACTTAGGAAATCTATCCATGCATTAAATATTTACCATTTACATTCAAGAAACTTCTAGAAGTGATCAAGGAGAGTAAAAGCATCATAGAGCCATGAAAGTTACATAAAAATCCATGATTTACATGCCCAAAAAGGTAACCCAAGTCAAAACTGTACTTTTCTGGCCGAACTGGTCAAAATAGGCAAAATTCCCTGACATGCAGCGCACATGTGCCTGACGCGTAGCGCACATTGAGAGGCCTGTTTGAGGGCCTTCCCGATGTCCAAATCAGGTGCAAGCTAGCTCATTGGAAAGGTCTGCGAGTCTTCTTTCCAACCCCACCGGAATTTTTGAATTTGGAGTTCATTTGACCCCTCAAAACTCAATTCTCCCAAGACAGCTTTCTGCAACTCAAAATAGGGGCAGAAAGTCAAAATTTGCATGTATTTTGAGCTTTTGGAAGCCCAAATCTCCATAAAAACTGAAGTCCATCCATAGGTAGGTGTAACTTTGCATGACAATTCCAAAAATGCTGAGTTTTTCCCGTTCTGAGTTGCCCCCATGTAGCGTAGCGCACGGGGCGCTGCATGTCAAAAGGCCAAACCTGTCAATTTCCCAAAAAATGCCAAAAATGCCTCAAAACTTTCAAAATTTCTTGTGCTAGCGGCTAGGAAGAGGCTAATGAGTATCATGGTGAGTGAGAGAGGCCTCAGCCAAGATACGGAGTGGGTTGGTCTTCTTCTTCCTCTTGAGGGCCTCGGACAACCTTCTTTGGACTTGGGGGAGGGATAGGGTTTACATATTAGGCCATGGGGGAAATTTACATTTCTTTGCAAATAATAAGGGCAGAGACATAAGCATGACTTTGTGAAGAAAAGGGGGAACAAGGGAGGGAATCAAATGGGACCAAAAAAACCTTGAAACAAACATAAAACCCTAACATTTTGCCCACATTGACAAACAGTTACAAATATCTTTTTCCCTTGTATTCTTGGAGGCATAATCGCAAGCATGTAGACCCATAACCATCATCAACCCATCAAACAACATGTATAGAGCCTACCTCAACCCAATTTGCAAATTTGAAGAAGATTTGAGTGAGTTTGAGGTGATTCTGGCTTTTACAGCTCAACGGGTAGCGCACCTCCCAACATGTAGCGCCAGTTCAAAATTAACACTGCGGGCAGCCTCTCAACGGGTAGCGCACCTCTCAACATGTAGCGCACATTCACAGCCTTGTTTGAGGGCCTTCCCGGTGTCGGAATCGGGCGCAGGATAGCTCGTTGGAAAGGTCTTTGAGTCTACTTTCCAACCCAAGTGGAATTTTTCAATTTGGAGTTGATTTGACCTATCAAAAATCAAATCTCCCAAGACTGGTCAAAAAGTGCCAAATGAGGCTGCCTGAAAGAAGAGTGCTGTTGCAGTCAACTTTTGAATGCCTTCCTCAACCCCAAATTGAGCTCATGATAGCTCATTGGAAAGCTCTTTGTGTCTAGTTATCATTTTACCCATCAAGAAAATCATTTGGCCAACCCAGCTAGGAGAAAACTTGATTTTCCCAAGGTCACTTCAGAGGTGTCTTTGATTCTCCTAAGGCAACGGTATTCTTGACATTTCTCTCAAACAATGACACCTGTGCAAAAAGTGAAGGAGGTTTTTCTTCCTTGGCATGTTGTGGACAAAAACCTCTCTCAGTTTTGAAAAATTCATCTTTGATTGCTCAGAAACAGCTTTTGAGTGAAACTTGTCCCGATGTGTGAAACAAGGAATTTTGTCGAAATGAAGCGGAATGAAGGGGATAGAAGGCTTCTAAATTCTTGGGGAAATTTTTGGGAGTGGGGAGGGATGTTAGGAAGCAGGGGAAAGTGGAATCTCAGTGATTGAGTGAGGGGAAGGGTTCCAAAAGGGCAAAACACAGGCCCAACCTAGAAAATTGCCAAGTTGTAGCTAGAAACTAGGGTTTGTGCAAAAATGAGGATTTTGAGGGATCTAAGGGATGGGAAGCATTTGGTAAGGTACTTTAAGGATAGGGGAAGGTGTATGAATATCTGGAAACAAGTTTTGCCGATGATTTGACTGTCCAAGAGAAATTGGCTTTCAAAACCCTAGGAGAGGGAAATGACCTTGCCAAGGCACAACTGAAGCATGAACAAGGTGTGAAATGACTCATTCGACACTGACATGATAATGAAAACTCTCTGAATGATGATAGGCTCAGCTGAATGATGACATGGACTGACATTTGGGCAAACCCTAGACCTAATGCCTAGTGACCAAATTTTGTTTGAAGACTCACTGAAATGACAAAATTTGACTTGGAAACTCTGAGACCACTGTGTAAGAGCATATTTGATCACTGGAGGAAGGCTGGAAAGACTGACACTAACAGAAGGCAAGGTCATTTTCTCATTTTTGTAAAATTTGTAAAAAATTCAAATTCTCCAGAGGTCGGCATGTGGCCTTGGTCTCCTTTGCCAAGACTCCTCAGAAGCTATCCCTGCAAAAATTTTCAAGAAAAAGCATCATTTCAACCAATTTCATGACAAACAAGAAACCACAAGTCAGCAGCAATTAGTTTTAAAAAAGTGTCATTGCATAAACATTATAAAGTGGGTTTGAGGGGAAATAAATTTAAATCAAGCTTATAAAAGCCCCTCACTCCTCATTTTGTAATTCTTTTGCCTCCAAGACTCCAAGAGCAAGTGTGAAAGGCGATTTAGTGTGAAACTGGGCGAATTTGGTGACTGCACCTGCGCGCTACGCATCAGGGCCTGCGCACTACGCGTTGGGCGCGCGCTACGCGTCAGGGCAGTCTCTGCATTGCAAAAATTGGTCGGGCGCTACGCATTGGGTGCACGCTACGCTCCAGAGCCCGCGCGCTACGCGTTGGGTTTCCACCTTCAGAAATTTGCCAGTGAGCCACAAATCGACTTCTTCCTCCTCAATTTCTTCAGGTGGGCCTCAAATCATTGAAGTTCTTGTTTTGTAAAGATAACATGAGCGTGAAAATGTGTCAAATGCCATCAAGTTGAAATGGAAAATTCATATGTATTATGTTTAAAAAATTCAAATGCATGTGAGCTAGGGTTTTACATTTGCTGCCCAAGGTCATCCTTTTTCACTCCCTCATTTCCCCACATTCCCATTATCCCCTCCCTTGTCATTTTCACCTAATCTCCCTAACAAAAAAAAAATCAAAAGCCCTAAAACCCTACCTATCCCTAAAATTCAATAAAATCTCCCTAAACCCTACCTCCTATCAAACCCCTGCAAATTATGATTATGTGATGATGTATATGTCACAATTCTTTCCCTAAATTCCCTTTTATATATATATTCCCTAAATCCCCTCAAAAGTCCCCCTCCCTAACATCTCCCTTGTGTTTTTTGTCCCCTTGGAGCAGCATTCAAACAGTCAAAACAGCAGGTCATTTGAGCAGAAGCAGCAGTACATTTCAGCCATTTTGCTCTTGAAACCATGTCAGAAACCAAAACAGATTATGAGCAAAGTGATGACCGTGAGTCAACACCAGAGGTTGAGGTGCCAAGGAAGCCTCACAGGGGTGGTAAGGGTGGTCAGCATGTGAGAGAGGAGCCCACCTCTTTGGCCTATTTGCAAGCTTGTCCACTTGCAGTCACATGTTTCTGTCATCAATCATGCTATGAATATTGCGAGAGAATTTCCCAAATTCAGCACCACAGGGAATTGGTCTGCTTGTTTGTTTTGCATTTGCACAATGGGCATGTGAATCTTGCAGGGGTGGATTTTACATTGTCACCTGAGATTGTTGCTCAAGCAACAGGGATACCCAATGTTGGAGAAGAGTGGAACAAGCGCCAGCTGTTGGACAGATTCCAGTATGAGCCCTACATTAAACCTGTATATATGAGGCACCTAACTGGTGTATTTCCGTTCAGATTCTTGAGGGATGAGTATGCGCCCTTGATGAGGCTCATCATTCGCTATTTCACCTGTGAGGGCAGATTTTCACGTTTCTATTCGTATCATATCCGCTTGTTGATGCATTTCACACGGGTACGGATGATGAACATTCCTTTCTTCATGTGCCGGAATATTGAGAGGATGGTGCCCTTGGTGCAGAGAAAGAGCCCAGCACAGCAACACAGGAGCATCTACCATTATGCTTTGATCAAGATTGTGGTCATGCATCAGTTGGCCCAGCAGGGTATTCCATGGGAGGATTTCATCTCTCGAGATTTCTTCACAGCGCCACCACCCCCTGAGGTTGTTCATGAGGAGGGAGGACCTTCACAGCAGTATGACATCCCTGAGCCCAGACATGTCAGCTCCCCTCCATTGGTCACATATCAGAGAGGCCACAGGGCCTTATTTGCATCAGCTCGGTGAGTATTTTCTCCACATCAGGTGGAAGGGGTCTCGCCTTCTTCATCAGCACCGCGAGTGTTATCTCCACACCAGGTGGAAGGGGCCTCGTTTCCGACAGCAGCACAGGTATCAGAGAGGGGCAAGCAGCCCATGATTGAGGAGGGATTGTCAGGTGATCCAGATATTGACATCATTGATCTTGACACCCGTTCTCCTAGCTCGGAGCTTAAGGAGATCATTCAGCAACGGGAGGCTGAAAATCGCTTGTTGCAAGAAAAATTAGAGAGGGCACAATGGACAATCACATATTTAGAGCAGCGCAACAAGCAATTAGAGGATGAGCACACTCTCGATGAGTTGCGGAGGATCCATGAAGACCGCAACTTGGCTCGTAAGAGACCCGATGATTTGGTACCCATTGAGCGAGAGGCTATGCTTCTCCGAGTCAATGCTCATTTGGAGAGGTTGCTGGCCAAGGCTAACAAAGATAAGGACATGCTCCGGAACATGAAAAACCATTATTGGGCTCGAACGCACGTATGTAAGGCAAAAATGAAGGTGCTCAAAGGACAGTTGGCGAAGGCACTAAAACGAAGAAAAAGGCCCGATCCCCTCCACATCTTGGCTGAGGCTTCCTTGAAGGAGCATGGTGTTAAATGACTTACCTTCTGCACAAATTTCAAAAAAAATTGAGCATTTTTGGTCATTGGTGAATTTTTTGGGCAAAAAACAAGTTTTCTTCCCCAACGCGTAGCGCGCCGCGCGCTACCCTGAAGATGGGCAATTCATTTTCATGAAAACTCAGCATTTTTGGATTTGTCATGCAAAAATACACTTGCTCAGCAATTGCCAAGAGATTTCATCAAGTTTTGAGCCTCCAGAAGGTCAAAAAACATGCGAAAAATGACTTTCTGCCACTTTTTGGACACACAGGAAGCAATCTTGGGAGATTGCATTTTTGGAGGGGCAAATGGCCACCAAATTGAGAAATTCCTCTTGGGCTGGAAAGTAGACATCCAGACCTTTCCAACAAGCCCACTTGTGCCTCATTTGGATGCCAGGAAGTGCCTCAAAAGTGGGCTCATAGGCGCGCTACGCGTTGAGATTCAGGGCGCTACGCATCAGGCTATTTTCACAGAAATGCACCTACAGCTCAGCAAAACGCAGTTTTGACTAGGGTTGACTTTTTGGAGTGGATTTTGATCCTCCTTGATGTAAATGATGTAATTTTATGATACTTTGACACTTATTTATCTCTTCTAGAAGATTCATTCATGAAATAGGCAAAAATTTAATGAATGAATTGGTTTCCTAGCTTATAGAGGCAAGTTGTTTTGACTGCCTAGATTTTAGTGCTCAGTTTGGAATTGGTTGAAACAGCTCCTAGGATAGTGAGCTCGACCCCTAGAGGCAAGGAAATATGTTAGCTTGCCTATATTATGTACTTTCTTGGTCATTTTCATGGTTGGACTCTTGAGGGAGAAAGCTTCTATTGTATTACTCATTGTATCTCTGCAATTTTTGGCAAAGGAAGACCAGGGTTTTGCAGTCCTTTTTGGGATTCCTGTGGTTACATGTATTGATGGTGTGTTTCTCTTTGTACTTGTAAGTTTGTTATGTGAATCATCTTCTTACTTTTCCTTCTGCAAATTAGGCAAATGAAGTGTTAAGGTAGAATTCATGGTTGCTATGCTCTGCCTTTAAGTTTGCTTAATATCAATGTTTTCATCTGTTTAAGGAGAATTCAAGGTGTTTACTTGCTCTCCTTAGCTCCTCACCAGTCATTCTTGCCCATCTGACTCTTTCAAAGGCATCAATACAGTCTCCTACCTTGCCCCAAAGAACCCCCTGCAAAAACTGTGTCCAATCCCCGCACCCAAAATTGCCTTTCCCCAACTTTCCACCGAAACCCTAAAAATCGCAAATCAAACCTTTTTATCAGTTTACTAGCCTAAAATCAGTGTTCTTTATTGGTTATCTCTGCCCGTTGAAGATCTTTGCCGAGATAGACCGGAGAGAGCCCTCTCCTGCCCCGTAGGGCTAGCTACGAGGCTAAGTGGTTTGATGTTGCCTTGGAGTTTGCCTTTCTCAGCGTGAGGTGAAATTTCAAGCGCTAACAGTATGCACCATGATATCCTAGACTTCTGCCTCCTCAAAGATACTCTCCATTCTCATCTTCCAAACGCTGTAATTTGTATGCCCATCCAGCCTATCCTCCACCCTCAATCCCAATGACATCCTGCTGTCCTAAAACTGAAAAATAGCACTGTTGTAGTAAAGATAAAATTGTTGTTTATGAAAAAATCAGCTCGCTGGAATTTTCTGAGTGAAAAATCAGCAGCTGTAATTTTTCCTTTTGCTATCCCAAACTGTCCTTCAGCACTCAAGCTCTGATACCATGTAGAAATTTCTCATTTCCCATCCCGGTTTTCAGTTTCTCCTTATTTCTCCCATATAGTTAAATGCCCTTTCCCATAACCATACATTTAACAAGCTGGAAAAAATAAGTTCGCTGAAAACACAAATTCTGGAAATTTTACAGAATGCTGGAAATTGCAGAAATAAAAAAATCAGCAGTAATAAACAGTCATTAAAACACATTTAAACACTGAGATTTTTGGTCAATGTGACCCTAGAAAAACCCCCTACAACTCTTGGGGAAAACCAGTTTGAGAACTCTTCTTTATTTCTGGAAAATGCATTTTTACAGTAAGAAATATTCAGCAAAAATCAGCAAGCAAACTTTTACAACTTATCTCAGCCTTGCTGAAACTCCGTCTTGCTGAAACTCCGCCCTGCTGAAACTCCGCTGTACAGACTTGCTGAAACTCCGCCCTGCTGAAACTCCGCTGTACAGACTTGCTGAAACTCCGCCCTGCTGAAACTCCGCTACTGAAACTCCGCTCTGCTGAAACTCCGTTGCTGAAACTCCGCAGCTCACTGTCCAGAAATCTCCCTTGCTCTCCTTCTCTCAATCTGCTCATGAAAGAATTGAATTATCTTTTCCTCCTTTTCCTCCTTTAATCTAACCCCAAGTGATTTTTGGGTGATCCAAGTGACTTTTGGGTGATCGCTAAATCCAATGGCTGAAATAGATTGAGATCTAAGGCTGAGATTAAATGCTCATTTAAATCTCACTTTTTATTTTTTAATTCACCCCACTTTAATAAAGACCTACTTAGTCATTTATTTCCAAAGTCACTTTTCCTTTCTAATTTTTCATTGACTTTATAAAAGTCACTTTAAAATTAGACTTAGTAACTTTATCACTTAAAGTCACTTTTAAATTAGATTTAACTTTATAAAATTATAAAGTCACTTTAGGAGAAAAATTAAATTCTTTTGGACACTTTTCCCTAGGCCAAAGATCAAAGCCTAAGGGAACCACCTGTCCTCCGGTACCAAATTTCAACATTTAACATGTTTAATTAGATATCATTTTGGGATTCAACTGCGTTAAGTAAGATCATTCACGTATGACCATTTCCATGAGAGGTAGTCGTAACTGACTAATTTCTCATGATTTTTGAATAGTTCACTTAGCACTCATTGCATCGGGTGATGCTCACAGGGGTGAAGAAGTGGGATTGAAACTAGTGAAATGTGGAGAACGAATCACATAGCATCAATCATCACTTCCGGGGCTTGCACCCGGTAACCAGGACTTCCCAGGAGGTCACCCATCCCAGAACTCCTCTGGCTCAAGCGCGCTTAACTGTGGAGTTTTTCCCCACAATCAAGCCCACTTAGCTTGCTACCCCATTTGCAAAACCTTAGCAAGTATTGTGCCTCATGAACCATTCAAGTAGAGATCCCTTAACTCTTTTTGAATTTAAGTATGGGGGTTTTACGCAGTGCATTATATTAGATATCATTTTGGGATTCAACTGCGTTAAGTAAGATCATTCACGTATGACCATTTCCATGAGAGGTAGTCGTAACTGACTAATTTCTCATGATTTTTGAATAGTTCACTTAGCACTCATTGCATCGGGTGATGCTCACAGGGGTGAAGAAGTGGGATTGAAACTAGTGAAATGTGGAGAACGAATCACATAGCATCAATCATCACTTCCGGGGCTTGCACCCGGTAACCAGGACTTCCCAGGAGGTCACCCATCCCAGAACTCCTCTGGCTCAAGCGCGCTTAACTGTGGAGTTTTTCCCCACAATCAAGCCCACTTAGCTCTTTGAATAGAAGCTTCCTTGGCATTATTCATCTTTGACCTCAGATTATATCTTTACTGATCTTCAATTTGTAGCACAACTTCACCGTCCCACTCTTGGCTGATCTGGTCATTAAATAATGACTTTTCATAGGCAGCTGAGGTCCAAAAGGAGGCATTGCCTTTGTCTTCCAAACAATGGATCTCATCATCTTCTTCAAGCTGCTCTTCTTCCATGACTACATTCTGGAAAGGGGTCTTCACCCTTTGGTCTTCATTCGCATCTTTGATTCTTTTCAAAATCTGCAACTGCTCATTAGTTCTTCTATATGGATTTGGATTTGGATTTGGATTTCTAGGAGCAAAGGTATTAGGAACTCTCCCTTTCCCAGGGTGCTGCTCAACCTTTAATTTGGAGATTTCAGAGGCTAATGACTCTATCATTTTGGTCATTTTATCTATCTTGAGATCTGAAGATGATGAAGACTCGCCCCTCTGTCTTCTTCTATCAACATTTCCCTTGAGCTTCTCTGCTAGTATTAGATGCTATACTCTCAACATGTATTTGTTCTATTACGGGCCTTTCTTGAAGATATATAGGAGATTGTTTAGGTTTACCTGAACCTGATGCTCCTTTCTGCAATACCTTTCTCTCTTTGATGATTTTTTTAGGGTCAGGTACTGGGTCAACTTGTAGCTTCTAAGGATTTCTCCGAGTATACCTCACAAACTGAGCTAGAACTATGAAGTGGAGTCGCCAAGAGGTTCGACCTCCAGTAGAGTCCCCGCATAGATGATTACAACCAAAAAAGTGCCCAGACTTTGTCTATCATCAAAGCTGGATCTCTATCGTTTCCCAAGGAAGTTGAGCTTCAATTTCCTCTCCCCGGGAATAGCGCCAATTATGTTATCACTCCAGGAAACTCTCTTAGGTTGCAGCTTGGAGATGCCTGGTAACATATAATCTTCAATATTGTTCTCAGAACTATTGGAATGGATGATGGTTTGGATCAAGTCAAATAACCATTTCAGCTCTATTCTCACTCAAGACATGCATGAACACCCTCAACAATACAAGGCTTTAGACCACTAATGCTCAATAGTTTATAGATTCAATGGATAGATGGAGAATACTGACTATACTAGCAGATTGCATACATAAACACATATGAATGGCCAGCTACAAGAAGTAAATGAGACTTGCAAATCTAATTTATCAATGCAGAGATAAGATGACAGTTATCTGGCATTAGACACAACAGAAAACATGAATAACCTATTCAAGTGCAAGCATAGAACAACAGAGAAAATGGACATTGAACATATAACAGCAAAAGAAGCTTATATTGCTAGAATGAAGATGAGAAGCTTGAAGGAACAGAGTAGCAACAATCTCCAGAAGTTGAACCCTTGTTACATTTAGTTTTCAGCCTTTTATAGGCCTTTTACAATGCTCCTGAGCTCTCAAAGGCTCGGAGTCTTAATCTATCCTCTCTGTCCCTTAACTGTTTGATTCCTTGAATAGGCAAGCATGGCTCGGAGGTTTTCTCCTTCTAACAGAGGAATAACCACCTTCAGGTAGTTTGATGCGCTGTCTGGGAGCTCTCTCGTGCCAAAGATGCCCCATGATGTTTGTTTTGATGAGTTGCGCTAGGCTGTTGATGCTCCATGATCATTTTCTCTTGTGGCTGTGTTGTGTTGTGGCCCTTGATGTTTCTGTTTGTTTTGGACAGTTGCGCGTGTTGGGCTGTCGCTTTTCCCCTTCCAGCCTTCTGTCTCTGTCTTGAAATGGCTATTCGGGCCTCTGTTTTCCCTTTAACATGTTTAATAATGAGTGTTTTCTGTTTTACATAGAAAACACTGTAATACTGTAAATCCCGCCCATTTCTGCTTTTCTGGACTTCAAAAGTCCTTAAATGTGGCTTATCCTCCTATCGGGTCCGCCCTTTGGGTTGGTGTCGCCTATCGCAGACGGCCTAGTCCCTTGCTCCCTTTGTATTTTGAAATACGCTTAAAAAGCTCTAAAAACACATGAAAATGGCCTTCAGTGGACTTTAAATATTATATATTTCACTTCCTGGACCCTTTCGGGTCTGAGACTCATCACTATCGGCACTGCCCTGTGCTCCCTTTGTATTTCGTTATATAACGAAAAATACATAAAAATGCATTAAAACCGACCTACCCGCGGACCTAAAATATTATCAAATAATATTTAGAATACTGTTGGGTCCGCATCATCGCATCGCACATATGAAGGTGTAAAGGCTCTACCCCTTGGTGCTGCTCCACTGCGATATAGCAATGCGATCTAATCGCAATTGCTTATCGTTCATGCCCAAGGCCCTTACTGTAATCACCGATACCTCTGTCGATGCGACCCGCCGATCCGATCATCGGAGATCGCTGATCGGTAGGGTCTTGCGCCCATCCTTAAGTCGTCCTCTCTACAACGCCGATTGCGATTTGTCGGTCAGATCTAACGGCTCCTGTGCATTGCTCAGTCCAAGCCTCCGATACTTGGTTTTTTGACTGTTTTAATATGTTTTAGCCTCCCGATAGTGTATTTCCGCCCTTCCAATGGCTCTCCTCTTGCGCTTATTTCGATATTTGGATGATCTTAAGCAATATTTGAAGACATTGGGAGTATTTTGGATCCATTTTTGGGCCATTTGCCATCAAGGCTAACACTTGCTCCATTTGAAGACTTTAAGCAATAAGCAATATTTGAAGACTTTAGGAGTGTTTTGGAGCCTATTTGGATCCATTTTTGGGCCATTTGCCATCAAGGCTAACAAGACCAAGAGACACAAGAAATTGACTGGGTAAAACAGTTACCTACAGCAAAGGAATTACAGCCAGAAAGGATTTTGGACAAAAAAGTGTTCAAGAAAACTAGAGGACAGGAGTACTTCCAGTATTTGGTCAAATGGAAGGATCAGCCAATTACTGAAGCTACTTGAGTAGCAGAAAACATGCTACAGAAATTGGGCAATTCTATAGAAGAACTCATGGACAAGAGCCCATGAAGAATTTTGTCCGCAGGAGTTTAATGCAGGGGCATAAGGCTTGAAGACAAATTCGAAGAATTATTCCAAAAATACAAAAAAAATCTACAAGCAAATGAGTGGGATCCTTTAGCCATCAATTTCCATGTTTTCCTAGTTAAGCATAGAGCTAGAATATAGGATTTGATCATGATGTAATAAATTCTAGTTAGTTAGCTATAGTGGAAATTCTCGAGGAGGATGCCTCGTAGAACAGATAGGATTAATAGATTTTAGCCTTTGAATTAGGATCTGGTTGTTAGGATGAACCAGTACTTATGTAACTTTCACACTATTGTAAAGGGATTTTGACTGTAGAAGAAACTTGGCTTTCTTGGAGCGAATTCAGTAGATTTGGAAGATTTAGTTCTGCGTATGTGAATGATAAATTCTCTGTCAAATCCCAAAGGATAATCTCCTTCGAAATCTCTATTTTATTGTGAATTTCCAAGTTTAAATGGTGTTTTGTGAAATTGGTTAAGATTGTGTCGATTGTGTTAGATTTCGAGGTTTTCCTTTTAAACTGAATTTATCGTAAATTCTGAGTATATCAAGCGGAAGGTTGAGATTTGTAGAGGGAAAACCACAGACAGAGACCAAGGCAGATCAACAATGTTCGGCGCAGAAATCAACCAATAGTTAACGAAGTGGTTTGAAGAAACCCCAAGTGGTTATCGGGTGCAAGAAAGGCCGTAAGCGATATTCACCGTTTGGGCTCCGATTCCATACAGAACGTGCCACGTAGCGAAGAGGAGAGCGAGAGAAACCACTTATCGAGTGGGTTTAAGGTGCGCAGGTTAGCCGGCCGATATGTTTGTGAGCCGTCAGATCTGTTGGTGTGAGATCGACAGTTGACAGAGGTAGAGCAGGTTCGAGATCAGGGAGTATTGTAACTATTGGATCTTGGATAGATCAACGGTGAAGAAGAGGAGCTGAAGACAATTATAAACGCGGGTATATAATCTTTAAAGTCTGGCTTTTGTGTTGGCACGTTGTTTTCCATGTAATTCTATGTATTTCCGCTAAAGTGTTGTGGCCCCGATTTATAAAGAAAATCGGCTAAGTTGTATGGTTCCGGGTTTCTAAAGGCGGATTTCAAGTTTTATTAAGCTATGGTTTATATCACCGTCAGGTCCAAACTAGTGGAACTCTACAGTTCTTGGAGGTGTCCGCTAACCTAGTGATGCCCTAAAGGTTATCGGTGGATGATAGAGAGTCCATTGGACGAGCAATTACACCCAGAAACGACAGTAGAAGATATAATCTCACAGTTTGGGAGATTATCACTCCTTCCTGTACCCAGACCGCCATCAGAAAAATTTTGCGGAAGTTCTGCTCAAAAGGTTCCATGACGAGGGAGAAGACGATGTTTACGAAAAATTCATTCACCTCAAACAAAAAGGATTTGTAAGCGAATACACCCAGGAGTGGGAAGTATTAGCTATAAGACAAAGGGGCTTCTCCGATGAAGAACTGCTAAAAATGTATATATGTGGGCTTAAAGAGTATATTCGAGAAGAATTAAATCTACATAAACCTAAATACATTGAAGAAGTTGGACATGCAGCAATAATTATTGAACGAAAGTATAAATTCCATAAAATAACATATGTCGGTAATGACAAATCAAGAAACTACTCAAAAGGAAAGTCAAGAAATGTGAAAATTCCTACACTCGAAGGAACCCTTACTGCAGCAAAATTGAATCTACTTCACTTACTTGATTTTTAAATTACATTCATCAAGTTATTCCTCTGAATATTGAAGCAGATTACTTCTGCAGCCTACACTAATTAAATATTTGATCTCATGAAACAGAAAACAGAGCAAAGAACAACATACATAGGACACACATATTTTTGGACACAATAGTCCCCAAAAAAACCAAATGCAGGAAAATCGGTGCAGCAGTTCTGAGGGTTTATTATTATGTAGGAGAAATATCTTAATACAACTTAGGATGCTCATCTAGAAATCCTTTACAGAGAAAATACTGGCAAAAATTCTGAGTGAGTTTTACCTCACTTCACCCGGCAGAATTTCGGTTGATCCAACACAAGACTGGCTAACCCCAGCTATTTCTGTGTTGGCTCTACGTCTGCCCTGCGTCACCTTCTCTACCCTATGTGTCAGCTCTCCCGGCTATTCCGACAGTTCTCGACAGTTCCCGACAGTTTCAATTGTTCCAGCAATTCTGGATTCTGCGTGACAGGTAGCTTTTCTGCATCAATTCTCCCAGCTACTACGTTGCCTCTGCGTCAACTCTCATGGTTGTTCTAGCAGTTCCTGGCAATTCCAGCAGTTTCGGCTATTCCGGCAGTTTTAGATTCTGCGTGATAGGCAACTTTTCTGCGTCAACTCTCCCTGCTACTCTGTTGCCTCTCTGCAAGCTCTCTCCGCCTCTCTATCAGTATTCTCCAAAAAGTCCTTCTACCATATTCCCACTGCCCCTCTGTTGTAAAATGATCACTTAGTTCGAATTCTTAGCTTCCTAGCCACAGAAATCGAACTCTAGATCAATTCTTTCTCACTGTGTGTGTTTCCAAATGAACCCCAAGCCTCCATTTTATACTTTTCTTGTTGAGTCTTCAACAGCCGAGATTAAGTCTCTAATCAATGGCTAAGATTAAAACATGACTTGATCCACCTTCTAGATCATTCTCACCCATATTTTGATTGATACCCATTAATATTTTAATTTCCCTAAGTTTAGACTTAGGAACTCTATTAAAAATATTAATTATTTTAATAAAATACAATTCGGGTGGAATTTCACAAAACGGTTTATGGGTTCTTTAGAACTCATGTGCCTTAGCCTCTCCGCCAATTTTCAAGGCTAGAGCACTTTCGATGCTACCAAAAATTAACACTCCCTCTTAGCGAGGAAAGTGCTCTAGCAACAATGTCCACCTGCATGTTGCTCTATTTTACCTAGTATATATGTGGGTCCTCATTGTAACATTCTACATCACTTGTACATTTATATATATAATAAATTATTATTACAAAATACCTCTTGTGTATTTTTACATTCAAGCCAACAAGTTATTAGTTTTGTTGTTTCATATGCACATTATTTTATTCTAGGGGTTAAATTAGGCCTAATTAGCTAAGTCGAATTCATTAGGAAGTGTATAAATAAACGTGTGATGGAATCATTTGATCATTCACTTGGTTTTGGACTTATATCTCTTTAGAGAACTTCATTATCCTTCTTGGAGGACGAAATTTTGGAGCATGGAATGAATTTTGATGTTTGGATCATTTTCTCATGCCTTGGAGCTTCTTGATTGGCAAATTTTTGGATGGTTGGATATATTCTTATACATGTAAGTGCAATTTAATGTTATTCTTTTTTTATTTTGTCACATACATTGTTGCTAGGAATTTCGCTATACTAGGGCTTAATTACTGCATCCATTATTGTGAAGTTGTGGAAATTTTGTTTCTAGATAGTGTTGCTTCATGTATGGGCCATGTATAATGAATGAATGTTCCTAGGGATATTTCATTGTTGAAATTTATCTTGATAAGCCATCTATTTTGCAAAACGAAGTGTAAAGTCTTTGAAGTTGCTTTTCTTCTGCCCTAATGCTAAGCAAAGTTGTCTTTAAGGCCTCCTTGACCTAGAAAATCAAATCTAAATTCATAATCATTCTTGACTCCAATCTCCCCAAAGGATTAGGCACTGGTCCACCATAGGTGATCACCCTAAAACCCTAAACTTTTCCCCTCTTCCTTTCTTTTCTAGGCCTAGTTCATATAGGTGACCTAGGGCATCATTTTTCCCGAGGATCCCTTCACCAAAAAAGTTCGATCTTGAGGCTAGAGTTGCGCTAGAGTTTCTCCTAGGTGCCCTCCAATTTTGAGACAATTTCAATAGTTGGTTTCCAAGATAACTCAAGCCCTAGCTCAAAGATCGTTTCTAGCCTATGGTCTCCTTTGACTAGTAGCCTCAAGGGATCATTGTGTCATCTTTCATTGAAAATTCTTTCTTTGATCCCCTTCTTCTCCCTGATTAGGTCAAGCCCATCATTGGTTGCTAAACCCTATCCCCTTGACCTAACCTGGGGTCCACTTGGTCCTGTGTGGTCCCATTTCCTATCAAAGTTAGTTCTTCAAAGACCACTTGGGAAACCAAGTTCCATAAGGATTTTGAGGATTAGGAAGCTCCTTTGCAAGTCATATTCCCTAAACCTGGCCCTCAAATCCTCATCAACCCTTCCTAGAGAACCCTACACCTTGCTTACAAAGAAAGCAAGCCCTAATTTTGAGTTTGTCCTAGGAAAGGGTCATTGGAATCATTTCCTATCCATTTCATTGATCTACTCTTCATAGGTGATTCCCTACATACCAGGTCTCCTCCCATCGATGAAATTTTGTAAAGAGTAGGGAGCCTTAGCTGAGGTGATAGTGAGCTAAAGCTCCATTGTTGCCCTTGACCTAGTAGAAGCCCTATAGGATCCCTTCCTAGGCCCCTTGCTAGTTTGAGAGGTAACAAACACCACGAGTTGAGTGGGGAGTTATCTCCCCATCCACTCCCTCTCATTGCACACTTGGCTACACTGCCTTCCACCTACCCATATGCAGCTCCCTCTAGGAGATATGTTGCCATCATTAGCAGTTGTATACAGCCATTTGGAAGATCAACGCAGCAGGTTACTTGACACATGGAGAAACTCATTTTTGCTTGGAAATCAACACCATGCCACTTGGGTAATTTGTGGACCTCTCTTTAGATCATCATATGCATTAGGATTTGCTCCCATTTCTATAAATGTAATTCTCTGCTCTATTACAAGAGGGGGTAGGAAGCCTGAGCTTGGGGAAACATTGTTGTAATTTTTCCATCATTGATAATAATACAAGAAGACTTCGGAGGTCCATGATCTAGCAATTTTGTGTGGTTTAATTTGCTCTGCATTAAGGTAACTTGTTGGACTTTCAATTCAATTTCTTAAAGTTTATAGTTTAGGCCTTGATAGAGAAATTGTTTCCCAAAGGAGAAGATAGTAAGTGCTTGCTATCTTCTGTAGTATCCTAATACAATTTTTTTGCCTTTAGGGCTTCTCAGGTAAGTAGAGTTTCTCACCAAACTCTTTTGCTCATTCAACAATGATTTACTTCATCAAAATAAAGAATTCATCTAACAATAATGGTGATCATACATGAACCATCAATATGCAAAAATTGGAAATGATCATCAACATAAGAAACACAATATCCCCAGAGTATAGCACGATGACTATTCAACCTTGATTTGATAAACAATTCGAGTATTAACAAAATTATGACTAAGTTTTAAACTCTGCAATTTAACCTAGCATCTAACAAAAGATTCGGTTATTCTATGCCAAGACGTTTAGCTATAACCTGAGATGCCTGTGGCCAAAGTTATCCTAAGTGAACTCAACTTGTAATGGACCAAATATCTCATATGGAAGTTCAGTTGTCCTCCTAAAATCATTTGTATCCCGGGAAAGGTTGAATCCTTATAGACTATGCCCAAGATGGATTGATACTGTATCAACTCCCTAAATATAAACCTACAATCCTGGACAGACCAAAACCATAGCAGATTGTCATTATAACATAATGTCTTCACAATTTTGCATGGGAGGGTCGGAATCTTAGAAAATAATATTTGTACAAGTGCGTCCCTAGAGTAGACTCCTACGACTGCACCTTGCGGTCCTTGCAATCCGTGTGCCTACGGCTCCTGCAGTTGCAAGACTTGTTGCTTCTACAAAATAACCCAAGAAAACTCCTTAACCATGCACTGAACTTGCTCCAAGAGATACCACGAATTTTGCCTCAAAAATGCCACCAACTTTATTGTCTTTCTAGATAGATGAATCCCACGATTTCTAAATTAGAAACAAAAGCTAAATGAGAAATTTACTAACTAGGGTGGAATATTTCACCATCGAAATTACTAGGGGAGAAAAGGGGTCTTAAAACCCTCAGAACCACAACTCAAGAAAACAAATGTATTTGGTCCAATTCGATGATGATGATTTGATCTCAACTCTTCTCTATTTATAGATTTATCCATGGGCTCCAAAATGTGAGGGGTTGTGGGTGCAACACCCAATATTGGTTTTTTTTACCCCAATTGACCCAAATTTTGCACAATGTTGCCCCAACATTGGGTTTTTTGCCCCAACTAACCCAACCTTTGCACAATGTTGCCCCAACATTGGAAAAATTGGGTTTTTACCCCTTTATCGAGACTATAGCCTATGGGGTCGGATAGGCTAATTTGTCCTTCCGTAGGCAATCAATTCATAGGGAACATTACATCTTCTTGATAGTTTGTGTTCTAGAACTTAGTATTACATGCATTTCTTAGTTGAATAACATGTTTACTTTGTTTGATGTGCAAACTACACCTATCTACTAATCTCTTTTGCAAGATATTAAGTGTGTTATAGGTTCCTCAAACCTGGAGTTGGGGGAAGTTTTTGGTTGAACCAGCCAATCTTCAAGCACCTAAAGAAGCATTAGTCCCACTCAGCTCAAGTGCCTTCAAAGGGTTTCATATGACTTCAAAAGTGCCCCTACTCTCTCTTCTCTCCTCACAAAATTTCTAGCAGCAATTCTTGGTTCTTATTCAAGCATTCTATTGACATATCTAGCTTCTAAAGGCTATCTATTGACTGTTGCACTAAGAGAAGTTATATTGGCTGAGAAAAGGCCAAGTTCCTTTGGTCTTT
Organism: Pinus tabuliformis; assembly: GCA_031772625.1. Classification (NCBI taxonomy): domain Eukaryota; kingdom Viridiplantae; phylum Streptophyta; class Pinopsida; order Pinales; family Pinaceae; genus Pinus; species Pinus tabuliformis. Next base: position 1,282,650,106 of record CM062809.1, read on the forward strand.
CCTTAGCCAATTAGTGTAGGAACATAGCATTTTTAACTCTAGAATTTTACTTGGCATTTTGGGGTTACAAATACTAACATTGTTTGATTGTTTTAAATCCATTTTTGGCATTTCTAATATAATTTTCTTGACGGTTTTTAGTAGGCCCGTGCTTTTACAAGGGGAGCTGTTGCCGAAATTCACTCAAAATCGAAGATCTCAAGCATTCAGAAGCAACCTATTTTGGACCCTTTGTAAAAAAAAAAAAATCACCATTGTAATTTCATCCATCCTTTTTTGGATCCCTTTATTCATAAGGGAATCCATCTTTTTGATCCCTTGATTTACAAGGGACTCATCAAGCATTGTAATCATCTTGGGAGTTAAGAGAGTCTCCTAAGCATCCCCCCTACCTAGTGGGGATCTCTTGTGGTTGTGTCTCTTTGTGGTTTGCTCTTATTGTGGGATTAAAATTAACCTTAGATTAGCTCAAACGCACATCACAATCTAGATTAGTTCAATTTTCTTTTCATTAGATTAAATCCAATTTCAATCTAGATTTAATTTCATTTATGATCCTAGATTAGATTAAATTTTATTAATTTCTTTAGATTAGATTTCAATTCCTGTTTTAATTTAGATTTCCATCTTTGCAAAGAGTAATAAATCTCCTTCAAGTCTTGATATGTTTTCATGCAAGTTGCAAGCCTAGCTTGATCCTCTTGCATGATTAGAGAAGGCCTATTGTTTGAATTAGACTAAATAGGGAAAATTTATTCTACATCTTTTTATTGTGAGATTAAGGGAAATCAGTAAAAGACCACTTGTGAAATCAGACTAGGTTGTCCTAGTGTTGGATCTCCTTGCGAGGCACTAACTTGTGAAATCAGGGTAGTGCACGAAGCCTTAGCTTCCTCCTGTTGGATCTCCTTGCAGCCTTCTTTAACCCAATGAGGATAAGGCTGGAAGAGGACACAAACCATAGTTAGACTTAATTTATTGCAATCACATATTTCATGTTGTGCATTCACACACTAAACTAACCTAAGTCCAAGTGAAATCTAATTTAACTAAAATCAACCAAGAACATTTCACAACATTTTCATTCACAACATTTGGTACCTGGTCATTTTTGCAATTGCCACATTTATTTTCAAAGCACATTTACTTTGGGGCATTTTCATTTCCAAGCTCAAGTACTTTCATTTCCAAGCAATCATCTTTCGTTTACTTTTGAGCTTTCAATTTCCAAGTATTTACTTTTCAAGCACTTTACTTTCAAGCAATTATCACTTACTTAGAGCATTCAAGTACTCTTTATTTGGCACTAGTCTCTACTTGTTACATCTTTTGCTTTGAGAGTATTTCATTCATTGATTATCATTGTTATATCTCTTGTTTATGAATGATTATGGTCATTTATGCTCAAGGATTTTATTTACATGCTTTGATGTAACATGTTGTAATATACATATTGATGGTTGAATGTGTCTTGGTCAATCTTAATCAACTCCTAGAACAAATATTTCTCATTTGCTAAAGCTTGTTAAGCCTTAGTAGCCTCATAGGGTCCACCCCTCTAGCTGCTCAAAACAAGACTTGCCCCCAAGGCCACACCAGGTGGATTAAAGATTTCTCCACATTAGCCCAGGTGTGGATTTAGGCAGAAACATCCCCCAAAAGCGAGAGATTCTTTGAGAGGTCAAAAGTCACCTCCACATTTCTTTAACATGTATATACACCTTAAAAAAATAGCATCCCAAGTGAGTTTTAACTTTTATCATGTATATATAGTAGGACCTGTATCTCTAACCCCTAAGTAAACCCAATGTTGTAAAGATTTGAGATCAGTAGCCATACTATCACAATAAATTTAAGTTGTCAAGTTGCACATTTGAGCATCATGAAGATAATGAACACACACAAATATATATATATATAGATGGTGCAACAGAACTATGCTCAGAAATTATAATATATTTCAGTGCTATTTTGATTTTAACATGAAATACAAACTAGCCCCTGTGTACCAACAACATCAGACAAGAAACCTTGATGACAGGTTGACCCATTACCTTCAATAGCCTTTCTTTCCAGTCTACAGATATATTCAATATGAGATTTGGAATAAAAGGAACTAAGGAAACAACGTGCTTTTCAGAAAACCGTTTAGAGTATGCTGGCAGCATCTGCAAAGTGAATACAAAAACGCCATCAGAAAACACTGCCACTTCTTAACCAAACAAATAAAGTTACGGTTTACCCCAGAGTATATTTATTATATTGCACAATATTACAGAGTAAGGAAATATAATACCAAGTGGTTAAAAACGTTATTATACTTGACGGACATCTGCCCCATAGCTTTATGTTTGGCATGCAATTAATAACACTTTCAACATTTGTATCCCAATTAGACACATCAGCCTTAAAGATGCAACATAAATATCCAATAAAAAAATTAATAGCAAATGCAGCATCTTTCGAAAAGCATACAATTCTGAGGTAAATTCTTGTTTATTTTTTAAGATTTGGGTGTTGGATCAGTCTACTCTCCTTGAAAAAAGGAGGAAACAGGAGTGCAAGCATTAACTTGTGCAATCAACAAGAAGACATTCTCAAAATGTCGTATCTGAACAGTGAAAATAGGAAACAGTGATATTGCAACTTTTGTTTACTACAAGATATATTGCAACTTTTGCTTACTACAAGATACATGTCTATATGTCCCTAAACCTATGGCTAAGCTATAGAAGTTTAGAACACCTAGATGTACATATCCTTAAAACTATATAACACCTAAAGTATTTTAGCTTAAAAGAAGCACTCGAATGATTACATCACATCGGATTCAACTATCAAGTCTGTGCAGGATAAAGAATTAAAGGAGATTACTAGCTTTCACCTTCAATAGGATTCCATAGGAAAAATACATTATCTACGAGGATTTCAAAGTGTTGACTGAAAATACTCATGATGCATGGACTTTGGAGAGGATTCCCGCTTACAGAGTTATGCAGCCAAGTCCTATACTAATGCACACAATTGTGAGAGACCACTTACCACTTAGAAGCTAAAGTATCAATAAATTAAAATCCAAATGAGTTATTTTCTTACCTGCGCCTCTTAGATCCATGGTTTTTAAATTCAACAAAAATGGAAAGGACATAGTTATCAGAACCAGCCAGTTAAGTTCCAAACTACCTAGTTCAGAAATCAAACTATTCCAAAACCAGTCCACACCAACCCTCTGAACTGGTTTGGAATTGGTTCAGCTATGAACTGATCCAAATGGTTAGTTCCATATATCCCCAACCGGAACACCAAGAACCCCTGAAAAGCACACAAAATGAGATCTCTATTTTTAATGGTATTCAACTTTTACCATTTACCTTTACTTACATTTCCCGTTTATTATTTTCGATTTTAACATTAAAAGTTGAATTAGGAACCACATTTTAGGATGTTTGGAGATGGAATTAGAAGTATACTGAAATGAACAAATTTCATTTACTGAATATGAAATGAAGAACTTGGTTCATAAACTGATCCAGAATAAACAGTGTTACCCTCATATAGCATGAAAATTACACGTGATTTTCATCACAGAGTACAGGTATTTGCAAGATAATAGCTTCATGAGGATAGTACTTCAATTGGGTTACTTGAGTACTTTGGATTGGAGGAGACACATTTCCCCTTTGTAATGGATTGTCATGGCATGGTCCTCTATTCATGGTTACATAAGTTGCACGAAACGCTGAAATGTCTAGAAGTTTCCGAAACGGGTACAGCTCAAAATGTGGCCCCTGGAAATTGGAAACGTCGGCCGAAACATTATATATATTTTATAAATGCATTAATAACACATTATCTTGCAAGAAAAGAAAGAATGAGACACAAATGAAGTCTTAACAGGAAAACCAAGTCTATGTTAACTCCAATAGATGATTGCATGATGCAAAAATCCAAAATTAGCCTTTATAGATGAGGCTTTACATTGAAGGCTCCAAAATTAGTCTTTATACATGAGGTTGTATGTGCTAAAACTGAAATAAAACATGAGCTAGATACAATTATTGGCTACATTAACATATCATTAATCATAAAAACCCTCATCCTGAACAACAAAAATAGAATAGGATGCTTGTTCAACAGAAGAGACAACTCTACTAGTACTTCCATTGTAGTTCCACTTGCATCACCACTAGCACTAATATCAAGAACATAAAGAGAGCTCTAAGTCTAGATATTTTGCTTCCACATCCCAATCTTTATGAGGTCCACTTGTATATTCTTCACCCCTACAAGACACAAGGCGTAGGTTTGAATGAACATATACAAGATCCTCAACCTTTTGTGATCCCAATTTGTTGTACTCCACAGAGTGAATGAAGCTATAAGTGCTCCAATTATGTTCTGCTAATGAAGAGCCTGCCACTTCTGACAGAATACATGTGGCAAGACTTCGCAAATAAACACCATTTGCCCCATGACAAGTCCACCATTTAAACTGGGTTCATGGTCCTGCACTCATCCAAAGTTGATATGTCTGCCAAATCCTCTAATCTAGCAGCCAAATAGGCAAATTTCTCCCTTACATTAGTTTGTAAAGCAGCTGGAAATAACCTCTAAAAGGCTTTCTTTACTCCACTGGCCTCCTACCTCCTTGTCCTTATATGGGGCCTTCCTCTTGACATTGCCTTAAACAACGAATCCTTTACTCCATTGGCCACCTCCTTGTCCTTGTGTGCTCATTGTAACGGTGAAAATTCCTAGATCTAACAATCTCAAGAATCCCACTGCAACCAACTGAATCTACTTAACCTAGATCATAAATTACATTACAAACTTATTTCAGATTTCTTCTTGAAACATTGAAGTAAATTACTGACGCAGCCTACACCAAATTAAATATGATTCTGAAACATAGAAACTGAGCGAGAAAAAACAAACACATAGGGCACCGTTAGTTTTGGACAAATGTCCCTAGAAAAACCCAATGTGGGAAAACCAATGCACCAGCTGAGGGTTTTATTTTATTATGTAGCAGTGAAATCTAAGTACATCTATGGATGCCCAACTGCCAATCCAAACAGCAAGAAAATCTAGCAGAGATATTCCCTAAGCAACCTCGGCATGCGTATTGCCTGCACTCACGATCTTGCATTTGTGCGTTCCTGCACTTGCACGTTCCTGCACTTGCGCGTTCTTGCACTCGTGCATTCCTGCACTCACGAGTTCCTGCACTCGTGTTCCTGCACTCACGCGTTCATGTACTCGTGCATTCCTGCACTTGCGCGTTCCTACACAAACGTTCCTGCACTTGCATTCTTGTACTCGTGTTCCTACACTCGCGCATTCCTACACTTGCGCCTTCCTGCACTCGCGAGTTCCTACACTGGGAATAACTCAACCTCTTGCTACTGCATCTCTGGATCTGGAAATCTTCCTTCAGATCACTGTCATTGCCCCTCTACTGCAAATGATCTCTTCGATCAGAATTTCCTCCTAAGAACTTCTCACTTCAGAAATTCGATCTCTTGATCTCTCGTTGTATTTTCCAAATGACCCTCAAGCCCCTTCTTATATCTGCTTGTTGGACAACCAACGGCCTAAATTAACTCCTAATCAAAGGCTCAGATCATTTTGACTTGATCTCCGTCTTTATTTAGAAGATTCACCCACAATTAGATTAATACCCATTAATAATTTAAATTTCCTAAGTTTAGACTTCAGAACTCCATTAAAAATATTAATTATTTTAATATAATTGTCTCTAGGTGGAATTTCCCAAAACGATTTTTGGATTCTTTGGAATGCATGTGCCCAAGCCTCCCTACAAAATTTGAGGCTTAGAGCACATCCGATGCTACCCCAAATCAACACTCCCTCTTAGCGAGGAATGTGCTCTAGCAATATACTACTACTGCATACTGCTCTGACTCTGAAGCATCGTCCTCTACGCTATTGATATCTGACATGTTGTCCACCAACTACTGTGTTGTTGCTGCTATTGTATTGTTGCCTTTGACACTGCCACTACCAATGCTACATCTGTACTACAGCTCCCTCTCAAATGCTGCATCTGCTATGCTGCTAGCACTGCCACTGTTAACACTGCATCCGTACTACAACTCAGTTGTTGGGAGAAGCAACTAAAAACACCCAAAACTAGATAAGTATCTCGTGGATACACCTTGGTGTTGAAAGTCTGACTGCTACTAGACCCACGTTGTCTTCTGAAGCCACTATGTTGTTGAAGCTCTACATTGTGCCTCCATGCACCACTGCCTCTCTGCTTTGCGTTGCTCAAGTTATGGCGTTGCTAACTACTACATTTGTCGCTCCAACACTCCATGGCACCAAATGAAAACTCTTCCATCCTACTACTATTGATCATGGGCTCCTGTAGCAAGGTGATGATCCAAGGGGTGGGCTCCTCAAGGATCCTGCCCATCTGTAGCTCTATCGAACTACAGTTCTATATCAGCGCACCTCCCTCCTAGAGGTATCTTGGCTGTCATGGCGAATTCCTCCTCCTGTTCGATATTTGTGGTTGCAACCTTAGGATCGTGCTTCTCATCCTTGTCCTTTTCCTTCAAGGGACACTAGGATGCATAGTGGCCCATCTTGCCACATCTGAAACACTTCACCTTGGAGACGTCCTTCTTTCGTCTTTGCTGCCCCTGTTGACCTTTTGATGCAAGGGCCGCATTATCCTCCTCATCTACTTTGGGCTTCGACCCATTGTTGTTGCTGCTTCCGTCAAGTTTGACCTTGACCAGGTCTCTCCTCAGCTCTTCTTGTTTTAGAGCTACCCACATCTCATCCCAATTTGGCAATGCTACTCTGCCCAAGATACTCTAGACAAAGATTGCCACTCATCCGAGATAGAATTTAGGGCCAATCTCACTAACCCTGAATCCTGAGGTGTATGCCCCACAATCGACAACTCATCACGGGTCTCCTTCAACTTCGTGAGGAATGGATCCACATATTCTCCCTTCTACATCTGTGCAGATCTCAACTTTTGTTCCAAGTACATCTTTCGCTGCTCAGAAGATCTCGGATACAATGTGGCCAAAGCATCCCACGTCTCCTTAGTAGTTGCTCTGCTAACAACGTGGCACACCACGTGATCCTTGACTCCATCCAAGATCATCCTCTTGGTCTTTTCCATTTCAGCTCTATACTTCTTCAATGGATCTGCATCCGCGGGGACAGCTACCACACTATCAACATACGTATTGAGGGCATGCTCATCTAGAAGGAAGGACATTCTAGCCTTCCAGATGACGTAGTTGGAAGCTGTTGATTTGGGGTAGCATCGGATGTGCTCTAGCCACAAAAATTGGTGGAGAGGCTAAGACACATGAGATATCCAATACCCAGAAAGGGTTTGGGCAGATTCTAAACAGTTTGGAAGACATTAAAATAATTAATATTTTTAATGGAGTCCCTAAATCTAAACTTAGGGAAAATAAAATATTAATGTGAATTAATATAAAACTGCGTTAGAATGGTCCAAAAGTCATGGATCAAGCCAAATCTAATCTTAGTCGTTGATTAGGGAATTAATCTCGGTCGTTGATGTGTCAACGAGAAAAGTATAAGAGGAAGCTTGAGGGTCACTTGGAGGATACACTGAGGGAGACCAGTCAGTTCAATTAGTAGAGCGGGGTTAGCTGAAAAATTGAACTAGTGGTCTGGTGAGCAGTCAGGAGGCAGCAAGTATGGAGCAGAGAGACGGGATCAGTCATTGAAGATCAGCGTTGAGGCAGGAGAGGCAGACACAGGGCTTTTCAGGCAGACAGAGGTAGCAAAAGACTGCGCAGTCACTAGCTGGGCCTACATGGGTGACGTAGAGAGGCCCAGGGCTGACGCAGAGAGTTGGAGAGCCATGCAGAGGTCAGCCGGGCTGACGCTGGGATTGGGAGAAGTGTTGGAGAATTATTTCTCTCTGTGGGTAAGCCAGTTTGGCACCCTATTGTACTGAAGAATTACTAAATAATAAAAACCTCCCTTGCTGCACCGGTTTTCCCGCATTGGGTTTTTCCAGGGACTATCATCCAAAATAACTGTGTCAATGTGTTGATTCTTGTGCATATGCTTGTTTCTGTATTACGGTGTGATATCTGCAGCAGTATTTATTTTAATGTTTATTGAAGTAATTTCATGAATAACTTATAGTGGAATAACTAGGAAAAGTAAATCATTCGCTGCAGTGATAGAATTTTCACATGGTACCAGAGCAAGTACTTAGAGACGGGAAGGGAAAATCAGTTATGGGTCGAAACCACGATGCAAAGGCATCCACGTCAGGGGACTCACACAGATTTTTAGAAGATTGCACAAGAGAAAGAGATTTCGATTTCTCTATGTTAGCTTCTAGGCTGGAAGAAGAAGTGGCGTGTATGACTAGTGTTGCATCATCAGAAGTATGGTATATAGACAGTGGAGCCTCGTGGCATATGACAGGAATCAGGGAGTGTTTCTCAGAATATCGAGAACAGAAGATGAACTTTCAGATCACCATGGGGAACAAGGAAAAGTGTACTCCAGTAGGGAAGGGCACCATAGTCTTTCAGACAGAATCGGGAGAACGGTTCCATGCTACAAATGTGCTGCATGTACCAAGATTGGGGATGAACTTAATTTCCATATCGCAACTACAAGGCAATGGCTATGACATCTACTTCATCAAGAAGAAGGTAAACGTCAAACACCCAAGCTGGAAAAAGAAAGTGCAGATCGAGATCAAAAGTAATCAGTTGTATAGATTACAACTAGAATCACCAATGGCACTAATAAGCAGTCATGGAAACAAGGACTTGAACGAACTATGGCACAGAAGAATGGGTCACTTGCACCATGGAGCTCTGAGAATTCTCAGGAGCACTGTAACAAGAGTTCCGGATATGAGTACAAACGAGATGATGTATGCAGGGGATGTGCTCTAGGAAAGTATGCCAAGGCAACATTTCCTAGGAGCAAACACAGGGCCAAGAGTGTACTAGGATTGATACACTCAAATATCTCTAGACCTATGTCCGTCAAAGCTCTCAGTGGTGCCGAGTATTTCCTTACCTTCATTAATGACCACTCAAGGAAAACTTGGATTTATTTTCTGAAAACCAAGGATGAGGTTTTATGTCGATTCGAGGAGTTCAAGGCTCTGGTGGAGAATCTGACTGGGAAGAAAATAAAAGTTTTGCGCTTAGGTAATGGTGGAGAATATGTCGATAAAGACTTCACTGATTTTTGCGCTAAGGGCATCAGAAGAGAGTAAACAGCTCCCTACAATCTGTTGATTTGGGGTAGCATCAGATGTGCTCTAGCCACAAAAATTGGTGGAGAGGCTAAGGCACATGAGATCTCCAATACCCAGAAAGGGTTGGGGCAAATTCTAAATAGTTTGGGAGATATTAAATAATTAATATTTTTAATGGAATCCCTAAGTCTAAACTTAGGGAAATTAAAATATTAATGTGAATTAATATAAAACTATGTTAGAATGGTCCAAAAGACATGGATCAAGCCAGATCAAATCTTAGTCGTCGATTAGGGACTTAATCTCAGCCGTTGATTTGTCAACGAGAAAAGTAGAAGAGGAGGCTTGAGGGTCACTTGGAAAGTACACCAGAGTGATCAGTCATTCTATTCTCTAGAGCGTGGTTTGCTAAGAGAGATAGAATTAGTGATCGGGAGATGCAGCTGAGGGGCATTTGAGTACAGTGAGACAGAGAGGCAGAGATAGTGTTGGGAGAGCAGCGCAATAGCCAAGGAGAGTGACGTAGAGCTAGCCAGGGCTCACGCAGGGCCATGCATAGGCAGCTGAGAGCTGCGCAGAGCCTCAGAGAGGCTAGCATTGCTGATGCATAGGGCTAGAGGGCTGACGCGGGGCCTCCCAGAGCTGACGCAAACCCATCCGGGGTGACGCAGGGCCAGCGTGAGGCGGAGAGGGGATGACGCAGTCCAGAGAGAGGCTGTGGTTGGGGTTTCTGGGGCAGATTTGTGCTGAGTCATTGCTGGAAGGATTATTTGGGGTTTCAACCAGGAGATTTGTCAGAAACTAAGAGGTATTACTGCCAAGGAAATTCTCTATTGGGTAGGCCAGTTTTGGCACCCAGATTGTACTCTGATATTGCTTAATAAGAAAACCCTCGGATAGCTGCACCGGTTTTCCCACATTCAGTTTTTCTGGGGACATTAGTCCAAAAATAATGGTGTCATATGGTGTGTTTGTTTCTGTTTCTTTTAGTTGTTGATCTGTAATATTTTGAGCATGCACTAGTGTTTCTTTTCAATATTTACATTGTAAATAACTTGTTAAGGAAAATAACAAGTTGGTAGGAATAAATCAGATAAAGTGCATGGAGGGTTTCTAACCAAGTAAACATAGAAAATTCAACATGGTACCAGAGCGTGATTGCAGATCACAGGAGGACTAAAGGACATCGGCCGAGCGGAGCAATAGCAGCAGAAAACAGTTGTCCCGAGGTGACAAAAGTTGTTTCTAGCAGAGTAGCAACAAGGAAGGGTGACGCAGTGCCTGCGTCATCAAGGGTGAGCCGGGAAGAGGCAGCGCAGAGGCGAAGGAAGGCAAGAGAAGCCTCACACAGAGCCACGCAGTAGCTGGGAGGGTTGACGCAGTTAGCTGAGGAGGTCGGTTGAGGTGCCGGGATTGCGCAGAGCCTAGGAGCTCTCACCTTCAGGTTGCTGGGGTTTAGAAGGCTGCGGGAATATTGCAGAGTGGAGCTGGTGAGGTACTGTAGTTAGAACAGTACCTGACAGAGCAAGGCCAGAGGAGTTGCTACCAAGGGTTTCTAGCCAAGGAACCCAGATCAGTGGTGCAGTTGCACAAGACGATCAAAGTAGGGGGCATCTCGACAATGGCAAAAGGATTTCCAAGAGGGAAATCAAGACTCAGAGGGAGTCCAGAAGAGAACTTCCAGACGAGAAGTAGAGACTCAGAGGAGTCGAACAGAGAACTTCCAAGAGGGAAGTAGAGGAGCATCATGGCACTACACGGAGTAAGAGACTAGGATAGACTAGACAGAGCATCGAACTTCGCAGTTTGGAAGGCCAAAATCTTATCCGTACTTGACAAGAATCGTGTCAAGAACTTCGCCTTGAAGGTAATAGCTATCCCAGTCGACCCCAATGATAATGACAAGTACAAGGAGGCGATGGCGAGGGCCAAGAGCATTATCCTTGACGGGGTCAAGGATCATGTAGTACCACACATAGCCGAGAAGGAAACGACATTTGAGATGTGGGAGGCTCTCAAGAAGTTGTACCAGCATACTTTTGTGCAGAGAAGAATGTTGCTTGAGAATCAGTTGAGGTCATATCAAATGAAGAGAGAACCGATTGACACCTTCCTCGAAGGACTGAATGAAATCCGAGATCAGTTGACTGCTATAGGGGCGACACCAGATCAGGAGCTGATGGTGAGGACAACCCTAAATGTTGTCTCAAAAGACAGGGAAGTATTTGTCTAAAGTATATTGGGCAGAGGGACACTTCCACCTTGGGATGAGCTGTGGGTAGCTCTTCGCCAGAAAGAAATCAGATGGCAGTCGAAGACGGGTAGCAACAGCAAGGAGATCAAAGTCAAGCAGGAGGAGGAAGACGTGGCCCTAGCATTTGAGAGAAAGCAGGAGAAGCGGAAGAAGAAAGATCTCCCCAAGATCAAGTGCTTCCACTATGGGGAGCTGGGTCATTATGCGACACAGTGTCCAAGGAAGAAGAGTAAGGGAGAGTCTTCTGAGACTAAGGCAGCACCAGCATGGGCAAAGAAGGAAGTTTTGACAGATGATAAATGTGCCATGAGTGCACACGCACCACTTGAGCGGAATTGGGGAAACATCGAGCTGTAGTCAGACGGACTACAGGCGATGAGGGGCATGATCTTCGAGGTACCCAGCCTCTTGGATTAAACCTTGCTACGGGAGCCCCGAAGAGGAGTACCAATACTGGCGATGTCAGTAGAGACGGATGCGGATGGAGCGACAGAGGAAGCTATAGTGCAGGATTCCCAGGACAGCGTAAGACAGCAGTGCGAGAAGCACAAGAGTGTTGCACCATTGCAAGATGGCACAGAGAGGTGTGCAACGGTGCAAGATGCACAGAGTTGTTGCAGCAGCGCAGAGGTCAAAGAGGGAGCACTTGTCAGTGACAGAGGGAGCTTCAGCATCAGGAGTGTTTCTAGCCTGACAGAGATGTCAGAGTTGGGAGATCAGTTACTTACTTCTCAGTAACTGAGTTGCAGTGTAGCAATTAGCAGTGGTAGTGCTATGGGCAGCACAATGCAGCATGATGAGAGAGGTTGCAATGCAGATGCAACAGTGGCAGTGGCAGGGCCATGGGCAGCAGCACGGATGCAGAGGGAGTTGCAGTATGGATGCAACAATGGCACTGGCAGGGCCATGGGTAGTAGTACAGGATGTGGCAATGCAGATGATGGGCAACAGGCCTAGCATCAGCACAGGGACCGATGCTGGATGATCAGGGTGATACTCAGTAAGGAGTATTGCTAGAGCACAGACCTCACTAAGAGGGAGTGTTGATTTGGGGTAGCATCGGATGTGTTTTAGCCACAAAAATTGGTGGAGAGGCTAAGGCACATGAGATCTCCAATACCCAGAAAGGGTTTGGGCAGATTCTAAACAATTTGGGAGACATTAAAATAATTAATATTTTAAATGGAGTCCCTAAGTCTACACTTAAGGAAACTAAAATATTAATGTGAATTAATATAAAACTGTGTTAGAATGGTCCAAAAGACATGGATCAAGCCAGACCTAATCTTAGCCGTCGACTAGGGACTTAATCTCGGTCGTTGATTTGTCAACAAGAAAAGTATAAGAGGAGGCTTGAGGGTCACTTGGAGAATACACCAGAGTGATCAGTCATTCTATTCTCTAGAGCGGGGTTTGCTAAGAGAGATAGAATTAGTGATCGGGAGATGCAGCTGAGGGGCATTTGAGTACAGAGAGACAGAGAGGCAGAGATAGTGCCAGGAGAGCAGCGCAGTAGCCAAGGAGAGTGACGCAGAGCCAGCCAGGGCTCACGCAGGGCCACGCAGAGGCAGTCAAGAGCTGCGCAAAGCCTCAGAGAGGCCAGCGTTGCTGACGCAGAGGGCCAGAGGGCTGACGTAGGGCCTCCCAGGGCTAACGCAGACCCATTCAAGGTGACACAGGGCCAGCGTGAGGCAGAGAGGGGCTGACGCAGTCCAGAGAGAGGCTGGCGCTGGGGTTTCTAGGGTAGATTTGTGTTGAGTAGCTGCCGGAAGGATTATTTGGGGTTTCAGCTAGGACATTTGTCAGAAACTAAGAGGTATTACTACCAAGGAAATTCTCTGTTGGGTAGGCCAATTTCGGCACCCAAATTGTACTCTGATATTGCTTAATAAGAAAACCCTCAGATAGCTGCACCGGTTTTCCCACATTGGGTTTTTCCGGGGACATTAGTCCAAAAATAATGGTGTCATATGGTGTGTTTGTTTTTGTTTCTTTTAGTTGCTGATCTGTAATATGTTGAGCATGCACTAGTGTTTATTTTCAGTATTTACATTGTAAATAACTTGTTAAGGAAAATAACAAGTAGGTAGGAATAAATCAGATAAAGTGCAAGGAGGGTTTCTAACTAAGTAAACTTAGCAAATTCAACACAATCTGGAGTAGAATGGGGTAGCAGAAAGAAAGAATAGGACTATTGTAGAAGCAACTAGGGCCATGATGTATGATCGGGATATGCCAAAATTCCTGTGGGCGGAAGCATGCAACACAGCAATCTATGTTGAGAACAAGACTCCTCATCAGGCATTGGGCAAGATTACTCCAGAGAAAGTCTTCACAGGGAAGACATCTGAAGTTAGTCATTTCAGGATATTTGGGAGTTTAGCATATTGCCGCATACCCAAAGAAAAGAGGAAGAAGCTGGATCAGACTGCGGAAAAGGGATATCTGATGGGATATAGCGAGAACGCTAAGGCATACAGAATCTATCTTCCAGGGAGCAGGAAGGTAGTAGTACGACGAGATGTAAAGTTCATGGAGGATAGGGCTTTCAGAAGATCTCATGAGATGCCTTTCAAGGAGCAGTCAAAAGAGGAGTCGTTGGTTAAGCCTCTTCAACCAACAGAAGTAAAGAATTCTTCCTCAGGACAGGAAGATTCTCAGGATGAGGAGGAGGAGCGAACAGAAGCACTTGCTGGCAGAGGAAGAACTAGCAGGGAACTTCGTCAGATTCTGCGAGATGCAGAGGACTTCATCGGTGCGCCAAGAAACAATAAGAGGGAGCGAAAACAGCCAGATAGATATCAGGCATTAGTAGCTCAGGATGGAGAGCCTGCCAGTTTCAAGGAGGCAGCTCAACATCAGGTTTGGTTTGATGCGATGGTGGAGGAATACAACTCCATAATGGTAAATGATGTCTAGGAGGTGGTGCCAAGGCCTCAAGATAGATCAGTGGTAGGTTCAAGATGGATCTACAAGATCAAATACGCTGCATGCAGCAGTGTTGAGAAATACAAGGCCAGGTTTGTGGCTAAGGGGTATGCTCAAAAGGGAGGGATTGACTATGAGGAGTCCTTCGCCCCGGTAGCCAGGGATACATCTATTAGAACCGTGATATCTCTTGCATCCCAGATGGGATGGAAGATTCATTAGATGGATGTCAAAACGACATTTCTGAACAGGGTAATAGAAGAGGAGGTATACATTGAACAACCAGAGGGCTTTGAAACTCATGAGAAGAAGTCTCATGTATGCAGATTGAAGAAAGCCTTGAATGGGCTGAAACAGGCACCGAGAGCATGGTATGGTCGAATAGATGGCTACTTGCAGAAGATGGGGTTTGTTAAGAGTGACACGGATCTGAATCTCTACTATCTGGTTGTAGAGAACGAACCGCTAATCTTACTATTGTATGTGGATGATCTCTTTCTGACAGGATCATCCAGACTCATTGGAGACTGCAAGAAGAATCTAGCCACAGAATTCAATATGAAGGATTTGGGATGAATGCACTACTTCCTAGGGTTGGAAGTTTGGCAACAGAAGGGAGAAATCTTCCTTGGGCAAGGGAGGTATGATATAGAAATCCTGAAAAGATTCGGGATGGAGAACTGTAGACCTATGGCTACGCCAATGATCACCAACTGGAAGAATATTGATGCATCAGAAGACAAGGATGTCAATCCCACCCTATACAGGTAGCTCATAGGGTCCCTGATGTATTTGGTCAATACCAGGCCAAACATTTGCTACGCTGTCAACTCCCTCAGTCAGTTCATGGTAGAACCAAAGAGGGCGCACTGGGCAGCATCCAAACATGTTCTTAGGTACTTACAGGGAACAGTCGATTATGGACTCTTATACACCAGAAGTAAGGATATCAGATTGAGTGGATTTACTGATGCAGATTGGGCAGGAAGTTCAGTGGATCGGAAAAGTACCTCTGGGTACTGTTTCAACATTGGATCGAGAATGACCTCCTAGTGCAGTAGGAAATAGAAGTCCGTGTCTCTGAGCTCATCTGAGGCAGAATATATGGCAACAAGCACAGCTTCGTGTGAGGCCATATGGCTTAGAAAATTGCTTGTGAACATATTCAGAAGGAATATGGAGGCGACCAAGATCATGTGCGACAATCAGAGTTGCATCAAGCTCTCTGAGAATCCAGTGTTTCATGATAGGTCGAAGCATATCGATATCTAGTGTCACTTTGTCGGTGACTGTGTCCAACGAGGAGTTGTACAGTTGAGCTACACTCCTACAGGAGATCAGGTGGCAGACATCCTCACCAAGGCCCTTGGAAGGACTAAGTTTGACTACTTTAGGGAAAAGATGGGGATGGTAAAGAACCCATCTAAGTAGCAAAAATGGGAGTAATAATAGCATAGATGCAGAGGGAGTTGAAGTGCAGAGGCAGTGTTGGGAGAAAGGACCAGCAACAACACGGATGTAGAGGGAGTTGCAGTACGGATGCAGCAGTGGCAGTGGCAGGGCCATGGGTAGCAGTACAGGATGCAGAGGATGTTGGGCAACAGGCCTAGCATTAGCACAGGGATAGATGCCGGATGATCAGAGTGATGCTCAGTGAGGAGTATTACTAGAGCACAGTCCTCGCTAAGAGGGAGTGTTGATTTGGGGAAGCATCGGATGTGCTCTAGCCACGAAAATTGGTGGAGAGGCTAAGGCACATGAGATCTCCAATACCCAGAAAGGGTTTGGGCAGATTCTAAACAGTTTGAGAGCCATTAAAATAATTAATATTTTTAATGGAGTTCCTAAGTCTAAACTTAGGGAAAATAAAATATTAATGTGAATTAATATAAAACAGTGTTAAAATGGTCCAAAAGTCATGGATCAAGCCAATCTAATCTTATCCGTTGATTAGGGACTTAATCTCGGCCGTTGATGTGTCAACAAGAAAAGTATAAGAGGAGGCTTGAGGGTCACTTGGAGGACACACTGAGGGAGACCAGTCAGTTCAATTTCTGGAGCGAGGTTAGCTGAGAAATTGAACCAGTGGTCTGGTGAGCAGTCAGAAGGCATCAAGTACGAAGCAGAGAGACGGGATCAGTCACTGAAGATCAACGTTGAGGCAGGAGAGGCAGACGCAAAGGCAGCAGAAGACTGCGCAATCACTAGTTGGGCCTGCGTTGGTGACGCAGAGAGGCCCAGGGCTGACGCAGTCAAGCAAGGGCTGATGCAGAGGGTTGGAGAGCCACGCAAAGGTCATCCGGGCTGACGCTAGGATTGGGAGAAGTGCTAGAGAATTATTTCTCTCTGTGGGTAAGCCAGTTTGGCACCCTGTTGTACTGAAGAATTGTTGAATAATAAAAACCTCCCTTGTTGCACCAGTTTTCCCGCATTGGGTTTTTCCGGGGACTGTTGTCCAAAATAACTGTGTCAATGTGTTGATTCTTGTGCATATGTTTGTTTCTGTATTACGGTGTGATATCTGCAACAGTATTTATTTTAATGTTTACTGAAGTAATTTCATGAAAACTTATTGTGGAATAAGTAGGAAAAGTAAATCAGTTGCTGCAGTGATAGAATTTTCACAGAAGCTCCGTCCAACCTGTCCTAATCCCTCAAGCCATTGGTTGCTATATCCTCCGAAAACGGTCAAACAACCCCCTCTTTCTCCTTACTACGTAGCTTCTAGGCTGGCTTACGCACTCCCTGATGGAGCTGGTAAGCCTGTTGCTCCTCTCCTGCTCAGCAAATGAGAAATACTGATTTCCTCGGCAAGAAATCACTGAGGAAGTATTCCCTCACTATGCGATCTGCTTCCTTCTTCCGACGGTTTTTCTGCCCAGCACTCAGCTTGCAAAAAAAAGCATCCCTCTAGCTTTGCGCTCATGCTCTGTGTGGTTCCCTCTGCCTTGGCAAATTCTCGATCTGGCAGTCTTACCTCTCTGTTGACTCACTCAGAGAGAGACAACCCCGAAAATATCACCATCTTGGCTAGAACTATGCAATCCCTCAAGGGATTCAAACTATTGCTTACTGCAGCAAGTTGGCCCTTGCTTCAGTGCTAGATCTCCTCTTCCTGTTTCACATCAACAATGCTGATACCATGTGAAAATTCCTAGATCTAACCATCTCAGGAATCCTACTGCAACCAACTGAATCTACTTCACCTAGATCATAAATTACATTACACCAAATTAAATATGATTCTGAAACATGGAAACTGAGCAAGGAAATACTAATACATAGGACACCGTTATTTTTGGACAAATGTCCCTGGAAAAACCCAGTGTGGGAAAATCGGTGTAGCAGTTGAGGGTTTTATTTTATTATGCACCAGTGAAATCTGAGTATATTTATGGATGCCCAATTACCAATCCAAACAGCAATAAATTTTGGCTAAGATATCCATTATCATCATTACTCACACAAACTTTATTATTTGTTTTGTTACACACTTCATTGACTGTTACTCCACCCGTTGTTTCTTACTAGTCTTCATTATATCATACTAGTTCTTAGCTTATTATTGCACCAACCATACTTATCTTGTCAAACAATGGACTTTATAGTCATGGTATGAGTTCTGGCTCATACAAATGGCTCCACATAATAAGTTGTCTATCTGGCTTTAATATCTTCAGCAAATGGTCAGTGTAAGGATCTAGTGAACTGACTTCTTCCTGTGCCAGAAGCAAGCTCTCAATAGTGCTGCCAGATACATTTGATAGAGATCGATCATTCAATTAATATGTCAATCAATCCAATCCTTCATTCGGAGACCCTCTGGACAAAAATTTGGCTGCGATCCCAAATAAGAAGTAAGCAAGAGCAAAGCATCCACAAAAATGAGATGTCAACCATAGAGCTCGTATAGTACCACAGAGTTTGCACAACTCGAATAATTTTGCAGAGCTCAAATAACATTGCAGAGTTTATAAATATATATAAATATATCCAGAGTAAAATGCTCAAGCCGCAGAGATTGTCTAAGATCACATATAAGGCAGCTCCAATGAGCAGATCAGCAGCAAAAACAAACGTTAAGATTATGAGCAATCAATCCAGAACTCATCGTATTTTTAATCCCATTCATCCGTAATGACAATCAATTGTTGCACTCCTATCTAAACCACACAAGACTCGATATGTCCACTTGACATTCAAATTATGTCAATCTAGGTAGGCAGACTATTCATTAGTGGCCGGTTAGTTTTTGTAGCATCAGATGTGTTCTAGTCTCAAAACTTTGTGGAGAGGATTAAACACGGGAGTTCTCCATAAGCCAAAAATCGTTTCTATAGATTCCACCTAGAAGTGTCTCAATTAGATTATTAGCCTATTTTTTAATATATCTTAAGTCTAAACTTAGGAAAAGGGGTTAATTAATCAAAATTAATTGAGATAAGGTGTGGATCATCTAGAAACTCACACGGATCGACTCTGATATGATCTTAGCCCTTGATTAAGTTTTAATCTTGATCGTTGGAGTTCCAACAAAAGATTATAAGAAGAACATGATGGTTAGATGGAGAACATACACACACAGAGATCAATTTCCTTAGTGAGTTCGATTTTCCAGAGGCAGTGGCTGGAAGAGTTCGAGCTTCAGAAGGGAAGCGGAGACAGAGAGGGGCAGGGATAATGAAGCCGGAGGAAGATTTTTCCAGATCCAGTGAGTACATTACAGAGAGGCCGAAATTTCTCCAGGACGCTACGCAGAGGTAGCGCAGAAGATTTATTGAATGAAGAAGACATTTTTAGTTCTAGAGGCGAGGAAGGGGTTCCAGAGTACCGAAGAAGCGTTTTCCTAGTCAACAACAAGCAAGATGGCTAGATTGGCAGTCGATTCAAGCAACACATATGGTAGATGCCCGGAGTGAGGGTAATTTCCCTTAGAAAAAAATTTCCAGTATTTTTCTTCGTAGGATTGCCAATTTTCGACATCCAGATTGTACTCAGATAATTTCACACTGGATCCACCTAACACAAGTCCAATCTTGTAGGCCATGTTTCATCCAATTTTCAAACTTGACCCACAACCAACAATATGCTGAAACCAAGATACCATAACCTCTCTCCAACAAACATTGATCAAATATACTCAGTAAACCATCAAACCCAAAACTCTTCAATAAATCTCTGATCAGAATCAAATCAAAATATATGTGCAACTGATGTTAAAGAGATCCACATATATACGCACTTCTAATGCATAACAACAACATACAGATCTCAAGTCATTATTCTCATGTTTTTCACCAAACCCTGGCAGCATACCATGCATTAATGATTACAGTGACTTCAACAAGCCCTCACATACATCAATCAACCAGCAATAATGACCAAATTTATACGAACTAACAACAAGCAACAACATTAATCAAGGTTCATTTACTCAAATAGTATACGCCACTGTTCAAAAGAAGATCTACTTATGTACACGATATTCATGAACAAAAATAGCATATAGATCTTAGAAAATATAAATAAGTCAATGCATCAACTTCAACAGTATAACCAAAAACTTTCAGAAAAACGCAGAGCTTCAGAATAAACTCAAAACATGTAAAAAATTCCATGCACTTCAAATCATGTTAGCATATAGCCATTACAACAAAATTAGACCTAACGGTAGATTACTCACTCATTCTCCATGATTTCCTGTGCCAAAACAAAACAAACAAAATAAATCCATATCTCCTTGATTTCTTGTACCAGAACAAAACAAATAACCCAAAATGAATATCCAGATCTCCACAGGGCAAGCACTAGTAACTGTTATCGCTCAAATTAGCAAGGGTCCTAAAATGGGATCCTTGTAGGGCTACTACTAGGCTAAGGGCAATAATGGAGCGATAGCCCATTGTCACCTTGGCTAAGGCTCCCTACCCTTTACAGACTTTCACCGATGGGGAAACCCATTATGATAAGGATCACGAAATGGATTGACCAATAATAGGGCAAGAGGTGATCCTGGAAGCCTATTCACCAAAGAGGCTCAAATATGTGGCTTGCTTGTCTTAGAAGACAAGATGGAAGGCTCTCAAGGCAGGGCTTCAAGAGAATTTCAAGGGTTATGTTTTGAGTATGTGTCTTATAAAGGAAATCCCTAAGCCCTGGAATTCTTGTGGAAACTTGGGTTCTAGGTGATCTTTGAAGAATTAACCTTGATAGTGCATGGGGCCACACGGGACCAAGTGGACCCGAGGTTAGGTCAAGGGGATAAGATTTAGCAACCAATGATATGCTTGACCTAATTAGTGAGGGGAAAGGGATCAAGAAATGAATTTTCAATGAAAGGCAATGCAAGAATCCTAGTGAGGTTTCTAACTTAAGGGAAACCAAGGGCAAGAATTGGTGTTCGAGCTAGGGCTTGCGATATCTCAAGATCCCAATATCGAAATCTCATGAAATTTGGAGGGCTTCTTGAGGACACATTAGCGCAGTTGTGGACACAAATTATAAGTATTTGGACGGCTAGATTGTCAGATAATTGATGCCCTAGGTGACCTAGAGGACTAGACCTAGAGAAAATGAGAGGATAGAAGGAAAATAGGTTTAAGGTGATCATCTTATGGTGGACCAATGCCAAATCATTTGGGGAGATTTGGAGTCAAGAGTAATTATGACTATGGACATTGAATTTTCAATGTCAAGAAGGCCTCAAAGACAACTTTGCATAGCATTAGGGCAGCAACAAAAGCAGCTTCAAGAACTTTATACTTTGTTTTGAAAGATTGATGGCTTATCAAGATGAATTTGAATGAGTATCTCTAGGAACATTCGTTATAATACATGGCCAATACATGAAGCATCACTATCTAGAAATCGAATTTCTACAACTTTGCATAAATGGATGCAGTAAATTAGCTCTAGTATAGCGAAATCCCAGCAACAATGTACGTGACAAAAATAGAAAAAAATAGCATTAAATTGTACTTACATGTATGAAGATTATATCCAACCATCAAGAATTTGTCAATCAAGAAGCTCCAAGACAAGAGAAAATAATCCAAACATCAAAATTCATTCCATGCTCCAAAATTCGTCCTCCAAGAAGGATAGCGAAATTCTCAAGACAGATACATGTCGAATCCCAGTGATGATGTTAAAATGAATTCACATCAGTTGTATTTATACACTTCTAATGAGTTCGATTTAGCTAATTAGGCCTACATTAGCCCCTATAATAAAATAATGTGCAAAATAACTAACTTTTGGCAACAAGCCCACCAAACTAGCTCATAAACAAAAGAATAAGCCTCTCAAGAGGTCGAATGATCAATAATACATGTCGTTGGGCCTTCTAAGAAGCCTAATGAAGTCCATATGTGCCACAATGATGAATAGGACTCCCAAAAGTAGTGGACAAAGGGTTGGCCCCTTGTTCTCCAAATAATAAACATGTGGTGTTCCCAGTGGGTATGAGGGCACACAAGTAACCTCATGGGTCTCCAAGTAGATTGAAGATGCATGTAGACCATCTATAAGGGCTCAGATGATGGTGTAAGTGATGCCACATCAACATACAAGTCTTGGGTCATCTGCCAAGTGCATGGTACAATTGTGGGGCCAGCTGGGCATGGTGAACCAGGTGCATCTTGCTTGTCCAACAGGTGAATCTCAAGCAATCTTTGAACATCTCTAGGGATCCATGGAGTGTTACCTGCTGTTGTGGAGGCCCATGGCACTCTACACACACCCTACGTGTGCCAATGTAGCCCTCTAGAGGGTTAGGACCCCATATAGAGAGACCAAACCCAAAATGGAGACAATCTACAATCATGCATAAAATCCAATGCATCCCCTAGCCTCCCAATCAACGTTGCATGAAGCGGGGACGAAACGGGGACGTTTTTTGGAAGCGGGAATGCAAAAGCGTCATTTTCTAAAAATCTAGGAAGCGAAGCGTCTCGGAAGTGTCTTATATATATTTATATTCTTTTGCATTTATATTCAAAACAAACATCACAAATACCAAATTAGTTGTAGAAGACATGAAAACATGCATATTTTTACATAAATCAAGAGAAATATGGCATCCATGATTCCATTGTACATCAATGATTAATTATTCGAGCATCAACCATCTATATTCTAGCAACTATAAATATACATCAAATTTTTAAGCATATTATGAAACATAAACCATAAAGCATATTATCTAGCAAGTGAGCAACTGTCAACATTAGTCATGTCCAAAATTCAAATAATAATGTTTACAAAATAGGCCTCTTGGCCACCACCAAGACAAAAAGGTTCAAATTCACAACAAGCCTACAAGTCTAATGATTAATCTATGACAAAAGTAGTAAATTGTGAATATATCTACTAATCTCTCCTCCTTCCACCACAAAGAGTATGTGGCGGTGGGCGTCCACGTGGTGGCAATGAAGAAGATGGTGCCTGGTGGAAGTTGTGGCACTAAAACTGATGAAGACAAAGCCCCTGTTGTTGGTGTTGAACCATGGATCCCGTAGGTTGCGAATATAGCCATGCGAGATGGGTCCTGTTGACAAATGCGAGTGTCCTGAGGAGTATGCGAGTGTCCTATAGCCAGTAGAAGTCCTATGCCATGATAAAGCAAAACAGAAAAACCTTAGACTAATCCTCAACCATCCAAAAATGCTTCAAACCAATGTACCTCATCAAAAAAATGCCTTGGAGGGTATTTATATTTGATTGCCAATGTGAAAAGGTGCCTCTTGGAGGCAAGCTGACTTGGCCCATTAGTCAAATTTGAATTGTACCTAACCCATAGAATGGGAGGGAATTTTCAAATTTCAAATTTTAATTAATAAATTTGGCTTCTCTTTTTTGGAGAATTTCCCTTTTTGAAATGATTGCTTAAAAATGATCTTCTTGTGGCTTAGGGTTTATAAGAGAAATTTCTCCCTTAGTTGCCCCCAAATTTCAACACTCCCTCTCAGCTAGGGAGGAATTTCCATTGCATCATAAGTCTCAAGCTAGTGACCGTCATAAATTCCATTTCGAATGTCATGCCTCTGTTGAAATTTGGTACCGGAGGACAGGTGGTTCCCTTAGGCTTTGATCTTTGGCCTAGGGAAAAGTGTCCAAAAGAATTTAATTTTTCTCCTAAAGTGACTTTATAATTTTATAAAGTTAAATCTAATTTAAAAGTGACTTTAAGTGATAAAGTTATTAAGTCTAATTTTAAAGTGACTTTTATAAAGTCAATGAAAAATTAGAAAGGAAAAGTGACTTTGGAAATAAATGACTAAGTGGGTCTTTATTAAAGTGGGGTGAATTAAAAAATAGAAAGTGAGATTTAAATGAGCATTTAATCTCAACCATTGATCTAAATCTATTTCAGCCATTGGATTTAGAGATCACCCAAAAGTCACTTGGATCACCCAAAAGTCACTTGGAGTTATATTAAAGGAGGAAAAGGAGGAAAAGGTCATTCATTCTTTCATGAGCAGATTGGGAGAAGGAGAGCAAGAGAGCAAGAGAGATTTCTGAGCAGGAAGGAGAAGGAGACAGCAGCTTGGCACACATTCCAAGGCAGCAGTTGAGCAGATTTGTACAGCTGATTCAGCACATAGTGAAAGGCAGATTTTTGCACAAAAATCGAGGAGCAGTTTGCTGATTTTTCTGCACACAAAACAGAGGTCGTACAGCATTTATTGCTGTCCTGTTTGCTGTAATTTCCAGATTGCTGTGAGGCACGGGAAAGGAGATAAGTTGTAAATTTGCTTGCTGATTTTTTGCTGAATAATTCTCACTGTAAAAAGACAATTTTCAGAAATAAAGAAGAGCTCTCAAACTGGTTTTCCCCAAGAGTTGTAGGGGTTTTTCCAGGGTCAAGTTGACCAAAAATATCAGTGTTTTAATGTGTTTTAATGGCTGTTTTTAATTGCTGATTTTTAATTCTGCAATTTCCAGCATTCTGAAAAATTTCCAGAATTTGTGTTTTCAGCAATATTTATTTTTTTCAGTCTGTTAAATGTATGGTTATGGGAATGGGCATTTAACTACATGGGAGAAATAAGGAGAAACTGAAAACCGGGGTGGGAAAACAGAAATTTTTACAGCCTCAATATAAGAAGGCAGACAGTTGCATCATCAATAAGACCCATCTCATATTATCTCATCTCATAGAAGAAGAAGAATGCACAATCAACGAAAGGGAAGATCAATCCTCAAACCCTATCTTTCAGTCAAGACTCACGATTTCCATCTCAGTTATATCAACAAAACATTCATCTCATCACATCTCAACATAGCTCAATTCCTTTGATCAACAACAAAACAATTTCGATTTAACAGAAGAAGAAGAGGAAGAATCATCATAGGGAAGCATTCGGCTTCCATCCTACATCCAATAATCAATGCGGTCGTCTGAAATAGAATTATCATCGTCATTAAATCATATCTTGTCTCGACTCATTTCTGTAACCCATCTGTCTAGCATCATGTTAACCAACATCATCACATAGCAAGGCCTTGACTAACAGCTCTATCTCTCCACAAGATCATAGCACAATGTTGGCGAGACCAATGATTTATAGACACCATCATCATTGTCTCTCAAGGTACATACTCCACCCGGGTGTTCACCGAGTATGACCTTCTTTGGACTATTCTTATCTTGGATAGCTAGTCCTCAAAGAATATCAGTCCACAACTACTCTTGTCTTGAATGCCCTACCACATTCTCAAAGAGTATCGAATGCCAGATGGTTACCCAATCCTCCTTTCTTTCTTCCCAAGTGAAGACAAGAATGTAGTGTCTATATCTCCCTCTCAATTAGGGAGGATACATCAACCAAGCCAAGCTTGTCTCTCACGTACACAAGCTTCTTGTTTGGAATAGATTTTGTCAATATGTTAGCTACTTGCTCATTAGTGGAGATATATTGTAGCTACAACACACCATTTTGTACTAGCTCTCGAATATAGTGATACTTGTTGTTTATATGCTTTGTCTTTCCATGAAATACTAGGTCTTCAGACAAACGTATACAACTGGTGTTATCACAAAGTATCACTGTAGGGTTCATCGGTCCTTCAAACAGGTCAGATAGCAGCTTCCTTAACCAGACCGCTTCTCTGCTTACTTCACAGGCTACAACATATTCAGCGTCAGCACTACTTAATGCAACTGTGTCTTGTTTCCTGCTCATCCATGAGATCATGGAGGATCCTAAACTGAAACATCCTCCAGTAGTGCTTCTACCATCTTGTTCACTACCTCCCCAGTCGGAATCTGTATATCCTATCAAGTGGACATTATTTCTTTTGTCATATTTCAGGTAGTAATGAATGGTTCCTTGTAGATATCTCAGAATATGCTTTGTTACTATCCAATGATCATGCCTTGGCTCCACTTGGAATTGACTGAGAATATTTACTAAAAAACATGTCTGGTCGAGTATTCACCAAGTACATCAAAGAACCAATTAATTGTCTATACTTGGAAGGATCCACAGGGCTTGATTCAGAACTCCTCAGTCTCTACAAGTTTGTGATCATCAGAGTGGTCATAGGTTTGCAGTCCATCATGTCAAACTTCTTCAACATCTTGATCACGTACTTTCCTTGACCCAAATAAACTTCATCAGGTCCTTGCCAAACTTCTAGTCCCAAATAGTAATGCATCAACCCAAGATCCTTCATGTCAAATTCTATTGCTAGTCACTTCGTACATTCTTCAATTCGACCTTCTACACCTGTCAAGAGAAGATCATCTACATACAGAATAATGATTATAGGTTCTCCATCTACAACCTTGATATAAAGGTTCGGATCAGTAGAACTTTTTGTGAAGCCTATTTGTAGGTATGCATCCATTCTAGCATACCATGCCCTTGGTGCTTGTTTCAGGCCATCTAATGCTTTCTTCAATCTACAAACATATGCCTTCCTGTATTTAACTTCAAATCCCAAAGGTTGCTCTATATAGACTTCTTCATCTATTGTGCCATTCAGAAATGCAGTCTTGACATCCATTTGCTAGATGTTCCATCCCATCGACGTTGCTACAGAGACTAATGAATGAATCATCATATATCTTGTTGTTGGAGCAAATGTCTCTTCGTAGTCGATGCCTTCTTGTTGAGAGAAACCCCTAGCCACAAATCTTGCCTTATACTTATTTATACTTCCATATGCCGCATGTTTGATCTTATAGATCCACTTGGAAGTTACCACAGATTTGTCTTTGAACCAATGTATCTCATCGAAAAAATGCATTGCAGGGTATTTATATTTGATTGCCAATGTGAAAAGGTACCTCTTGGAAGCAAGCTAACTTGTCCCATTAGTCAAATTTGAATTGTAGCTGGCCCATAGGATGGGAGGGAAAATTTCAAATTTCAAATTTTAATTAATAAATTTACTTCTCTTTTTTGAAGAGTTTCCCTTTTTGAAATGATTGCTCAAATCTGATCTTCTTGTGGCTTAGGGTTTTCAAGAGAAATTTCTCCCTTAGCTACCCCCAAATTTCAACTCCCTCTCAGCTAGGGAGGAATTTCCATTGCATCATAACTCTCAAGCTAGTGACCGTCATAAATTCCATTTTGGATGTCATCTCTCAATATAAGAAGGCAGGCAGTTGCATCATCAATAAGACCCATCTCATATTATCTCATCTCATAGAAGAAGAATAATGCACAAACAATGAAAGGGAAGATCAATCCTCAAACCCTGTCTTTCAGTTAAGACTCACGATTTCCATCTTAGTTATATCAACAAAACATTCATCTCATCACATCTCAACACAACTCAATTCCTTTGATCATCAGTTGAACAATCTTGATTTAATAGAAGAAGAAGAAGAAGAAATCATCATAGGGAAGCATTTGGCTTCCATCCTATATCCAATAATCAATGCGGTCATCTCAAATAGAATTGTCATCGTCATTAAGTCATATCTCCTCTCGGCTCATTTTTGTCCGTCTTTGTCTGATAAATAATTTCAAATCTAAAGAGGAATGTGACATCGTAGGGGAGCCCAGCTCAACCTGGAATATCTGTTAGCGAGGAGCCAATGTTACAACCTGGGAAACTCATCATCAGGGAGCCAATGCTACCACCCGAAATCCAATGACAATAAGGAAGGTCCTATGGGACACTCTCACAATAAGGAAGGTCCTATGGGACATTCTCACTCCAAGTCATCTCACATAAGGGAGCATCCGGCTAGCACCCTATATCGAGCAATAGGTAAGATGACACTTACCAAGCAAGGATCACAACCATCCCATTGTGCAATCAATGGGTGAGATACCACTTGCTATACAAGGTAAGGATCACAACCATCCTATTTCCTATTGATCTTCCCAGCAATGACCCTTAAGAGTCATGTGGTAGAACACCTGCATCATAATCCGAGCTTGGGTGAGATACCCAACTTACCAAAGGTAAGGATCACACACCCCCAAGCCTCCTCAACTCATTGGCCAGACGGGGAGGGACAATCCCAACAAGCCTAGCTTGTGGGTATGATGCCAACTGGGGTATACTCTGCTAGACCAAGATAAGGGGAGATACCCAACTTGTCAAAACGGACAAGGATCACACACACCCTATGGGTGACAATAGGGGAGATACCCGACCTACTGCAAGAGTAGGATCACGCACACCTATTGTACAGAGTTCCCTCAACCCTAGGAGCTCTTTGGCTCAATTCCTCACCCTGGGAGCTCAAACAGGGGGGAAGAGCTAGCTCAATGTCCTTGATCAACCCGGACCCTTGCCCAGGAGGGTCACATCCATCAATCCATGTTGCTCTTTGAAGTTCAAAAACATATCAAAGTGCTCGTATTCGGTACCAACTCAAACAACTTATTGAAGAGTTCAAACATACTACTTCATACATTACCAAGAGCAGTAGTTTTTTGTTTTTCTATTCATATAAGACATCAAGTGTCAGAGCAAAAATATATAACATAAAGAAAAAGAATACCATATTCATCTTTACTCCCTCTCACGCAGGGAGGCAATAACCACAAGCTTAAGCTTGTCTCATATAGCAACATTATGTCTTTGTCCCAGTTATGAACAGAATTTGTCTAACTTAGAGTGCATACAAGGATCCATCAGTAACAATATGCCATAAAAACACTTCTATATGAGAGGTGGATCCAATCCCGTCATCAAAGAATTGTTAGCTCATTAATAAGCAAAGACATATCATTCACAATTTTAGATGTTCATTAATTCATGTCCAAAAGACATTTTTCATTTTGTAATCATAGGACTTCTAATTATCCATCATAAATAAATAGTAGGTGTTGGGATCTCATCAAGGATCTCTCCCTCTAAATGGGAAGCTTCTTCAATCATCATTAATCACGACATCAACCTATTCCTCATATTATTGTCATGCATCAACAAAATTGTCAGATCACAGAGTCAAATTATATCAGGTTCTCATACATATATACATCATGGTCATGACAAGTCATCATCATTAGTTGCTTCATTGTCACATATGAACATAACTTTAAACATCCATCTTCTTTATCGCATTATATAAATATTTCAGCAGAGTCCCATCATTAAGTCAAGGTATCCATTTGTCACATTTACAAATTTATTAGGACTTTATAGCAAAATTACAGCTTATCAAGGCCTTATTAAGATCAACAAGAAAGAAGTTAGTAAATCCTGAGTATCAATCTTACAACCACACTAATGCCATTAGGGTTACCGCATTTATTACAAGCATTGAAAACAATATCAAGTTGCGGTATATAAAAGTCAATGTTTCTTTATCTTAGACAACAATCAGGATATCCATCAAGGTCGTAGGTATTCACTGGTTACATCAAAAAGATCATGTTAGCTATGACTATAAAATGCATAGCATATCACATGTACCGGAGGTCAAACTTACTCTCATATGTATGTAACTGGCATGCATAAGTCATCTGTTGAGCCTCAAAAATGTCTTCCACTTTCACCTTAATGTCCATCATTTTACCCTCATTTCGTAACTCTGTAACTACATAACCCTACATTAAGTAACCATTTTCATGATCATATGGGTTTAGCATTATATTTTCCAAAGTCATTTATTTTAAGTATTTTAAGTGAATCTGTGATTAAATATTATAAAATTAACATGTTCTCATATATGCATGAAAGTGGTATAAGTTTTGTAATATTGTAGGCCTACTTGGAGCTTCTAGAAGGGTCCTACTTGGCCTACTAACTATAAATTCGAATTTCAAGTTCCAACTCAAGAAGATTTGTGGAGTAATTACAAAAGATGAGGATCATTATCTATGCATATTCAAAGGATAAGAATCATGGATGAGAGAATTTTGAGGGGATATGTATCTCACATTTTTAGGAGATTGGTTGTAACCACATGAGGTAAATGTGGATTTAGGAGAGATATCTGCATTTATTGATCAATCATCCTCAATTTTTGTATAAATAGGGGTGCATCCTTCAAAGGAATCCATTTATCTATCTATGTATTCTATTCTTCCAATCAATAAAATAGTTCAATCCAAGATTCTCCATCATATTGTTACTTTGAAGATGTGATAGTAGTTTGGTGTGCTTGTTGAGGAATGGAGGGCCCCCATCAACCACAGTTTGCACATCTTTGTACATTTGTAACATAGTATAGTTTTGTTATTTCATTTATTTTCATGCAAGTGTGTTTTTACTTTCAACAAGTGTGTTTCCATTTCATGCAAGTGTGCTTTTACTTTTAGCAAGTGTGTTTCCATTTCATGCAAGTGTGCTTTTACTTTCAGTAGGTGTGATTTACTTTCAAGCAAGTGTGATTTCCTTTATGTAAGTGTGATTTCAATTTATTTATGTTTGATTTCAATTTGGTTTGGTTTTGATTGATTTAATTTGTTTTGTAATTAGTTTTAGATTGCATTAGATTAATCTAATCTGAAAGATAACCACCTAGTACATATAGTACAGGTATACCTCATCAGTTTACGAAACCCCCGGGTTGACAAATTAAATGACAGGGATTTAATTAACCATTAAATCACCCAACATCGTCTATGAAGGAGATATTATTGTCATACCTCTAGGCCTAACTTTATGTCCAACATTGCAACAAAACTGAAACAGTATACCATACATACCTCGTAATATTCAAATACCTTTATCAACATATATGCTTTGTCATTGGAAGTAGTAGAGCTTTTCATGTTGCTCTAGCTTCCTCTTTCCTGTACTAGCTTTCATCCTGTTGCCGCACCAACTTCTTCCTGCACCAGCGAGCATTCAAATGATCCTTAAGAAAGATCAACTATTCACACCTTCATTTAGAATTATTAAAATTTTCAAATATGCAAGAAGGCTAAACAATGATCAAAATTATATATTTAAAACAAGAGCGGGGTCATAAAGAAATAAGTCTAGAAGGTACTTATCTTAAACGAGGATTGAAGGAAGAGTTTAGCTCCCTCTTGATCCTATCACCGAGAGCTTGCAAAAGAAATGCAATCATTTGTAGAATCATTGTTCCAAGTCCTTTCTTAAACATAAGGTGCCATAGGTCATCAACAAACATTAGCAGAGAAGGAGATGCCTTAACTATCAACAACATATCCAAACATACTGTCTCCTGGAGTGAATCTAGAATTATACTAAATTTGTCACTATGGTTTCAAGACTTCAGGCCTTCAAAATTTCCAAGCCATTCTTCAAGGTTTCTTCCAAACCCTAATCTTATGCTATCCAACAAACACTAAACAAGGGTGCCTAGGGTTTCCTTCAAACCCTAGCATTCTTTTAGGTCTTTGGTATCTTTATTTGCTTCCATCAACAGTGTCTTCATAGGGCTAATAACCATGACTTTTCTTCATCCCAGCTCTAATACCGTGTTAATTTTTCTAAGGGTTATAATGTTCTTTGCTTTGATAGTTGCATTATATCATAAACACATTAAATTCACCCCATAGAATTGTAACATTATTATGTCATGTGCCATTATGTGGAAAGAACAACTTCATCAATAATGCAGCGGAAGAGTAAAAGGAACACAGAAGAAAAACATACACACAAAGAGACACCAAGATTGGTCGGAGACTAGGGAAAAACCCCACAAGGGGGAAAACCCTTAATCAATTCTTCTCAGTGTCCCACGGGGACTCGCCGTCCCCCCCCCCCCCCCAGGGGTCTAGTTTCCTAGCTCCCCCGCGCTCCGGGGACTTGGTGTCATTTCCCCATGCTCCCAAAAAACAGGGTACGTAGGGGGACGTGCCAGGGGGTCGTTTCCTTGTCTTGAGGGGTCGTTTCCGAAAAGGGGGTTGTGAGGGGTCGTGAGGGGTCGAGGGGGGTCGTGGGGGGTCGAGGGGGCACGTGGGGGGTCAAGGGGCCCGATTTTTTAAAAAAAAACTTTTGAATATAATTAAAATTTAACATTAGTTTTAAAACTTTAGGGTTTCAATTCGTTTTTTTATAAATTTAATTCATTATTCGCCCTGGCCCCTCACTCCATTCGCAAGACGTCAAACCGCCGAGCAGCATTCCTCCCCCGTCGCCATTCACCTTGCAAGTTGTTGGTCCGTCGCC
Source organism: Pinus tabuliformis (assembly GCA_031772625.1). NCBI lineage: Eukaryota > Viridiplantae > Streptophyta > Pinopsida > Pinales > Pinaceae > Pinus > Pinus tabuliformis. The sequence goes on from CM062809.1 coordinate 1,282,682,100, forward strand.
ATTCTCGTTGGTCGCCATTCCGCTGGAGCGTGGAGCCTCGAACACAAGCACTGAAGCAATGAAGCCAAGCCATCGTTGATGTATGATGTATCAGACTTGACTTTTATAATTTTATGTCAATATTCATTGTTCAGTATTCAGTGTTCATAGTAGGAAGTGGAACATCAATATGGTTTAAACTTTAATCATAATGTATGATGTATGATTATAAATTAGAATTTTAAATTTATATGATATTAGATTATGATATTCATATCAATGATCATGCTTTGTAGCTTTTCAATTCAAACCCAATTGTCATAGTGGACTCAATTTATAAATTATATTTTATATTTATAAGTTTTTAAGACCCTGGTGTCCCCCCACGTTTCCTAAAAAATGGTGGGGATCTTTTGCATAGGCCGCTCCCGCGTATCCTCGCTCCCTCACGCCCTCATCCCGGAACCTTGGTGGAACATTTATTCTTCTTCTTCTTCTATTAGATTTCGTCAATCGTTCAAATGAGATACAAAGTGCAAATATCAACAGGTTGCCCAAGGCCATATATGTGTCTTGTTCACAACTTCGTATGTGAACAAGATTAATTGATAATGTAGGTACATAATACTATCATCAATACCCTGTTGTACTTGGCATTAGGGTTACAACATGTAAATGTTATCTCTTCTCTGAACTTCAACAATGCCATATATGAATCTGATGTCAATGATGTGAAATTGTGTTGAGACTGGCATATACCACAGTGCAGAGACTTACGTGTATACCACTGCCAAGGACAATATATGTAGTAGTGCCAACACCAATCAATACACCAGAGCAGAGACACGACTATAGACATAATGCTTGAGTCCATCCATACATTGAGAAATTAAAATAATGCAGAGCCAAGACTACATATAAAGAGGAACCATAATTGTGTGATGCCAAGACTGTAATATAAATGTGATGCCAAGAATTGAAGATATATGCGATGCCAGGACTATAATATATATATATATGATGCCTAGTCTGTAATATAAATGCGGTGCCAAGACTAAAGATATATGTGATGCCAAGAACTCTAACATATATGTGATGCCTGGACTGCAACATAAATTCGATGCCAATGGTTCTATGCTTAAGTAGAGGATGATATATATAGATGCCATGAGATTTGTGCGATGCCATAAATAATGAGACTGCAATGCAATAAAATAATCGTGTCGTAAGAAATGAAACTGCGTGATGCCATAAGATAACCGTGATGCCAGGAATGAATTACGATGCCATATACAGAGAGAGACCATACCAACCGGGACATACTGCGACAAGCCATCCGAGCCATATAAACCAAGTACTATGAGTGATCTTGGTGTGGACCATCGAGTCAACAACTCTGTGAACGTCAATTAAATGTGAGACCAAGGAGAGAAAGAAATGTGAGCCATGGATTATGAACGTATTGTCAATGTGAGATGTGGACCATCAAACGGATATACAAGTCGCAGAACATATAAGTATTATCGAGATTGTATCGATGTAACATAAGTCCTGTAATGCCATTACCATATGTGAGATCCCAAAATCATTGCATCGATTCTATATGAGTGAGAGCCCTAAATCAATACAGTGATTGTATATGCCATTATAGTGAGACAAAGAGAAAAATCAAGTGCCATACAGTCATGTCAATTGATAGGGATGTTATGTGTCATATAGCCAGACAGACATCATGATAGTAGCCCTGTAACTTCTACGAGAGAGATCCTGTAGGTTGCGAATATAGCCATGCGAGATAGGTCTTGTTGACAAATGCGCGTGTCTTGAGCAGTATGTGAGAGACTATTGATTTGGGGTAGCATCGAATGTGCTCTAGCCACGAAAATTGGTGGAAAGGCTAAAGCACATGAGATCTCCAATACCCAGAAATGGTTTGGGCAGAACCTAACCAGTTTGGAAGATATTAAAATAATTAATATTTTTAATGGAGTCCCTAAGTCTAAACTTAGGGAAAATAAAATATTAATGTGAATTAATATAAACTGTGTTAGAAGGGTCCAAAAGTCATGGATCAAGCCAGAGTTAATCTTAGCCGTTAATTAGGGACTTAATCTTGGCCGTTGATTTGTCAACGAGAAAAGTATAAGAAGAGGCTTGAAGGTCACTTGGAGAACACACCGAGTTGATCAAGATTTCGATTTTCTTGGGCAAGGTTTGCTGAGAAAGTCGAAAGAGTGATCAGAGTTGCAGCTAAGGGGCAGTGAATACAGAAGCAGAGAGGCAGAGATAGTACCAGGACGATCAGTGCAGAAGCTGGGAGAGAGGGACGCAGAGCCAGCCAGAGGTTCACGCAGAGCCAGAGGACGAGCTAGGGTGACATTGGCAGACGCTGGGCCAGAAAGGGCTGATGCAATCCCTAGAGGTTGACACTGGGGTTTTCGTGGGGCAGATTGGAGCTAGGAGCTGTCGGAGTGTTTATCCGAGGTTTCAGCCGGAATATCTGCTTCCGAGTAGAGAGGTACTACTGTCGAGATTATTCTCTGTTGGGTGAGCCGGTTTTGGCACCCAGATTGTATTCAGAAACTGCATAATAATAAAACCCTTAGATAGTTGCACCAGTTTTCCCGCATTGGGTTTTTTCGGAGACATTGGTCCAAAAACAACGGTGTCACTTGTGTGCTTGCTTTGTTTCCTTCAGTTGATGATCTGTAATGTGTTGAGCATGTACTTGTATTTATTTTCAGTATTTACATGGTAAATAACTTGTTAATTAATCAGAACAAGTAGGCAGAAATAAATCAAAAAGTACATGACGACTTTCTAACGGGTTAGACTTAGAAATTCCAACAGAGACTTGTAGCCAACAGAAGACCTGTGCCATGAAAAAGCAAAAGAGAAAAACCTTGGACTAATCCTCAACCATCCGAAAATGCTCCGAATCAATGTACCTCATCGAAACACTGCCTTGGAGGGTATTTATATTTGATTGCCAATGTGAAAAGGTGCCTCTTGGAGGCAAGCCGACTTGTCCCATTTGTCAAATTTGAATTGTAGTTGACCCATAGAATAGGAGGGAAAATTTCAAATTTCAAATTTTAATTAATGAATTTGACTTCTCTTCTTTGGAGAGTTTCCCCTTTTTAAATGATTGCTCAAAAATGATCTTCTTGTGGCCTAGGGTTTCTAAGAGAAATTTCTCCCTTAGTTGCCCCCAAATTTCAACATCCTTCTTCTTCACCTACAATTTCTTTGATCTCAGTGGTGAGTTGTTCATCATCAAATTGCATTTTTCTTCTGGGGCACACAAATCCTTCATCTATTGTAACATCTATACATTCGACAATTTTTTGAAGCCTCTTATTTGTTAAAATTGGAAACTAGGGCCAAACTCCATGTGGGTCATCTTATTTATGGCAGCTGATATTTTTCTTGGAATCCTCTCGTCGAGAGGTGTAGGATTGATCTAACGATCATCTAATTCCGACATGTATTTATGGAGATCTGAATTTATTTGTATATACTTGACAATTTGTCAAGGTCGGCTAGCAAGATAAACTATTTGGCACAACCCCAGCTTAACCTCAACGATTCATATAAATAGAAGACACCTTGTGGCATTATTTCACATCATCTCAACACTCATCTTCTCTCTCCTAATCTCATTGGGCCAGCGTAGGAGCAGTTTCTCTCACACATGCAAGAGGAAGGACGGATTTTCTGTTTTAGGGCAGCATTCACTGATTCTAGGGCAACGTTGACTTTTCTAGGTTTGCGTTGACCAAGTGCAGGGCTATTAAAGGGTGCATTGACCTGCGCATGTTGTTTGGGTGCTGCGTTGACCAGCATTGACCGAATTGTTGACCAATGTTGACTGGTTAGGGCTAACCGCAGGTTGTTGATAATTCACTGTTATTTTGACTGTTGACTGAGGGTTGTTTTGGGTTGTTGAAGTTTGTTGTTGAAGACTGAGTTCTTCAAGGTTGACTAGAGGTCAATCCGGGGGTGTTTGACTAGCTTTGACTTTGCAGGTAGCTGATTTCATTATTGTTGATATAAAATATCAGATTTCTGATATTGTACTATCTCTCTCTCTACTGAATTATTGAAGATTATAGAAGAATTAATCAAAGGGTTTCCCCACATTCGGGTTTGTCCCTGGCTAGCCGCCACATCTGGTGTCTCTTGTCTTGGCTTATCTACTATCGACTTATTTATGTTCTATCAGCATTTTACTTTATGTTAATGTGATTGCTAAACAGTGAAATTGACATTGGGCAAATAAGAAGAAATTGAAGTAAATTGCACTAAGCATAGAACATACCATAATTTAACATTATTGTAACATTTGTACCCTTTACTTCTGGAGGAATATCCAAGGAGAATTCTTTAATCGGCTCTAGGTTCAAATTTGCTAAGTTTATCATCATTTCTTTTGATAAAACATTTGCTTCCAACTATTTTGAAATGCTTAACAGTTGTGGGTTTGCCATAACATAGTTCATGTGGTGTTTTGTCACTGATAACTCTTACATGAGCTTTGTTGAGGAGCTCAACTATTGTTTGTATTGCTTATCCCCAAAAAGTGTGTGACACTCCAGTTTCATCAACCATTTCACGAGTCATTTGTTGAACTATTCTATTCAATCTTCTTGCAAGTCCATTTTGTTGAGGAGTTTTGACTATAGAAAGCAGTCTTTTGATAGCATGTTGATCGCAAAAATCAAAGAATTCATCTAATATGAATTCGCCTCCGCTATCAGATCTGAGACATTTGATTTTTAAGTCCAATTCATTTTCAAACATAGCCTTGAATATTTTAAATTTTTCAAAAGCCCCATCTTTGAATTTTAGCAAACCAACCCAGCACATCCTATTGTAGTCATTAATTAATAGCATAAAATATTGCTCACCTCGAGGAGATTTCTTTCTCATTGGTCCACATAAATCTGTATGAATTAATTCAAGAGGTTTTTCCGAAGAGCATTCTTTTACTTTGAATTGAACTCTTGACTACTTACCAAATTGACAGGATTTGCAGATGCTATTTTTCGGACGTATGATATATGGTATGTCACGAATAGCTTCGTTCTTAGTTTATATAAATGACTGAAACTGAGATGTCCCGGCTTTTTGTGCCATAGCCAGGTTTCTTCAGTTTTGCTCAAGAAGCAATGCTCACTGTCACCTTCTAAGATGTATAAATTATCTGGAGTTCTGGTTGCTTTAAATATGTTCTTTCTTGTGCCCAATTCTTTGATTAAACAACCTTTAAATCTAAAAGTAACTTCATGCCCCTAATCACACATTTGATTGACACTCAACAAGTTATGTTTCAAGCCATCTACAAACAATACATTCTCAACTTTGATTTTATCCTTTAAGATCACAGATCCTTTTCCCTTAATAGTAACAGGAGAATTATTACCAAAGGAGACATTATTTTCTTTCTGAACTTCATTAAAAGAAGCAAACTTATCTTTGTCACCTATCATGTGTTTCGAGCAGCCGCTATCAATATACCACAAATTCTCTTGACCCCTTGCATATAGGGCTAAACTGCATTTTTTAGAAGAAGTGGTCTTTCTTTTCCAAAATTTGGGAGGCTCTGTCTTTTGTTCATGTTGATAAGAAGGAACCATCCTGCTTCTGCATTTACTTTCCTCATGCCCAAAGTTATTGCATATGATACATTTAATGTCATTCATAAGAGGAGAGAAAACATTATTGGAGAACTTCCTTGACTTGTTTAAATTATGCTTGGCTCTTGCTTCTCTAGTCTTGATAGTTTCATAAGCTACACAGTGAATTGCTTTGTGACCAAAGTTATGACAAACAAAGCAGTAACCATGGAAGTAAGAGTACCTAGGAGCAAAGGATTTTCTTGAATAACTCGGTTCTTGATGATTAAATGAGTACCTTTCTAGCCTTGGTTGCCTCCATTGCTTTAGATCTGCATGGCTTGATCCTTCTTGCCTTTGTTGAGTCTTGTTGCCTTGATCATTCCCAATTTTTACAGCATTAGCATAACTTGTTGTACCTGCACCAGTAGATGTCATGGATTCAGAGTTTTTTTATTCTGATCTGCATTGTATCCAAGGCCTGTCTTGATTGATGGGAAACGTTGAACCTTAATAATCTCTTCTAATGTTTCTGACCCTTTTGTAAATCTGAGACTTGGATTCAACTAAGCTTTTGTTTTCTCAAGTTCTTTCCTTAGCCCCTATTACCCACCACCTGTGGGTAGTATCCATTGGAGAAAAAAATTCTCCTAGATGGTCCTCAACCGGCAACCAGCAGCCCCTTGTAGCCAACAGATAGCTCGTTGTGCCACTATCTCTGCCACCTAAGCCAGCCATATGGTCCCTCGCCCATCTCTTATGATCATATGTTTGAAGGTGGGTCTTCTGACACCTTCAAATGGGGAACACCCATTCGTTATAGGCCCTCAATATATTAACCAATTCTGCGACTCAATATGATCTAGTAGACCAAGTGATTTGTAATAAAATAATTTATCCAATTAGCTTAAATTATTTCCAAATCACTTTTACAAAAAACTCGACTAAAACACTAGGATTCACCTAAGACCTTGACGATAAATTCCACCCTAGCTTTGGGGTGAGGCTAGAGGGAAAAACTCTATCGATCATTCGTGTTTAGAAACACAGATGAATCAATGAGAAAAAAAACCTCCTAGAATAAAATTCGTCGCCAAAATAATAGGCTTACCTAGGTTGTTACACACATATTTGGTCTTACTAGCATTATTTACATTAAAATTTTGCAGAATGGGTTTACAACTTTGACAAACTGACAACTGATGATGATGAATCCAGGATATTCTTAATGCTCGAACATGAAGGAATTCCTTTGCGAAAATGTGTACTGCTATAGGGTAGTTGACACAGAGTGGTCAACAGGTTCAAAGTCCAAGCCAAAACAAAATAGAGGTTGAGAATCTTTCATTTAGACTTGCAGAAAATCAAAAGCCTGACCTTCCATATTTCCACTTAATATGCAGGGATACTAGATTTCTACAACCGCAAGCAGCCTTCATGCAACATATCTACTCATAAAAGACAGACAAGTTGCTAAAATATGCAGTAGATAGAGAGTATGAGTTGTCCATAGAATGTGCGTAGAACATAGCACTGGTGTTTCCATTATGGCTGTTTTTATGCCATTTTACTCACCAGGGAACTATGTTATCAGTGTCAGGCTATTATGGAGATAATTAATCTTGAATTTGAAAGCTTTTTAGAAAGATGTGAGAGATTATCCTTCCGGCACTTTTATTTCTTTCCACTGAACTAGAAACACAGGAAATGTTGGGACACACATTCTTTTAAAATATTATATTCCATTCTGAAAGTTTTATCAGGACCTAATACTTGTATTCTCTACATTCTACCATGAAGCTAGCATATATGTTTTCCTTTATCTCAATAAAATATTCTTTATTTACCAAAACACAAGTATATTGTTCAATCCAATTGAAAAAATATGAAGTTTACGCCTTTTTAACTGCTCAGCAAATTTTCCTAATTTTTTTATGATTTCCAAATTTTCATTTTTTGAACACTCAATGAGTTACTATTGAGACTGACGTTTGCAATACTAATATAAACAGACATGCATACTAAGCAAAGAACCATAAAGACAAAATGAGCATATTGGGGGTTTTCTTCAACATGCAACCACGCATGCTATAATACATCAAAGACCACATGTCTAATTTCTAGAGAAAACATACGAGGAAAACCTGGCCCTCTAATGAATTCTCCATGAATTGAAGAATTCTTTCAGTAGGAAGACAATTAATGCCAACCCAATTTGTAATCTCCAAAGCGATCTCACAAATACCAGTATTTAAGGTGACAAATTGTTCTTCAACCTGATTAAAGACAATCAAAAGGATTAGTTCTTTGAAAATAATGTTTACATTGAGAGAAGCAGAGACAAGCAGACTCGAACAAGAATCAAAAAGCAACGAAAAATAATATTTCAAAGCATAAATTTGCACCTAACATAGTTTATGGATTTCAGTTTTCAGTCTTGTGGACAAATATTTATAAATTTAAGTTCAGTCTTATGGACAAATAATTTATGGATTTAACTTTTCCATCTTGTTAAATAAATATTATACCAGTCATTGGCAGACACCCCAAAATGTGACAATGGCATATAGAGAGAGAGAGAGAGGGGGGGGGGGGGGGTGGGGAGCAGGGGAGGTGGGCGGGTTAGCTCAATTGTTTTGGACTGACAAATTTCATGCCAGAGATTGCTAAGAAGGCTTGGGTCCAAATCACTGTTGCAAATAATTGCAATTTTATCACAAAAAATTTGGAAAACATGATTTTTTGGCCTAGCCGATTACCATTAATTACAAAGCATTAGTAGGGACCTATGGTTGAATATTAGGCTGGCACACTCATTAATTATTGCTTTTTAAAATAAAATAGAATAATAAAAAAAGTGTGTTCCAAGGGACTTGTTCAGTCTGGTTCTTATAACATTGCTTCTATCGCCCCTATCCCTAGCCTAATGATTTTTTCTGTCGACTGCTGATTTTTTTGTGTGGTTACGATAAAATCGCAATTTTTTCAATCTTGAAAGAATCAGCTAGGCCAAAAAATCATAGTTGAGATTTAAATATATATATATATATATATATAGTTGAAATTTTAAAAATATTAAATTTACAAAAATGAGATATTGACGTAAAGATGTAAATTTTTTGAACATCTAGACAATATACCTACATCAATCACGAGAGATGACATATTTATTGACATGCAGAGACATCTACACATTTTTTATTTCTTGTGTATCTTTTTTATAGCTTTGGCATGGAGAGTGTTCAACAAGTGTTAAACAAAGATTTTCAAACAAGGACGGGACATGTTGCCTCAAAATCTAGCAAGTCTTGTGAAAGGCCTCACAAGATAAGGGCTAGACCATGATACAACAATGGGGTGGAGGCCACTGTTACCTCAGTGCTCCACCTCTTGCTCTTTAATAGAATTTCACCACAAGGGAGGCTTCCTAGTATAAGTCACCTAACGGATATTCTAAGGTAATGGCTCAAAGGTGATAGCTTTAATAGGCTCAGGTAGGGCACCAAACAAAGAACAAGGCTCAATCCAATGTGACAAGGAATAGCGTACCCTCTAAGGAGCCCACAAGAGGGGCTTGTAGCCTGAGGTTTAGATGATACTCAACAAAAATGGCACACTTAGACATACAAGGCCAAGAAAAGGCTTGCAAGAAAGATATGATCAACAAAATGGAGCCACAAGCCTTCAACAAGCCCTAAGTTGAAGCACTAATGCTAGGTTAGGGTTTCCTAGGCTAGAATTCCCTAGGGTTTGTGATGTAAGAAGTAAGGAGGCTATTCCAACCATGCAAAATGCAAGATTTAGATGTTGTAAGGTCCAACTAGCAAAAGAAACCTCAAAACAAGCCAATGCTTCAACATTAGTTGAATTCAGCCCTATGCCCTAGCCCTAGTGGCTTGCCATGAAGCGCTGAAATTGATTAGGAGAAGGAAAAGAATGAAGTTTTAATAGTTTTGACCATTTGTGTGGAAGCCAATGCCTACTGACTACTTGGATGATGAAGTCTACGGGAAGATTACTATGGAAATATCAAACCCTTGAAAGGATTAAGGGGGGAAACCCTAAGTTTCCACTTTTAGAACCCTGCCTATCATTCAATATGGGGATGAAAGAAAGAGAAAAGCTCTCTAGGAGGTTCTCAAGGGATGTACAAGATTTTAATTAAAGAATGCAACATTTCACCAAAAATTTCATATAGAGATATGCATTTAGACATGGAATATGGAAACCCTAGCAAAATGCATTGCATACAATAACAATAAAAGTATTCACAAGATGCCAATGAACAATCTTTCATTATCCCAAAATGCAATCTTCACAACAAGGGCTAATCTCCAATAGCAAAATATCCACAAAGATCACATCTCCACAAGAATAGTGAGGTACAAGAGCTAGGTTGAAACAGTCCACAAGTGATGATCAATGAACAAGGTGAGGTGACCTTTTATTTATATGAGGTCTACCTCACCTAATTTTAACTAATGAAGCCCCTAAACAAGTTTGATAATGAGTAAACATAAAATAATCCTTGAGTTACAACCCAACCCACTAGTTCAACATGAAAAAAAGGCCAAAATAAACCCACATGTGCGAGCCATAAGCCTCTAATATGATGATGCCATGCCCTTTTTGGGCTCCAAATGTTAGGTGATGATGAATAGAAGGCTGAATGTGTCTCCAAGCATTATGATCATGCATCATTTGAGGATTATTCCTCAAATCCAACCTCAAAGCAACTCCAAGGGTCTCAAATCAAGTTGAGGTGCCCCCACGTCATCTCCAAGGGTTTCCAATGTTGAACGTGGTGCCTCCTTTCTCCAACGTTAGGGCTCCATCAGGTGCAACAAGTCATCTCATGGGAGACCATACTCATATGGGCTTTGAATCACGACCTACCTATCAAGTAGTGTTAAGGCCAACCTAGGGGCATATTGGGTCCTGTGGTGCAATCATCAAGAATCCTTTGGGCTAGGCAAAAGAAGATCAGCATCGTGGAACCTAGGGATACTCTGGGATGTGTATCAATTGCTCAAGTCATCATACTACCCAGCACTCTAATGGAAGTGCACAACGATGCATCTGCTAACTCATCAACCTCTTTATAAAGGCCTGGGTACCTGTGGAGTGGGAACCCTCAAGGCTTGTGATGTTGTAGACCACCTAGCAAGACCAACTTAAACTCCAATGAAAGCAACCACTCATTAGAGACTAAGAACGTATAAGCATCAAAGTGGACCAAACTTGTATGTTAAGGGCATATTACTATTTCAAATCGGGATCACCTTCTAAAATCTAACTAGACCAAGTCTCGTAAAGGTGTTCCCTACCTTGGTAGGGTTGGATAATATTCAACCCTATTAAGTGCTTCCAACCCCCAAGGGGGAGGTGGCATTTCCAAGGTTAACCCTTCAATCAATAGGTGTTGGTGCAAATGAGTGGCAATGGAGGGGAAAGGCTTCATGGTCAAGCAGTCCAACTAATGGGAGTCCACATATTGAGCGTATAGATGTAATGGAGTGAGCAATCGTGGAGGCATGAATTACCTTGCTAGGCCTGCTTTTTCCACCCCTCTAGTGTGTCTTTTACTTCTTCAGAATAATGCTTTTTCTTTTGCATGCATAAGTACCTTCCCAAGCTACAATCATCAACGCTCCCTCTTAGCAAGGGTGGTACTTTTACCACCCGAAACTTGCTCTACCTTTGATCCTGGAATAATGTCCCACACCTCATCTACTACCATGGCTACTCCCTCCAAACTGGAAGCTTTCCTTGCCACCTAATTCGAAGCCCTACACCCTTTGAACTTGCTCCTAAAATCCTCTTACTCCTGAACATCCTGCAAAGTTATCTCATGCCATGAGACTTTCATAACATACTTGGAAGGATTTGTTGACTACTCCTCACCTCAGCCTGAATGTCGCTCCCTCTGTTCTATTCAAGCTTCAAAGATTCCTGGTTTATTTCTCTGTCACTATCTTCTTGTTTGTCATTTCTCGAATAGGTTGGCCCTTTAGCCTATACAAATTTGCCTTTCTAACTCCAATGATGTGGCCATCACCAGAGCTAGTTCTTGTGGGTCTGATCAAGGACTATCCATCCTAGAACACTACAAAAAACCCCTTATTCTCTATCATAAAGATTGAGAGAACTTTTCTTGAGTTCTGACACCCATAGCACATCCATTACTTTCAACACACCTTTTGTCTCAAGCTAGAATAACATTGTCCCAGCTAGTGTTATCGGCACTGGACTGGAACTGGCCAATCCAATCGGTTTGGGCGTCAAACCGGTCCGGTTCGAGGTTTGGAACCAAAAATGGTCGATTTCGTACCAAATTGGCTGGTTTTGTAATTGGTTGGTCTAGTACCAAATCGAACTTTTTTCACTGAATTCCCGAGTTTTGTACCGAACTACCCGGTTTCGTACAATTTGACCATAGATGTTTCAAGTGCAATTTTTTTTTTTAACAAGAAATTTTGAGTGGGGTAGCCCAATATTCAAGCCTACGACACTAGTATTGTTATGCAATTCATGGTAATGTTAAATTCTTAAAGTAAAAGTGGCATTCTCCTTTATCTTTCATTTTCATCCTTTCACTTAAATTTTTAACATTACAATGAAATGACTCAGGATGTTTGAGAGTGGTTCTGGCCTGATTGGCTTTCATATGGAGAAAGTAGAATTTTAGATCTCACGAAAAATCCAGCAGACTTAGCAATGTTTCAAGATTCCAAGATTGGGGGAATTGCAATGTTTCCATTGGATTTTGCCATGTATGAGGGTATGGAACTAGTATTTAATAAAGAGCACCAAGCCCTCTATGTACCTTGATGTTAGTGGCATTGGTTGTCAAACTCCTCTATCATGACCCTACCAAAAATGTACCCATCACTCAAACAAAATCTTGACTTGACATGCTACCTTTTTCCATCTTATTTTAATGCTTAAAGGGTCATATTGATGACAAAGATCCTAATAAAGGCAAAGATTTTGATGATATGCAGGTATTTGTTGTAGCATGAATTTTTTTGCATGACAGAGGCCATCTAGAGCCTGTTTGTGATGTATTTTTAGTTCAGAGATGGATTTCACTCAATGTTATTCATTGCATATTTGGTATTAACACCAAACTCAACATGCATCTTTGGGTCCCACTTTGTCAGGCCGTCAAACAACTCGCGTGCTTTTGTAATATGACATGTGGCTCCACTATCCAATAACCATGCACCAACTAGTATGGTGCACAAGAAAAGGTAGTAAATTGTTGATGTTCGTAGCTCAAACAGGTACTCTGCATAGGTCTAAGTATCTAGGCATGCAAAAGTCACCCAAGATCTCCATACAACACTTGTTGTAGTGTGAGCAAGTTGCTAATGTAACCTACCCTAATTAGACTTAGGAAAAGCACATGCCACATATTTAATATGTTTGTTTATTGAGCTAAAGTAAACTTAGGAAAAGCACAATAACTTAATTTAGTGATATTTTTTAATATCAGACCTTGATCTCAAGTGAGGTAAGATCTAATCTCAATTGTCACTAATTTTGGAGATTAGTGTTAGAGATTTAGCTCAATGTAAAAGCAAGGCTAGGTAAAAGAAGACTGATACATGCATCTCAATGAGAAGTGTGATACTCTAAGTGTGTTGGATCTGAAGAAGGGGGAGCAAGGAGATCCAAATCAACCAAGGAGGGTCAACCAACTAGATTAAATCCAATGTTGTATGTATTTTCCTCAGCCGAGCCATTTTCCCAAGAAGGGAGCCCAAATAAGTTCAAAGCTTAATGAAGAACTCGAATTGGGCAGAATTTGTGTGTCATTTATGTGATTGAGAATTGGTCAGTTTGCTTTTGTTGTGATTATTTTGGTTAATAATCTAGTTGTGTTTTTATTCAGTATATGTAATTCTCCTCGGAACTAATTACATAATTGCTAGGGCAAGAAAATTACTGTTGTAGCTACAACTAGCAACATATATTTTTTGCCCTTCTTCATCTCTAGACACTATGATGCATAGTGCCCATTCTTGTGGCAACTGAAGGATTTAATTTTACTCAAATCTTTCTTCTTCACCGGATGAGTGGTTTCCCCCTCATTGTTACCACTTTTGGAACCCTTTTCCTTCTCATTCTTGGTCGTACTGGCCAAGGCCAAGTTCTCCTCTTCATCTTCCTACTTGTCAGCGTTAGACTCCTTCCAAGTATCTTCTTGGACGCAGTCATCCCAAAGTCTCTATCAATTAGGAAGGTACTCCCTAGCGTGGATTCCTTTGACAAATGATTCCCATGACATGGGCAGACCATTCAATATTGATTTTTGGTAGCATCGAACGTGCTCTTAAGTCTCAAATTTTGCAGGGAGGCTTAGGCACATGTATTCCAAAGAACTTAGAAAGCATTTTGGGAAATTCCACCTAGAAACAGTTTTATTAAAATAATTAAAAAAATTTAATGGGACCCTAAGTCTAAACTTAGGAAAATAAAATAATTAAAGGGTATTAATATAAATTGTGGGTGTAACTTCTAGAAGAAGAGGAGGATCAAGCAGAAATGATCTTAGCCATTGATTAGCTTCTAATCTAGGTCGTTGAATGTCGACAAGGAGATTATTTAAGGAGGCTTGAGGGTCATTTGGAAAGACACACAGAGTGAGTTCAGAAGTTCCATTTTCTGAAGTAGAGCAGCTGCCGGGAGAATTTCAATAGTGAGCTTTTGCAGTGGGGGGCAGGGATAGTTTGGTTGGAGAGTCTTCTCCTGAGCCAAGATACGTAGCAGAGAGGCAGAGAGACACGAAAAGGAAACAACGCAGTACCCAGGAAGGGTTGACGTTGAGCCAGAAGCGCTCACACAGAGGTTAACGTTGCGCCAGAAGGGCTCATCCAAAGGCAACGCAGTTCTCCAAGCAGAAGTATGAATTTGTTGAGGAAGCTGACATTTCTAAGCCGGGAGGGCTGGAAAATGCTCCAAAAGGCAAATCGATTCCCATTTGAGCTGACACAGGGCCCACGCAGAGGCAGCGCAGAAATAGTCGAGGACACGTTGGTTTAGCTGCTGGATCAGCCGGGACTTGCCGGGTAGAGTGAGGTAATCTCACAAATTTCTTCTACCAGTTTATTCTCTGTAACTGGATTGTCGGGAGGGCATCTAGGGTTGTATTCAGAAAACTACTACATGATAATAAAAACCCTCAGATCTGTTGCACCTGTTTTCCCGCATTGGGTTTTTCCAGGGACATGTCCGAAAAAATACTGTGTCATTTGTGTTGTATCTTTCTCTATTGTTATGTTCTTGTTTTGGGCACATTATTTAATTGGTGTAGTTGCAGTGTATTAGCTTCAATATTTGTTGTAGGAAGCAGTAAATAATTTGTTTCAGTAATTAACAAATAGGAGAAGTTTAATCAGTTGTTGCAGTAGGGATTCCGGTTTGTGGAATTTTCACATGGTATCAGAGCTAGTGCAGGTGAAGCAAGAAGAACAGTGCCAGAGAACCTAGCACTGAGCAGGAAAGGAGGTCGAAACAGCTGCAGGAGGCAACAGTTGGAAACCCCAGAGGGTTTGCACAGTCCAAGCTGGGAGGGCAAAATTTTGAGGCAGTCTCTTTATGAGTGAGGCGACAGAGCGAAGGGCTTCCAGATCAAATTCATGACGTGGAAGAGAGATCAGCACTGAAGCCTCAGCGTGAGGAAAAGCTGGTGGGATGCAGTTTTTCTGCAGGTCGTTTTGTTGGGCAGAAAGACGTCAAAAAAGAAGAGAAGCACAATGAGGGAACTTTTCCTCAGTAGACTTCCTGCCGAGAAGTTCATTCTCTTATTGGCTTAGTAGCAACACTAAGAAGCCGAGAGGAGCAGTTTGACAGATTTTTGTGGCAGATATGGCAACCAGTGGATTGAGGGATCAAAATAGACTGGATGGAGCATCCAACTACATCATCTGGAAGGCAAGGATGTCATTCCTTCTAGATGAGCATGCTCTCAAGACATATGTCGACAACGTGGTGGTTGTGCATGTAGATGTAGATCCGCTGAAAGAGTACAAAGCAGAAATGGCAAAGGCAAAGAGAATGATCCTCGACGGAGTGAAGGATCATGTAGTCTATCACGTTGCTAGCAGAGGAACTGCTAAAGAGGTGTGGGATGCTTTGTCTACATTGTATCAGGGAGCTTCCAAGCAGCAAAAGATGTACTTAGAGAAGAAACTAAGATCTACTCAAGATGTGGAAGGGGGAGCGTGTGGATCCATTCCTCACAAAGCTTCAAGAAACCCGAGATGTGTTATCAGCTGTGGGATCTACACCTCAAGATTCCGAGTTGGTTAGACTGACCCTCAATTCAGTGATGAGTGGCAAGTCTTTGCCCAGAATATCTTGGGCAGGGCAACTTTTCCAAATTGGGATGAGATGTGAGCAGCTCTTAAGCAAGAGGAGCTGAGGAGAGACCTAGTCAAGTGTAAGCTTGACGAAAGCAACAGTAGTGGGTCGAGGCCCTATTGAAGTTTCTAAGTTTACTTAGTTAGAAACCCTCCATGCACTTTATCTTATTTATTCCTACCTACATGTTATTTTCCTTAACAAGTTATTTACAATGTAAATACTGAAAATAAACACTAGTGCATGCTCAACATATTACAGATCAGCAACTAAAAGAAACAAGAATAAACACACCATATGACACCATTATTTTTGGACTAATGTCCCCAGAAAAACCCAATGCGGGAAAACCGGTGCAGCGATCTAAGGGTTTTCTTATTAAGCAATATCAGAGTACAATCTGGGTGCCAAAACTGGCCTACCCAACAGAGAATTTCCTTGGCAGTAATACCTCTCAGTTTCTGACAAATCTATTAGCTGAAACCCCGAATAATCCTTCCGACAGCTACTCAGCACCAATCTGCCCAGAAACCCCAACGTCTGCCCAATCTAGACTGCGTCAGCCTCTCCTAGCCCAGCGTTGGCCCTGCGTCAGCCCCAGGAGGCCCTGCGTCAACTCTCTGAGCCTCTGCGTCAGCTACGCTGGCCCCTCTGGTGCTCTACGCAACACTTAGCTGCCTCTGCGTGGCCCTGCATGAGCACTGGCTGCTCCTCCGTCTTTCTCTCTAGCTACTCTGCTGCTATCTTGACACTATCTCTACCTCTCTGTCTCTCTATACTCAATGCCCCTTAGCTGCTCTGTGATCACTGATTCTATCTCTCTTAGCAAACCCCGCTCTAGAGAATAGAATGACTGATCACTCTCGTGTGTTCTCCAAGTGACCCTCAAGCCTCCTCTTATACTTTTACTGTTGACATCTCAATAGCCGAGATTAAGTCCCTAATCAACAGCTAAGATTAGATCTGGCTTGATCCATGTCTTTTGGACCACTCTAACACAGATTCATATTAATACACATTAATATTTTATTTTCCCTAAGTTTAGACTTAGGGACTCCATTAAAAATATTAATTTTTTTAATATCTCCTGATCTCTTTAGAATCTACCCAAACCTTTTTTGGGTATTGGAGATCTCATGTGCCCCAACCTCTCCACCAAATTTCGTGGCTAGAGCACACCCGATGCTACCCCAAATCAACAAGCCCAAGGAGGAAGATGAGAATGCATCCCTTACATCCAAGGGACAGCTGGAGCAGCGAAGGCGGAAGAAGGACGTCTCAAAGATCAATTGTTTCAAGTGTGGTGAAATGGGTCACTACACAACACAGTGTCCTCTCAGGAAGAAGGACAAAGATAAGAAGCACGATCTGAAGGTTGCACCTGCGAAGATCGAGGAGGACGAGTTTTCCATGACAGTCGAGATACCTCCAAGAGGGAGCTGGGTTGATTTGGAGCTGTAGTTCGAAGGAGCTACAGATGGGCAGGATCCTTGAGGAGCCCACCTCTTGGATCAATACCTTGCTACGAGAGCCCAGTTTTGTGGTAGCGGGATGGACTAGTGTCGGATGGTGCCAAGGAGTGTCGAAGAGACAGTTGTGGTGGCTAGGAGCGCTAGAGACTAAACAGTGCAGAGCAGAGTTGGCAGCAGTGCAGATGGCACAGAGCAGAGGTCAGTAGCAATGCAGTAGATTCAGAGGGTCAACGCAGAGACTAGCAGCAGTCAGGCTCCAACATTCACATGGTATCATACTGAACACAGTTAGTTCAGTAATTTGGGATGTTTTTCCGTTGTTGATGCAGTAGCAGCAGCAGTTTGCAGTGCAGAGGCAGTTGGTAGTGGCAAAGCCAACAGCAACACAGATGTAGAAATTCAGAGGGAGTTGCAGTACAGATGCAATGTTGACAGTGGTAGGGTCAATAGCAGTACAGATGCAGCGTTTGCACAGTGGTTGGTGGATAGCATGCCAGACATCAGCGACGCAGAGAGAGATGTTACAAAACAGAGTGATGCTTTAGTAGGTTGCATTGCTAGATCACATTCCTCACTAAGAGGGAGTGTTGATTTTTGGTAGCATCGAATGTGCTCTAAGTCTCAAATTTTGCAAGGAGGCTTGGGCACATGTATTCCAAAGAACCCAGAAAGTGTTTTGGGAAATTCCACCCAGAAACAATTTTATTAAAATAATTAATTATTTTTAATGGGACCGTAAGTCTAAACTTAGGAAATAAAATAATTAAAGGGTATTAATATAAACTATGGGTGTAACTTCTAGAAGAAGATGAGGATCAAGCAGAAATGATCTTAGCCATTGATTAGTTTCTAATCTGGGCTGTTGAATGTCAACGAGGAGATTATTTAAGGAGGCTTGAGTGTCATTTGGAAAGACACATGGAGTGAGTTCATAAGTTCGATTTTCTAAAGCACAGCAGCCACAGGGAGAATTTCGATAGTGAGCTTTTGCAGTGGGGGGCAGGTATAGTTTGGTTGGAGAGTCTTCTCCTAAGCCAGGATATGCGGCAGAGAGGGAGAGAGACACCAGGAGAAGGCAAAGCAGTACCCAGGAGGGGTTGACGCTGAGCCAAAAGGGCTCATGCAAAGGTTGACGATGAGGCAAAAGGGCTCACACAGAGGAAGCGCAATTCTCCAAGCAAAAGTCCGAATTTGCTGAGAGAGCTGACATTTCTGAGCCGGGAAGTCTGGAAACTACTCCATAAGGCAAATCGATTCCCAGTTGAGCTAACGCAGGGCCCACGCAGATGCAGCGCAGAAATAGTCGGGGACACGTTGGTTTAGCTGCCAGATCGACCAGGACTTGCTGGGTAGAGTGAGGTAATCTCACAAATTTCTTCTGCCAGTTTATTTCTCTGTAACTGGATTGTTCGGACGACATCCAAAGTTGTATTCAAAAAATTACTGCATAATAATAAAAACCCTCAGATCTGCTGCAACGGTTTTCCTGCATTGGGTCTTTCCAGGGATATTTGTCCAAAAAGGTGTCATTTGTGTTGTATCTTTCTCTATTGTTTTGTTCTTGTTTTGGGCACATTATTTAATTGGTGTAGGTTGTAGTGTATTAGCTTCAATATTTGTTGTAGGAAGCAGTAAATAATTTGTTTCAGTAATTAAAAAATAGGAAAAGTTTAATCAGTTGTTGCAGTAGGGATTCCGGTTTGCGAAATTTTCACATTCAATGCCACATTCACGAGCTTTGAGTCTTCTACCTTCTCCTGTGTCTGGGTGAACTTCGTGGAGAAACTAGTAATATTATCAAATTTTGACAATTGAATGGATCTGAGTTTATTTGTCAATACCATCTTCTAGTTCATGTTGTTGCTATAAAACAAGTCCACTAGAGCCTTCTACATCTCCCTAGCTATCTACTTTTCTTCCAAGTGAGGAATCAAGTGATCCTCCACGACATCCATGATTACACATTCAACTCTAATGTCATTCTTTTTGTGAGCTACCAACTATGAAGGATCTATTGGCAATGGGGTCTCCTTTCCCACAAACTCCCAAAGGTCATTCTCCTTCAGCAACAAAGACTCTTGCCTTCTAACGCAAAAAAATTGATATTCCATCCAACCAATCCTAGAATCTAAGCCCGGTCACTACCATCTCTGATCTGATAACTAGCCTTGTGCTTAGTCTTTTAAGCACCCACAAGAAAATCATTGGTTTACAGATCTTCAAATATCTTCCTTGTTAATCCATTACGATCCTCAAAGATACCCACAAATATACTTTTCTAATCAGTACGATCTCCCTCTCTCCCTTTAAAGAATGAACTCCACCAATTCCACTGGTTGTAATCTGCTTGTTGTACTTCCATCCAACATTAGTTGGTGACTGCTCGAACTACTGGCGCATGTACGACTTTGTTACTATGTGGTACAACTTTGTACAACCACATAAAAATCCTTGAACTCAAAATTGTGCAACCTACTATAATGGAAGTTGCTTAACCCAATGTTAGCTCTGCCCTTATTCCCCCTCACCTAGGTTCCGACAGTTGTCTATCAACTCTTGGCTTCATTTCCTCACAACCAGATCCTACTCGGTAACTTCTACAAAATTCAAATACCCTATGTCTCGCACTAACTGTTGTCTATCGACTCGATTACACTGCACCCATCCCCAACTTGCGACTCAATTGGTGTTGTTTGCCTTGCCTAGTGCAACACGACTATCGTCCTATGAACTAGAAGTTGTTATTTGTACTAGTCCTTGTCATGGCGATTCCTTTCTTCACAACCTAAATTTGTCAATGACATTATTTGTTGGCTTGTTGGCATCCTTGTCACCCTGAACAACCTAACCACTTATTGCAAGTACTGAAATCTATCTCATGTCTCCTAGTTCCAAATCCCACTGACCAAACATCACTTCCTGACATGTCGAATCCAGCCCTTACTTTCTGCATCCCTTGTCTCTTGCAACAGTCTGTCTGTCATGCTGCCAAAGCTGCTAGCTTTGGTTTGGGATTGGAGAACACCCTTGTCGAGCCCCTTTCACCTTATTTTATATTTTTTTTTAACCTTCACTCAATCAACCCCCTTTGCAACCCACGTCATACAGGGGTTAAAAATTTATAAACTTAGTTGTCACTCTTTCCCTACTTCCCTGCAATGCTTGGCACCTATGCGCAATCTTTCAGCTCATATCTACTGAATAAAAACACAACCGGACTTTTAACATAAATAAACATATTCAACAGAAGAATTACCAATCTCAATAACACATTACACAAATATATTTTTCCAAATCAACATTTCTTCATTAATAATGATCAGAAACTACTTGGACACCCTATTTGGGAAAATGGCCCAAACTAGGGAAAATACATACAACAAATTAGGATCGCATTCAACTGATCAAGCCCTAGCCTTGGCTGCTCTAACACATTCCTTGCTACACCCTAGCACCTTCCTCAAACCTGGCACACTTGTATGGAAGTCCTTCTCCACCTGTTGTCGCACAAAGTGTCTAGGCAGCATGACAACACTCAGAGTAAGGGCCGTCACTCTTAATCCTTACTCACTCTGTTTAGACTCTCTCCTAGGCAAGTCAAGGGGGGTAGTCCCTAAGGTAAATGAATGAGAAAGCCTGTGGATCACGAGCTCCAGGAGATTTTAATGATGGACAACTTGATGAATTGAAACGATTAAATCAAATTGATAGATTAAACGACAACGTAAACAAGACACGACCACAAGATAGAAACAATTATAGACCTGTGCCTTCGATATTTGAATTAACCATCAATAAAACAAGTTATCCAAAACAATTCTCAAAATGTGACGAAAAGTGACAATCATAAATAATCCACAAAAACCCAAGATATTTCAGATTTAAGATGATTATTGTTAATGATCAAGATCTAGAATTAATTAACCTTTTCCAACAGTCACATATGATTAAAAATGTTTATCGCACATTGACCATAGGAAAATCATAAAAATTACATTTAATGACCAAATGACACTAAGGAACTTCAGGTAAAAAAAAATTAATTATTCCTTAGGAATTTAATTTAATCAAAGGGTTAAAGAATCAAAATTTTTATTGGGACATAGCCACATTAAAAATTCTAGAGTTTAAGCGAAAAACCCCTAAATTTTATTTTAAAGACTTAGTCACCAAATTATATTCTTTAGATTTAAAAAATTTTAATGTTTAGGATTTTTAGAAAAAAAAATTAATGTTTAGGATTTTAAATATTTTAGATGTTTTTAAGATTTTTTTAAAATATTATGATTTTTTTAATTTTTAGAATTTTAAATCAAAAATAAATAGAAAAAGGGGGAAAAATCAAATGTTAAAAGAATTTTTATATTTTAGTTGTTTTAGATTTTTTGAAAGTTTATATTTTTAAAATCATAAATAAATAAATGAAATGAAATCAAAAAAAAAAAAAATCAAAAAAAAAAAAAAAAAGAAAATCGAAACTCTAAACTAAAACAAAACTAAACAAAGTTTCAAATAAAAATGAAAATCGATTATTCTAAATTAAACTAAATAAAAGTAATGAAATCCAACTAAACTAAATAAAACTGATATCTAACCTAACACACATAAAGCATAAAAAATCGAACCTTTTTATTGTGCGTGTGTGCAGGTGAAGGAGACGCAACAACTCGACCGCGGAAAGGGTTCGAGAGAAAGTTGAGGGAGCTGGAATGAGCAGCTAGATGACAGGGAAATGAATATGCAGAGGAGGAAAGGGAGAAGTTGGACGGAAAAAGGATGAGGGATGCAGGTCAACGCAGGAATGACAGCAAGGAAGGTTGTATCGAGCGCAGATGGAGAGAGATGGACGATGGAAAGGGCAAAAGACGCAGGGTTTACAACTGCATATTAATGGATCTGAGGCAGCGAAGAAGATGCAGCAAGGGTTGGAGGACGCAGAAGGAAAGGGAAAGGCTCCGATGGGTATGGCAGCATTGGAGCTATGGACAGCAGGTTGGAAAGGCTGCGGGTTGATGAGTATAAGGAGAGCAGCATATAGGGATGAGCAAGTGAGGGAATGAAGAGAAAAGCAACGTGAAGGTTGCAGTCAGGGGTGCGTATGAACGATGGACAGCACAGATTAGACTATAGGCCTCTCCTCCTTTTTTTATATATTTTCAGGGCTTGAGAACAGCGTGAGGATTTCGGGCAGCAAAGAAAGGGAATTGAGGAGGCTTTCTGTTCTCCTTCTGCAGGTTTGGAATGGTGGCCAGCAGCGCGGATTCAAAGAGAAAGCAGGTAGCAGGGCTGGGGCCTTAAAAAAAATTCGAAATGCACAGTGAAACCCAAAAACCAGGCAACAAATCCCAGAAACCAATCAGCAAACTGGTGGTTGAAAAACCCCTTAAAATTTACCAAAACTCCTTTAAGAATTTTCCAGAAATCTAAATTTTAAATTTTGAATCAGCTTGCTTCAGATTTGATCCTGAAACCCTCACTAAAATTCAAGATTTGAAAAACTAAATTTAAACCCTTGCAAAAGTGGTGCTGATGGACCCCAGAGATCCAGATCTTACCCTCCAGGGCCTAGATCTGGACTCTGTACAGCTCTCAGCTTTAGATCTGCAGCTGCAATACAACAACAACAACAAAAAACCCAAACGATATACACAACGACCCAAAAAACACTAAAACCCTGAAAACCAAAGTTAGAAAACTAAAATTAATTACAGATCTATGTACATAAATGGCAAATCTATCAGGTCTAGGGAGTGTGAATCTGTCTCCGCTCCCAGATCTGATGATCTGAGGCTCTCAACAGCCAGATCTAATGATTTAGCATAGAAAAATTTAAAAAATTTGAATTTTAGAGGAGGTACTAAGCTCAAAACTCTTCATGCATCACCCACAAAAAAAATATCTTATGATAAGCCCGGGATCAAATTTAAACTAGGCTCTTCAGAAAACACGGATCGAGAATTGGCTGGTTCAGCTGAGAACTTCCCCGAACGCCCAATGATCTAATAATCAAGGATTTTCCTACAAAACTCAATTCAGTCGTCAACATAGAGCGAGAAAACGATAATAAAATTCAGATTTAATAGAGATACCTGCTATTATATTCAAAACCTAAATTATCATTCAAACCCCAGCGACTGAGCAAGATACCTATACTCAAATCGCTCTTCAAAAGCTATTATTAATGGAAAAAAAGAAATTAGGCATGAAAATAATACATCTTACAGCATTTCCATGAAGAGTAACACCAACAAAAATTAACCCCAAAGTCTTTCTTTATTGCTCATAAAAAGATTACAAGAGAGAGCTTTTCGCTTAGTACACGATCAAAAGATTGGATGATTCTGACTGACAAAATGACCTCCTATTTAAAGATAAATCCTCCAACAGCTAATTCAAGTGATCCTTGTCAAAGTGATCTCGACCGTTGATGAAGATCAAAATTTCTTTTAATCTCATCCCTCGAAATTTTAAATATTGAGGAAATTTCGAATATTTCAATTAAATGCATTTTAATAAATTCAAAAATTAAAATTTTGCATTTATTTCCTCAAAATTTTGACTTTGACTTAACCCCAAGGACCCAAGGCATAAAATTTAGCAAAATAATCAATTAATCTTAATCCCTGGACCTGTTAAGATTTAATTTTTTAAAGGATCCACGAATTTTACCTCTAGAAAACTTAAATTTACCTAGGACCTAGGACCTATGAGGGGATAAATTATTTTTCTAACCCTCAAGACACTTTACATCATGATTTTTTTACATTTTTACATCTCAAGGGGGAAACCCATTTGCCAAAAACCCTCACAGACTACCCAATTCTGCGACACAAATATAATCTAATAGATCAAGCAATTTGTAAAACTATAACCTAACCAAATAGTTAGGAATATTCCCAAATCACTTTTACATAGACTCGATTTAGAACACTAGAACTCCCCTAAGATTCCAGTGACAAAATCCATTCTGGCTTTGGGGTAGGTTGAAGAAAAACTCTGCCGACCATCCGAGAATGGATCGGTGAGACAAAAAGCCTCCCGGAATGTAGATCGTTACCAAAAAACTAGGTTTACCTAGGTGATTACATACACGACACGGATCTGCTGAGATTATTTACATTATACACATGCAGACTAGGTTTACATTATAAGATGATCCTCAAGCTGACGATGATAGCTGGATGGCAGGGACACGTCGATTAGGCGCTATCCCTTTTGCGAAAAATGGGGTGTACTGCTATGGGTCGTTGACATGTA
Source organism: Pinus tabuliformis (assembly GCA_031772625.1). Lineage (NCBI taxonomy): Eukaryota > Viridiplantae > Streptophyta > Pinopsida > Pinales > Pinaceae > Pinus > Pinus tabuliformis. Next base: position 1,282,706,794 of record CM062809.1, read on the forward strand.
GTGGTCAACATCTGGCTCTACTTGGGGACATGTTACTGCACTGGAGGAATGTGAGAATCCAGAATCTACATCCAAGCAACACACAACAAAACATAAGTAGCGTCCATCCAAAAATCATCATATAACGTTAAGCACAAGAAAGATATAAGCTCTTCATTTATTAACTAGTCTAACAACATGAAAAACCAAATCTAACTACAAAATGAAACACTGAAATAACAGGGCATAAGGTTAGAAATACAATACAAAGATGCCCCATGGCATCAGATGCGTTCAATATAGTGCATACTGAGCATTTGCCTGCTTTCAGGCAAATCTGTCGGCTGTTTCTCGGATGTGCCATGTCCAATCCTACATATAGTAGGACTTTTTCCTATCTGAAAATCAAGCTGCTTATGGCCATCTGATGCATCAAATCGCTTTCTCATTCTCTTTCTCTTGCGTTTTTTCTTTGTGGCAGGTTGTATCACTGATGATGTGGAACATTCTGCTTCAAAACTCTCAGATGAAGTATGTAAGATATGCGTGACATGTCTTTCTTCATTTTGCATCTGATTTTTATCGTTTTCAATTTTATCCGGGTCACCTTCAATTAACCACTTTTCAATGGAACAAATGACCTCCTCATAATAAGATGGAGCTTGCTGCAGCAGATAAGGAGGCTTCTGATCTGTCGACGTCTCCTTATTTCTTTCATCCTCTGACCGATGTTGAAATTTCTGTACCTGTATTGTTATGGCATCCATCTGGCTAGAGTGTTCAACCTTCATAGCACTGACTTCCTCGGCATAGTCTTCCTCCATGCTTAATAACTTATTCGGAAGGCATATCTGACCAACTTTCACATCTTTTATTACTTTTTCATTCTTTGCTTTCAAGCCCATGAAACAATTTTGCATATAGTTTATGTCTTTCTTATGATTTGCTTGCATGGTAGCCAACTGATTATTATAATCGAATGTCATGATGGTCATTTCTTCATCCATAGTTAATAACTTGTTTTGCATAGAATTAATTTCCTTGTCATGATTACCTTTCATGGTTTCCATTTCCTTCTGCATGTCGGTCACGTGATCAGAATGTTTAATTTTCATGATTTCCATCTCCTTGTCCCGTTTTTCCAGGTGAGTATATAAAGTTCTCATATCCTTGACGTAATCAGTTACAAAATTTTCTTGATTAAGCTCCATATTTTTTATCAGCCGCATTAGCTCTTCTATAATTTGCTTATCATTTTCCCTTTCATTGTCGACACTGATTTGACAACTTGTCCCTGTTTTTTCACTGTCATGGATTTGATCTGCAACAGTACAAGTGGATGGCACATTCTGATATGGAGAATTGTCTTGAAATCTTTCATCGACAACTGAATCCTTCACAAAATCACTTTCATTCTCTTGCATAATTTTAGGGGGACAAGGCGAGCTACCTTGATAACCATATCTATCTTTAAAAGCATTGACAATATCTTGTAAAGAAGCGAAAGAATCCTCAGGACAATTATTAAACCAATTCAAAGCATCACCCTCTAAAGAAAAGGCAAACAGACGCATTTTAACATCTTCATGATCATACTGAGGAGAACTACAATATATGAGCATTGTACGAGTAAACCTGCATAGATGCTTTCTAACAGCGACTGAATCACCACCTGTGAACAAAGACAATTTATGAATGGCCACTTTCGGAATATCATGGAGAACATCAATAAAATGACACGAGGTAAACAAATAATCCATGATGAATAATGAGGGACCAAATGGATGATAGAGAGAGACCTCTGCTCAAGAAAATGAAGAGATCCACAAGAAGGGAGCTTTTAGTAGAAATTCTTGTAGAAATGAAAGAACTGGAGTCGCCACTCGAACATGAATCTAACTCTAGGATCCAAAAGGCAACAAACAATCGGATATAAGGGAGGGCTTCTTGTCTGAGAAATAATAAATGGAAGAAGTGGAGTCGCCACCCAAACAAGAAACGAACCGAAATGTCCAGGTGCTAAAGGTGCAGATGAAACGATTCACAAGATGACAAAATATAGGGCGATGAAAAGATCAAATGATGCCAAGAAAAGTTGGCCGCTTGACACGCTAATGAATGGCGGAATAGATGAAATGATTGAAACGATGTCAAAGAAATGTCGTTGAAACACCGAGAATAAAATGTCCCCGGCAGTGACGCCAAAAATGTTGTCGCACAAAGTGTCTAGGCAACGCGACAACGCTCAGAGTAAGGGCTGTCACTCTTAATCCTTACTCACTCCATTTAAACTCTCTCCTAGGCAAGTCAAGGGGGGTAGTCCCTAAGGTAAATGGATGAGAAAGCTTGTGGATCACGAACTCTAAGAGATTTTAATGATGGACAACTTGATGAATCTAAACAATTAAATCAGATTGATAGATTAAACACCAACGTAAACAAGACATGACCACAAAATAGAAACAATTATAGACCAGTGCCTTCGATATTTGAATTAACCATCAATAAAACAAGTTATCCAGAACGATTCTCAAAATGTGACGAAAAGTGACAATCATAAATAATCGACAAAAACGCAAGATATTCCAGATTTAAGATGATTATTGTCAATGACCAAGATCTAGAATTAATTAACCTTTTCCAACAGTCACATATGATTAAAAATGTTTATCGCACCTTGACCATAGGAAAATCATAAAAATTACATTTAATGACCAAATGACACTAAGGAACTTTAGGTAAAAAAAATTAATTATTCCTTAGGAACTTAATTTAATCAAAGGGTTAAAGAATCAAAATTTTTATTGGGACATAGGCCACATTAAAAATTCTAGAGTTTAAGCGAAAAAACCCTTGAATTTTATTTTAAAGCCATAGTCACCAAATTATATTCTTTAGATTTAAAATTTTTTAATGTTTAGGATTTTTAGAGAAAATCAAAAAAAAAAAAAAATATATATATATATATATATTAATGTTTAGGATTTTAAATATTTTAGATGTTTTTAAGATTTTTTAAAATATTATGATTTTTTTAATTTTTAGAATTTTAAATCGAAAATAAATAAAAAAAGGGGGAAAATCAAATGTTAAAAGAATTTTTATATTTTAGATTTTTTCTAAATTTATATTTTTAAAATCATAAATAAAATAAATAAATAAATCAAATCAAATCAAAATAAAAAAAAGAAATGAAAATCGAAACTCTAAACTAAACAAAGTTTCAAATAAAAATGAAAATCGATTATTCTAAATTAAACTAAATAAAAGTAATGAAATCCAACTAAACTAAATAAAACTGATATCTAACCCAACACACATAAAGCATAAAAAATCTAACCTTTTTATTGTGCGTGTGTGCAGGTGAAGGAGGCACAGCAACTCAACCGCGGAAAGAGTTCGAGAGAAGGTGGAGGGAGCTGGAATGAGCAGCTAGACGACAGGGAAATGAATATGCAGAGGAGGAAAGGGAGAAGTTGGACAAAAAAAGGATGAGTGATGTAGGTCAACATAGGAATGACAGCAAGGAAGGCTGTATCGAGGGCAGATGGAGAGAGATGGACGACGGAAAGGGCAGAAGACGCAGGGTTTACAACTGCATATTAATGGATTTGAGGCAACGAACAAGATGCAGCGAGGGTTGGAGGACGCGGAAGGAAAGGGAAAGGCTGCGATGGGTATGGCAGCGTTGGAGCTGCAGACAGCAGGTTGGAAAGGTTGTGGGTTGATGAGTATAAGGATGAGCAAGTGAGGGAATGAAGAGAAGAGCAGCATGAAGGTTCCAATCAGGGGTGCGTATGAACGATGGACAACGCAGATTAGACTGCAGGCCTCTCCTTTTCTTTTATATATTTCAGGGCTTGAGAACAGCATGAGGATTTCGGGCAGCGAAGAAAGGGATTTGAGGAGGCTTTCTGTTCTCCTTCTGCAGGTTTGGAATGGCGGCTAGCAACGCGGATTCGAAGAGAAAGCAGGTAGCAGGGCTGGGTCCTTTAAAAAAATTCTAAATGCACAGTGAAACCCAAAAACCAGGCAACAAATCCCAGAAACCAATCAGCAAACTGGTGGCCAAAAAACCCCTTAAAATTTACCAAAACTCCTTTAAGAATTTTCAAGAAATCTAAATTTAAAATTTTGAATCAGCTTGCTTCAAATTTGACCCTGAAACCCTCACTGAAATTCCAGATCTTGAAAACTAAATTTAAACCCTTGCAAAAATGGTGTTGATGGACCTCTAGAGATCCAGATCTTACCCTCCAAGGCCTAGATCTGGACTCTGTACAGCTCTCAGCTTCAGATCTGCAGCTGCAATACAACCAAAAAAAAAACCCAAACGATATACACAATGACCCAAAAAACACTAAAACCTTGAAAACCAAAGTTAGAAAACTAAAATTAATTACAGATCTATGTACATAAATGGCAGATCTATCAAATCTAGGGAGTGTGAGTCCGACTCCGCTCCCAGATCTGATGATCTGAGGCTCTCAACAGCCAGATCTAATGATTTAGCATAGAAAAATTAAAATTTTTTGAATTTTAGAGGAGGTACTAAGCTCAAAACCCTTCATGCATCACCCATAAAAAAAAAATCTTATGATAAGCTCGGGATCAAATTTAAACTGGGCTCTTCAGAAAACACGGATCGGGAGTTGGCTGGTTCAGCCGAGAACTTCCCCGAACGCCCGATGATCTAATAATCAAGGATTTTCCTACAAAACTCAATTCAGTCATCAACATAGAGCGAGAAAACGATAATAAAATTCAAATTTAATAGAGATACCTACTATTATATTCAAAACCTAAATTATCATTCAAACCCCAGCGATTGAGCAAGATACGTGTACTCAAATCACTCTTCAGAAGCTATTATTAATGGCAAAAAAGAAATTACGCATGAAAATAATACATCTTACAGCATTTCCATGAAGAGTAACACCAGCAGAAATTAACCCCAAAGTCTTTCTTTATTGCTCATAAAAAATTACAAGAGAGAGCTTTTCGCTTAGTACACGATCAAAAGATCGGATGATTCTGACTAACAAAATGACCTCCTATTTAAAGATAAATCCTCCAATGGCTAATTCGAGTGATCCTTGTCAAAGAGATCTCGACCGTTGATGAGGATCAAAATTTCTTTTAATCTCATCCGTCGAAATTTTAAATATTGAGGAAATTTCGAATTTTTCAATTAAATGCATTTCAATAAATTCAAAAATTAAAATTTTGCATTTATTTTCTCAAAATTTTGACTTTGACTTAACCCCAGGGACCCAAGGCATAAAATTTAGCAAAATAATCAATTAATCTTAGTCCCTGGACATGTTAAGATTTAATTTTTTAAAGGATCCACGAATTTTACCTCTAGAAAACTTAAATTTACCTAGGACCTATGACCTATGAGGGGATAAATTATTTTTCTAACCCTCAAGACACTTTACATCATGATTTTTTTACATTTTTACATCTCAAGGGGGAAACCCATTTGCAAAAGACCCTCACAGACTACCCAGTTCTGTGACACAAATATAATCTAGCAGATCAAGCAATTTATACTAAAATAACCTGACCAAATAGTTAGGAATATTCCCAAATCACTTTTACATAGACTCGATCTAGAACACTAAGACTCCCCTAAGATTCCAGTGACAAAATCCATTCTGGCTTTGGGGTAGGCTGAAGGAAAACTCTGCCGACCATCTGAGAATGGATCGGTGAGACAAAAAACCTCCCGGAATGTTGTAATATTCCTAATTAGCCATGTCTAATTGGAATTTTCGATTTTGCTCAATTTTTGTCTTCTATAGTTATTTATAAATAAAAAGGTGAGAAAAGGGGACATAACTCACTTTCACTGTAATATCCTGTTTCAGAGATATTCTCCAAAACCCCAGTAACTCCAACCAAATATGTACAAATGATATAATAACCGGGCAGCTCAAAATGATAAAAATGACAGTTGTGCAATATATAATAATATAAACGTGAAATTTGAGCAGATACTCAAGAAATGCAGAGAGAAATGCTAAGCCATTTTATTATACTGAGCAATAGAATGAGTACAAGAGGTGATCAGAAAGGTGGCACCTCGACTTGCACAAGGAAAGTGAAGAAATACACTCAGAATAGCAAAGGAATGGCCTCTCTCTCTCTGATCTGCGTCCTAGCTGCTGCAGAACTGTCGTGCTGCTACTGCTGCTAGAAATCAAATGAAGATTTGGGGTTGTTCCCCTCCTCAGAAAAGGCTGAAACTCTGGAATCAGACTCTACTCAAGAAACTCAGAAAAACGCAGAAAGCTTTTCTGAAATGGCCAAACCCCGAAAATCACCCCCTTGGGGTTCTGCGCAGTCCCTCAATGCTCTGCACTACCACTAAATGAAACTCTCCAGTAATCTACCTGAAACCTCTGCCAAAACCCTCCAATATGCAAGGGCTGATCCCCTGCTCAATCTCCTAGCACAAATCCTGCTGCAACACTCAATCTAGAACTCCTGCCAGAAAGAACTATGTCATCCCTCTCAATGTTGCGTAGTCCTCCAAGATGCTCAATCCTCCTACCAAAAATGCTAATGAAACCACTGCAAAAATGCTGATGGAAATACCTTGCCCAAGCAGGCACTCGAAGTCCCCCGGGGCTAAGGGTGAGATCTCCGAACAGAGACACTCAATGCACTAAACAATGCTACATACTAGCTAAATAGCCAATGTGCTCTAAGTCAAAGTGACTAGCTCAAATGCACATAATCGAATGATCAAAATGAGGGGGTTTCTCTCTCCTTTATAGCCTTTGCCTCTCTCAATCCCAAGGCTCACCTCCTCCAACGTAATTCCTCTCTTGCCATGTGTTTCTTCCCTTCTGTGCAGTCCCTCCAAGTGTCTGCATGGGCTCCATCTCTGCATCCCCCTTTGGCCCCCTTGGCTCCCCTTTAGGTCACAACGTTGTGCTACTAGGAAGTGACTTTTATTCTAAAAGTGAGTTATGTCCCCTTTTCTCACCTTTTTATTTATAAATAACTATATAAGGCAAAAATTGAGCAAAATCAAATATTCCAATTAGCCATGGCTAATTAGGAATATTACAGTCTCCCCCGGCAAAATATTGCTTGTCCTCAAGCAACTCAAGTGATGGATGCTGCAAGATTTTTTCACTCTCCCAAGTGGCATCCTCATCCGGCAAATTCTTCCACCTCACCAAGAATTCTTGGACCGTCCTGCTCCGCAGCTGCCTCTCCCTGGTATCAATAATAGCCTCCGGCTGCAACACCAAATGCCCCTCATCATCCATGGGTGGTAGCTCATCTGTCACTGTCACCTGCTGCCCTAATGCCTTCTTCGGGCATGATACATGAAAAACATTATGAATCTTGCTGCCTTGGGGCAGCTCCAACTCATATGCAACCTATCCAATCCTGCGTATCACCCTGTATGGCCCATAAAAGCGGGGCTTGAGCTTCTCAACCCCCTTCTGCTTCAGTGACGACTGTCGGTATGGCTGTAATCATAGGTAGACCATGTCCCCTACCTCAAACTGTCTCTCCATTCGACCCCTGTCGGCATATAGCTTATGCTGGTTCTGCACTGTAGCCATGTTATCCTTGAGAGCTCGAAGGATATCCTGACTCTCTTGGATCCAAATCTTGGCTCTAGGAGCCTTGTTATCACCAAACATCACGTCAGCAAAAGATAAAGGATGATACCCATATAAGGCATAGAATGGTGACATACCAATGGACATGTGATGTGTAGTGTTGTAGCAGTACTCCCCCAGATGCAGCCACTTCAGCCATGCTCGCTGCTGCCCACTGACATAGTTACGCAAGTAGCCCTCCAGCCACTTGTTAACTATCTCTGTCTGCCCGTCCGTCTGTGGATGATAACTGGTACTCGGTGTCAACTCCATCGCCACCAACCGGAAAGTCTCCTGCCAAAACCTGCCCATGAAATAGCTGTCCCTGTCACTGACAATGGTCTTAGGAAGACCATGTAGCCTGAAGATCTCTCTGAAGAACAGCTCAGCCACCTGTGCTGCTGTATAGTGTGCGGATATGGCAAAAAAATGTGCGTACTTTGTCAGTCGATCAACGACGACAAAGATACAATCCTTGCCCTGTACCATGGGCAACCCTGTGATGAAATCCATCGAAATACTCTCCCATTTCCCCTCCGGAATGGGAAGCAGCTGCAATAATCCCACGGGATGGCTCATCTCTCCCTTGTTCCTCTGGCAAACATCGCACTCCCGGATATGTTGGAGTACGTCCTCCTTGAGGCCCTTCCATGAGAACCTCTCTCTAATGGCCCTGTAGGTTTTGGTAAACCCCTGATGGCCTGCCAACGGTGAATCATGTGATTCTTGTGGTATCTTCTTCTTGAGCTGAGACCTCAGTCAAGAAGGTCCGGTCCCTGTAATAGATGATCTCATCGACCACCCTGTACTTGTCATCTGCCACCTGCCCATCCAGAACCTCACATGCAAACCTGTCCTTGGAGTACTCTACTAAGAGTCAAGCCCTCCAGTTTGTATCCAAGCTCATAAAAGTGGCTAGTCTACGTGAAAAGGCATCTGCTACCACGTTGTTCTTACCCTTGACATACTCAATGTCAAAGTCATATGCTTGGATCTTACTGATCCACTTCTGATGCCTCTCCTGTAGCTGTTTCTGCTCCAAAAAGAACCTGAGGCTGTTGTGATCAGTCCTCACCCTGAACCTGTTACCTACCAAATACTGTCGGAACTTGGCCAATGCATGCATGATGGCTAGCATCTCCTTGTCATATATAGAATACAACCTCTCATGCAGAAGGAGCTTCCAGCTCTCAAAGGCTATAGGGTGTCCTCCCTGCATCAATACTGCGTCGATCCCCTCTCCCGACGCATCACACTCCAAAACAAATGGCTGCGTAAAATCTGGTAGTGCAAGCACTAGGCAGCTGCTCATAACCTCCTTGAGCCTATCAAAGGCTCGTTGCGCTGTATCTGTCCAACTGAATGCCCCCTTCCTCGTCAAATTTGTCAGGGGTGCAGCAAGCTGTGAGAAACTCTTGACGAACTTTCGGTAGTAGGTGCAAATGCCAATGAATCCTCGAAGTTCTGTCACGTTCCTCGGCTCTGGCCATTCTCTGATGGCCCTGATCTTCTCCTCGTGGACTCTCACTCCGTCCACTCCTATGATGTGTCCCAAGTACAACATCTCCGTCAACCCAAACTCACACTTGGAGAGCTTGGCATAGAACTGTTGCTCCTGCAAGATACGCAACACTGTCTCTATATGCTGGAGATGTTCCTCCCAAGTCCTGCTGTAAATGAGGATATCATCAAAGAATACCAACACAAACTTCCTTAAGTGACTGCGGAAGATGTGATTCATGCAAGACTGGAATGTAGCTGGGGCATTGGTTAGCCCGAAGGGCATCACCAAAAACTCAAAGTGCCCATAGTGACACCTGAAGACGGTATTGGGAATGTCCTGTTCCCTCACGCGAATCTGATGGTACCCAAATCTCAAATCAATCTTTGAGAAGAACCGTGCTCCTCTCAACTCATCGATCCTGGGTATGGGGTACCTGTTCTTCAATGTCTTCTTGTTCAGGGCCCTGTAGTCAATGCACATCCTCAATGTGCCGTCCTTCTTCTTCACCGACACCACAGAAGAAGAAAAAGGACTCGTGCTCGGCCGAATGTGCCCAAGAGCCAGCAACTCCTGAATGGCCTGCTCAATCTCATCCCGATGGGCCTTGGGATGCCTATAGGGGGTAGTAATCACTGCCTGTATGCCCTGCTCAAGCTCAACGGTGTGCTCAAACCCCCGGTCCGGTGGCTGTCCCGGCGGAATCTCTCCCCAAATACTGTGGCATACCGATTAAGGATGGATTGTATCTCCAGGTCCATTGTCTATCCTATAGTCCCTGCCTCTGATGCACGCAGCTCCACTGCCCACTCTATGTCTCCCTTTCGGAAGACTGCCTCCATCCGATGAGCCAAAACTGTCTAAGGCAGATATGTGTGTTGTCCCCGTATCTTCTCATGCCTCCCTGTCTTCTCATCATCCCACTCCATCTCTAGGGCCTTCCAATCTGTAGTGACCTTCCCTAGAGTGATAAGCCACTGAACACCCAGTACTACGTTGGTGTTCGGAATGTTGACCACGAAAAAGTGGTCAGTCAGTGTGTAAGTGCCCATCGTCACTGATAACTCTGGGACATAACGAGCACACACCATGGTCTGATCTCCTGGGACCAAAACTAAAAATCCATCGAAGCTCTCTGTCGGTATACCTCTCCGCTGGTATACGTCTCCGCTCAACCATCTGTGCATCGATGAAGTTGTGGGTTGCCCCACTGTCAACCAAAACTGATACTCGTTGGCCATGTACTGTCCCCCCTACACGCAGCGTCAAATACTTGGGAACTCCTTACAATGCTGCAAGGGCTCCTCCGGTAGGTGCAAAAGCTACACCACCTGCTGCTAGTGGTGGAGGCGGCAAGGGACCCTGCACTAAATGACTATCTCCTGCCTCTACATCATCCTCCTCATCTTCTTCCCCGCTGCTCTCGGAGAAGACCTCTATAAAATGTGCTTTGCCAGCAGCACATCTATGTCCTAGTGCCCACGGCTCCTGACAGGTAAAGCACAACCGCTTCTTCTTCAACTCCCTCCTAACGTCATCATCAATCTGTGCACGTCCTGGATTCCCCTTCGGAGGTAGAATCCTCACATCCTTCCCCTTAGGCTGGAAAGCTTGTCTCTGGGGGTAAGGTGTCCGAGTCCTGGGTAAGGCATCCTGTAAGTCCCGGGTCCTACTAATAGCATCCTAGAGTGTGGCTGGTCTAGTGGATCTGACTAGACCCCGAAGTGGCTCTGCTAACCCCTCAACAAACATGTAGATCCTCCGTGTCGTGGATAGATCTGGCACCATCACTGAAACCCTCAAGAAGTCTGCAATGTAGGTCTCTGGGCTCCCTGTCTGCTTGAGCCTTGTCAGCTCAACAAAGTGTTGTTCCGGATCCCTCCGGTCAAACCTCTCCATCAATCTCTTGGTGAACTCGGCATACGTCGTCACTGTGGAATGTCCGAGTGTAACCATCCCATGGAACCACCAATCCTGGGCCTCACCATCCAAATGTAATGTCGCCACCTTGATGGCCTCTGCCTCCGACATCTGGTTAAGCTGGAAATAGATGTCCAGCTTCTCCACCCAAGACCTTGCCAAACTGTTTGATGAACCATCAAACGTAGGCAAGTGGAATCTACTAGCTGTGCGGTGGGTGTCTCCATCGTGATAATGCCGGTGTCCTCTGTGATGGTCGCGGGGTCTACTATCCCACTGGAGCTGAACAAAGTCTCTGAATGAAAGAGCATCCCTGAACTCTTGCCCATAGGCCTGGTACTCTGCAAAATAATCGCCCATATGGTCGGGCTCTGCCTCCTGCTGGGCTCTGGCCCCCGTGTCTGCTCCTAAGAATGTGGGCATGGTAGAGCGTGTAGGGGCATGCAAGGCCACCTGTTGCGAAGTATCACACTGCTCTAGCAAATGATGGGATGCACCCGATCCCTCACCAATCTGAAAAACCCGTGGGCTCTCACGTTGTCTGGCCTCTACTGCCGTGAATCTCTGCCCCATCACCTCAATCTGCCTCGACAGATCCTGCACTGATTTGAGGAGCATATCCGCAAATCTCTTCCCGTCCTCGTCTGCTATTAGATCCTTCTGCTCTGCGTCCACCACAGGCTCCTCATGTTCTGCGTCCACCACCAGAACCCTCTCCGTAGGTATTCTCCAACCTACGCCCAGTGTCTCTGTATCTCCTACCTCTGTAACAGATGTAGGGTTTTTCCCCCGGTGTCATAGATTGCTAGCTCCACAGGCTGAGCCAGATCTATGCTCTGATACCACTGTAATATCCCGTTTCAGAGATATTCTCCAAAACCCCAGTAACTCCAACCAAATACGTACAAATGATATAATAACCGGGAAGCTCAAAATGATAAAAATGACAGTGGTGCAATATATAATAATATAAACATGAAATATAAGCAGATACTCAAGAAATGCAGAGAGAAATGCTAAGCCATTTTATTATACTAAGCAATAGAATGAGTACAGGAGGTGATCAGAAAGATGGCACCTCGACTTGCACAAGGCAAGTGAAGAAATACACTCAGAATAGCAAAGGAATGGCCTCTCTCTGATCTGCGTCCCAGCTGCTGCAGAACTGCCGTGCTACTGCTGCTACTGGAAATCAAATGAGGATTTGGGGCTGTTCCCCTCCTCAGAAAAGGCTAAAACTTTGGAATCGGACTCTGCTCAAGAAACCCAGAAAAACGCAGAAAGCTTTTCTGAAATGGCCGACCCCCGAAAATCACCCCCTTGGGGTTCTACGCAGTCCCTCAATGCTCTACGCTGCCACTGAATGAAACTCTCCAGTAATCTACCTGAAACCTCTACCAAAACCCTCCAATATGCAAGGGTTGATCCCCTGCTCAATCTCCCAGCACAAATCCTGCTGCAACCCTCAATCTAGAACTCCTGCCAGAAAGAACTGCGTCATCCCTCTCAGTGCTGCGCAGTCCTCCAAGATGCTCAATCCTCCTACCAAAAATGCTGATGAAACTCCTGCAAAAATGCTGATGGAAATACCTTGCCCGAGCAGGCACTCGAAGTCCCCCGAGACTAAGGGTGAGATCTCCGAACAGAGACACTCAATGCACTAAACAGTGCTGCAGACTAGCTAAACACCCAGCGTGCTCTAAGTCAAAGTGACTAGCTCAAATGCACATAATCGAATGATCAAAATGAGGGGGCTTCTCTCTCCTTTATAGCCTTTGCCTCTCTCAATCCCAAGGCTCACCTCCTCCAACGTAATTCCTCTCTTGCCACGTGTTTCTTCCCTTCTGCGCAGTCCCTCCAAGTGTCTGCGTGGGCTCCATCTTTGCATCCCCCTTTGGCCCCCTTGGCTCCCCTTTAAGTCACAACGTTGTGCTACTAGGAAGTGACTTTTATTCTAAAAGTGAGTTATGTCCCCTTTTCTCACCTTTTTATTTATAAATAACTATAGAAGGCAAAAATTGAGCAAAATCGAATATTCCAATTAGCCATGGCTAATTAGGAATATTACAAATGTAGATCGTTACCAGAAAACTAGGTTTACCTAGGTGATTAAATACACGACACGGATCTGCTAAGATTATTTACATTATACACATGCAGACTGGGTTTACATTATAAGATGATCCTCAAGCTGACAATGATAGCTGGATGGTAGGAACACATTGATTAGGCGCTATCCCTTTTGCGAAAAATGGGGTGTACTGCTATGGGTCATTGACACGTAGTGGTCAACACCACTGAAGCACTGAGATTTCCTCCTCTCAATGTCTTGTGCTCACTCATTGTTTGTGTGTCTTCTCCATTGGCCTAGCCATTCTTTTAAAAGCTTGAGTATGACTGAATCCCTAACTCTAATCTCTAAAGTGATTGATGTTGAGATTAAATCTCACCTTGCTTGTGATTGATCGTTGAGGTTCATAGTATATCTCCCTTGCCCAAGGAAGATCTACCCATCTGTCTACCATACTCCAATCCTAGGAAATAATGCATCAATCCCAATCCTTATCTCAAACTTTGCTGCTAAATCCCTCTTACAATCCTCTATGAACCCTAATGATCCTGTCAAGAATAGATCATCCACATATAATACGAGAATGAGCATCTCACCTCCTACCATCAAATAATAGAGGTTTGAATCTGCCTCGCTCTTCACAAAGGCCATCTATTGCAAGTAGTTGTCGATCCGACCATACCATGCCCTATGAGCTTGCTTGAGTCGGTAAATTACCCTCTTCAACCAGCAAACGTGTATCTCTCTCATGCATCTCAAATCCTCTGACTATTCGATATACACCTCTTCTTCTATCACCCCGTTCAAAAAAAGTTGACTTGACATCCATCTGGTGAATCTGCGACCCCATCTGCACTGCAAATGAGATCACGGCCCTAATAGAAGTGTATCAGAGCACTAGATCAAAAGTCTTGTTGTAGGCTACGTCTTCCTTCTACGCATAACCCTTGGCCATGAACCTAGCCTTATATTTCTCCACGCTGCCATTTGTAGCATACGTGATCTTATAGATCCATCGAGAGCCCACTGTTGACTTGTCCACTGGTCTAGGCACGACCTCCCATACATCATTAATCATGACGGAGTTGTACTCCTACCATCGCATCCTGCCACACTTGATGTTGTGCAGCCTCATGATAGTTGGAAGGCTCCCTGTCAATATCCTCTGTCACAAACACCTTATACCTATCTGGTTGTCTGTGCTCTCTAGTGCTCGCCCTAGGAGCTCCCACAAACTCCTCGCATCCTTTAATGTCTGAAGCACCTCTTTGTTTCTTCTTTCACTGGTGTTGGGTAGAGCTTCACGCTCCTCATCCTACCCCTGTTGCTCGGACCAATGTTTTAAAAATTGGCCAGTCTAAACCGGTAACCAGTCAAACCGGCCGGTTAGCAATCCCACCGGGTCAAACCAGCTTAAAAACCTGGTTTACCTCCTCATTTCGCCTTTTTTTGGCCTAACCGGCTGGTTTAGGACGGAACTGGCCAGTTTGTGGTCAACCAGCCAGTTTTGTACTAAACCGGCCGGTTTATTGCCAGGGAAACTATAACCCCAACAAAATGGATTTTTGTGAGTTTTGAAGCTGGTTTGAGGGAAATTTGGGGTTGTTTTCCTCCAAAAATAGTCCCTCCAAGAAAAACGTGCCTACCCTCTCATTTCCCTGACATGTCTCAACCCTAACAATGTTGGCAATTAATGGTAATGTTAAATTCTTAAAGTAAAAGTGACATTTCCTTTAATTTTCATTTTCATCATTTTACTTAAATTTTTAACATTACCATGAAATGACTCAGGATGTTTGAGAGTGGTTTCGACCTCGTTGGATTTCATATGGAGAAACTAGAATTTTAGATTTCACTCAAAATTCAGCAGACTTAATGCTTTTCAAGATTTCATGGTTTGGGGGATTGCAATGTTTCCATTTGATTCTATCATGCGTGAGGGTATGAGATTGGCATTTGATCAAGAGCATGAAGCCCTTTAAGAACCTTGATCGTGGTGGCATTGATTGTTGAACTTTGTTGATGTTGGTGGTACTAATTGTTGAACTCCTTTACCATGGCCTTAACAAGAAGGCACCCTTCACTCAAAGGAAAACAACTGGTTAGGCATGCTAATCTTTTTCTACCACATTATAAGGTTGAGGAGATGAACCCTTCACTCAAACCAAATCATTGGTGAGGCGTGTTAAACCTTTTCAATTTCTATCATGTTATGAGGTTGAGCAATCCAAGTCTGAAGACATTGAGCTAGATGATGTTCATGTATCTCTTGTTGATGATGTTTATGTATTTCTAGTAGCGTTGAATCAATGATGAGTTTCATTAGTGACCATGTTGATCAATGATTTGTAGTTTTGATGTCTATTTTTGCTACTACTACTAAAGTTCTAGAGGAGTTTTAGGAGTCCTCAAACTCGGAGGCATATTATTTATGTAGGTCATGTTAATGATCTCTTGTCTAGTAGTGGTGATGAGTTTGATCATGATGAGGAGTGATCATGTTGTTGATCACTGATAGGTAGACTTGTAGTAGTTCAGTGGCCCCATAGCTTAGAGCATTGTTTTCGGACTCTAGGGGCCATTTAGAGCCTCATTGATTATGTAGTTTGTTGCTAATATGTATTGCACTTGATGCCATTTTGATATATTCACCTTTACATGGTATAAAGATGAGAAAACCTTGCTTATTTTGTTTCTATTGGCTTGGAATCATGGTTTTAAATCTTATAAATAGTTTTTTTCATTAAAAATTAATTATTTAATGTATTTTTTTAAACCGATTCGTTTAGACCTGACCAATCCTGGTTCAACCAGTTCTGGTTCGAAACCCGATTCATTAGGTGGACCGGTCCGGTCACCGATTCCGGATTTTAAAACATTGGTTGCTCCGTCTGTTATGAACTCACTGGAGCACTTGCACCTGAGCTAGTGCTCATACTAGTAATTATACTTGTGTTATGTTGTCCCTGCGGTTGTTGCTCAACCCTTGGAGCTTTTATTGGCCCACTTTGATCATTTGTTGGTTGTGAAAATTCCTAAACCTCGGAATCCCTACTGCAGCAACTGATGATATTTCTCCTACTTCTTAAGATTTACATGAGCAAGTTATTTGCAGTTTCCTACGACAAACATCGAAATGCATACACTACAGCCTACACAAATTTAAATAACATGCTGAAACATGAAACTGAACAATAGAGAAAGAAACACACAAATGACACAGTTGTTTTTGGACAAATGTCCCCTGAAAAACCTAATGCGCGAAAACTGGTGCAACAAATTTGAGGGTTTTATTACTAAGCTGAAGTATTCCTGAATACAACTATTGGATGCCTTCCTGACAATCCAGTTACATAGAATATCGCTTGGCAAAAGAAACTGGTGAGATTACCTCACTCTACACTACAAGTCCCGGCTGATCCGGCAGTTGAACCAATGAGTTCCCTGGCTACTTCTGCATTACCCCTGCGTGGGGCCTGCGTCAACTTCTAAAGCCCTGCGTCAGCTCAACTGGGAATCGATTTGTCCTCAGAAGCCTTTTCCAACCCTCCCGGCTTAGAAACGTCAACCTCCTCGGCAAACTCCGACTTTCGCGCTAGACGCCTCTGTGCCGCTCTGCGTGGGGCTTACGTGAGCCCTTCCTAGCTCTATGTCACCCTCTCTACCCTCTGTGTTGCCTCCTTTGTGTGTTTCTCTGCCTCTCTGCTAAGTATCCTTGGCTCCGAAGAAGATCCTCCGCCAAATTCCCTCTGCCCCTGACTATGTGATCACTACAAATCATTGCGCTGCCTCTAGCTTCAGATATTCGATCTGACTGATCAACTCTCTGTGTGTCTTCCAAATGACCCTCAAGCATCCTTAAATAATCTTCTCGTTGACATTCAACGACCCAAATTAGAAGTTAATCAATGTCTAAGATCATTTTTGCTTGATCCTCGTCTTCTTCTAGAAGTTACACCCACAGTTAGATTAATACCCATTAATTATTTTAATTTCCTAAGTTTAGACTTAGGGTCCCATTAAAAATAATTAATTATTTTAATAAAACTATCTCCAGGTGGAATTTCCCAAAACGCTTTCTAGGTTCTTTGGAATACATGTGCCCAAGCCTCCCTGCAAAATTTGAGACTTAGAGCACATCTGATGCTACTAGAAATCAACACTCCCTCTTAGTGAGGAATGTGCTCTAGCAATGCCTCTCATTGAAGCATCACCCTGACTTCATAACATCATCCTCTTCACCGCTGATGTCTGACATGTTGTACACCAACCACTGCGTTGCTACTGACACTGCCACTGTCAACACTACATCTGTACTACAGCTCCCTCTGAATTTCTGCATCCGTGTTGCTGCTGGCATTACCACTGCCAATTGCCCCTGCACTACAAACTGTTGCTGCTACTGCATCAACAACGGAAAAACATCCCATATTACTGAACAAGTGTTCAGCATAGATGCATCTTGATGTTGAAGATCTGACTATTGCTAGTCCCACGTTATCCCTCTGAAGCTACGATGTTGTTGCTACTACTGCAGTGTGCCTCCCTACACTGCTGCAACTCTGCACTACGCTGCTCAGACTTGGCATTCTAGCCAATGCATCTGCCCCTCCAACACCCCTCGGCACCATCTGACACTTTGTCCATCCCGCTACTACTAATTTGGGCTTCGTAGCAAGGTATTGATTTGAGAGGTGGACTCCTCAAGGATCCTTCCCATTTGTAGCTCTTTCGAACTACAACTCCAAATCAACCCACCTCCCTCCTGGAGGTATCTCGGTTGTCATGGTGAACTCCTCCTCCTCGATCTTTGCGAGTGCAACCTTCGGATCATGCTTCTCATCTTTGTCCTTCTTCCTGAGAGGACACTGTGTTTCGTAGTGACCCATTTCACCACACCTGAAGCATTTTATCTTCAAGACGTCCTTCTTCCACCTCCGCTGCTCTTGCTGCCCCTTGGATGCAAGGGTTGCATTCTCTTCTTCCTCCTTGGGCTTCGACCCATTGTTTCTACTTTCGTCAAGCTTACACTTGACCAAGTCTCTCCTCGGCTCCTCTTGCTTAAGAGTTACCCAAATCTCATCCCAATTTGGCAAAGTCGCCCTATCTAGGATACTCTGGACAAAGACTTGCCACTCATCTGACACTGAATTATGGACCAGTCTAACCAACTCAGACCCTTGAGGTGTAGACCCCACAGATGTTAACTCATCACGGGTCTCCTGAACCTTCGTGAGGAACAAATCTATGCACTCCCCCTTCTGCATCTGAGCAGATCTCAGCTTATGATTTAAGTACATCTTCCGCTGCGCGAAAGATCCCTGATACAGCATAGATAACACATCCCACATCTCCTTGGCAGTCCCTCTACTAGCTATGTGACAGACTACATGATCCTTCACTCCGTCGAGGATCATTCTCTTTGCCTTCGCCATTTCTGCTTTGTACGGATCTCTCAGCCCACTAGTTGCCATCTCTGCCACAAAAATGTCGAACTGCTCCTCTCTGTTTCTTATTGTTATTGCTTAGCCAATAAGAAAATAGAGTTCTTAGCGGGAAGTCTACGGAGGAAAAATTCCCTCATTGTGCTTCTCCTCTCTTCTGACGTCTTTTTGCCCAGCAAAATGGCCTGCAGAAAAATTGTGTCCCACCAGCTCTTCATCACGCTGAGGCTCAGTGTTGCTCCCTTTGTCAAGCCAAAAGTTCAATCTGGAAGCCCTTCCTCTCTTTCGACTCACTCAAAGAGAGACTGTCTCGAAAATTCTACCCTCCTAACTTGAACAGCGCAATCCCTCTAAGGATTCGAATTGCTGCCTCCTGTAGCTATTTCGATCTCTTCTTTTCCGCTCAGGGCTGGGTTCTCTGGCACTGTTCTTCTTGCTTCACCTACACTGCTCTGATACCATGTGAAAAATCCTAAAGCCCAGAATCTCTACTGCAGCAACTGATGATATTTCTCCTACTTGTTAGATTTACATGAACAAGTTATTTGCAGTTTCCTACGGCAAACATCGAAATACATACACTGCAGCCTACACCAATTAAATAATATGCCGAAACAAGAAATTGAACAACAGAGAAAGATACACACAAATGACACAGTTGTTTTTGGACAAATGTCCTTGG
Organism: Pinus tabuliformis; assembly: GCA_031772625.1. Taxonomy (NCBI): domain Eukaryota; kingdom Viridiplantae; phylum Streptophyta; class Pinopsida; order Pinales; family Pinaceae; genus Pinus; species Pinus tabuliformis. The sequence goes on from CM062809.1 coordinate 1,282,726,019, forward strand.
AAAAACCAAATGCAGGAAAATCGGTGCAGCAGATCTAAGGGTTTTATTATTACGCTGAAGTATTCCCGAATACAACTACTGGATGCCTTCCCGGCAATCCAGTTACAGAGAATATCGCTTGGCAAAAGAAACTGGTGAGATTACCTCACTCTACACTACAAGTCTCGGCTGATCCGACAGCTGAACCAACGAGTTCCCCGACTACTTTTGTGTTGCCTTGCGTGGGCCCTGTGTTATCCTCTAAAGCCCTGCGTCAGCTCAACTGGGAATCGATTTGTCCTCAGAAGCCTTTTCCAACCCTCCTGGCTCAAAAACGTCAGCCTCCTCAGCGAACTCGGACTTCTGCACTGCTTTGCATGGTGTCTGCGTGAGCCCTTCCTGGCTCTGCGTTACCCTCTCTGCCCTCTGTGTTGCCTAATCTTTGGGTCTCTCTGCCTCTCTGTTGAGTATCCTTGGCTCAAGAGAAGATCCTCTAGCCAAAACTCCCTCTGCCCCTCACTGCGTGATCACTACAAATCACTGTGTTGCCTCTAGCTTCAACAATTCGATCTGACTGATCAACTCTCTGTGTGTCTTCCAAATGACCATCAAGCCTCCTTAAATAATCTTCTCGTTGACATTCAATGGCCCAGATTAGAAGCTAATCAATGGCTAAGATCATTTTTGCTTGATCCTCGTCTTCTTCTAGAAGTTACACCCACAGTTAGATTAATACCCATAAATGATTTTAATTTCCTAAGTTTAGACTTAGGGTCCCATTAAAAATAATTAATTATTTTAATAAAACTGTCTCCGGGTAGAATTTCCCAAAACGCTTTCTGGGTTCTTTGGAATACATGTGCCCAAGCCTCCCTGCAAAATTTGAGACATAGAGCACATCCGATGCTACAAGAAATCAACATTGGCAACTAGCGAGATCTTTTGAGGGCTTTCTCCTCCTGGAATTTAACATCATGTCTCGCGATGATCCTCCTGCTACCAAGAATATAGATCCTATACACCTTGAACATTTCATTGTACCCAACAAAATATCCCTTCTCTGCAATATGATCCAACATGATGCGTTTGTCATCTAGCATGTGAGAATAAGCTATACTGCTAAAGATTCTGAAATGCCCAACCTCTAGCTTCTTTCCTATAAAAGCCTCTTCTGGTGCATCTTCCAAGAGAAAAGGTAATTAATGATTTACTCCGACGAGTACCAAAGCAAATGCCTTCAAAGAAATCCCTAAGTTAAAGGATTAACTTCGAGGTTTCCCTCTTGGTGTGATGGTTAGGGCATTAAATTTCCTGAGATTCCACTGTGGGAAATCCAACAAGACTTGAGGATCACTAGAGACACTAAGGATGAGTTATATCCCTTATATCCAGGTAAAATTCAAAACGCCCTCCTGTAATGGATTTCGCACCAAGCCCTAGAGAGGCCTCCTTATCCTTAAAGGGGCAAGGAAAAGAGACGAAGAAAAGAGGAATTTTCAAGTTTAGGGTGATCACCAAGGATTTAACACCAATGCCTAGCAATTGGGAGAATTGGAGTCAAAGATAATCTTGATAAGGCAACTCACTCTTCAAGGAGACCTAAAAGCAACTTTGCTACCCTTAATGAAGCAACTACACAACACTTCTAGATATTTATACTTCGACGGCAATTGATAATGTGGTTTCAAAGATACATATGCAAAGAATGCTCTAGGAATATTCATTCATTCATCATCTATTAGTAACACATGCAAAATTTCCCAATAGTTTCAATGCTTTAAACAATATTTCATCAATTAGGGCACATTAACAACCATGAGACAATATTCCATGCATTAGACATTAATCAAAATTAGAAACATAGCATTAAATAGCACTTATAAGACAATGAAGAACATATCCATCTATCACAATGCCAAAAAGAAGCTCCAAGAGAGATAGAAAAATTAACCAAACATTAAAATTCATCCAACTCGTCCAAATTCATCCTCAAATTGCAGGTCCAAAATTCTCAAGAATAGATATCAAAAATCCAAAGTGTGATGCTAGGATGAGATAGGTCTCTCGTATTTATACAAGTGTTAAGAGTTCAAAATATGAAAGACAGCCCCTTTTTTGCCTAATGTGCTAAGTAACCCACCCATGGTTACAAGCCAACCATGATAGCTCAAAAATTAAATCGAATTAGCCCTCTTAAGCCCATGCAAGGTTGACGTGGAGGCCTAGAGGGGTAGCGTTGAGGCCTCATGTGCTAAGGATGAGAGTGAGGGCCTCAAAAATGATGATGAAGAGGGAGATGCCCTCCATATGCTGCAGAACATCTCCAAACCCCCATTTGGGCTTTGTGGGCTCCAAATGGGTCTCATGGGTCTCCAAGTGGCTCATAATCAAGTCGATGCTCCATCAATGAAGGCTAGAATGTAATGATCTAAGCCAAATTTTCCCTAGCTTTCCCTAGGGTTCCAATACAAATTCAATAGAGGGTACACAAATAGATAACGCAAGCAACAATAATCAATATTGAAATTACAATTCTCAATATATTTCTACAGATCCTCATGTGATGATCACCATTGCATTAACGGAACCAAACTGCTATACAATTTTTTCCCACCATATAATTTTAACAAATTGTTATTGGGTAGATCGAATCCAACCCACCATCACAAACAAGGTATATCCAATCCACAATTAAAATATAATTTCGGGCAATTTTTATTATAACCCATTACTTGTTATGAATAATATATATATAAAATAATATAAATCATGTAAACAACAGAAACACTAAATAATGATTATAACTAGTAATTAGTTAATGAAGAGGTATGTAACGACCACTAGTCATATACACAACAGAAATATTAAAATACTTCGTAGACAAAGACATCCATCGTAGGATGGTAATTGTAAGTTGTATATTATATAAAGAATTGAATGTAGGATGATTACAATGAGAATGAGGGTCCTGTATATAACGACCACTAGTCGTATACACAACAGAAATATTAAAATACTTCGTAGACAAAGACATCCATCGTAGGATGGTAATTGTAAGTTGTATATTGTATAAAGAATTGAATGTAGGATGATTACAATGAGAATGAGGGTCCTGTATATATAGCCAAGTAAGTACCCTTTCACGAACACGTCCTTATGGACATACCTTTTCATTAATTGCTAACTAATTAATCATTAATCTTATTTGTTATCTTTCACATTATTTATGTTTATATTTTATATAATTTTAGTTTGTTACACCTTCCATGAAGAGGCACCTGCCTAGGGTATATAAGCAGGCCCTCACTCTCATTTGTAACATCATCCTCATTCATACATTTTAATATATATTCCTGTATCTTCAATGAATATCTACATATTCCAAGTCTTTTGGAATGTTTAACCTGTTATAACGAACCTTGTTCATAACATTGGTATCACAGTTGTTCGATCCTCTGGCCGCCCAATCGCTACATAGAGCCAGTCTGATCCGACCTTTGGCCATCAACCTTGCATCAACTTTGTTGTCGTGAAACTGAAAGCATTATCGCTATACAATTTTTTTGGAGTTTCTTCGTTTGCTGATTTTGTCAGAGGCCCTTAGCCATTTTTAAGGAATAAAAAAAAACAAACAAACCTACCTTTGGCCTTTAACAAACAAAAAAATTTGTTGAAAAAAAAAGACAGCAGATAATATAGAAACAATAATTAAAAAAAAAAACATTAAAAAAGAAAACTTAAGAAAATATATATAAAAAAGCCAACAAAAAGAGTGTACATATAAATTAAAAATATATATATATATATATATAAGTTGCACAAAACGCTGAAATGTTTCAGAGTTTCCGAAACGAGTACGTTTAGAAACATCACCTCCCAAAAATGGAAACGTCGACCTAAACGTCATACATGTATATATAAAAATATATATAAATAAATAAGTGAATTCCACATTAAAAAAGGGAATACGACCCATAGATCACAATTTAGAAGGAAAAACAAGTCTATATTAACTCTCGTAGATGATTACATGATGGTCGAGTTTAAACCAAGTTTCATAGTTTTGGGTACGGGTACCACCCAAAACATCAGGCTCCTAGAAGTTTCGTGCAACATAGATATATATATAAACAGAAAAAGTCAAAAGAAAAAATTATATACAAGAATTCAACATTGGGCACCAAAAATTAAATCGTTTTTGTTGCATCCGTCCGATCAACTTACCAATAGCACACCACAGTCGCGGGCCCTCTTTGACTTCTGCAGACCATCATAACCCACCTACAACCATCATCGCTTACCTGCGACAGCTGCCTCCACACGCCACTATTGTCGTCCTCGCCGAGCCCCACAGACATCGAGCCCCACTTCCGCTACCCAACCTTGATGCAGAGACACCAAGCCACTGGGTACCTGCCACCAACTTGTCACAACATCTCTAATTTGTCCACACAATAGAAGGAACAAACACAAATTAAGAATTTTCGCTGCCATTTTTTACAATCTGTACACATTTCTGATCAGTCGTATAGGGGTCGTTATACCGTCGTATAATTCTAAGTACATTAAAAATAAAAATAAAAATAAAACCAAAAAACAAAAAAACGAAAAACCAAATAAAATAGTATCCATCGCTGTAGCATTTAAATTCAATTGACTCTTAGAAAAAATTCACAGTCGTAGCCCGGGTCACATCCATACCTTGTCGTTGCTGCCATTTAATTTTGTAGCTTACGACACATCAAAACCAGTATACATCCACCCATAATTAATCTGTACATCGTGCTGCCAATTTTAATATTTTGTACATGCCCCTCTTATTGTACGAAATTCGACATACTAAATTTTACAAGAAGATTAAGCATTGCAAATTATTAGCATGTTGTTGTGTTGGTAGGATTCAAGCGCTTTCCAAAACATCGCATCATACATCGCGACTCATATTAATTAATTGGATTCATATTAATTAAAGTATAATTCTATGGTATATGGTGGAGGCTAGCATTTGAAAGAAAAAAATGACGTGATAAACAAGTTGAGGAGGAATTATATAAAGTAAACTAGATGTTTTGAAGTTGGTGTAATTAATTCTTTATATATATATATATATATATATATAGTGTTGGAATTTCTAAGTCTGACTGTTAGAAACCCTTCATGTACTTTTCTAATTTATTTCTGCCTACTTGTTCTGATTAATTAACAAGTTATTTACCATGTAAATATGGAAAATAAATATAAATACATGCTCAACACATTACAGATCATCAACTGAAGGAAACAAAACAAACACACAAGTGACACCGTTGTTTTTGGACGAATGTCCCAGGAAAAACCCAATGCGGGAAAACTAGTGCAGCTATCTGAGGGTTTTAACTATTAAGCAATTTCAGAATACAATCTGGGTGCCAAAACCAACTCACCCAACAGAGAATAATCTCGGCAGTAGTACCTCTCAGTCGGAGATAGATGTTCCGGCTGAAACCCCGATAAACACTCTGACAGCTCCCAGCGCCAATTTGCCCCACGAAAACCCCAACGTCAGCCTCTAGAAACTGCGTCAGCCCTTTCTAACCCAGCATCTACCCAGCGTCACCCTAGCTCGCCCTACGTCAGCCTCTGGAGGCACTGCGTTAACCCTTAGAGCCTCTACATCACCCACGCTGGCTCTCTGAGGCACTGCGCAACTCCTAGCTGGCTCTGCGTGAGCCTTGGCTGGCTCTACGTCCCTCTCTCCCGGCTTTTGCGCTGATCCTCCTGGTACTATCTCTTGTTAGGATATTCCAACACATAGGAAATAGTTAAGTATAACTTGGTCTAGTATAGCGTTAGGTAAAGTGTGTTTCTTTACTATGTACTTTTGTAACTTACAATCTAACGATCACGATATGTTCTAGACATGAAGTGATCCGACAGTTCATTCTCTCCTCGGTATTACCGACACTTGATCTGTGGCTTAACACTCGATTGGTCCATGATCTCTATTTAAAAAGCATGGAGGGTCATTTGTAAGGTGACCGTTCATGAGAGAAGCTTATGTAAATTTTCATTCTTTTATTAATAAATTGCCTGAAGTGGCCACGTTGGCTCAAGTCGTGGATTGTTTCCCTCTTTAAGGGTTTTAACCACGTCAAAAATACTGGTGTATTGATCTGTGATCTATTTGTGAGCGATGTCCTTTGGTGTTCTATCTGAGGAACTTACCCTATAAATTCCTACATCTTTGCCTCTCTGCTTTTGTATTCACTGCCCCTCAGCTACAACTCTGATCACTCTTTCGACTTCCTCAGCAAACCCTGCCCCAGAAAATCGAAATCTTGATCAACTTGGTGTATTCTCCAAGTGACCCTTAAGCCTCCTCTTATACTTTTCTTGTTGACAGTCCAATGGCCGCGATTAAGTCCCTAATCAACGGCTCAGATTAACTCTGGCTTGATCTATGACTTTTGGACCCTTCTAACGCAGTGTTATATTAATTCACATTAATATTTTATTTTCCCTAAGTTTAGACTTAGGGACTCCATTAAAAATATTAATTAATTTAATATCTCCCAAACTGTTTAGAATCTGCCCAAACCATTTCTACGTATTGGAGATCTCATGTGCCTTAGCCTCTCCACCAAGTTTCGAGGCTAGAGCACATCCGATGCTACCCCAAATCAACATATAGAAGATATATATTTTGTTAAGAACAATCAAAGATTAAAAAGGTTATAAAAAGTATATTTTTTTATTAAAAAAAAGTCCTGATACAAAGGATTATAATAGAAAGTTAATTGAGGATATTGAAAGTTGGATTTATAATATATAAGAGAACAAGTATTATCAAGGAAGACTAAAAGTATATTTAAAAAGTGGGACTATCACACTTTGTATACTTAGTTGTTACGAAGGATACATAAGCTTCATAGTCAAAGTATCATTTGACGAAAATATTAACGAATACAACATGGAGTCCAAGTCAGACCTAAAGGAAGGAAGATTTCCAGAAACTTCATATAACTATGCCTCAGTGCTATTTAGAATTAAAGGGTCTATTGCGGGAAAAGATGTTACTATCGCTATCTCGCCAGCTAAAGATAAAAATTATATAAAACCTAAAATCACAAACCAATTAGTGATTCCTGAGTCAAATATAATCGAAAAATTAGACTGTTATGACAACAAAAAATATGACATAACCAATTTACAATTAAACATTGGAGATTATACATTCATATCACAATTCTCAGTTCAAACCCTATGGAGTGATCAAGGTGACATTATTTTAGGTTCACCCTGGATGGAAACCCTAGGTTCCTTCATCCTGAATACGAAAAAGAAGTTTTTGACATTTTCATACAAAAAGAGAAAAATAACACTACAAGATGTTACATTAAAGCCAAATTTAGTAACACCAGAAGACATACAAGATATTTCAAAAATAATTTTTCAAGAAGGTAAAAAAGCACTACAAAATATGCAAAATGAAATTGACAAATCACTATCGATAGAAATGAAGAAGTCTTTTGACTTAAGGACCTGTTACCCACCATTTTGTGGGTGATATCCCTAGGAGAAATTTTTTCTCCATGATGGTCCTTAGCCGATAACCAGTAGCCCCTCGCAGCCACCAACTAGCTCGACGTGCCATTTCTCTGCCACCTGGACCCCATGTGGTCCCTCATCCATCTGACATGATCGTATGTTTGAAGGTGGGCCTCCCAAACCTATAGGTATGCCTTGTTATTTGGTAATTGAGTATTCTAGTTTATTTATCATGGAAACTTTGGGCATAGATTAATGGGGGGATTCGGTGGAAAGAGTGGTCTACGTCTTTTCTCTTGTCCCCTAGGTCTCTTTCAGGGTGTTAACCTTGCAACCTAGTCCAGTGGGATCTCTTTTACTGACATTGTTTTTAGGGATGGTACTACATGGGAAACCCTAATTTTGGTTGTGTGGTTCCGCTCCCCGATTCGCATATATTACTCCCCTTCCGCTCATTACACCCCCAATCATCTCTCCTCCCACCTGGGTCCACATTCCTCCACTGGGTCCACATAGGGTCAGCCACCCCCTCCCCTTGCCCCACATCTTGGATCGGGCCTAGAATGATGCTCGAAGGTTGTTGCAGCTAAAAGAAAAAGAAAAAGCATAATTGGCCACATTCAACAAGAAATTGTACCAAAAAATGCAAAAGATGGTCGGGACAAAAGCATTTAGCGCGTGGGCAAAACCCATAACATGAGCTCTACCCCATTCCATGGCCATCACCATGGTTCCTACATGGCCCTCAATGAGCCTCCTTTATCATTCAGGAACCCATGGTTGTCCCAACCCCTAGTTGGCGATGAATTGCCCCACCTTGTAAGGGGGTATCCACTATTATACTTTACGCATCATGCTCTCATTACCTAGAGCCCTGAGCAGTTAATCAAACCAAATCATAAAAAGGAAAAAGGCATATGAAGAAGGGTGGAAAAATCAAGATTGGGGTAACTCACGCACCACAATTGCTCCCTCCTACACATTATTAACCCAAATGTGGGCTTCCCTTTTATTAGCTACCCTTATACCATGGCATGTGATCCACGTTGCCCCCTTTCATTCCCTACTCCATTCCATTATTATGCCACATGCCACCACCATTTGAAGGATGTACCATAGACATACCACCCCCTTTAGAGGTAGAAACCACTTAATAGGATGCATGGTTAACCCTATTTGGAGCTGGGAGGCATTAGCACATGTTAAATCCCATTATCGAAGGGCATGTCATTATGAAGTGCTCACTTGTTATCCATGGTTTATAAGCTCTTTTACTTGATTTCTTTAATGACTTAGTGTGCTGGAAGGCACGAGGACGCATTGGATCTTATTCAGAATTGTTGGTGGTTTCCATTTCGATTTGGTCTCCTTATACGGGGTCATGACCCCAGAGAGCTACATTGGCACATGTAGGGTGTGTGTAGAGAGCCATGGGCCTCCACAACAACAAACAACACTCCATGGATCCCCAAATCCATTCAAAGATTGCTTGTGGTTCACTTATTGGACAAGGAAGATGCACCTGGTCCATCATGCCCAACTGGCCCCAGAGTTACACCATACACTTAGCAGATGATCCAGGACTTGCACGATGATGTGGCATCACTTACACCATCATCCTAGCCCTTGCAGGCAATCTACAGGCATGTTCGATTTGTTTGGAGACCCATGAGGGCACTTGTGTGCCACCACATGTCATTTGGAGCACCACAGATTATTACAAGAGGCCAACCCCTTGCCCACTACTTTTGGGAGTTCAACTACACATTATGGCACGTATGGACTCCATTAGGCCTCCTCCAAGGGCCAACAACATGCACAATTCATTATTCGACATCTTGAGAGACTTATTATTTTGTTTATGAGCTAGTTTGGTGGACTTGTCACGAAAAGTTAGTTATTTTGCACATTATTTTATTGTAGAGGCTAATGTAGGCCTAAATAGCTAAATCAAACTCATTAGAAGTGTATAAATACAAGTAATGTGAATTCATTTTAGCATCATCACTTGAATTGGATCATATCTTCTTGTGAGATTTTCGCTATCTTTTGAGAATGAAACTTTTTGGATGAATAGATGAATTTCGATGTTTGGTTATTCTTCTTTGTCTTGGAGCTTCTATGATTGGCATATCTTGGTGATTGAATATATTCTTCTTACATGTAAGTACTATGTTAATGCTATTTTGATTCTTTATTTTGTTGCATTCATGATATTGGGATTTTCACTATTCTAAGGTTAATTTGTTGTTTTTCTTGAAACGAAATTGTGGACATTAAATCTAAAAATAGTATTGTATCATGATTAGGCCATGTTTGAATGAATGAATGTTCCTAGAGACATCCTTGTCTTGACAAATCACCAAATATTGTTGAACGAAGTATAAACGACCTTGAAGCTACTTCCATTAAGCCCTAATGCCCAACGAAGTTGTTTTTCAGGCCTCCTTGACAACTGAAAATCAATCCAAACTCTAAATCTTCCATGACTCCATCTCTCCCAAAGGACAAAGCATTGGTCCTCCTCTGGTGATCAATTTAAAGCTTATTTCTTTCACCTTCCCCTCTTTTTCTAGGCCTGGCCTACATAGGCCACCTAGGGCATCAATTATCTCACAATCTAGCCATCAAAATGCTTTGATTTTGGTCCAAAACTGTGTTGGTGTGTCCTTAAGCGGCCCTCCAAATTTCATGAGATTCCGACGGTGGGATCTTGAGATATCACAAACCCTAACTCGAAGACCAATTCTTGCCCTTGGTTTCCCTTAGGCTAGAAACCTCACTGGGATCCTTGCATTACCTTTCATTGAAAATTCGTTCCTTGATCCCTTCCCCTCCCTAATTAGGTTGAGTATATCATCAGTTGCGAAACATATCCTCTTGACCTAACCTCGGGTCCACGTGGTCCCATGTGGTCCCATGCACTATCAAGGTTAATTCTTCAAAGATCACTTGGAACCCAAGTTTCCACAAGAATTCTAGGGCTTAGGGATCTCCTTTATAAGACACATACTCAAAACCTAACCCTTGAAATTCTCCCCAAGCCCTTCCTATAGAGCCTTCCATCTTGTCTTCCAAGACAAGCAAGCCACAATCGTGAGCCCCTCTTATGAATAGGCTTCAGAATCACCCTTCATCCTAGCTTTGATCTATTCATCTTTGTGATCCTTATCATATCGGGGCTCCTCCCATCGGTGAAATCCCGTAAAGAATAGGGAGCTTTAGCTAAGGTGATAGTGGGCTATTACTCCATTGTGGCCCTTGACCTAGCAATTGTCTCTTTAGGATTCCCTCCTAGGACCCTTGCTAGTTTGAGCGATAACATGACCAAAGCGAAAAATTACTAACACAAATTAAGAAGCTCAAGAAGGACAAGAAGTCATTAAAACACAAGTTAGAACATTGCATTCAAGAGGAAGTATCGAAGTCGCCAGTCATAAGTTATAATAGCTCCAATTGAAGATAAAGGAATGAATACTAAACCAGTCAATACCACAACTGAAGAAGATGATAAATCGGTTGAAGGAATAACACACTCACATGTTTCAATTCAGATGATGAACATTCCAAATCATGATTCCGTAAACCAACACAACAACAACAGTACCTGAAGTAAATCAGGAAATTGCTACACACTTGATAAGGGAAAGTCAGTCCAAAGGAACTCCTTATCGACATCCAAATCACAAGAGCAGACAACTAAGTCAACCTACATATTTGAACCATTCAAAATAGAAACAACAGATTTATGTTCCAAGGAATACTAATGTTTGCATAACTCAATCCTATGATACCATTCATTACCAATTTCCAGTGAATGGAAGATTCTACGGAAGATTAATCTAGGATGGTCAGACCCATTTTCAGTGTGACAATTTTGTTTATCACTTAGAGCATCATATCGTCTAGTTTCAAAGAAGATGAAAATTCAAAGGCGAGAAGATATTCGAAACAGGAAAAGAGATCAAACCCTTTCATCAGTAAGTTTTGAGGACAAAGCTTTTATTCATAACATTGCCTTCCTCTTCAAAAAGCTTTGTCCTCAAAGCTTACTGATTAAAGGGCTTGATCTCTTTTCCTATTTCGAATATCTTCTCGCTTCTGAACTTTCATCTTCCTTGAAACTAGACGATATGATGCTCTGACTGATAAACAAAATTGCCAGACTGAGAATGGATATGACCATCCTAGATTAATCTTCCATTACGCTACCCCTATGACATAATAATGTTCCAATGAAAAAATATATTTCTCCCTAACCCGTGGGCCCTATGCCTCCTTAACACGCTAGAACTTTCTAACGAGTTGTGAGTCAAACGGTTGCGAGTCAAACCCTTGGGTCGCCGATTTAATTCAATGCAGATTTCTTTGAACATTGATAGTCGCAGATTCCACAGATCTTCAGATGGAATTACAGACTCGACACGTCACGATCAACTGTTGTAATGATTTATAGACCCTCGCCTTAAAAGATCCAAATGTTTCCCGTGTTGGCTCCTAAAGTTATTTCCTGTGCCTACAACCGAATAGCAAATCCGTCCAGGCTTCGCTGCTCCAGTCGAATCAGTTATGTGGCATCTATCCCAAAAATCCCTCTATCTTCAGAGAAAATTCATCCTTGTGCCACACAAAATGGTTAGAGGAGTTGATTGATGCTTCTTCAGAAACCACATTCAAGGTCACATCGTCTTAACAGAATTTCCTATGATCAAAATCGAGGCAAGAACAGGGTCTCACTATCTCTTCAGGGGTTCCATTGTGCCAAACAAAATCCGCTACCTCCTCTAGACGTCTTTGTACCCAAACCCGAGTCATAGGTAACCAAGAACCAAACCCCAAGGAACTTCATTTCCCAAACCGAGATTGTCCCCACCTAATTCGTTGTTCCAAACAGAGATAGATTATCACAAAATTCGTTGTCCTCCTTGAGTGTTTTATCCTATGCCAGAACAATGAAGGAAAATAGAAATGTGTCAACTAGGGTGGAATCTTTCACTACCGAAATTGATCAGATGTAATAGGGGTCTTAAAACCCTCAAAGCTAACACTCAAAACATAATGAGATGATCCACACTTGATGCTCCAAAATGACTTCAATCCTTCTTCATTTATAGATTTATAGAGGGGAGTCCTCTTTCTTAAGTGATTGAGTAAACCTTACTCCAAACCCCAACTTTCGGCTTTTTCTAAGCCCAATTGTCCCAAAACTTGCCTAATAATGGTTATTTTGGGATTTTTCCCCTTTTTGGTGGATTATAGCCTACGGGGATAGATAGGGTAATGAGTCCCTTTCGACCTCAATTTGTAAAGGACATTACATAGAAGATGACACATGCCCTCCCATGTCTCCCTAGGAAAGACATAACCTCCTTTTGGTCCTGAATCCGTTGCCAAGTGTCGGGTGCAATATGTAACCGGGTGGGCAACATGGTCCAAGTGCATCATCATCTCTGAATAACTGGGACACAAGCAAGCAAATGGTGGTGTTGAAGAAGCCCATGGTGCAGTAATCAATTCTCTGTATGGATGGAGGCCCATGGCTCTCAACGCTCACCCTAAAAATGCCAATGTGTTCTTCTGGAGGGTTTTGATGTCGTATAAGGAGGCCAAGTTCAAGATGAAAACCAACCTACAATCCTATATAAGATGCAATGCATATCCTCACCTTCCAATACAATAATTCATTAGTGCAATTGATTAAATAAGCTTGCTAATCAAGGGTAGAACTGGACACTTTATAGTGGGGTTTTCTTCCAAATTTGGGGCCTTAAACATGTACTGGTGTTGCCTCCCTCGGCTAGAGAGGTTAATGAAGCAGAAGGACCCTATTAGGTGGTTTCAACCTCTAAGGGAATGACAGGTCCAAGGTACACTCATCAAGTCGCAGTTGTCATGTGAAATAATGATGGAACGGAGTGGGGACAAAGGGAAGGCTCCAAGCCACATGCCACGGTACAGAGGTGGCTATGATGACGACAGACCATACCTTCGATGTATGAATGTAGGAGGGAGCAATCATGGTACATGAGTTACCCTGATGTTTGTTTTTCTACCTTTCTTCATTTTCCTTCTGCCTTTAATTGGTTTTTCTTCATTTTACTACTTGAGGCTCAATGGGATGACAGCATGATGTGTAAGATATAGCAATGATTATCCCCCTCAAGGTAGGTCAGTTCATCGCCCACCAAGGGTTGGGACATTCATGGGTTCGTTAATGATGCAAGGGGCACTCATAGGGGCCCTAGGATCTAGGGTGACAGCCATAAGGATAAGGGGTAGAGCTCATCTTTATTTTTAGCTACATCAACCTTTGGGGCATCGTTCCAGGCCCGACCTAAGGTGTGGACAAGGGGAAGGGGAGGCTAACACCTTGTGGACCCTATTACTGCTCAAACTAACAGGGGGCATAAAAGGGACTCCTAAAGGGACAATTGCTAGATCAAAGGGCAACGATGGAGGCTTAGCCCACTGCCACCTTAGTTAAGACTCCCTACTCTTACTGAACTTTCACCGATGGGAGGAGACTCGGTATATAAAAAGTCACTTGTGAAGGATGGATCAGCCAATGGATGTAAAGTGACCTTAATAGTCCTTTTCCTAGAAGGGGGTCAAGAATAGAGCTTACTTGCTTGTTAAGCAAGGTACAAAGATTTCTAAGATATGGAGTTGAGGATTTGAGGGTTAGGTTAGAGGAATATGCCTAGTAAAGGAGTTTCCCAAACCTAAAATCCTTATTGGACTTGACATCCCGAATGGTTCTTGAAGATTTGACTTTTCAAGGTGTGGGACCACATGGGACCAAGTGGACCCAGCCTAGGTTAAGGAGAGAGAAACTAGCAACCAATGATGATCTTAACCTAGACAAAGAAGGGGGAAGGATCAAGACAAGAATATTCACTTAAAGGTGTCAAATTGATCCTATGAGGTACTAGCCTAGGGAACACCAGGGCAATGTTTGATCTCATAGCTAGGGCTTGGGTTATCTCACAACTCCACCGTCGGAATGGCTTCAAAATTGGAGGAGGCCTTGAGGACACACGAGCACAGTGGAGGCTAGGAGATCGACCTTTTTCTTGGGCTATGTTGTCAGGAAAATGATGCCCTAGGTGACCCAGCTTGGCTAGACCTAGAAGAGAGAGGGAAAGGTGAAGAAAAGTATTCTTTGAGTGATCACCTATTGGAAGACCAGTGCCTTATTCCCTTGGCGAGAATGGATTCTAGGAGAATAATGAAAAAGGAACTTGTATTTCAGTCAAGGAAGTCGTAAGGACCTCTTCGCTTAGCCTTTAGGGCAAGAGGAAGAGACCTCAAAGCTTTTATCCTTCGCTTGGCAAAAGAGATGGCTTATCAAGCGAAATTCCCCGGTAGAATTATCCCTAGGATATTTCATTCCATGCATTGCCCAAACATTGAGAGATGTTATATGGAAACAATAATTCCACAAATTTGTAATAATGCAATGCAGCAATTAGCCCTATTATAGCGAAAATCTCATTCAATGCATATGACAAAAGTAAAACTAGAATAGCATTAAAAATGTGTACTTACATGTAATAGAACATACCCAACCACCAACAATTTGACAATAAAGAAGCTCCAAGATAAAATACTCCAATCCAAACATTAAACTTCATCCATGCTCTAGTTCTTAATCCCAAAAAAAAAGCGTGAAATTCTCTAAAGAGAAGAGAGACCCAAACCAAAGTAATGATGAGAAAATGAATTCATCTCACTTGTATTTATACACTAATTAGGAGTTTGAATTAGTCTCTTAGGCCTACATAAGCCCCAAAAATAAAATAATGTGCTAATAATGTAACTTTTGGTGACAAGCCCACCAAACTCGCTCATAAATGAAATAATAAGCCTCTCAAGAGGTTAAATGATAAACGATGCATGGCATAGGGCCTCCAAGAGGCCTGATGAGGTCCATAGGTGCCATTATGAAGAATAGGACCCTCAAAAGTGATGGACAAGGATACAGTGATGTGTGGTGTGGCGGCTGAGTTCGTTGGGTGAAACCCACAAGGTCAGGGGTCAAATCACATTGAGTATATTATCCTGCTATGATGTGCAGCTCAAGGAGTAGACTCCCCTTATCCGTGAGTCTTAGCTCTTGCCAAAATTATAAGAAATTAGTATATCTGCTTGCAGGTTGTTGGATGTACTCTTGGTGTTATAGTGGTAGCTACGAGAATTGATCCTCGGTCTTCCTTAGATTAGGTCTGGCAGTTACCGATTCACCCTGTGCCTAAAAAAAAAGTGATGGACAAGAGGGTGGCCCCTTGTTCTCCAAACAATAAACTTGTGGTACTCCCAGTGGGTGTGGGGGCACAATAATAACCTCATGAGTCTCCAATTGAGTCAAAGATGCTTGTAGACCATCTGCAAGGGCTCAGATGATGGTGTAGGTGATGCCACATCATCCTACAAGTCCTGGGACAACTACCAAGTGCATGGTACATCTATGGGGTTGGTTGGGCGAAGGTGAACCAAGTACATTTTTCTCATCCAATAGGTGGATCTCAAGTGAATCTCTGAACATCTTTGGGGATCCATGGAGTGTCGTCTACTGCTATGGAGGCCCATGGCTCCCAACACACACCCCACATGTGCTAATGTAGCCCTCTAAAGGGTTAGGATCTTATATAGGGAGACCAAACCTAAGATGGAAACCACCTGCAATCCTACATAAGATCCAATGCATCCCCTAGCCTTCCAGTATAACAAGTCATCAAGGAAATCGAGTAAAAGAGCTTACAAACCATGGACCACAAGTCGAGACTTCATAATGGCCTGCCCTTCAATAATAAGCATTGGCATGTGCTAATGTCTCCAATCTCCAAACGGGGTTAACCAAGTATCCCATTAAGTGGTTTCTACTTCTAAAGGGGATAATATGTCCAAGGTACATCCTTTAAAGGGTGGTGGTATGTGATAAAGAGGTGAATGGAGTAGGGGATTAGAAGGGGCAACCTTGGGCCACATGTTGAGGTACAATGGTAGCTAGTAGAAGGGAAGCCCACACTTGGGTATCTAATGTATAAGAAGGAGCAATCGTGGTATACGAGGTGCCCCAACCTCGATTTTTCCACCCTTCTTTATATGTCGTTTTCATTTTTATGATTTTTCTTCAATTAGCTACTCGGGGCTCAAGGGGTAAGAGCATGATGTGTGAGATATAGCAGTGGATACCCCCCTTTAAAGTAGGGTGGTTCATTGCCCACCAAGGGTTGGGACAATCATGGGTTCCTATATGATGAAGGAGGCTCATAGAACTTGTAGGAACCAGGGTGATGGCCATGATGATGGAGTAGAGCTCATGTATTGGCTTTTGCCCACGTGCTAAATGTGTTTGTCCCGGCCATCTTTTGCATTTTGTGGTAAGTTTTCCTGTTGAATGTGGCCAAATTTGCTTTTTCTTTTCCTTTAGGTTACATCAACCTCTGGGGCATCATTCCAAGCCTAACCCAAGGTGTGGGCAAGGGGTAGGGGAGAGCTAACCCTATGTGGGCCCAGTGGAGGAATGTAGACCTAGGTGGGAGAAATGATGAATGGGGTAATAATGAGTGAAAGGGGATAATATATGTGGATGAGGGAGAGGGACCACGCAACCAAAATCAGGGTTTCCCGTGAAATGTCATCCCTAAAGCCAAATGGTCAGTAAAAGAGATCCCACGAGACTAGAATCCAAGGTTAATATCCAAAAAGAGGCCTACGGGACAAGAGCACAGACCTAGTCCATTCTTTCGACCGAATCCCCCCATTAATCCATGCCCAGAAGTATCTATGATAAGCAAACTACAATACTCAATTACCAAATGACAAGCCATACCTTTAGGTTCGAGAGGCCCACCTTCAAACATACGATCATGACAGATGGGTGAGGGACCACATGGATGGCTCAGGTGGCGAAGAAGTGGCACAATGAGCTAGTTGGTGGCTACAAGGGGCTACTAGCTGCCGGTTGAGAACCATCTTGGAGAAAAAATTTCTCCTAGGGATATCACCCACAAAATGGTGGGTAACAAACCCAATGGACAAATGTGGACCCAGATGAGGAAAATGTGAAAAGGGCTTGTAATGAGTGGAGGGGAGTGAGATATATGGTATCGGGAAGCGGGACCACGCAACCAAAATCAAGGTTTCCCATGCAGTGCCACTCCTAAAGCTAATAGGAAGTAAAGGAGATCCCACAGGACTAGGATATAGGATTAACCCCCTAGTTGAGGTAAGGGAACAAGAGTATGTTGATTTGGGGTAGCATCGGATGTGCTTTAGCCATGAAAATTGGTGTAGGGACAAAAGCACATGAGATCTCCAAGACCTAGAAATGGTTTGGACAGATTGTACCCGGTTTGGGAGATATTAAAATAATTAATATTTTTAATGGAGTTCCTAAGTCTAAACTTAGGAAAAATAAAATATTAATGGGTATTAATATAAAACTGGGTTAGAAGGTTCCAAAAGTCATGGATCAAGCCAAATCTAATCTTAATCGTTGATTAGAGATGTAATCTCGGCCGTTGATGGACCAACGAGAAAAGTATAAGAAGAGGCTTGAGGGTCAGTTGGAAAATACACCAAAGTGATCAGTCATTCATTTTGCTAGAGCGGGGTTGCTAAGCAAAGTTGAATCAGTGATCAGTAGCGAGGGGCAGTGAGTACGAGGCAGAGAGGCAGAGACAGTACTGAGAGACCAATGCAGAAGCAAAGAGAGCGAGAGCAGCAACTAGTCCAGGCTACGCAAAGCCCAGCAGAGACAGCGTAGAGGCCAAAGGGACTATGTCATCCACACAAAGGCTGTTGGAGTGACGCAGAGGGTCCCAGAGGTTGCGCAGTGCCTCAGAGGGCTGACGTAGAGGGTCCTGGGGCTGACGCAGGTCAACAAGTGGCTGACGCAAAGGCCAGAAGGGCCAGCGTTGAGATTCAGAGTCGTCGGAGAGGGTTTTGTGGGACAGGTTTTCTGAATACCTGTTTCCGAATATAGAGGTATTGTTGCCATGTATTTCTTTGTCGGGTGAGCCAGTTAGGCACCCAGTTGTACTCAGAAAGACTGCATAATGATATACCCTCAGAATAGCTACACCGGTTTTCCCGCATTGGGTTTTTCCAGGGACATTTGTCCAAAAATAACGGTGTCACTTGTGTGGTTGTTTTCTTTCAACTATTGATCTGTAGATGTTGTGATTGTATTGTGTTTATTTCGGTATTTAACTGTATTAAATAACTTGTTCGAATTTAAACAAGTAAAATAAATAAACCAGCAGAATACAGATTAATTTTCTAACGGATAGACTTCGAAAATTCAACAGAGTACAGTCGAAGCCCTTCCTTCTTCCAAGTTGCCCAATAATCCATGCCCAAGTGTGCCCAAGAAAAACAAGCATAAAGATTACATAATGAAAATTCATACTCCTTGGGATTGGATGGCCCACCTTCAAACATATGATCATGACAGATGAACGAGGGTACACAATCGCTGGCTCAGGTGGTGGAGAATGATAGCTATCAGGTGGCTACAAAGGGTTGCTGGTTGCTGGTTGAAGACAAATCTAGGAGAAACTTTCTCCTGTGGGATCACCCACAAGAGATAGCTAAAAGCTAAATCTCTAGCTAAGTGAAGATAGAAAATAAAATGTAAGTACAAGAAAGACATCCCTGAACATGATTTATTACTGTTTAACGTGAAATTGACAGTTCAATGCCTCTGGAGAAAGACAATTTTTTAATTCTCTCATCTACTAATCTGTATTCAAAGAATCTTACAAAGAACTAAAGTCACTGCTGTTCTGCTGTTCTACTTTCCATTTATTAATTGATCTCTACAATCCATCCCATGTTAGTCTGTTTGAAATACTGTAAAAAAGTATCCCCCTTTGCCAACACAATGATCTAATAATTCACATGTCAGATTGTTCCATGTGAACAAGATAATGATATGTCCTATCAGAACACCATGTGTAAATGAAAAAGTTAACACTTAACTTTTGTACTAACAATATTCTTTTGGAGTGATGATTATGTGACCAGTAAGATGAATTTGCTTGTCAAAGCTACATAAAAGAGGCTAATATTGACTCTATAGTTACCCAAAAAACATCAATAGAAAATCAGACAAGGTATATAAACAGAAACCATGTATTTTAAGAAAACATGCAAATATCACTTGGAGAAAGATTCAGATTCCAGAATATCGCAAAACAACAATAGAGAGATACAAACCACAACTGACCTTGTGTGAACACTGAAGTGATGGACTAAGAGGAAACAGAGTAAGCAACCGGTGTATTAGGAAAGGCAGCATAGCCTTGACCCACTTCTCCATTGCCACCTTGATTTGTATTGCTGATATAGTTCCGGTTGATAATTCACTTGAATCATACACTTCCATCCTTCTCATGCATTTGAATACAAGGTTCAACCCCTGAAGTATACAGACCATACACTCAAGACAAGCACTATCAGGAGAAGGCACTGAGCACACTGAGGGAGCACACTCTGCCCAACCCTCGAGCAAAACTGGTACAAGCGCTTGCAAGCATTCAACAAGGCCAAATATCCCTGAAGAAATGGGAAAATAAAGATTCAACTAATCATTTTAACATTTAGCAATAGTAGCTTGTAATATTTACCAAATAATAAAAAAATCACCTTCATGATGTGAACCAGGATTCAAAGATTGTCCTCTAGAAATTATAAACCATTTGACCTTCTAGTTGAAAAAACAGACTTTTAAGATTGAAATGGCACTGCCCATAAGAACTATTAATGAACCAACGCTTAAATTCAGAGAATTTCACTGTGAAGAATTATTCAACAGTAGCCACTGAATATAAACAGTGCCTCACAAGATATTAGTTCCTTTAACATACTCCTGCTATTCTATGTATGCAGAGTCCCTGATCTGTAAGTTGGACGTAGACAAATAGTGAACCAGGCATATTAACACCTAGGTCTTTTTTAATCATTGTAATGAATTGCTGATTACTTTAACTTAAATCTAGAAAAATGCACCATGTATTGCATATTTATTAGCCTCACTTTACTACTGAGCATAATAGTTATGTTGCACCATGCTTCAAGGACCAGGGGTAGAGCAGACGAGGAGAGATTTCAGGGACAGCTGGACAGTGCCCCCTATTAAATTACCTTCTTGCTCAGAAGTTGTTCATCTTCAGCCTGGGAAAGCAACAGCAGATCATCTTCAGCAGTGGCAAGCAACCGCAGCACATGGAGAGAGATGGCACACTTGTGAGTGTCATACTCATGAGGTCATTTTGCTTTCCGGACTCTCATACATTTATAATTTGCAGGATTTATTGTGGATTCAAGACACAGAGCGCATACCTTAAAACAACTTCTCTTGTTGTGGGTTCTTCCCTGGATTGTGCATTTATCCTTGGAGGTTACACTTGCCATGTGGGGCCACACTTAACTAGGAGCATTTATTGCAAGGCAGCTGGATGCATTTGATTTAGAAATTCCACTCCATGGGGAGCACTCCTTGAAGGAATTTAATTACCTGTGAAGAGTGTGAAAATTCTATCACTGCAGTCACTGATTTACTTTTCCTACTTATTCCACCATAAGTTATTCATGAGATTACTTCAATAAACATTAAAATAAATACTGTTGCAGATATCACACGGTAATACAGAAACAAACATATGCACAAGAATCAACACATTGACACAGATATTTTGGACTAATGTCCCCGGAAAAACCAATGTGGGAAAACCGGTGCAGCAAGGGAGGATTTTATTATTCAGCAATTTTCTAGTACAACAGGGTGCCAAACTGGCTTACCCACAGATAGACAAATTCTCCAGCACTTCTTCTAAACCCAGCGTCAGCCCTGCTGACCTCTGCATGGCCTGAAACCCTCTGCGTCAACCTGTTGAGACTCTGCGCAGCCTCTCTGGCCTTCTGCGTCACTCCTACAGCCTCTGCGTGGATGACGCAGGCCCTGCTGGCTCTACGCAGTCTCTGTTGCCTCTGTGTGGCTCCCTCTGGCCCTGCGTCTACCTTTTCTGCCTCTGCACTGATCTCTCGTCTCTCTGTTCCGTACTTGCTACCTCCTGACTGCTCACCAGACCACTGGTTCAATTTCTCAGCTAACCCCGCTCTAGAAATTGAACTAACTGGTCTCCCTCAGTGTGTTCTCCAAGTGACCCTCAAGCCTCCTCTTATACTTTTCTTGTTGACAAATCAACGACCGAGATTAAGTCCCTAACCAATAGCTAAGATTAGATCTGGCTTAATCCAGGACTTTTGGACCATTTTAACACAATTTCATATTAATTCAAATTAATATTTTATTTTCCTAAGTTTAGACTTGGGGATTACATTAAAAATATTAATTATTTTAATATCTCCCAAACTGTTTAGAATCTACCCAAACCCTTTCTGGGTATTGGAGATCTCATGTGCCTTAGCCTCTCCACCAAGTTTCGTGGCTAGAGCACATCCGATGCTACCCCAAATCAACACTCCCTCTTAGCGAGGACTATGCTCTGGCAATACTCCTCACTGAACATCACCCTAATCATCTGGCATCGGTTCCTGTGCTGATGCTAAGCCTTCCTACGCAACATCCTCTGCACTATTGTATCCTGTACTGCTGCCCATGGCTCTGCCACTGTTGCATCTATACGACAACTCCCTCTACATCTGTGTTGTTGCTGGTCCTTTCTCCCAACACTGCATCTGCACTGCAACTCCCTCTTCATTCGTGTTGCTAACACACTCATTTCTACTTCTGAAAGGGGTTCTTTACCATCCCCATCTTTTCCCTGAAGTAGTCAAATTTTGACTTTCCAAGGGCCTTGGTGAGGATATTTGCCACCTGTTCTCCTGTAGGACAGTAACTCAACTGTACAGCTCCTCGTTGGACACAGTCTCTGACAAAGTGACACCAAATATCAATATGCTTCGACCTATCATGAAACACTAGATTCTGAGAGAGTTTGATGCAACTCTGATTATCGCACATGATCCTGGTCGCCTTCATATTTCTTCTAAATAGGTTCACCAGCAGTTTTCTAAGCCATATGGCCTCACACGAAGTTGTGCTTGTTGCCATATATTCTGCCTCAGATGAGCTCAGAGCCACGGACTTCTATTTCCTACTGCACCAAGAGGTCATTCCTAATCCAATGTTGAAAAAGTACCCACAGGTACTTTTCCGATCCACTGAACTTCCTGCCCAATCTGCATAAGTAAATCCACTCAACCTGTTATCCTTCCCCTTGGTGTATAAGAGCCCATAATCAATTGTTCCCTGTAAATACCTGAGAACGTGATTAGTTGTTGCCCAGTGTGCCCTCTTTGGTTCCACCATGAACTGACTAAGGATGTTGACAGCATAGCGAATATCTGGCCTGGTATTGACCAGATACATCAGGGACCCTATGAGCTGCCGGTAGGGTGGGATCGACATCCTTGTTTTCTGATGCATCAATGTTCTTCTAGTTGGTGATCATTGGTGTAGCCATAGGTCTACAGTCTCCCATCCCGAATCTTTTCAGGATTTCTGTAGCATACCTCCCTTGCCTAAGGAAGATTTCTCCTTTTTGCTGCCAAACTTCCAACCCTAGGAAGAAGTGCATTCGTCCTAGATCCTTCATATCGAACTTTGTAGCTAGATTCTTCTTGCAATCCTCAATGAGTCTGGATGATCCTGTCAGAAAGAGATCATCCACATATAATACTAAGATAAGCGGCTCGTTCTCTACGACCAGATAGTAGAGATTCGGATCCGCGTCACTCTTAACAAACCCCATCTTCTGCAAGTAGCCATCTATTCGACCATACCATGCTCTTAGTGCCTGCTTCAGCCCATACAAGGCTTTCTTCAGTCTGCATACATGATATTTCTTCCCATGAGTTTCAAAGCCCTCTAGTTGTTCAATGTATACCTCTTCTTCTATTACCCCATTTAGAAATGTCGTCTTGACATCCATCTGATGGATCTTCCATCCCATCTGGGCTGCAAGAGATATAACAGTCCTAAGATGTATACCTGACTACCAGGGCGAAGGTTTCCTCATAGTCAATCCCTTCCTTTTGAGCATACCCCTTAGCCACAAACCTGGCCTTGTATTTCTCAACACTGTCGTCCGCAGCATATTTGATCTTGTAGATCCATCTCGAACCTACCACAGATCTGTCTTGAGGTCTTGACACCACCTCCCAGACATCATTCACCATTATGGAGTTATACTCCTCTACCATCGCATCTAGCCAGACCTGATGCTGAGCTGCCTCCTTGAAGATGGCAGGCTCTCCATCTTGAGCTACTAACACCTAATATCTGTCTAGTTGTTTTCGCTCCCTCTTACTGTTCCTTGGCTCATCGATGAAGTTCTTTGCATCACACAGAATCTGACGAAGTTCCCTACTAGTTCTTCCTCTGCCAGCAGGTGCTTCTGTTCTCTCCTCCTCCTCATCCTGAGAATCTTCCTGACCTGAGGAAGAATTCTTCACTTCTGTTGGTTGAAGAGGCATGACCAATGGATCCTCTTTCGACTACTCCTCGAAAGGCATTTCGCGAGATCATTTGAAAGCTTTGTCCTCCATGAACTTTACATCTCGCCGTACTACCACCTTCCTGCTCCCTAGAAGATAGATTTTGTATGCCTTAGCGTTCTCGCTATATCCCACTAGATATCCCTTTTCCGCAGTCTGATCCAGCTTCTTCCTCTTTTCTTCGAGTATGTGGCAATATGCTAAACTCCCAAATATCCTGAAATGACTGACTTCAAGCGTCTTCCCAGTGAAGACTTTCTCTGGAGTAATCTTGCCCAATGCCCGATGAGGAGTCTTGTTCTGAACATAGACAGCTATGTTGCATGCTTCTGCCCACAGGAATTTTGGCATATCCTGATCATACAGCATGACCCTAGCTGCTTCTACAATAGTCTTGTTCTTTCTTTCTACTACCCCATTCTACTCCGAATTGTAGGGAGTTGTCCACTCTCTTCTGATGCCCTCCTTAGCGCAATAATCAGTGAAGTCCTTATCGACATACTCTCCACCATTATCTGAGCGCAAAACTTTTATTTTCTTCCCAGTCAGATTCTCCACCAGAGCCTTGAACTCCTTGAATCGACAGAAAACCTCATCCTTGGTTTTCAAAAAATAAATCCAAGTTTTCCTCGAGTGGTCATCAATGAAGGTAAGGAAATACTCGACACCACTAAGAGCTTTGACGGACATAGGTCCGCAGATATCTGAGTGTATCAATCCTAGTACACTCTTGGCCCTGTGTTTGCTCCTAGGAAATGTCGCCTTGTCATACTTTCCTAGACCGCATCCCCTACATACATCATCTCGTTCGTACTCAGATCCGAAAATCCTATTATAGTGCTCCTGAGAATTCTCAGAGCTCCATGGTGCAAGTGACCCATCCTTCTGTGCCATAGTTCGTTCAAGTCCTTCTCCCCATGACTGCCTATTAGTGCCATTGGTGATTCTAGTTGTAATCTATACAATCGATTACTTTTGATCCTGATCTACACTTTCTTTTTCCAGCTCAGGTGTTTGACGTATACCTTTTCCTTGATGAAGTAGACGTCATAGCCCTTGCCTTGTAGTTGAGACACGGAAAGTAAATTCATGCCCAATCCTGGTACATGCAACACATTTGTGGCACGGAACCGCTCTCCCAATTCTATCTGAAAAACTATGGTACCCTTCCCTACTGGAGTACACTTTGCCTTGTTCCCCATGGTGATCTGAAAGTTCATCTTCTCTTCTCGATATTCTAATAAACACTCCCCGATTCCCGTCATATGCCACGAGCCTCCACTGTCTATATACCATACTTCTGATGATGCAGCACTGGTCATGCAGCCTCAAAGCCAACATAGAGAAATCGAAATCTCTTTCTCTTGTGTAATCTTTTGAAAATCTGCGTGAGTCCCCTGACGTGGATGCCTCTGCATCATGGTCTCGACCCATAACTGATTTTCCCTTTCTGTCTCTGATTACTTTCTCTGATACCATGTGAAAATTCTATCACTGCAGTCACTGATTTACTTTTCCTACTTATTCCACTATAAGTTATTCATGAAATTACTTCAATAAACATTAAAATGAATATTGCAGCAGAGATCACACGGTAATACAGAAACAAACATATGCACAAGAATCAACACATTGACACAAATATTTTGGACTAATGTCCCCGGAAAAACCCAATGTGGGAAAACCGGTGCAGCAAGGGAGGCTTTTATTATTCAGCAATTTTCTAGTAAAACAAGGCGCCAAACTGGCTTACCCACAGATAGACAAAGTCTCCAGCACTTCTTCTAAACCCAGCGTCAGCCGTGCTGACCTCTGCGTGGCCTGAAACCGTCTACGTCAGCCAGTTGAGACTCTGCGCAGCCTCTCTGACCTTCTGCATCACTCCTATAGCCTCTGCGTGGATGAGGCAAGCCCTGCGGCTCTGCGCAGTCTCTGTTGCCTCTACATGGCTCCCCCTGGCCCTGCATCTGCCTTTTCTGCCTCTACACTGATCTCTCATCTCTTTGTTTCGTACTTGCTGCCTCCTGACTGCTCACCAGACCACTGGTTCAATTTCTCAGCTAACCCCGCTCCAGAAATTGAACTGACTGGTCTCCCTCAGTGTGTTCTCCAAGTGACCCTCAAGCCTCCTCTTATACTTTTCTTGTTGACAAATCAACGACCGAGATTAAATCCCTAATCAACGGCTAAGATTAGATTTGACTTGATCCAAGACTTTTGGACCATTCTAACACAGTTTCATATCAATTCACGTTAATATTTTATTTTCCCTAAGTTTAGACTTAGGGATTACATTAAAAATATTAATTATTTTAATATCTCCCAAACTGTTTAGAATCTGCCCAAACCCTTTCTGGGGATTAGAGATCTCATGTGCCTTAGCCTCTCCAACAAGTTTCGTGGCTAGAGCACATCCGATGCTACCCCAAATCAACAAAGAGCACACTCCCTAAGGCCATTGATGGCCACTTTGTAACCCCTTCCTCTCCTTGGCTCATAAGATGAAGGATGGTGCACTAGTCTCTGAGCCAGCAGAGTCTTTAGTGTGTGTTTGAGTCTGTTGTAATAGCAAGTACTTGCAGCCTGTTTGTTAGGTACCATTGTAACTGTAATAGATTTATGTGATTTCCATGTTGAAAAAGGTACAAAGGAGGAGTTTCCTAGTGATATTTGCCTAAGCCTAAGAACACAAAGTGATACCACCTTTTTAGTGTAATTTTATGCGATTATTAAAGTTGTGACTTTTTAGCCACTTTATGAGGTTCTAAAAGTACATTGTTCTTTATAATATTACAGTGAATTTATGTTTTTAAAGTGACTTTATGAGAAAAAGGTACATGGTACAAAAAAAAGTTATTAAAGTGACTAGAGGGGCTCATTAATGAAGGGGGAGACATGAGAGGGGTCAATCTGAGATTAGATCTCCACCCTTGATAAACAGAAGTTGAGATCTTATCTCAGCCCTTGATCTTAGGGATAGGGCGTCTCATAGTCACCATGACTAATAGTCACCATAATGATTCGTAAGGTTGTGTCCCTAGTGACAGCTACGTTCCAGGGTATGATATGGTTATGACAAATGTGTTTAGCGTGGTTAGATTGTTCCATATGGAATAATTTTTATAGATAGTCGACTTCAATCAAAAATCATTGTCAACATTTTTTTTAAACAGGCCATGCATGAATCGAATACTGATATTTCCTTCTGTACTTTCGACTGAGGAACAGATGTTCATGTTCCCTTTCCTTGCACTCCATGGAACTGCTGTCTTAGACAGAACAGACCCTGGAACTAGGTCGACTTTTGTTGGTTCAAAGTGCCATGGAACAACAAGCTCCATACTTTTCCTTAACAAATCTATGTTAATTTCTTCGAACATGATCCGAGTAATGGTGGAAATAAAGTCAATACCATCAAAAAGTGTTAATTTTAGATAATAATGGTATGTTATATGCTTAAGCACAATTTACATCAATGTTCCTTCAACAACCCAATGACAATTTCCAATTATATCCAGTAGCAATCACATTAACTTATAAACATTGACAATAAATGAAGATAGAACAAAAAATCATATACAGAAGGCAAGCCAAGAATGGAGAACACAAGATTTGGCGGATGCCAGGGACAAACCCCAATGTGGGGAAACCCTTTGATCAAATCTTCTCATTATTCTTCAATAGTTCAACAGAGAGAGAGAGTATTGATATCATATGTACAAGCCTGAAACAGATCTGCCAAATCAGCAATCAATGCAGCGCTAACCAGAAAGTCAACGTTGGTCAAAGCTGCCCCAAATCAACCTGTAATCAGCTCAATCAACAGCAGAATAGTACGGCCTCAAGAGAGGGTCAAAGTCAACCCAAAACAGCTCGGTCAACCCAAACAATGCTTGCTGTAATTTCTGCAGTCAAACAGAATGTCAACGATGCATTCAATATACCCAAGTCAACGTTGGTCAATGCTGCCCTAATCACAGAAAATTTCGGCCTCCAAAAATAGTGTTCCTTCCACATGTGCAAAGAGAAAAGAGCCTCCAATTTGTACGAACCAATCAAGAGAGGAGAGAGAAGATGACGTGATGAGATGAATGAGTGTCCAAATGAGAGAAGGGTCACTCCTATTTATACAATTCGTTGAGGGTGAGGAGACCTATCCATTGCGCTTCATGAGCCTGCGTTTGACTAAGGCCGACCTTGACAATTTGTCCATGAGAAAGAATAAATTGAAAATTCCATTTCTGTTTCTTAGAATGAGATGATCTTTATATCAAAATTGTACCTCTCTAAAAAAAGAATCCAATGCAATAATCATCTCCATCATATGACTTGTCCTAAGGTGGAAGTTGGCCCTAGTTGCCAATTTTAACACTCCCTCTCACCTAGGGAAAATTCCACCTGCCAATCCATCATCATGCTAACCTGTGATCCTGAACCATCGTGCCATCATTGCCCTGCTCTGCTGAACCATGAAGTAATAATGAAGAAGAAGTGATCAAGAGTGTATCATACCACTCTCCATTGACTAAAGTCAGTCCTTGATCCCAGATCAAGTTGTTGAACACCAAGCATCCTAGTCATAGGGAGTACGACAGTACACGATGCGTCCATCGGTAGTGCTATGGTCCCTAACTAGCTTTTCCCAACTCATTGGCCAGATGAGAGGTACTTCCCATGAGTCCCAGACTCTATGGGTAGGATGTGTGTCAGGGCATCAGCAAGAGAAGGTGAACCACTCATCTTGCTCATATGCCATAGGAGAAGGTGAACCACTCATCCTATGCATATGTCAATCGTAGGGGAAGGTGAACCACTCACCCTACATACATGTGTCCGGGTAGGGGAAGGTGAACCACTCACCCTACACACATGTCAACCATAATCGGGTATCAAAGGGGAAGGTGAACAACTCACCCTATGGTCACTCATAGCTAGCTCCAAGAAGTACCCCACGCCCCCAGGAGCTCCCAAAGCTCTATGTCCAACTCATATGGGACCCTCATAGGAGGGTCATTCCATGACTCCAAGTCTCTCTCGGAAGGTTAAGAATTTGACCTTCCCGAGAGGCTTCGTGAGAATGTTTGCAACCTGCTCATTTATCCTGATGTGTTGGAGCCTAACTGCTCCCCATTGTACCATATCCGGGATAAAGTGGTGTACCTAATATCAATGTGCTTGGAGAGGTCGTGGAACACGTATACTCTGATAGACAAATCCCACTCAAATTGTCGCAGAAGATCACGGTGGTATCTAAGATGTGCTCAAATAGCTCACTGAAGAGCTTCCTCAACCAAATTGTTTCGTAACAAGCAATACTCGCAACAATGTATTCGGCCTCGCGGTGCTTAGTGCAACCGATTTCTGCTTCCGATTCATCCAAAATATAGAGGCAGATCCCAAAGAGAAGCAGCACCCATACGTGCTCTTACGATCCACCACACTACCAGCCCAGTCAGCATCTGTGTATCCATGTAGTCTCAAATCCCCGACAATGTATCTCAGTCCATAGTGGATTGTGCCCCGGAGATATCTCAAGAGATTCTTGGCAGCAATCCAATAAATGTGATGAGGCTCAACCATATATTGACTCAATGTGTTCACAGCGAAGCATATGTCAGGACGGGAGTTGACCAAGAACATCAGTGCCCCCACAAGTTGACGATACTCAGTAGGGTTCGCTAATCCAGGCCCAACAACACTTCCACATAGCTTCTTAAAATTGAATTCCATTGCAGTAGTCACGAACTTGCAGTCCACCATCCCCCATCTCTCAAGTAGATTCACAATATATTTTCCTTGAGAAAGGAAAATCTCACCTAGCTTTTGCCAGACCTCCAACCCTAGGAAATAATGCATCAATCCTAGGTCCTTCATCTCGAACTCGGAAGCCAACTCCCTCTTGCATTGATGAATGAGAGGGCCATCACCTGTCAGAAAGAGATCATCCACATAAAGGACCAAAATGAGAGGTTTGTCCTTTTCAACCTTGAAGTATAGGTTCGGGTCAGCATTGCTTCTTGTAAATCCCAACTTCATAAGATAGCTATCGATTGTCTCATACCAAGCCCTAGGAGCTTACTTCAACCCATAGAGGGCCTTCTTCAACCTGCATACATGTGTCTCACGATCTTGAACCTCAAACCCCTAGGGTTGTTCCACATACACTTCCTCCTTAAGCGAACTATGCAAGAAGGTAGTGTTGACATCCATCCGGTGTAGGTTCCGTCCTTGCGAGGCTGTAAGGGCTATGATCGAACGGATGGTGGTATATCGAGCAACTGGTGCATATATCTCATCGTAGTCTACACCTTCCTTTTGAGAGAAGCCTCGAGCTACAAATCTAGCCTTGAATTTCTCAGCACTCCCATCAGCTCCATGTTTAATCTTGCAGAGCCATTTTGAAGTGACCAAGGACTTATCCTTGTGATTTGATAATGAGATCTAAGACAATTATTAAGGTATTACAGACTCATGTGCATGGATTTGCCTATATTACTTTATGCAATGGATCGATAGGATTGCGAAATACATAGACAATGAAGCAGTAAAGAAGCATAATAGACAACACACATAAACACAGCAAGTTTAATATGGAGTTCACCCAAAACTCCTGGGCTACATCTCCTGGTCCAGCCTTCAGTGGTGGCCTCTCTATTATGTCTTCAGAACAGAGTTTTACAAAGTATGAGCTCAATTTGAGTCTCAACACACAACAGATACAACAGTAAGAGTTTTGCTTGAACCCCTCAAGCCTCTCTGAGTACACAGACTCTCTATCACTCTCTATCTCTGTCTTTGCTCTGTCTCAACACTGCTTGCTCTGTTTGTTCTCTGTCTGTGGCTTTAAAGCCAATCTGCGTTGACTGTTCATTTCCTCTTCTCGGGCTTTCTGGCTTCCAGCCTCTGTCAGCTCAGATCCCTCTTCTAAGCGTTAGCAATCATGGCATAACGCCTTTTGGGGAGGTGACCACCTATTCTGCAACAGATGAATGCATCGGGCCTTTGAAATCCCTGAAATGGCCATTCTGTGTTTACACAAAGAAACACAGTCAAAACTGTGAAACTCCGCCAAATTTCTGTTTATCGAATGTGAAACATTATGAATTCGCCTTATAACTTCTATCGAATCCGCCTTTAGGTTGACTTCGCATCTCCACCGTTGATCTGGGAGATCCAGATCCAACGGTTGTGGTTCATTTCAGGCGACCCTTTTGTACGGGGATTAACCGCCCGATGACGGTGGTTTTCTCTCTCCTCAACCTGGACACGTGGCATCCAATGTATGGGCTCGAGCGGAGCCCAGCCCAAACCACTAACCGCCTTTGGGCCTCCCAAAATCCCGCTTGGATTATGATTCCCCTTTACATTTTGAATATACAAAAAAACACTAAAAATCCCGTAAAAATGGCTTTTGACGGATCTGAAATCTTATGAAATCGCGTTTATATTTTCGTCGGGTCCGGCTAATCGCATCGCGCATATGTATATGTCTATAGCCTCGCTCCATTGTGTTTGCCGATTGCAATATTGAGATGCGATTAATTGCAATCGCGTATCGCTCATACCCCGGGTTGTTGTAAGCGCTCCTTCGTGTTTGCCGATTGCGATTCTGCAATGCAATTTGGGTCGTCGATCTGTGCGCTTGATCGACAGTCTTCATTGACCCCGCTGATCTTTGTCACATATCTCGTGTGGTCTCCGCCAATAGCCTTCACTTGCCACCGCTGATTTGCGATTTGCCGATCGGATCTGGACCGTTGATCAGCCAGATCCGACGACTCCTGTGCATTCACTGTTCAAGCTGCCAATAAACCTATTTTCCACTGTTTCTTGGTGGTTTTGGGTCCCGATAGTGTTTTCTGTTGTTTTATGAAGGTTTTCTCATGCGATTGTTTTGATCTTTTAAGCGATTTTGAAGACTTAGAGAGTTCTTGGATCCATTTTGGATCACACCTTCCCACTGAAAAGGCTTTTGGACCACCAAAAGTTGGTTTCTAAGCATCAATCAAGTGAGGATACAGCTCCCTCACTTGCCCAATCTCTATCCATTTTGCACTGCTTGGTTTTGAACCTTTGAGTCTGATTCTGAGGTACTCAACATCCCCTCTGCACGTAGTTCTCACCTTCCTATCCAGAACTGTATCTTCCTGCAACTCATTGAGATATTCAGGCAACAGAAGGCAACTGACTTTGCTCTTCGAGATCTTTAATCAATGAAGATTCAAATAGTCTCAAGTTCTCTACATTAACTACTGAATAGATGTGCATGTAAGGTGAAGAAAAGCATTCTCACCAATTTTCTCAAGTATCTTGAAAGGCCCATACCTTATTGGCTTCAGCTTCTTTCCTTCACCTTGCCTTTTGTCCTTGCTGATATACAGCCAGACTTGATCACCAACTTGGAAGCTATGCTCCATCCGATGCTTATCATGCCTTGCCTTGTACTTGGCTTGGCTCTTTTCCAGCTGTTCCTGCACTGCCTGGTGAATTTCTTGGATCTGTTCAATGAACCTGGTTGCTTTGTCCACATCACTGTGTCTATCAACCATTTTCTTTACTAAAGACAAA
This sequence comes from Pinus tabuliformis, assembly GCA_031772625.1. Taxonomy (NCBI): domain Eukaryota; kingdom Viridiplantae; phylum Streptophyta; class Pinopsida; order Pinales; family Pinaceae; genus Pinus; species Pinus tabuliformis. The sequence continues at coordinate 1,282,758,623 of CM062809.1, forward strand.
ATCCAAGGGAGACCTTGGTATGAAACCAAAACAAGTCTCAAAAGAAGATCTTTGTGTAGAAGAATGTTTAGCACGGTTGTAAGCATGTTGCACATAACATAAATGTTCATCCCAAAGTTTGGAATGTTTGCTACAATAACCCCTGAGCAACTGGATCACTGTCCTGTTGACCACCTCTGTTTGGCCATCTGTTTGTGGATGAAAGGTTGTGCTCTTCTTCAGTCTGGTGTCCATTAATTCCCACAAACTTGACCAAAACTTCCCAACAAATCGGGAATCTCGATCAGATACTATGGAAGTGGGTAACCCAAAATGCACCCAGACATGCTGAAAGAACAACTTTGTTGTTTGTTCAGTTGTAATCTGCTTGTTACAGGGTATTAAAATACACATTTTGCTGAACCTGTCCACAATAACATATAAATAGTCATGACCTTTTCTAGATTTTGGCAGTCCCCCAACAAAGTCCATGGAAACACTTTCCCAAGGATGAGAAGGAACTGGAAGTGGAGTGTACAAGCCTAGTTTTCTATTGTTGGGCTTGCTTTTACCACACATGGTACACCCTTAATATATCTAGAAACTGTTTCATGCATTGTTGGCCAATAGCAGAATCTTTGCAGCTGTGCAACTGTTTTACTTAAACCAAAATGACCTGATATTAGACAAGTGTGTGCTTCTCGGATTATATTAACTCTTTTAGTTTGTGGAATGCATAGCTTTCCCAAATGATACAAGAGTTGGTCCTTAATATGATAATCCAATTCTTCTACTTGTTTGCCATGACTTAAAGTTGCATATACATCTTTAAAATCTACATTTTGAGCATATTGTTCAATGTAGCTCTCATGCAACACTGAATTATGCTTAAGTATAGTAGATGCATTTATGATTGGTCTAGACAACATATCTGCAACTTTATTGTGTATGCCTTTCTTATATCTGATGACTAGATGAAACTGTTGTAGAAAACCCATCCACCTATAGTGTATTAATTGCTGCAACTTAGTTTGTGAATGTAAATATTGACGTGATTGATGATCAGTATGTATAACTGTTTCTTTGCCCAATAGGTAATGTTTCCACTTTTTCACACTCTGCACTAATGCATACAATTCTTTATCATATGTGGGATAATTAACTACTGCAGAATTAAATGTCTCAGAGTGATAGCATATGGGTTTACCATGTTGCATCAACACTACTCCCATGGCATAGTCACTAGCATCTGTTTCAATCTCAAATGGTCTTTGAAGATCTGGCAATGCTAGTACTGGTGTTGTACTAATCTTTTCTTTCAAGGTGTCAAAAGCTTTCTGTTGTTTGCCTCCCCACTGAAACACCTTGTTCAATCCTGTCAAAGCATGTAAGGGAGCTACAATTAAGGAAAAGTTGGCAATAAACTTTCTCCAATATTGTGCTGCCCCTAGGAAGCTTCTAACTTCTGTAGCAGATTTGGGTTTAGGCCAGTTCACAATGACTTCGACCTTAGAGGGATCTATTTTCAATTCACTACCCCCTACAATATGACTCAAATAATTCAAAGATGTTTTGCCAAATTCACATTTTGATAACATAGAGATTTTATTTTTTCAAAACATCTAGAGTCTGCTTTACATGCTTCAAATGTTCTTCCCATGTTTTACTGAAAACAAGAATGTCATCCAAATATACAATTACAAAATCATCAATAAAAGGTCGGAGTACATCATTCATAACTCTCATGAAAGTGGCAGGAGCATTAGTTAAGCCAAAAGGCATAACTAGCCATTCATACAACCCTTGCTTCGTTTTGAAAGCAGTCTTCCATGCATCTTGCTCTGCAACTCTGACCTGATGGTAGCCACTACGCAAGTCCAACTTGGAAAAGTAAACAGCTTCTTTCAACTGATCTAATAGATCATCTATGCGAGGAAGAGGATAACGATTCTTGATCGTTATTTTATTCAGTGCTCTGTAATCAATGCACATCCTCCACAAACCATCTTTCTTTCTCACCAACACAATTGGAGATCCGCATGGTGATGTGCTTGGCCTTATGAACCCTTTCTCAAGCAGCTCATGTACCTACTTCTTGATCTCTGCATTCTCTAAAGCGAATACCCTGTACATTCCGATGTTAAGCAATGGAGCATCTTGCTGCAAATGAATATCATGTACAATTTTCCTTTTGGGTGGCAGACCTTTAGGTTCTTGAGATAGGATATCATATTATGAAACAACTTTTTCTAAATCAGATTTTTGTTTAGCATCACAGCCCTCAAATACATTGGTCTTATCAGGTTTCTTTTCCTTTACAACCATCAGTAAAAATTGCTTGCATGAATTTACAATTCTTTTCATCTGCCCTGAATTTATGAGAGTGTAGTTATTTTTGAGTTGATGAGCTCTTATAATATATTCTATTCCATCTTTTGTGAGTTGATATTTATTTTCGGCTCTATAGAAAATGGCTTTTCGATCATATAAGTAAGGACTTCTCAAAACAATACCACATATATCCAAGGGAACTATGTCTAACTCAACCTCATCTACAAATGCTGACCCAAAAGCAAACCTAAGTTTACATTGTCTAGTCACTTGCAGCTTTGCTTTATCACATACCCAACCTAATGGATATGGCTTCTTGTGAGGTGTGGTTAGTAGTCCCAACTTCTTTACAATTGCTTCAGAAATCAAGTTTACTTGTGAACCACTATCAAATAAAGTATCAATCTTTTGATGCTTGGAAATAACTCTAATATGAAAAAGCTCATGTCTTTTCCTCTCATTTTCTTCATTATCATTAAATTGTGCAGAATTACTAGTAGATGCTTCAGAATTTTTATCTTTTATACCTGTAGCTGTGACTGTTGTTTCATCACTTGAGTCTGACCCCAAATCTTTCTGAATAGCAGCAGCAGTCTTCTTCTTCTTGCCATTGAACTTCTTGGGTTTCAGCTCCAGATGCAAAGACCAGCAATGTTCATCATCATGTCCATCCTTCTTGCAGTGAGTGCATGAAGGTTTGTCTTTCTGTACAGCGTTTGCCTTCCTCTCTTTCCATTTTTGCTTCCTCTTTTCCTTGTTCTTGCTTGCAGTGGGTTTTGATGATCCCCCAATCTCTGGGTTCACATTCTTGCCTCTAGCCTCTAGATGTGTAGCCTGAACAGATAACTCATCTATGCTAGTAGGGTTAAACATGAGAATGATGTGCCTCAAATAACTATGCAGACCACCTATATACTTCAACAAAGTTTCAGGCGAGTCTAGAGAAATGACTAGAATTAAAGCTCTTTTTCTAAATTCCTGGGTATAGCTTTGTACACTTTGCCCCTTTAATTGGCGAAGAGTTTGCCAACCCATCATTGCTTGCTGCATATAAGCTAGTGGATAGAATTGTTTTTTAATGGCAGAAACAAATTCACTCCAGGTAGAAAGAATCTTACCATGCTTCTTCAAATCAGCTTGGGTCCTTCCTTCCCACCACACTAGGGCAGTTCCTCCAAGGCGTAGGCTAGCCAGCGGAATCTTTCTCCTTTCTAAATCGATGTTCTGCACTCTGCAATATACATCAATCTGTCTAATCCAGTTATCTAGCTTTTATGCATTTAATTCTCCATCATATATTAGCAAATCAAATTTTACATCTAATTTAATCAAAGGGCTAGAAAGAGGTGTTGATAGAGGAGCCTCTTTTCCTTTCCCTTTGCTTTCAGAATGACCATCTAGAAGAGGTTCTTCTGTTCCTTTGTCTTGTTTGGAGGTTGAAGAATCTTCACTTCTAACTTTCTTAAATTCTCGATACATCTCTTCTACCATGGCTCTCATCGTCATGAGACTGTCCATGAACTGAGAGTTTGATTCTGAGGGAATTTCTTTGGCCATTTTCCTCCTAGGATAGACTCTTCCAATTTCTGGGTTAGTCTCAACTAGTTCTCCTTCTCCTAATTTGAGCTTTGACCTAATTAGCATTCACCAATCCAGCACAAGCTTGTCTAACCTTAGCAAACCTAAAGCTCTAATACCACTTGATCTGATAATGAGATCTAAGACAATTATTAAGGTATTACAGACTCATGTGCATGGATTTGCCTATGTTACTTTATGCAATGGATCGATAAGATTGCGAAATACACAGACAATGAAGCAGTAAAGAAGCATAATAGACCACACATAAACACATCAAGTTTAATATGGAGTTCACCCAAAACTCCTGGGCTACATCTCCTGGTCCAGCCTTCAATGGTGGCCTCTCTATTATGTCTTCAAAACAGAGTTTTACAAAGTATGAGCTCAATTTGAGTCTCAACACACAACAAATACAACAGTGAGAGTTTTGCTTGAACCCCTCAAGCCTCTCTGAGTACACAGACTCTCTCTATCACTCTCTGTCTCTGTCTTTCCTCTATCTCAGCACTGCTTGCTCTGTTTGTTCTTTGTCTGTGGCTTTAAAGCCAATCTGCGCTGACTGTTCATTTCCTCTTCTCGGGCTTTCTAGCTTCCAGCCTCTGTCAGCTCAGATCCCTCTTCTAAGCGTTAGCAATCGTTGCATAACGCCTTTTGGGGAGGTGGCCACCTGTTCTGCAATGGATGAATGCATCGGGCCTTTGAAATCCCTAAAACGGCCATTCTGTGTTTACATAGAGAAATACAGTGAAAACTGTGAAACTCCGTTAAATTTCCGTTTATCAGACGTGAAACATTATGAATTCGCCTTATAACTTCTATCGAATCCGCCTTTAGGTTGACTTTGCATCTCCACCGTTGATCTGGGAGATCCAGAACCAACGGTTGTGGTTCATTTCGGGCGGCCCTTTCGTACGGGGGTTAGCTGCCCGATGAGGGTGGCTTTCTCTCTCCTCAGCCTAGACACGTGGCATCCAACGTATGGGCTCGGGCGGAGCCCGGCCCAAACCACTAACCGCCTTTGGGCCTCCCGAAATCCCGCTTGGATTATGATTCCCCTTTGCATTTTGAAAATACGAAAAAACACTAAAAATTCTGTAAAAATGGCTTTATATTTCCAAATCTTATGAAATCGCGTTTATATTTCCATCGGGTCCGGCTAATCGCATCGCACATATGTATATGTCTATAGCCTCGGTCTATTGTGTTTTCCGATTGCGATATCGCGATGCAATTAATCGCAATCGCGTATCGCTCATACATCGGGCCGTTGTAAGCGCTCCTTTGTGTTTGCCGACTACGATTCTGCGATGCAACGTGGGCCGTCGATCTGCGCGCTTGATCAACGGTCCTCATTGACCCCGCTGATCACTATCGCGTATCCCACGTGGTCTCCGCCGATAGCCTTCACTTGCCACCGCCGATTTGCGATTTGCCGATCGAATCTGGACCGTTGATCGGCCAGATCCGACGACTCCTGTGCATTCACTGTTCAAGCCGCTGATAAGCCTGTTTTCCACTGTTTCTTGGTGGTTTTAGGTCCCGATAGTGTTTTCTACTGTTTTATGAAGGTTTTCTCATGTGATTGTTTTGATCTTTTAAGTGATTTTGAAGACTTAGAGAGTTCTTGGATCCATTTTGGATCACCTTGGGTCTAAGAACCACATCCCAGACATCATTCTTCATGATCGAGTCATATTCCTCGTTCATCGCATCCTTCCAAACATGTTGCTTCTCGGCTTCTTCGAATGTACAAGGCTCAGATTGTACAATGGTACTCATGGCAACTAAGTACCCTTGGTGCCTATTCGGCTTCTTGCTTTCATGAAATGTCCCCTCGGTGCAATGTGTTTCTCCACATCTTCAAGAGTATCTTTGAGCCATAAAGGTATTTTTCTTGAAGTAGAGGACTCACTAGGAGGTGGATCAATGGGATCCATCGGACCTTCAACATCAAGCATCGTTTCATCGGACGGAGGTTCATCCTGCTTTTTTGCATCAGCATCATCATTGGCCTTCCTAGGGATAGGAAGATCTCGAATCTTTCTAAGAGCAGAATCTTCATCGAAACTGACATCATGACTTAATTCCACTTCCCTTTGACCAAGCACAGAGATTCTATATGACTTTGAAGTTTCATTGTAGCCCACAAATGTTCCTTTCTTCCCAGATGCATCTAGCTTGTTTCTTTTCTCTTTCGGCAAATGAAAGTATACGAGACAACAAAAAATTCTAAAATGAGAAACATCAAGTTTCTTACCAGTGAATACTTCTTCGAGTGTCTTGAATTCCAAAGCTCGATGTGGGCATCGGTTTTGGACATACACAGCGATGTTAGCAACTTCTCCCATAAGAACTTCGGAAGACCTTGATAATGAAGCATAGCCCAGGTGGCTTCAATGATAGTATAATTCTTCCTTTCAGCAACACCATTTTGTTCAGGAGTATAAGCGGTTGTAGTCTCCCTCTTAATGCCAACTTCTCTACAATAATATTTGAATTCATTTGACTCATATTCAGTCCCGTTATCGGTCCTCGATATTTTGATCTTCTTCCATGTTTGATTCTCGACCAAGGCTTTGAAAGAGAGGAACCATTTGAATACTTCATCCTTCTTCTTTAAGAAATTGGTCCATGTTTTGCGAGAAAAGTCATCCACAAAAATAGCATAATACAAATATCCACCCAAAGATGTCATGGGAAACATACCTAATAGATCATAATGGACCAATTGAGGAATATCGGTGGTTTGAGTCTCACTTGAGGGGAATGGTCCCCTTGTATGTTTTCCAACTTCACATCCCTGACAAACACCTTCATGATTTAAGTTGAATCCGGGCATACCTGTGACCATCTTCCTTACATCGGACTTCCTCCAACGGAAATATCACAATTCGTTGCTCCCAACGGACTTCCTCCAACCTGATAGAGACCTTCAACCCTAAATCCTAGAGTGAATGCATCTCTTGGATTCCTTTGCCAAAGACGAACCTTCCCATCAGTGAATGACACCTTAAAACCTTTGTCTTCCATCGCAGCAATAGAAACCAAGTTCTTTTTCAAGTCAGGTACATATAGCACTTCTTATAGGTGAAGGGTTTGACATTGATTGAAATGAAGAGTAATGGTCCCAATTCCTTTCACATGATAATTGGCATCATCCCCAAGTATAATCTCCATATTTGTCTTCTTTTCAACCAAGTTTGAGAGAGTTTCTTTGTACCCAGTGAAGTGGCTTGAGGCACCACTATCAATCAACCAATGGTCCAATGTATCCAGAGGAGAGGCGGTGGAGAGGGCACAAATAAGATAAAATTATTTTTGCTTTTCAACATTAACTTCATCATACCTGGAGTTTCTCGACTTCTTGGGAGGACGAACACCTCCATTTCGAGCAGCATGAGCAGTCCTCTTTCCTTTGTTATTGAACCTGTTGTTCCTTTGATTGCAAGTGCCCTTGAAGTTGTTGTTATTGTCATCATCTCTTAGAGTATCCTTCTTGTGAGAACACTCTCTAGTGAAGTGGCCAAACTTGTTACAATTGAAGCACCTTCCTTTTCTTCCTTCTTTGAATCCCGGCTTGAACCCTTGTCCTTGATTCCTTGGACCAGCATTGTTCCTTCTCTTAGAATGAGCGGAGAAGGCAGTAGGATTGCTTCCATTTGAGGGCTTGTCTCTTTCCATCATCCTTATTTCTTCTTGACTGCATCTGGCCAATAGTTCATCAAATCCCGAAATCCTATCATTATTGAGAATGGTAGTGTTGAACACATCCCAATCTCTTATAAGGCCCCCAAGTGCAATAAGGGAGAGTTCCCGGTCAGCAGTGATTTCACCAATAGATAGGAGATCATTCTTGATCTCGGTAATCCTCATGAAGTAGAATTGGATGGATTCTCCTCTATCCATCTTGATATCTTTCAACTTGTTCTTGAGAAAGAGAATTTGATTTGCATTGTTTACTTTGAACACCCCAACCAGCTTTTTCATACATCTCCGTAGATGTTTCCAAATCAGAAATATAGTCAACCAAAGGCTTATGAATGGAATCAACAATAATCTTCTTAGCTTTTACCTCACCTTTCTTGTACTTGGTTTGTGCAACAGCGGATGCATTTGAAGGAGGCTCGGCTATTCTTCCTTTGACATAGTCCATGGCATCATTCTCTTCCAAAGTCATCTTCCATGCATGATAGTCGGACTTGTCCTTAAGCTTGTCCTCAAATTTGAAGAAAGATGTAGTCGTCATTGGGACTAGTTCCAAGTCCTTTTCCAACAGCTTTTCTTAGTGATTGCTTTGCTTCACTCTTTCTTGGGCTTTGTCTTCACCTGAAGTCTCATACCATGTTAATTTTAGATAACAATGGTATGTTCTATGCTTAAGCACAATTTACTTCAATGTTCCTTTAGCAACCCAATGACAATTTCCAATTATATCCAATAGCAATCACATTAACTTATAAACATTGACAGTAAATGCAGATAGAACATAAAATCATATGCAGAAGACAAGCCAAGACAAGAGGACACAAGATGTGGCAGATGCCAGGGACAAACCCCAATGTGGGGAAACCCTTTGATCAAATCTTCTTATTATTCTTCAATAATTCAACAGAGAGAGAGAGTACTAATATCATAAGTACAAGCCCAAAACATATCTGCCAAATCAGCAGTCAATGCAGCCCTAACCAAAAATTCAACGGTGGTCAAAGTTGCCCCAAATCAACTTGTAATTAGCTCGGTCAACAGCGGAATAGTACAGCCACAAGAGAGGGTCAAAGTCAACCCAAAACAGCTCGGCCAACCCAAACAATGCTTGCGTAATTTTTGCAGTCAAACAGAAAGTCAACGCTGCAGTCAATGTACCCAAGTCAACGTTGCTCTAATCACAGAAAATTCCGACCTCCAAAAACAGTGTTCCTTCCACATGTGCAAAGAGAAAAGAGCCTCCAAATTGTACAAACCAATCAAGAGAGGAGAGAGAAGATGATGTGATGAGATGAGTGAGTGTCCAAATGAGAGAAGGGTCACTCCTATTTATACAATTCATTGAGGGTGAGGAGACCCATTCATTGGGCTTCATGAGCCTACATTTGACTGAGGCCAACCTTGACAATTTGTCCATGAGAAAGAATAAATTCAAAATTCCATTTCTGCTTGTCAGAATGAGATGATCTTTATATCAAAATTGTACCTCTCCGATAGAGGAATCTAATGCAATAATCATCTCCATCATATGAGTTGTCCTAAGGTGGTAGTTGGCCCTAATTGCCAATTTTAACAAAAAGGGAATCAATCTCAATCGTGGTCTCGGCATTTGACGAGAGAGTTATATTTTCCCTTCGGCAGGATTTTGTCAGTCTCGCAAGGGCTTTGGTGTCGCTACTAATGTCCTTTCTATACCTTCTCTCAATGTCTCGTATAAAGTGGTTAACCAATCTATTATCAAATTTTTGCCTCCCAAATTGTTATCACCAATTGTGGCCTTCACCTCAAAAAGACAACTTTCAATTGTCATAACAGAAACATTAAACATACCTCCACCCAAGTCAAAAATGAGAATATTGATTTTACTAACATTGGTAGTCTTCCTGTCCATTCCATAGCCAACAGCAGCAGCAGTGGGCTCGTTCATAATTTTGATAACATTTAAGTCAACAATGACACCAGCGTCCTTTGTTGCTTGCCTCTGAGAATCGCTTAAACATGCAGGCACAGTTTCTTTCTCCATTCTATTAACTAGTAGCTTTACAATCTCATTGGCAAATGTGTTTCTAACACCTGCTTTAATAACGGCTAATGTAGTCACAGTCAAAAGAGCTTTTTTGGTTTTGTTAGTTTCATATAATTCCTTGAGGTCTCATTCGAATGAAGCTAAAACCGAAGCTGGATTGTCCTCCTGCTTTAGATTTTCCTTCACATTTTGAATATTGGGATAAGTTGCAGTGGAAGAAGTTGCTTGTTTTACAGTTATACCATGGTTCCACTTTGGCAGCAATGGCAATGGCAGTTGTTGTACCTCTGCTTGTCTTAGACTTTCATTTAACTTCCTCCTTTTTCTTCTACTAATAGCTACTCTGCAATCTCCAACATTGTAAACCACTAACTTACCACCTATAATGAGAGCGGTGACACAAGTAGTACCGCCGGAAACACCCTGTTTCAAAAACTCATCATCTGCTCTCAAGTACCCGGCTTTCACTGCCTCAAGATTCTTTTGGTCTAGAAGATTATTTTTATTAATATTGACAATCCCATAGTCATAGTCTTCTTCATCATTTGTTGTTTGTAATTTATCTTTCGTTCGCTGAATCAAAGCGTTGACAATATTCTTTCCAATATTTTCAACAACAAAATCTGCAGCTTTGCGACCGCCATGTGTGAAAATTCCTTAATCTAAAACCCCTACTGCAATTACTAGTTTATAATCTCCTACTTGTTCTCTACATTAACAAGTTATCTAATTGCATAAACATCGAAGTAAACACTATTGCAGCCTTCACAAATATACAGATCATGCACTGAAATAAATAGAGACAATAACACAAGGGACACCGTTATTTTTGGACAATCGTCCCCAGAAAAACCCAATTCGGGAAAACCGATGCAGCATATAAAGGGTTTGTATTATTAAGCAGATTCATGAATACAACTAGGGTGCCAGAAATGGCTCACCCAACAGAGAATATCCTTGGCAGTAGTACCTCTATCCGGAGACAGATATTCCAGCAAATCAGCAATCGGATGATCAAACCCCACAGTGACTCTGGTTGTTCCCTATGCTGGACAACGAAAGCTGCTCCAAGCACTGCTCTGGAACTACGTCACTCCTCCAGGAGCTGCGTCACCCTCTCCTAGCTCAAAGTCTATTGATCTGCTCCCAGTCTACCCCACAAAATCTCCCCAGCATTGCCTCTGAGGCCCAGCGCCATCCTCTATGGCTTGTGCGTTACCTGCATCAGCCTTCTGCGTCCCCTGCGCCAGCTCCTTGGCCTTTGCGTCAGCCCTTCTAGGGCCTGCGCTGTCTCCCCCGGCACTGTGTTGCCTCCCTCTTATGTATTCTTCAGCCTCGGATGAAAATCCCTTGCTGAACTGCCCCACTGCAACTCTGATCACTAACTCAATTTCCTCAGCAAACCTCGCCCCAGAAAATCAAATTCTTTGATCATTAGGTGTGTCTCCAACTGACCCTAAAGCCTCCTCTTATACTTTTCCTGTTGACAAATCAACGGCCGAGATTAAGTCCCTAATCAACGGCTAAGATTAGAACTGGCTTGATCCTCATCACTTGGAACTTTCTCACCCATATTTTATTAATACACATTAATATTATTATTTTCCTAAGTCTAAACTTAGGAACCCATTAAAAATATTAATTATTTTAATAACTCCTCATCTAGGTGGATTCAAACGATTTCTGGGTCTTGGAGATCTCATGTGCCTTAGCCTCTCCACCAATTTTCAAGGCTAGAGCACATCCGATGCTACCTAAAATCAACACTCCCTCTTAGCGACGAATGTGCTCTAACAAAGCTTCACCATCTTAGCATCACACTGATCCTTTGCATCGATCCTCGTGTTGATGCTTGGCCTGCTGCCCCACATCCACTGCATTGTTGCTTCTTGTATTGCTGCCCATGACACTGCCACTACCACTGCTACATCTGTATTGCAGCTCCCTCTCAAAATGTTGCCTCATGCTGCCCATAGCACTGCCACTGCTAACTGTTGCACTGCAACTCAGTTACCAAGAAGTAAGTAACTGACTTCACCCAAACACTGACATCTTGGTTAGTTTGGAAGCCTCGTGATGCTGAAGCTACCTTTGCTGCTATCCTGTGCTCCCTCTGCTGCAACCTCTTTTGTGCCTCTCGCACTGCTGCAACCTCCATTGCACTGCTATAGACTTCTGCACTCTAGCACTACCTTGTCGCTCCATCACACCTTGCTCCACTCAACACCTGTCATCATGCTACTGTCTTTAAGGGTTGCCCATTGACTTCAGAAACTTGAACCCTCCCTGGAATAAAACAACTACCCCGTGCCGTCATCCGAGCCCATGTTGCACGAAGTACCTATAACAGTGGTGTTGTCTTCACTAGAAGGTCTTTTGGAATGCCACCAGGTTCCCATAACAAAGCCCGGTGGACTTGCACTGGTCTACAAGAAGCTTGGCCCACACACGTATCATTTGCAATCACTGGGCAGGAGGATTGACAACCTTCCTGCCAACGACCAAGATCTCAAACATTATTTTCAATAGGTCGGGCCGCGCCCGTGCCATGTACATAGTCTGCTTGCTACTTGTTGTTTTCATCTGGTTTGCTTTGCTTATTATCTTTGTTTTTGCTTTGTTTGATTCTGCTTACTATTTTTGTTCACGTTCGTTTTGTTTGTTTGATATATTACTATTTTTGTTTCCGGAAATAAGTGCTGCCAACTACTACGTTCTGGCTTTTGAATAGAGTATGTGGCTGAAATTTGAAGAAACTTGTGACACTGCAGCACTTGGCCAGTCTTGTGTCTGTTTTCTCTATGCTTGGTTATCACCTTCAGCCAATACGAACCGTCTGCAAGGGAAGTTTTGGTCCAACCATGAACCTATGTCCACATTGGGAAGCCCCATGCCTGTACTCAGCCTTCTGCTCTGTGTGTTCAAGCTCATCCAACTAGTAGAAATGGAGAAGGGGAAAATCTAAACGAGCAAACCTATGTCAGAGGTCTTACATGCTTCTCTGAAGGAACAACCTCTTCTGCTCTCAATAAGTCGGGATCCCTCTTCCGCCCCAAAAATAAATAAGTGCCTATGCACAGTCCTCTTGAAAAATACAAAGGTAAAAGAAGAGAAAGGCTTCCTGCGCAGAGCATGCAACTCCACCGAGTACTGACCAGGCTTGCTGGCAGTGGAGCAATGTGTGTGTTCTTGTGTGACTCTTTCGGGGTACTATCCAAGCCTGCTGGCAACAGAGCAACAACATAGATGAAAACTTGTACTCTGAAAATCTTCAACTCACAAGCTAAGCTACCCTTCCCGAATTTGAAACACTGAGATCAAGATGGACTTTTGATTGTGTTTGACTGAGTTGGCAAAGGGTAAACCATGTATGTCCATGGGGTAAGTGGGGAAGAAGAGATTGGTTGACCCAAATCTTGAATGGATGACTCAGGGACCATTGGCTCTCCCCGCTGTTTTACACAAGATGCCGAAGCGAGCGAAGAGAATGAACATCAAGTTCAACCCTAACAGCACGGTGAAGGAAGAAGACCACTTAGACAACTTCTACCTACAACTGCAAACCCTTGAGGTACGTTATGACGATGTAGCATGTAGATTGTTCCCATGTACCTTGGACGGCTGCGCAACTGCTTGGTATCACAGCCTTCCACCCAACTCGATACAAAACTGGGGTGCTTTCAAACGTATGTTCCTTGAAAAGTTTGTTGATGACAAGACCCCAGCCATGCTACTCAAAGAATTGGGAAGCCTCAAGATGGAGGGAAAAGAGAAAGTGAAAGACTTCAATCAGAGGTTTACACGTATTTTGAACAAGTTTGCAGCAGACACTAAACCTCATGACTCCATCACTATTGACTATTACACGTCTGCACTGCCAACCAACATTGCGCAGTTCGTCAAGCGAGCTGCGAAGCCAACACTCTTGGAAAGTTGCGAAGAGGCTATTGCTATTGAAAAGGACTTGCGTGCAATCGGAGTCATCAAGGATGACGAATCAACGAAGGACTCCAAGGATGCGAGCAGGAAGCCCCAAGCAACGGCGAGCAAGGGTAGAGACAAGGAAGCAACCGATATTGAGACCCTCACTTGCCTTGTCAAGAACTTGACCATGGAAGTGTCCGAGCTCAAGCAACGGAAAACAGACACATTTGCAAGCAGTCATCCACCCAGACAGAGACAGGCAAACAGTTCATCAACCAGCTCATCAAGCAACAACCGGTTCACTTCAAAAAATGTGCAGAAGCCTGTGTTCCAACTCGAACAATGCGCAGATCCTAAGTTCTATTCCTTCCACGAAGAACATCACCCCGAGAACTCTTGTTCAGATTGGAAGCGAGTCGTTAGCTCTGTCTGTAGTCATACACTTGATGCAGAAAGCAATATGCAGGAGTAGCCGGAAGACACTGACGATGACGAAGAGGTTGCACCTGATGAAACATCAAGTTCTGGGCATGTGGTGAATGCATATCAATGCTCGCAAGTAATGTCGAAGACGAACACTGAGAAGCAGCCCCAAAAGCAAAATGATCGTTACAATCTTAGGAGTAAAGGGGCTCCCCCTACACTTGGGGAAATGCAAGAGAAGGTGAGACTGCTGATAAAGAAGGCCGATCCATCGGCCGCCTCAAAGCAGCAAACACAAAGCAAGTCCGGGAAGACAGCGGCGGATAAGAGTACATCCATGAGCAGCAAGTTGCAAAACACTCTGCCAGACGACACGAACATCCATTCCACCCCGGACACCTTGGTGAGTCGACCACCTCTAGACTACAACATAGTTGATGACATGAAGAAAACTTGAGCGAACATCAGTTTGTTCGAGTTAGCCAAAGTCCAGAGTCAACGAGATATCCTGCTGCGTGCATTGGGACAGACAATGATCAACAACGCAGCCTCCACCAGCAAGGGAGCAAGCACACCTCCCGGATCACTATCCACTGTCGACTTGGATTGCCCATTTCCATCACTCAATGACTCTTGCACAGTTTTCATCAGCAGTGCCCGGAGCCATCATCCTGCTTCACAACCTTGCTACCTCTCTCTATTACCTGCATCCGAAATGGTCGTGTTTCATGGTAGACTAGGAGGTTTTGGATTTGATGTCGTCTCGTCATGAGTGACTACAGGTACAGGTACACCAACAAACATGGCGCGAAGACGAACGAGATGAATGAAGGAAGCACATGCAGAAGGACAGTTTCACCAACGGATGAACGAACAATGCATGCAAAGAGATATGCTCTCGAACGAATGATCATGCAAAGATATGTCCACAGACGGACGGACGAGCAAACATGCAAGATGTGCTCACGAACGGACGAACATGCACCTTTCGCGAACAGACGAGCCTATCAAGGCTTACAACATGCAAGCAAGGAGCAACGTGCCTAAGCATCATCAAGCGAACCAAAGACCATCGAAGACTCCGCACACTTCCAATGCAGTGGTGAAGCTGTGATATGCCATGAAGACATCCATCACCCAGCAGCACTGTAGCTCGACATGCACTCTAGTAGCAGCATGAATGTACCAGCACTATCATGTCGAGTCATGTCATGAGTCATGTCACCCACATCTCTACTATGGGCTATGTTTTCAATCAATGTAATGTAACGTGGAAGTCCAAGAGACCCACTTGTTGTACAAAGAGTCATGTAAAGTCGAAAAGTCATGGAAGTCAAACAATCATGAGGGTAGTCGAACAGCCACAAGGGTCAGTTTCACCCTTGGCTATAAATACCCCCTCATTTGTACATGCAAGGGACTTTTTAACCTTAGCTCCTCCCACATAGCCAAGAGAGTATAATCTTTTCTTTGAGGAGTAAGTAGTGGCTCCAACGCCCCGCGCTCGAGGTTAGTGATGTATGGTGTAATGATGTGTCTTGGAACATTCGCTTAATTTAGAAGCTTGGTAACAGGCTAGCACATTTTCACACATGCATTGTATCTGTTGTAAGACTAATCTTTAACACTTGTAATGCATGTTGCTTTAACCTGTGTTCTACATCTGAACTATTTCATTTGTTGTAATATATAAGTTATTAATGGAAATGTGTTGTATATGCTGTTAATGTTGTCTCGCCCATGTAGACTACTCTCCTGGACATCAGACAGACCTTTCACATAGAACTTGCTGCAACAACCGTTGCACTCGTTTAGACTCATTCGTTGAGTGTTGTACGGGTTATCTTACCTTGTGTGTTGTGACTGTCGCATCCGTGTGGACTGCTCCTCCGGAAGCTGTGCACATCCTGTTGTGTTGTGCGTTTCTAGCCAAGTTGGGACTGCATCCCAACCAACTTGGGACTCACTCTCACCCTCTCCCTTTACAGTGAAAGAATCATTGACACGAGTACACTAGCACTCACTAGGCACGCAAACCTCACTTCTCGAAGGCAGAGCAGACCACTCTCTTGTGCTGACAAGCAAGAGTTTAGGCAAATCCTTAAGACAATGGTAATCGGGCCATCATACCGGATGGGACTCCCACACCAAACGGTGTGAGATCTAGTTGGGACTTCATGCCGGGGTGATCCCTTGAATGTTGGCAGGTCCAGCACCGTCAACATCATCTTAATGCAATGACCTTGAAATGGCAGTGGATTTTGGCATATGGCAGCATATTCATAACAGTAATCTTTGATGGCAATATATATTTGATGTTGCGTGTTGAGACAATGATATGGCAGCATCTCTCGAGAGATATGATCGTTTAGTTCACAAACGTAGTTGTGAACTAACTTGGGTTGGCCCTAGGAGGCTGTAACAAACTAAATTTATATAAAAATAAACACAAATAATGTAAAAGACAACAAATAAGATTAATGATTACTTAGTTAGCAATTAATGAAAAGGTATGTCCCTAAAGACATAAATGTTAGTGAAAGGGGACTTAACTGGCTATATATACAAGACCCTCATTCTCATTTGTATCATCCTACATCAATTCTTTATATAATATACAATTTACACTTACTATCCTATGATGGATGTATTTGTCTATGAAGTATTTTAATAGTCGTTGCGTATATGACTAGTGGTCGTTACATTGGTATCAGAGTTGTTCGATCCTCTGGCCGCTCCACCGCTACACATAGTCACGCTCTCTGATCCAGGCCCTTGGCCATCTAGGTTTCATCAACATTGTTGCCATCAAGATTGAAGCGTTTCGTTACACTTTTGGGAGTTTCTCCGTCGCTAATTAGTCAGAGGCCTTTGGCCATTAAACAAAAAAAAAATAAAGAAAAAAAGAAGATAGTCAAAGAAAAAAAAGTACATATAAAGATTAAAAAAAAATTAAAGCAAAAAAAATCATATAAAAATATACTATTAAAAAAAAGATATATATAGTCTGGTGTAAAATTTGAAGGAGAACATTCATATATATAAAAAGGTTCTACATTATTGATACAAAGTGCATGATAAATTTAAGAGGGAATCTTTCCAAATATCTTTAAAACTATATGTAAGAGAAGGAAGAGTATATAACATTATCTTGATTCTTCATTAAGTGGTTTACAAGCCCATGGTTTTAGTAACCCATGGTAATTGTGTTGAAGAAAGTGTAACTAGGTTCAGTCTTCATAATGACATGATCTTTGTATTTGATGTAATAAAAGAGAATAAATTATTTTTGTAATCTTGCTGCATGGGTTTCATGAGCAAGAAGTGTCACTAGGTAAAAGACTTCTTCTTGATGTCTTTAGGATTTATTTCTATGTCAAAGAATCATGTCATGAGTCCATATAAATGTATACAAGTCCTTAACAAGTATACCAGCCCTCCAAGACCAAGATCAATGCCTCAAGAACAAGCACAAGAAGTCTGCATGCGAAAACAAGGAAGAATACTTCATGTTAGCTCCAAATATAAATTAAATACATAAATGAAAGTTATGTCGGCTTGATAAAAGGACATGTCGGTTCATGAATGAATGTCGGCTCAAAATAGGAGGCTAACCACTATAAATACCCATGAAGGGTCAACGAAAATGACATAAGAAAATTCGGATGCCTCTGAATTTTCGCATGGAGGAGCAGAGCCACAGTTAAGGCTTGACTGCACCTCGGTTGGGGTTTAGGTGCAGTCAAGACCTCGCATGTATGGGAGCAGATCCGCACTGCAGGAAGAATGACGTTGATCTCAGGTGAGTACAGGTTCTTGGTGTCAAGGTGCAGGTTAAGTATTTCGTAAGAATACAGTCAGATCAAGTCTCGGTTAAGCATATATGATAAGGGTTTTGGTGAAGTAATGAGGATGAAAATCAAACCCTTGCAATCCGCACTACAGAAACATCACTTTGGACCTACCTTCTAAACAGCCTAAGCACATGTATATAAATGTATATGGGTACTCTCTCAACAGCATGCTATCTCGGCAGCCACTAACACTGTCTCAGCTAAATGGAGATCACGTTAAGTGATTATCTCAGTCTTGCATATATATATGACTGTCTTGGCATAGTCACAATGATGAAATATGTGATACTCAGCATACCTGTGACCTGAAGGAAATATCTTCGGATGAATAAATCAGAGAAGGCTAATGATGATCTCGGTATATCTATGAGCAACATCTCGACATACTTGTAGGTGTTGTCATCAACCGGATGGAGCTGAAGGGTCTTAAGTCCTGTAACAAGGATCTCGGCATACACTTATATTTGTTTCTATTAACTCGCATAACTCAAGGGCAATTACAGTACTGATGTATGTCATAAACCTAATCATTGTCATTGTAATAAGCAGTATCACAGATATACGAAGGAACAGTCTTAGCATCAAGAGAAATGTTGGAGTATGGTAATGAAGATCTGATAAATAACAATCATAATGAAGACCTCAGTGATATAATGCATAAGCCAAGTCTCTGAAGTGCAGCAAAAAGATGTCTTCAATGATGCAGTAGTTTGAGCTAAAGGATTGATGTCTTGGTCTTGGAGAGGCAGGATGTGTCAAGGGTCATGGTCTTGGTATTCGTCAATGGAATCTCTATAAGAAGAATTTTTCGCATAGTTTTTCCTCTCCAAAAGGGAGAGGTTTTGGCCCTGGAAGATAGCCAAACATTTGGGTTCTTGTCTCTTTTGGTTTTGATAGTAGTTTGATAAAGCTAATAATTAAGTAAACATCAAGCTAAGATAAATTGTTTAAATACTTCACAAATTGTTACCATATAACGAAGAATCATCTTAATTTTGTCAAGGCCTAGATTCTTCAACAAATTGCCCATGGTATTTTCAAGGTAAAAGAAAAACAAAAGGAATACAAAAACTCTATATGTGAATGGTAAGTTTTACTTTTACGTGGAGAAAATTAACCGAGTCAAAGGAACATAAGTGGACATATATTTTATATTATACCCCAAAGAGATGAATAGTCGTGTTTCACTAGGGTTGTAACTTTTCAAAAAGAAAAAAAAAAGATTATAAATAAAAGATATATAAAGAGAAGTTTTATATTATAAAGGGGTATTTTAAAGAAAAGTTCAAGTCAAAAAAAAAAAGGAGAGAATATAAAGTTTAAAAAAAATAAAATTAAAATTAAGAAGGTTACATGAAAGCATATCTCTTTATATAAGTATAAAGAGAAACATTCAAATATATATAAGTGAATATAAGAAAAGGGTAGTATTAAATTTTATTCCTTAGTGGATTAAAGGGAAGATATATATTCTTATAAAACATAAAAAGGTGAATTTGGAGAATATTCCAATTGATAGCTAAGTGTTCACAATCCATCAAATTAAAAGAAATTTTATATATTTAGATTACATAATACCTTAAGTCATCTCGACAAAACAAATGGGATCAATCATTGAAAAAAAAATGATGGAGCTCAATTCTAAAATGACGAAGGAAGAAAGGTTTTCCTATAATGGTCTTTCAGTTACAGATCACGGAGTAATTACATTAAAAGGAAGTATCCAAGGAAGAGAAGTTAATGTCGCTATCAGCCCAAGCAACGATAAAAATTATATCAACATCAACTTGGCAAATCAACTATTAATTCCAAATCTAAGCATTGGTGTAAAGAAAAATATTTTTGACCAAAAAGAGTATAAAATTAGTGATCTACAAGTGACAATAGGTCATTATGAGTACATATCTCGATTTCATGTTGTAAGGACGGATAAAAAGACAGACATCATACTCGGTCAACCCTGGTTTAAGGATTTGGGTACATTCATGTTAAACATAGAGAAACAAGTTTTGATGTTTCCTTATAAAGGGAAGATGGTCACATTTTGAGACATAACAAGTAAATCAAAATCAATAAAACTATATCTCAGACTTGATGTTTCAAGATAATGAAAAAACTATATCAAAGAAGCAAAAAGAGCTTGAAGAAGTCATTTGCAGCAAAGACAAAGAAATTTCACGCCTCAGAGATCACCAAGAAAAACTACTCGAACAAGTCAAGAAAGCTAAAGCATCAAAGAAGGAACTCAAGGAGCATTTATTAGAACAAGAAGAAGAAAATTTACGTTTAAAGAGCCTTAACCAAACATTAGTAGAACAAATTAAGTGTTTAAAAGACGAGAAGCGTGAAGGCCAAAATAAATTTGACTCAGAGAATGAGGAATGCTTACGTCTCAAAAATCATAATCAAAATCTGCTCAAACAGATTAAAAAACTTAACGACGAAAATAAATCATTGATGAATAGGTTCAAAGAACTTGTCGCAAAGGAAGCATTAAAATTATTAGAATAATGCTATTTTAGTGTTTAATGCTCATTTATGTAGATAAGATCGTCTGTGACCTTATTAGCAGTTTCTTATTATAAACTTGTTGTTTCTATTTCTTAGTAGAAACCTATTGTTTCTGTAAATACATTTGTATTATTTACTAAGCTTCATTGCTCATTGTAAATCAATTCAATTCATTCATTGATTATGGTATCAGAGCTCAGGTATTTTTTTCGAAATAATTTTTCATTGTTTGAAAATTTTCATGCTTCATTTCGAAATTGCTCTCTACTGGATCGAAACATTATTATAGCAGCAGAGAATCCACTGTTGTCGGGCGTTTCTGGAACCATCATCACAATCCTTTAAATTCGAGGGTACCTGTTTCTCGAATCTGGGACGTCTTCGACTACGGCGTTGACGCTAGACAGCCTACGCGTCCCGAGAGAAGGAAAAGGCCAGGGAGTCCAATGATTTGCCCCCGGGTTTGGTGTGTGGTTTGAGCTCCAAACGCTTTTTTTTTCTCCCCTGGCAGGTCAAATTCTATTCTGGAAGAGGCTAAGAAGGAGGGTTTCTCCATCGATTCACTGAATTCCTCGTTCGTTTCTCTGTGGAGAGAGAAAATAGATCTGCCATTCTGTGCAGAGGAAAATTGTTCTTTGGATAGTGATTCTGGTGAGTCGTATCAATCGTTTAAACATGAGGGTTTCTGGTCCTCCGGATCTAGTTATCCTTGTGTCTGCACGTCTCGACACGTCTCGATTTGTCACAATTTCTGAGCCGCAGTAGCACAACAATTAGGTTTATTTGAGAGTCCGAACTTGTTCGTCGAGTATTGAATACGGGACCTCCATAATCGACCCTGGTTGACTATCGGGGCACAGTTTTTTTTTTATTCATGCCCATGTTCGCTGCGTCGAATTGGTAGCGGAAACAACGTTTTTTAAGCACAGGAATTCCGCTAAAACAGTCGGCGTGGTGTTGGTTTTCTGCTTAATCATTTTGTCTGAGCGGTTTCAGCGTGGAACTTTAGTCGAAACACTTGATTGCATAATCGGTGGGGGCCGAGGGCATTTCTTTTTCAGCCTTTTCAGAAGTCGGCGATTGGACACGTATTTTCAGTGCATGCAAATGCATGTTTATGCAAACATAATTATTGAGCGTGGGGAATTTTTGCACCTGTCAGATTTTGTCCGGATCAGCAAGCATCTGCATTGAAATCCGTGCCGGACTCCTTTGTTGTTTTGTGTCTTGGGAAATGTGCAGATGGCCTCGCTAACCAACCTGATGTTGGAAGGCAGTCAACGCTTTAATGGCACCAATTATAACATCTAGAAACAGAGAATGTTGACCATTTTTTAATATAGGCGTCTTGACCAGCTCGTTTTGGGCAAAGAGCTCAGTCCTGGTACACCTGGTGCAGATCAAGATAAGTTTGATGATCAAAATCGAGAGGCTGTTATGCTTCTCAAACTCTCTGTGACTTATGATCAGTTACCACAGATTCCTTTCGACAAGACAGCTGCCGAAATTTGGCAACATTTGAAGGAATTGCACGAGACATCCGACAAGAGCAGAGCTTTCTTTCTCAAGAATCAGTGGTTCTCCACCATGATGAACGAACATATGTTTTTACAGGAACATCTTAACAAGATTAATGACATTCAAGATCAGCTCGAAGCCATTGGTCGGACCATGGAGGAAGAAGATACGGTAGTCATCACTCTGAAAAGTCTACCAAAACCTTATGAGCACTTCATAGAAACACTCAACATTACATCCACTAATGTTGATCTGAAGTTTCCGAAGTTATGCACCAAACTCCTGCAGCAGGATCGTTGGAAACAACAGTTTGGTAGTGGTGCTTCATCAACCTCCTCAGAAAATGCTTTTGTTGCCAAATATCAGTCCTCTCAGTCCTCTCAGCAGAAAGGTTCTTCTCAACCTTCTGATCCTGCTAAGAAGAAAAAGGTGCAGTGTAATTACTGTCACAAGTTCGGCCACATGAAGAAAGATTGCCGACAGAGGATTGCTTCTAAACATAAGAAGCAGGGAGGGTCTCATCAAAAAGCGAATGTCGCAGAAGATTCTGAGCAGAAGGAATCTGCCTTTTGCGCCTTTATGGCTAAGAGGTCCTTAGATCATGCCCCGTCTTCCGCCTGGTACATTGACTTTGGTGCATCACGTCATTTCTCTCACATGCGTGACTAGTTTACTAACTTCTCATCTTTCAGTGATTCCGTGGTATTCGGCAGAGGTGAAGAGTACACAGTGGTTGGCAGAGGTACAATTTAGATCCAATCTTATGGGCGCACACTCATCTTCTTGAATGTATACTATGTTCCTGCTATGGAAATTAATCTACTGTCTGTCAGCCAGATTATGAGGAACTCTCCTCAGCTTGATGTGGTGTTCAGTGCGCACAAGTGCTCCATTATTGACAGGGAAACTCGTCTTACGGTTGCTGTTGGCCTAGAGGATCATGGCCTATACAAGCTTCTTGACACTGGTGATTCTCCAGAAGTGGCTCTAGCAGCTCGTGTTTCTCCCATCAACACTTTGTGGCATCAGAGATATGGGCATCTAAACATTCAGTATCTCTCTCAGCTATCTTGGGAGGGACTTGTGTCAGGGTTACCTGATATTCAGACTCAGCATTTGGGAGTGTGCGGTGCCTATCAAGCTAGCAAGCAACATCGGTCTTCATTCAAGGATGGCGAATCTTAGCGCGCATCTAAGGTACTCCAATTAATTCATGCTGATATTTGTGGTCCTATGAATACATCTTCAGTTACTGGTTGCAAATATTTTTTGCTTATTGTAGATGATTTCAGTAGAAAGATGTGGGTGTACTTTCTAAAACATAAATCTGATGTATTTAGTATCTTTCAGAAGTTTAAGTCCTTAGTTGAAAAAGAGTCTGGTTGTAATATCATAACTCTTAGGACAGATAACGGGGGGGAATTTTGTTCTTTTGCTTTCTCCAACTTCTGTGATACCCATGGCATCAAATGCCAGTTAACTACACCCTACACTCCTCAGCAGAACAATGTTGTCGAACGTCGCAACCGTACGGTTGTTGAAATGGCTCGTTCCATGTTACAACACAAGAGTGTTCCGAACAAATTTTGGGCTGAAGCAGTGTTTACTGTTGTCTATCTTCTTAACCGATCACCTACTCAGGTTGTTAAGGGGAAGACTCCAGAAGAGGTTTGGTCTGGCCATAAGCCTACGATCAGTCACCTCAAAGTGTTTGGCTCGGTTACATACGTTTGGATTCCAGCTACTAAGCACTCTAAGTTGGATTCCAAAAGCCAGAAACTCATGATGACAGGGTACAGTGATCACCACAAGGCCTATAGGCTGATAGATATAGACATTGATCGTCTTATCTTCAGTCGGGACGTAGTATTTGATGAAGACAGAGGGTTCTTTCAGTCCCCTCCTTCTGAGCAGTGTTCTGAGGATAAGCGTCATAGTGTTCTTCTTCCGTTAGGTCCACCTGATGGGAGGGATGATGCAGCATCAGTATTTGATGATGCACTACCTGAGTTCCCTCCAGAAAATAATCCTCCTCTCACTCCTCCTGTTGTTCCTGAGCCTCCTCCACTTATTCCAAATATTCGTTCTTCTACTCTCCGGCCTAAATGGTGGCCTAAAACTATTGGTGATCTCCGGGATAATGAGCTCCTTGAAGGTAGAACTTCCAGAAATAAGAGCAAACAGCAGCCTACAGTAAATTTTGCTCTTATGGCTAACCTACACAGTGTTTTTGAGCCTCAAACCTATTCAGAGGCTAAGGGTATACCTGAGTGGGAACAGGCTATGGAAGCTGAATTCCAAAGTCTTTAGAAGAATCACTCTTGGACCCTTTCTGATCTTCCTGCAGGGAAGAAGCCCATTAGCTGCAAATGGGTGTATAAAGTGAAATACAAAGCTAACGGAACCCTAGACAAGTATAAGGCTCGCCTTGTTGCTCGAGGGTTCTCACAAAAGGAAGGCATAGACTATGAGGAGACCTTTGCTCCTACAGCCAAGATGAGTACCATATGGCTCGTCCTTGCCTTAGCAGCTCAGTTCAGTTGGAAAGTCCATCAGATGGATGTAAAGAGTGTTTTTCTGAATGGTGACTTATAGGAAGTCTACATGACGCAGCCTCCAGGATTCAAGGTTGTCAGTCAAGAACAAAAATTCTGTAGATTAGTCAAAGCACTCTATGGTCTGAAACAAGCCCCTCGGGCTTGGTACATGAAAATTGATAAGTACCTAACAGATGATCGCTTTCAGTGGAGTCCATCTGATGCAAACCTATATATCAAGCATACTGGTGATGATATTTTGTTTGTGGTTGTCTATGTGGATGACCTTATCATTACTGGCAGTTCAACACATTTGATCCATGGGATCAAACAGGATTTGTGCAGCACTTTTGATATGACAGATTTGGGACTTCTTCATTACTATTTGGGGGTTGAAGTCTGGCAGACTGAGAACAACATCTTTCTCTCTCAGTCCAAGTATGCCAGAAGTCTTGTGGACAGGTTCAAAATGCAGGATTGCAAACCTGCCACGACTCCTATGGAACCAGGGCTCAAACTTTCAGCTCAGTCATCCTCACCACTTGTGGATGAATCTTTATTCAGGCAATTAGTGGGCAGCCTCATCTACCTTACTGCCACTAGACCTGATATCAGTTTTGCAGTGAGCTACATTTCACGCTTCATGACAACTCCTAAGGCTGATCATTGGATAGCAGTGAAGCGTGTGCTGCGTTATGTGAGTGGCACTCCTGATTATGGACTTTTGTACACTTGGAGTTCAGATCCTACACTCAGTGGTTACACAGATTCCGACTGGGCAGGTTCGGTTGATGACCGTAAATCTATAGCTGGGTATGTGTTTAGTCTGGGATCCGGTGTTGTCACATGGACTAGTAAGAAGCAGCAGGCAGTGGCTCTCTCCTCGACAGAAGCAGAGTATCGGGGAGCAGTTAAGGCATCTTGTGAGGAAGTTTGGCTTCGACGTATGCTTGCGATTATGCATGTTTCCCAGGCAAGTCCTACTCCCTTGTTCTGTGATAATCAGGGAGTGCTCAAACTCGCCAAGAATCCAGTTTTCCATGAACGAACAAAGCATGTGGAAACCCATTGTCACTACATTCGACAACTTATTGAAGACGGATCCATTCAGTTGCTATATGTTCCCACCACGGAGCAGCCAGCAAACATCTTCACCAAGCCCCTTGGTCCTGATAAGTTTGTACAATTCAGAGGGTCTATAGGTGTTATAAATAGATTGAGCATTAAGGGAGGGTATTAGAATAATGCTATTTTAGTGTTTAATGTTCATTTATGTAGATAAGATCGTCTGTGATCTTATTAGAAGTTTCTTATTAGAAACTTGTTGTTTCTATTTCTTAGTAGAAACCTGTTGTTTCTGTAAATACATTTGTATTATTTATTGAACTTCATTGCTCATTGTAAATCAATTCAATTCATTCATTGATTAAAAATCTCCAGATGTAGCAGTCCAAACTGAAGAAACAAACATCAATACCACTAATCTCGCAGTTCCGGCAAATCCAAACCTTATTGAAGTAAAAACGTACTTAGAGGTTGTTGTTCAAACGGAGGACACCCCAAATAAGGATTCAGTAGTTAAGTCAACAACAAAAACACCTGATGGAAATCAAGAAACAACCACAAAAAGGTTTAAGGAAGTTCAAAGAAGAAAAATTCCTTATCTACATCTAAATCACAATAGTAGACACCTTAATCAATCAACAAGTCTATATCACACAGAACATAAACAACAAACTTATGTTCCGAAGAATACTGAAGTGAGCTCAATCCAGTCATATGATAACTATTCACCACACAGCTCCAAGGGTCAGAAGATTTCCCAAAAGATTAATCTAGGATGGTCTGATCCATTTTCAGTACGACAATTCTGTCTATCGCTCAGAACATCATATCGTCTTGTATCAACAAAGATGAAAGCTCAGAGATAAGAAGATATGACAATCAACAAAAGAGAATTGATCCTTCATCAGTAAGCTTTGAGGACAGAGCTTTTTGAAGGGAAGGCAATGTAACAAACTAAATTTATATAAAAATAAACACAAATAATGTAAAAGACAACAAATAAGATTAATGATTACTTAGTTAGCAATTAATCAAAAGGTATGTCCCTAAGGACATAACTGTTAGCGAAAGGGTACTTACCTGGCTATATATACAAGACCCTCATTCTCATTTGTATCATCCTACATCAATTCTTTATATAATATGCAATTTACACTTACTATCCTACAATGGATGTATTTGTTTACAAAGTATTTTAATATTTCCGCTGCGTATACGATTAGTGGTCGTTACAGAGGCCTGATGTGATTGATGTATCTTATTCTTATTGTACTTTGTATCTCAGCTGAGAAATTTATGAGCATTCAATAGAAGAAGAATCTGGTTGGGTTTCACCCCTTGTGGGGTTTTGCCCTGGCCTCTGACCTAAATCTTGGTGTCTCTATTGTGCATGTTTTTCTTTTGTTGTTCCTTTCTGTTCCGCTGCACTGTTGGTGTTATTGTTCTTTCTACATAATTGTTAATGATGTTATGATGTTATGGGCTGAATGCAATATGTAAATGATGACAAGTTTGTAAATGCAATTATCTATAGCAAAAAACAATCTAGCCTTAAAAATTAACATGGTATCAGAGTTGGGCGGAAGAAATTTAAACTTATTCCATTACCATTCTCGGCAATATTCTCTATGCCAATTGCTGAAATCTTCTTTGGCAAACTACTCTTGTATCCATGCAAAGTACCCAGTTTGTCTTTTTCCTGCAGAAATTCAGAGAATGATAACGTCATGTTGGGCTCTCCAGCTTATTAAAGAAAAGCATAAATTTCGTTATGTCCTCTGCTAAATCAATAAAT
Organism: Pinus tabuliformis; assembly: GCA_031772625.1. Lineage (NCBI taxonomy): Eukaryota > Viridiplantae > Streptophyta > Pinopsida > Pinales > Pinaceae > Pinus > Pinus tabuliformis. Next base: position 1,282,785,872 of record CM062809.1, read on the forward strand.
GATCTAATTCTATCATACTGGCTGCAGTATAACATGAATGAAATGTTTTACCAAGGAGCATCATGATGGCACCAATTGCTACTAAATCAATAAATGATCTAATTCTATCATACTGGCTGCTGTATAACATGAATGAAATGTTTTACCAAGGAGCATCATGATGGCACCAATTGCTACAACTATGGTTGCTGGCAAGAAAACATAATAAAAAATAAGCAAAAAGGCAAGTAGATTTCGGGTTAGGTTGACAGGCAGTGATTTTTTCAACTGTTAATAAACAGGTCTTTGCAACCAGTGTGTAAAATCCAAATCATCCTGAAAGTTGGAACCTAATCAGTGCAGGATGTATGATTGAACCCCTCTGTCCTTCAGGATTTATTGATGTTGGGCAGCAATGTAACCATGCATAACAAATTTAAGGTCTGAGAATTGCTACTAGTTCCAGAGGCACACTTAACTTGCACTTCCAAACTCACAGATGGAAGCCAACAAATTAATTTTATGTCAACCAAAGCCTCTCTGTTTAGGGGTAAGATTTGGTAATACCTATTCTACATGATCCAGTTATGCACATGTTTATGAGGCTGCCCTATTATTGTATCCCTTTCTACTTCATTTTATTCTAGATTTAGCTTTGGCATTTTCTAGGAGTTGCATTTGCACTCCCACATTGTACTAGAACTGGTTGTATCTTTCAAATTTATCGTCATTCGTTGGACATTAATAAAATTATCTTATCGTATCCGAGACAGCATTAATCATCCAAAAAGTTAAATGAGAGCAGCTTTATATCATCCTCTTTAAACGACACACTACTCAAAAGACCTGTTTTCAAAACTAAACTATTCCTGATGGTAGCATTAAATTATCCTGAATAACCCCACTGGTTGCCTCAAAGTCCACACCAGCATACTGCTAAAGACGACCAAAAAAAGGCCTGATTTCAACACTAAATGGTTTCTGACTTACTCAAGTTTCAAAAGAGTAAATTCTAGATTTTGTGAAAAATACTGAAACTAGTATTACCCAAAATTGGAAAGATCAATGAGATCAAAAATTTGGTGGGAAAAACAGAAACACCATAACTACATAACTATGCATGGGCAATGGTATGGTTAAATGATAATTTGATTACACTCTCTACCTTCATCATATTATCTCATTCAAATATGAACTCATTTTTCTCCTGTACCACCCTACTGAACTGGATCATCATCGACACTGGAAAGAAAATTAACAAAAAATGATCATACACAAGTTTCAGTGTAATACTTGATCAGGTGTCAGGTTCGTTAGCTGTGTACTTGACTGCAAACAAGACAAATAGTGCACTAAGCTGGTAAGAATATCCATTAGTTTGCCTTTGTCTTGGATAAAACCACTAGTTTTTCCTAACAAGTCTGCAAAGTGTCGCAAAACCTGCACAACACGCCACAAATCAGTTGTCAAACATCAAGACCCTTGCTGAAGAAAAAATATCTAAATCAATTACACTGACCCCAAGACATCATTACAATGATAAATATACACTAATGGATCACAGATTTGTAAGAGCCAATCCTCAATTTTCTTTCCTGAATAGTAATAGTTTGATCAAATTGAAAAATTAATTTCAATTTTAGAATTGAGATGTACCTTACGAACATAATTAAGGACAACAGTTGATTCGTAATGCTGTACAACAAGATCGAGGAATTTGAATGCCATTAAGCGTATGTCAAATGCCAACTGTGTCATTGCATTGAAAATATGTGCCATTATTATTGAAATAAGGGGTCCCATTGTGGCCTGTAACAAAGCATTCAAATAGATGATCAGTATGAACGATCATCTTGTCTCTAGTAAGAAAATCAACATGAAGCACATATTTTCTCATCTTAAATATAAACCTTCCAAGAATAACACTAAAAGAAAATGCATGAACAAGCAAAACTCCATACTAAAATAGAATAAAGCATTATTGTCTATTTTCATTGAATAATTTATTTTAATCTCTTATTCTAAGCAATCAATGCAAAAAAGCGTATACAACAGAAAGCTGTCCAAACCTTCAGCATGGACTTTGCCATGCAATGTGCATAAATATAAGTGGGATATTACATTTTTCTACCATTTTTTGTTGACTTCATGCATGGGAGAATAACTTAGAACCCAGGAGCAGTGACTTAGAACAATTGACAAGAGAGTAGATATCATAAAAATTTGTAAAAACGAAACACTTTTATTCGTAAGTTCTCAAAAACATATTATATTAAGCATAAACGGTGCCATTATGAGATAACATGAAATGAATGGTGGTATATACTATATATTGAATAATGAATGAATGGTGGTTTACAATCCCTCATAACTGAGTGTGTGAACACACACACACACACAATGACTAGTCATGAGTGTGAAGGAAAATGACCCTTGATGAATTAATTATTAGTGTGATTATTATAGTTTTATTATTATTATTATCAAAAGTACATATTTATGTATGTTACATTGCCTCCCCCTACAGAGATGCTTTGTCCAAAAAGCATTGATAAGGATAGATAATGTTGTCAAAAACCAATTCCTTGTAGATTTTGAAACATTCGAATGCCTCAGACTTTTTCTTCTGGTGTAATCATCTATCATTAACATAAAGTATAATTCACCATCTAAACCAGTGTTGCACGAAGCGCCCCCCCCCCCCGGATCGAAGCTCCGAAGCGCGCCCCGTACGGAAGCGCCTAGGAAGCGCCGTACGAAGCGCGCTTCGGAATTATGGAAGCGGCGCTTCGGCAATTTAAAACGCTTCCTGGAATTTCCGAAGCGCCGGCCGGAAGCGCAGCTTCCATGGCTCCGAAGCGCGCTTCGTACGGCGCTTCGGGCCGCCGAAGCATGGCGCTTCGGGCCGCCGAAGCGTGGCGCTTCGGAGCAGGAAGCGTGCGCTTCACGCACGCTTCCGTACGCTTCGGCGAAAAGGGGCGCGCCCAAGGGAAAAAAACGCATTTTTTTTAATTTTTGTTTTAAGTTATGTTAACTCAACATTAAGGGGGTGGGTTAAGGTGAGGTTAGAGTGAGGTTAAGGTGAGGAATGAAAAGAATAAAGCCCCCATTCATTCCTCATTTTCTCACTTTGAGTTTATGAGAGTTGGAGAAGAGAAGAGAGGAGATGAGAAGAGAAGAGAGGAAAGGAGAGGAGAAGAGAGGAGAGCTTGGAGGAGTGAAGAAGGAGGAGCTAAGAGAAGGAGGAGGAGCTTGGAGCAAGAGCTTGGAGGACTTCATCTACAAGAGCTAAAGAGGTAAGTTCAAACCCCAAACTCCCTTGTTTTTTTGACAATTTTTTTGTATTTTTCTCCTCCCTCTCCTACTCTTTCCCATTGTTTCTACTTGCTCCTTTATTTATAGGTTGCCGTTGTCCACCACCTATATCCATATTCCAAGATGGTGTTCTTTTGGCTTCTATGTATCATTCCACTCTTGGTTTTAATGATGGCAAGGGTGAGGAATAGAAGGGAAGAAACAGAAGAGGACATTGGTGATGGTCCTAATAGTAGTGACCCAATGTATGATGAGGAGGAAGGGTTTGAAGAGGAAGGGGATGAACTTGAAGGGGACACTGAAACACAAGATGGGAAAGCTACATCAACACCCTTGTGGAACTATGTGACCAAACTTGATGGGGGAAAGGGTGGTGGATCTTACAAATTTGTGTGCCCTCATGGTTGTCATGGAGGAAAACCATATTGTGGTTCATATACTCGTCTGAGGAGGCATCTTTGTGGGGTGCTGGACAGTGATGAAAAAAAGGGTTCTGTGGGGGTACAAATTTGCCCAAACATTTCAACTGAAGAAAGAAGAAAATACATCCAAATAGAGATGGCTGCACAACAAAAAAACAAGAAACAAAAAACTCATTCTGAATCAAGTGCAACCTCTAAATTTGGTAGTTGCTCATCTCCTCATGGTACTTCTGCAAGCTCTGGAGGTAGAAGAACAATAGGGGATTTCCTTAATGTTGCTGGGAGGGATGATGTGGATGGAAAGATAGTCCGTTTTCTTTGTGCTTGCGGTGTACCATTCAATGTGCTTCGCTCTCCCTATTGGCATGAAATGGTAAAGGCCATCAATGAAGCCCCAAAAGGATACAAGGCCCCCAACTATGAGAAAGCTAGAACAGTGTTATTAGAAAGAGAAAAAGCTAAGGTTCAAAGAGCTTTGACACGTTTTACAAATGAGTGGGTAGATTCTGGGGTATCCATTGTATCAGATGGGTGGACAAATATTAGAAACCAACATTTGATAAATGTTCTTGGTGTTTCTTCTAGTGGTGCAGTATTTATTGCATGTCATGACTCCTCCTCCATCACTGCATCTGCACAAAACATTGCAGATCTCCTATTGAAATCAATCAAAGATGTTGGTCCGAATAATGTGGTTCAAGTGATCACAGATAATGCAGCAAATTGTAAGGCAGCAGGAAAAATTATTGAGCGTACTCATCCACACATCTTTTGGTCTGGGTGCCTGGTTCACACATTGAACCTTTTGATGCATGATATTGTGAAACACAAAGAATGTGGGTGGATTGCTGAGGTTTACAGGAGAGGGAAGCAGCTCATTAAATTCATCACAGGGCATACAAGGGTAAACTACTTCTATGGCACTTACTCCAAGTTGCAATTGCTTAAAATTGCAAAGACAAGATTTGCTAGTTATTACCTCACCTTTAGGCGGCTAGTGAAGGTGAGACAAGCTTTAACTAATCTGGTGTGTGCTGAAACATGGGATGAAATTAACACTGACATAGATGGTGCTAATGCAGTCAAGGACACTGTTCTTGACAGTTACTTTTGGGGACAGGTTAAATATGTTTTGCAATTCACCAAACCAATTTATTACATGATCAAGTTTGCAGATTCAGATCGACCAGTAATTGGGGAGGTGTATGAGCAAATGGATAGCATGTTGGGGCAGATTAAAGACATTGTTGAGCCTAGAGATATCACCTTGTACAATTATATTCGTGTAGAGGTGCAAAACCGATGGGAAATGCTAAATGTTCCATTGCATGCATTAGCATATGTTTTGACACCTAAATACTATCATCCATCATGGCTTTCAACACCAGCACCTGGGGGGGGAAGCAGGAGAAAACCACACCAAGATCAAGAGGTTCACCAAAAATATATGGCTGCATTGAGTAAATTAATCCCTGATGAGGAGGAGGCTGCATTGGTACAGAGACAGGTGAGCAACTATATGCTCAACACTGGTCCATTTGGGAGCATGCATGCAATTAAAGATCGAGAGACTTTTTCTGCTCTTGAGTGGTGGAACATGCATGGAGGGGGTACTCCACTTCTACAGAGTTTGGCATTGCAGGTGCTATCACAGGTGGTAAACACTTCTTCTGCAGAGAGGTGTTGGAGCTCTTATTCTTTCATCCACAGTGTTAAAAGGAACAGGTTGAGTTTAGACCGGGCAGAGAGCTTGGTTTATGTTCATTACAACTTGCGATTGTTGTCCCATTACTGTGAAGATGCAAAGTCTAATAAAGACTTGTTGATTTGGGACAAGAATCCAGAGGAGCCCAATTTGGAGGATGGAGTGTTGCGACTAGAGCAATTAGAGGATGCTCTTATCCAGGTATGTCCATTGTGGTATGAATTTTCCAATTTTCCCTTATAAAGCATTTCTCTAATTCATGTTTTTAATTTTTTTGTTAACTAGTGTTTTTTTTTTTTGCATGAATTTTTTGAGCGATTCTAGGATGATGATGACCGTGTTGATATGCCACCACCCCCACCCCCATCTGGTCCCTTGGTTCCTAGGTTCCATGGTTCAACACCAACAGCAGGGGGTTCTTCTTCATCAGTTTCAGTGCCACGACTTCCACAGGCACCATCTTCTTCATTGCCACCACGTGGAGGCCCGCCACCACGTTCTATTCGTGGTGGAAGGAGGAGAGATTAGTAGATATATTCACAATCTACTACTTTTTGTCATAGATTACTCATTAGACTTGTAGACTTGTGAATTTGAATTTTGAACCTTTTTGGCTTGGCGGTGACCAAGTGACATATTTTGTAAACATTATTATTTGAATTTTGGACATGACAAATGTTGACAGTTGCTCACTTGCTAGATAAATCATAATATGCTCTATGTTTTATGTTTTATAATATGCTTAAATGTTTTATGTTTTATAATATGCTTAAAAATTTGATGTATGTTTGTAATAGCTAGAATATAGATGATTGTTGTACATACTAGTAACTACAATGGAATCATGGATGCCATATCTATCTTGATTTATGCAAAAATATGCATGTTTTCATGTCTTCTACAATTAATTTGGTATTTGGGATGTTTGTTTTGAGTATAAATGCAAAAAAATATAAATATATATATATATAGCAGACGCTTCCGCGGACGCTTCGCTTCCTAGATTTTTGGAAAATGACGCTTCGGCGTCCCCGCTTCCAAAAAACGCTTCCGCTTCACTCCCGCTTCGTGCAACATTGATCTAAACCTTTTGTTCTCATAGGACCACAGATCAGTATGTATTAATTCCAATGGACGTGATGCAAAATGTTCCTTTGTCTTGAACTCGACTTTTGTCTGTTTGCCATGCTGACAAGATTCATATATCGTATTGGTAGGTTTTGAGATTTTCGGCATTTCTCTAACTGCTTCCTTTTTGTTGATCTTAACCAAATTGTCGAAATTTATATGTCCCATTCGTTTGTGCCATAACCAACTGTCGTCTTCTTTTGCCAAGAAACACCCTTTAGGTGTCTCATCCAAAATATATATGTCGTTTGGAGCTCTGCTCGCTGTAGCCACAATTTTACCAAACTTGTGTTTCTTGATTTCACATTTCTTCGAGTTGAATAACATCGTGTGCCCTTGATCGCATATCTGTCCAACACTAAGCAAATTGTGATTCATATTTTCAACCAGCAACACATCCTTGCTTCCAAGAGTGACCGTACCTACTTCTATGACGTTTGAAGACCCGCCATTTCCAAAAGGCATTGTTCCATCCTTCTTTTCTTTCAAGGATATGAACTTATTTCTATCTCCAGTCATATGTGTTGAGCAACCACTGTCAACATACCATATGTTTTTGTTGCTTTGAGCCTTGAGAGCGAGAGCACACCTTTCAGTCTTCCTTTTCCATACTTGTTCATTCTGATTTTGCGAGAATTCCTTTGAAGAGCTTCCAAGTCTGCAATCTTTGGCCAGGTGTCCAAAATTGTTACATTTGTAACATTCGACATCATCTCTCAAATGATCATATCTGTTGATATTCTGTTGAGATTTGGAATATCCATTTCTAAGAGATCTCCTGGAATTATATTCATTCCAAACATACATGCGACATTCTGCAGCTCTATGTCCAAACTTTCCACATGAATAATAATGACCATAAAAGATAGGTTGATACCTGGGAGGAAATCTTCTTCGAGGAATTGTCTTCCAAGGTTCTTCCTGCAAATCTTGATCTCTTGATCTAGCTGGGAGATCTACCTGCTTGGTAGATTTTGCATATCCATCTTCTTTAGTTGTCATAGAAGGACTTGACTCCTTTTCGAATTTTTCTTTGTAACCAAGACCAGTCTTGTCGCTGCATGATCGCTGGTTGCTGATGAGTTCATCCAAAGTCTTTGAGTTGTTGGCATAGTTTTGAAGAGTTTTTCCATTTTTTACTTCCTTTCGTAAAGAAACGATTTCAGCTTCCAATGCTTCTCTTTCCTTGTTGCTTTCCTTTAATTCTTTCCTGAGTGATTCTTCAATTCATTTGTATTCTTCAACCTTGATTTTAAGATTTAGGACCTGTTCCCTTTCTGTATTTAATTCATCTTCAAGAGTGTTGACGTGCTTCTTCTCGGCTTTGAGCTCTTTGATAACCCTGATTAGTTCGTTTTGAAATTCAACCTCGATCATTTCTTCTTCTTCGTCTCCTTCTTTGTCAGATGCCTCTTGCTTATTGTGCTTGGCCATAAACAATACTCTTCCATTGAATTCTTCTTCATTATCACTATCTTCTTCGGATGAGGAGCTATCTTCTTTGTGGAAGAAACTTTTCACCATTTCTTCTTGCCTTGCTTGTTGAACTTCCTCGGACTTTTCTGTCCTTTTGTAACAGCTTCATTTTTGTGAGGACATTTGGCTGCAAAATTTCCAACCTCACCACAATCAAAACATATTAATGGAAGTTTACCTTTGAATTTTCTCGTACCCGTTCTCATTTTCTGCATGAAGTAGGCAAACTCTTTATCTGAGAATGCTTCTTCATCTTCTTCCTTTTCCTCATCCTTACAATTGCAAGTTTTTGCTTTCGAAGTCTGCTTGTCCTTACTATTCTTTGTGGATACGGCAAATGTTGTTTCTAAGTGAGATGTGCCATCCTCTTCTTCAATCCTCATTTCATATGTCATAAGAATTCCATGCAATTCATCTATGCTGAGATTGGTTAGATTCGATCTATCTTCCAAGACAAATACCTTAGGGTTAAATCTTGTTGGCAAGGTTCTAAGGATCTTTCGAACAACAATTTTCGTTTCAACAAGTTCTCCCAAACCTTCCAATGTATTTGTTGTTTCATCAACACGCTGAAAGTATGCAGCAATATCTTCATCTTCCCTCATTTTGAGTTGCTCAAATTTTGCCCTGAAAATTTGAAGCTTTGCTTCTTTCACCTTTGAGTCACCTGCATATATATTTTCAAGCTTGCCCCATACCTCTTTAGCAGTTTTGCAACTCAATACCTTAAGATAAACAGATTCGATAAGCCCACTGATAATAAGATCTTTAGCCTTTGCATCATATACCATATTTTTCTTACCTTGTTCATCTTGGGTCGGTGTGAAGCCTTTGTCAATGATTTCCCATACTTCGTATCCTTGCACCAACAAATGAACCTGCATTCTTCCACTCCAAAGTGCATAGTTATTTCCATTGAACAAAGGAACTCTATTCTTAGTATACTCCATGATCTCCTTCCAGTTGTTAGACTGCTATTGAAGGAACCAAGCTCTGATACCAATTGTTGGAAATACTGAGAGGGGGGGTGAATCAATATTCCTTAGCAATTAGCACTTTTAAATCTTTTCATAGCATTAGGTAATCTTCGATTAGTATTAATCTTTATGCAGTGATAACAGTAAATAAAAGAACACAGTAGGCACAAGAATTTTAGGTGGAAAACCCCCTCTGGGTCAAAAACCACCGAATGCTTTTCTAATAAATTCTTTAATCTTCAGCCCCAACTGAAATGAAAGCAACAACTTCCTAGAATTCTAGAAAAGCATTCTTCTCCAGCTCCCACTGGAAGGACGCCCCAACGCCTGGTTTCTTCAATAATCAACTGAATGGATGCCCCAACACCCTAGCGAGCCACAACTCACCCTAGCACCACCCTACCACCCTGAAGTGTTCACAGGCCCCAACCTATAGGCGACTTCATACACCTACCTAGCACCTCCCTGCCACCCTATAATGACTGAAATAAGACAAGACTATGGATTCCCAAACCAAGGACAATAATCCACGATACAATAAGATGTACAATGATTTTCGTGTACTTGACCAAATACCCAATCACTCTATGACCTGCAACCCAACCATGACATCATCCCAACAGTGACTCCTATACCTCCCAACACTGCCTCTTCGACTCTAGGCAAAATGACTCTTTCACAAATGACTCTTTTACAATCTTTACAATGATGACTCTTTTACAAATGACTCTTTTACAACTTTACAATGATGACTCTTTTACAAATGACTCTTTTACAATGATGACTCTTTTATAAATGACTCTTTTACAACTTTACAATAATGACTCTTGGCCTTAACAATACTTCACGATATTTGAATGGTTGTCATGTCTTCAAGGATGTCTCGCTGCAATGCTTCCTTTGATTTGATACTTCTGCTCTTGAATTCTTGCTTGATGTTGTACTTGAATCTTCTTCTACCTGCATGCAAAATTTGCCCGGCGAAACCAATCCCAAAACAAAACAAAATACCCTTCAACTTACCTCTGCCTACAAAACACATGTAAGTGCATAATAATGAATAAATACAAATTAAAAATTACAATGTGTACCTGAAGTGTGCTTGTCACTTTTGTTGTTGACTTGTTGCAGCAGTAGACAAATACTCCCACTCTTGATATAGGCCTGGACTCTATGCAAGACTATATCCAAAACTAACCTAAAGATATATACAATAAAAAATGATGACAAACCCTAGACTTGTGATGGACCAAGTTCTAAGTACAATAACAAAGACCATTCTATCAACTATGACAAGAAAAGTAACATGAACTTACAACATCATATAGATTTAGCAAACTTGGTGTAGCATCAAGAATATGTAGCATAAAATGTGTAGTATCAAGAATAGGACATCCGAAAAACTAATTGTGACATATAGAGACATAGAGATATAATTGAGACACTGTATATACTTATGTTGTCCTGCAAAAACATATGTCAGAGATGATACTCAAAATTCAAATGTAAACACTAATCATACATACCTTGTTGTAGGAGACTTACCCTTGACTGTTGATGTGTGGTCCTTACTGCAGTGATCCTTGAATGCATGCTTTTTCTTGCCTTCTAGGAGCTCGATATTGAATTTGTTTTATCCATGTAATTTCATATCTCCAGGGTCTGAAATTTCGTCCTATGATAGCCCTCTGTGTCCTCTTTCCAACCCCATAGGTCTGATCAAGATTGGATTCTTCAAGAAAGAGTTATGCCCAATCTCCCACGATGGCCTGATTATAGCCTGGTTCAGTAGAGTGAACTTGTACAAAGTGCCACATGTCATTGTTGCGACCTTCGGCCCTGAAAATGATACCCAACAAACTACAGTTTGTCCTCTTTTTGTCACTATTTATGAAATTGGAATCCAATGCTCAAAGAGAAAGTTATGACGATTTTCCCAACGTCACCTGTTTGACATGGAATTCGGGAGCCTACAAAAACCCTAACTTCCTCAGATCATATCTCCGAAAATATAGTGAACCAAGATCTGAAATTCGATCACGAGGTTCATCAAGATTTCGGCTCAAATGGGTTTTAATTTCAGCTTCTGAAGCTTCGCAGAAAAGAAAAAAAAAGTTATAGCGAAAATGCCACGATGACCTGTTTGAAGCCACAAAATCCCTACTAGAGGAGGATATGAGGGTCACTATTTATATGAATGTCTTGAGTTGAGAGGGTCCTCAACAAGTGAAAGTTGGAGGGATTTTAGGAAAAAAAACATTATTAATTATTTACTATTCAATGACCACAACCAATTATGAGTGCCATGCCACAACCCCATAGGGTTTTAGCCCACTAACTAGGGTTACTAACTTCAAACATGAATATCTCTCAAACCATGAAGAATTACGTGGCATGCCATATATCAGCGGAAACATATCAACAAGTAGAATCCATCTAGAAGATCCTTGACTCAGAATAGAGTAAGTTGTCAAGTCAAAATGCCCATGCAAGATCTGAGTAGCCCCTAGTGCTGCTTAGGTTGACATCAATGACAACCACTAATCAACAGAGAGGCTCATTCATCCCTCTCATCATCACTTGGATTGGATTAGTATCTCTAGAGATTTTCGCACTTCCTAGGTCCAAGGTAAGAGTGTCAATGGTGATGAGATGAAAAGGGGTCGGTGGTGAAATTACGCTTTCTTGGACAAAATTTTGGAGTTTCTTGATGCACTATTATGTTTGGATTTTCGCTATTGTCTTTGGAGCTTCTTTCTATGCGAAGATGATGAATGGATATACTCGTCTCTCTTGTAAGTGAAATTTAATGCTATTTTGTCTTTCTTACTTGTCTAATGCATGAAATTTTTATCATTGTTCTTGTATGGGCCCTGTTCAGGTTATGTTGTAAACCTAGTCTGCATGTCTAAATTGTAAATAATCTTAGCAGATATGAGTCATGTATGTAAATTGCCTAGGTGGACCTAATTTTTTAGTGATAATCTACGTTCCGGAAGGTTTTTTTGTCTCACCGATCCATGATCGGCAAAGTTTTCCTTCAGCCTAACCCCAAAGCCGGAATGAATTTTGTCATTAAAATCTTAGGGGAATCCTAGTGTGTTGATCTGCTAGGTTATATTTGGTCGCAGAACTGGGTGGTCTATGAGGGTCTATGTCAAATGGGTTTTCCCCTTTCGGATGTAAAATTGTAAAAGTCATGATGTAAAGTGTCTTGAGGGTTAGAAAATGTTTTAATCCCCTCATAAGTCCTAATTCCTAGGTCCTAGATGATTTTTCCAAAGGGTAAGTTCAAGGATCCAAAAATAAAAATTAAAAAATTAAAAAATTAAAAAATTAAAAATTAAATTAAATTAAATTTAAAAATTAAATTAAAAAATAAATAAAAAATTTTGAAAAATAAAATAAAATAATAATAAGTCAAAGTTTTGAGTAAATATATGCAAGATTTTAAATTTTTAATATATTAAAATGCATTTAAAAATTCGACGGATGAGATTAAAAGAAATCTTGATCCTCATCGACGGTCGAGATTAGTTTGACATGGATCACTCGAACTAGCTGTTGGGAATTTTTCCTTTAAATAAGGTGCTAGGGGTCATTTGAAATCAGATTTGATCTGAGAGTCTCGTGCTAAAGAAAGCTCTCTTGTAGTCTTTTTTGTGCAATAAAGAAAGACTTTGGGGTTGAAATCTCACTGGTGTTACTCTCCTGAAGTGCTGTGAGCTGTTTTATTTTCTGCATAATTTTATTTTCAGCCATTAGTAATAGCTTGATGTAGAGTACTGTTGAACACAGGTATCTTGTTCACTTACTAGGGTTTGAATGGTAATAGTATTTCTGAAATAATGGCAGGTATCTCCATTGCATCCGGAATCTAGTACTGTTTTTTCCCTCTTTATTGATGGTTGAAGTGAGCTGTGCAGGAAACCCTTATTCAAGAAATCAGTGGGCGTTTGAGGAAGTTCTCGGTTGAACCAGCCAACTCCCACAAAGCATTGTCTTGCAGAGCCCAGCCAGTTTTGATCTTGGTTTTATCATTTAAGTTTATTTTATGAATACATGAGAGTTTTTCTAAAGTATCTCATAATAAATTTGATATTCCGAAAATATTATGTGGATTACTAACAAATCTAGCTGCTTAAGAGTCGAAAAATTGTAAATGTTGTAATTGTTTAGCTGATCTAGGGTTTTAGTTTCGTTTTCTGCACATATTATTTTTGGGTGTTTTTTCCATTACAGGTTGCAGGGTTTCTGAAGATTTCCGAGGTTTATCTAAGCTGTTTTTGTTGTCCAAGGGTTTGATCAGCCCCTTGCTATTGCATCAGTACAATCTCTTGTAGGGGCATTATTTCTGCAATCCAGGCTTTGCAAATTTTATCTGAAGAAGAATCTGCAGGGTTTTCACTGAATAATCTGAGCCAGAAGTATAGCCTCTTAAATAGGAATTTCTGGGAAATCTTTAAAGTTTTTTGGGGCTTCCATTCATTTTTTTGTTTACTGCCAGGATCGCAAATTATCCCGCTCTCCATAGATCTCAGCCTCATCATCACCAGGCTGCTGCTACCATTCACGCTGACCTGTAGCACTCCCTTTCCGTGCTGCATTTTCCTGATCCACGCATTTTCAAACATGCTGCCCAACACTCCCATCACTGCTCTTCTATTTCTGTTTACCTGCAAGCAAAACCACCTATGTATTTCTTTGTTCCTTTCACGCTGCCTCGTCCAGTTCTTTTCCTAGCGTGCTGCAAGCCTGCAATCCCATCGCTGCCCATTCACTCTAACACAGCCTCCTGCATTCTCAGCCATTCCCTTCATCTCCAAATTCGCCCAAACCTGCAACAGCAAGCAAAAAATAAATATATATATATATATATATAGAGCTCGCCATAAAAACGTATCCCCTGCACCTCCTGTACGTTGTTGCCTCAAACTCCATCCCTGCAACCCTTGATTCCTTCACGCTGCAACTCCATCTCTCCTGCCTGCACTCTTCCACGCAGCTGTACTCCTGCCCACACATCCCTGCTCACGCATTCTTATTAAACCAGCGGATCTCTCAGCCATTAACGACCTCTCCGTTTCACGCTCTAACCTGCATCATTCCTCAGCAAGCTTCCATCCGCGCGCAGTCACTCCACGCACCTGCAGACAAACGCACAGCTCCTCACGTCTTTCTCCAGCTGTGTATTTCTCTTCTGCCGTCAACAGCAAACAAAACAAATTCAATTTTTTTTTATGATGAGTTCGGATGATGCGTATAGTAAATATTTTGGTAAATATAGATCTTGGTCTGATTTTTATTTAGATTTAGATTTAAATTTTTATTATCCAACAGGTGTTAGTTTTTTTTTTTTTTTTGTTTTTTAGATAGAAAACATCTGATTTTTTTTTTGAATAATGTATTTCTTTTTTCATGAAGTGTGCTTTTTTGAATATACACAAAAAAAAAAAAAAAAAAAAAAAATCAATTTCCCTTTTTGTTGTTTAGTTTTAAATTTCATAAAGTTAGAATTAGATTTAGAATTAGAATTAAGCCTTGTTTTTAGTTTATCTTTTAGTTTAGATTAATCTTTATTTTTAATTTAGTTAATTTTGTTTAAAAAAAATTAAAATCATAAAAAAATAAAAATAAAACTTAAACTAAAAAAATAATCGATTTTCATTTTTGTTGTATATGTGATAAGATGTTAGTTTTTAGAATTACACTTTTGAGTTCATTTAACTTAGGTTTTAGTTCTAGAATTAAAGTTTTGCTTTGGTTTTAGATTTATTTCTTTTTAGTTTTGCTTAGGTTAAATTTTAAGTTCTGGAATTTTATATCATAAGAAACATAAAAAATTCATAAAAAGTTAAAATTTTTCTTTTTACTTTTTAAACTTTAGTTTAGATTAGATTTTATTTTTTATTTAGGATTTTAATTTTGACTTAAAATTTTATAAAAAAATATACAAAAGTTAAAAATATTTTGAAAAAGCTTACCAAAAAGTTCGAAAATTCATTTTTTGGAGTTTCTTGTGGTATTTATGTTCCATTTCTCTATAGCTAAATGCATTTAAATGTTTATTTATAAGTTGGCTATATGAAAGTGGTAGGTGGTCAGCATTTAAATTTTATGATCATTTAAAGCATTTATTTTTTCTTGAAGTTTAATTGCTGGATCATCGTTAAGGCGTTGTGCATTTGTTGAATATCTTACATCGCTCGGGTTATTTGATGATAAATGATTGTTTTACATGAGTTTATATTTCTGCAGCATTTGATAAATAATCGTTTAATCATTTATTTCATAAGGCACTGGTCTATTAACTTAGTAAAATCAATTAAGTGCTTGTTCCCCCTCGTGTCTCCCAACCCAACTGGTCCCCAGTTGGTCATTCATTATCCCATAGGGTCTACCCCCCTTAGCCGCGAGAGACAGTCTTAAACGGAGAGATCGGGGATCAGAGTGACAACCTCCGATCTGAGCGTTGTCGTGACAATCTGTGCGACAACATTTTTTGGCGCCGTTGGTGGGGATACTTTATTCTCGATGTTTCAACGACTTTTCGTCATTCATCATTCATCTTTCTATCATTCGTTTGAGCTGGCAACGCCAACATTTTTTGACGCCATTGACGGGGACAAAGTTTTTTCTGTCCTTGGTTTATTCGACATTCATATTCTCATTTCTCATCATTCTTTCATCTTTCTCATCTCGCATTTGAGCTGGCAGATTCAACATTTTTTGGCATCATTTGGATCTTTTTCATCACCTTATCTTTCGTCATATCAGCAACTTCTCTTCGATTCGTTTCTTGTTTGGGTGGCGACTCCATTTTCTTATTTTTCCCAGACAAGAAGCCTCCCTCATATCTGCTTATTGGTTGCTTTTTGGATCCTAGAATTAGATTCATTGTTCAAGTGGCGACTCCACTTCTTTCATCTATTGATTTTCTTGAGCAGAGATCTCGTTCTATCATCCATTTGGTCCATCATTATTCATCATGGATTATTCGTTTAAACCATGTCATTTTACTGATGACCTCCATGATATTCCGAAAGTGGCCATTTCTAAATTACCTTTGTTCTCAAATGGTGATTCAGACGTTGTTAAAAGACATCTAAGCTTGTTTACTCGTATAATGATCATATATTGTAGACCCCCTCAGTATAACCATGAAGATGTCAAAATGCGTCTTTTTGTCTTTTCTTTAGAGGGTGATGCTTTGAATTGGTTTAACAATTGTCCTAAGGATTCTTTCACTTATTTACAAGACATGGTCAATGCTTTTAAAGATAGATATGGTAATCTAGATAGCTCGCCTTGTGCCCCTGAAATTGTGCAACAGAATGAAAGTAATCTTATGAAAGGTTCAGCTGTCGGTGAAAGATTCCAAGACAATTCTTCATATCAGAATGTGACATCCACCTGTACCATTGCAGATCAAATCCATGAAAGTGGAAAAGCAGTGACAAATGACAATGAAAAGAAAGATCAAAGGCAAATTATACAAGAACTAATGCTGCTAGTAAAAAATATGGAGATCAATCAAGCTAATTATGCCAATGATGTGAGAACTTTATGCACCCACCTGGAAAAACGTAATAGGGAGATGGAGATCATGCAAAATCAGCATACTAAGGAAATTGAGGCCATGAAGATTAATCATGACACAGAAATTAGTTTTATGCAAAGCAAGTTGTCAGGCTTAGAGGAAAATATGACGACCATGAAAGTTAATCATGATAGAGAAATTAATTCTATGCAAGACAGGTTGTTAACTATGGATGAAGAAATGACTATCATGACGTTCGATCATAATAATCAGTTAGCTACTATGCAAGTAAATCATAAGGAAGAAATAAACTCTATGCAGCATTGCTTGATGACCATAAAAGAAAAAGATGATAAAGTAATAAAAGATATGGAAGCTAATCAGATATGTCTTCAGAAAAAGTTATTGACCATGGAAGAAGACCATGCTAGGGAAATCAGTGCTATAAAGGTTGAATACTCTAGTCAGATAGATGCCATCAAAATACAGGTTCAGAAATTTCAACAATGGTCAGAAGATGAAAGAAACCAGGGAACGTCAATAGATCAGGAGCCTCCTTATCTGTTACAGCAAGCTCCATCATATTATGAGGTCCTTTGTTCCATTGAAAAGTGGATAATTGAAGGTGACATGGTTAATCCACCAGTCATAGAAGATCAAGTTATAACTCATGGCACCTGTGAGATTGATCCATCATCCTTGGCAGGGCAGATGCAGAATGAAGAAAGACATGTCACGCATATCTTACATACTTCATCTGAGAGCTTTGAAGCAGAAAGTTCCACGTCATCAGTAATACAGCCTGCCAGGAAGAAAAAGCGCAAGAGGAAGAAAATGAGAAGAAGATTTGATGCATCAGACGGCCGCGAGCAACTTGATTTTCGGATAGGAAAAAGTCCTACCATCTGCAGAATTGGACATGGCACATCCGACAAGCAGCCGACAGATTTGCCTGAAAGCAGGCAAATGCTCAGTATACACTATATTGAACACATCTAATGCCATGGGGCATCCTTTGTATTTCTAACCTTACTCCTTGTTTTTCAACATTTTCATTTATGTTTTAGGATTAGATTTACTTTTCCAGATAGTTAATAAATGAAGAGCTTATATCTTTCATGTGCTTAATATTATATGATGATTTTTTGGACGGACGCTACTTATATTTTGTTGTGTGTTGCATGGATGCAGATTCTGGATTCTCACATTCCTACAGTGCAACAACGTGTCCCCAAGTAGAGCCAGATGTTGACCACTACGTGTCAACTACCCATAGCAGTACACCCCTTTTCTTCGCAAAAGGGATAGCGCCTGATCGACATGTCTGTGCCATTCGACAATCATCGTCGACCTGATCATGTTATGTTGTAAACCCAGTCTGCATGTGTAAATTGTAAATAATCTTAGCAGATATGAGTCATGTATGTAAATTGCCTAGGTGGACCTAATTTTTTAGTGATAATCTACGTTCCGGAAGGTTTTTTGTCTCACCGATCCATGATCGGCAGAGTTTTCCTTCAGCCTAACCCCAAAGCCGGAATGAATTTTGTCATTAAAATCTTAGGGGAATCCTAGTGTGTTGATCTACTAGGTTATATTTGGTCGCAGAACTGGGTGGTCTATGAGGGTCTATGTCAAATGGGTTTTCCCCTTTCGGATGTAAAATTGTAAAAGTCATGATGTAAAGTGTCTTGAGGGTTAGGAAATGTTTTGATCCCCTCATAAGTCCTAAGTCCTAGGTCCTAGGTGATTTTTCCAAAAACTAAGTTCGAGGATTCAAAAATAAAAATTAAAAAAAAAAATTAAAAAATTAAAAATTAAATTAAATTAAATTAAAAAATAAATAAAAACTTTTGAAAAATAAAATAAAATAATAATAAGTCAAAGTTCTGAGTAAATAAATGCAAGATTTTAAATTTTTAATATATTAAAATGCATTTAAAAATTCGACGGATGAGATTAAAAGAAATCTTGATCCTCATCAACGGTCGAGATTAGTTTGACATGGATCACTCGAACTAGCTGTTGGGAATTTTTCCTTTAAATAGAGTGCTAGGGGTCATTTGAGATCAGATTTGATCTGAGAGACTGGTGCTAAAGAAAGCTCTCTTGTAGTCTTTTTTGTGCAATAAAGAAAGACTTTGGGGTTGAAATCTCGCTGGTGTTACTCTCCTGAAGTGCTGTGAGCTGTTTTATTTTCTGCGTAATTTTATTTTCAGCCATTAGTAATTGCTTGATGTAGAGTATTGTTGAACACAGGTATCTTGTTCACTTACTAGGGTTTGAATGTTAACAGTATTTCTGAAATAATGGCAGGTATCTCCATTGCATCCAGAATCTAGTCATGTTTTTTCCCTCTTTATTGATGGTTGAAGTGAGCTGTGCAGAAAACCCTTATTCAAGAAATCAGTGGGCGTTTGGGGAAGTTCTCGGTTGAATCAACCAACTCCCACAAAGCATTGTCTTGCAGAGCCCAGCCAGTTTCGATCCTGGTTTTATCATTTAAGTTTATTTTATGAATACATGAGAGTTTTTCTAAAGTATCTCATAGTAAATTTGATATTCCGAAAATATTATGTGGATTACTGACAAATCTGGCTGCTTAAGAGTCGAAAAATTGTAAATGTTGTAATTGCTTAGCTGATCTAGGGTTTTAGTTTCGTTTTCTGCACATATTATTTTTGGGTGTTTTTTCCATTACAGGTTGCAGGGTTTTTGAAGATTTCCAAGGTTTATCTAAGCTGTTTTTGTTGTCCAAGGGTTTGACCAGCCCCTTGCTATTACATCAGAACAATCTCTTGCAGGGGCATTATTTCTGCAATCCAGGGTTTGCAAATTTTATCTGAAGAAGAATCTGCAGGGTTTTCACTGAATAATCTGAACCAGAAGTATAGCCTCTTAAATAGGAATTTCTGAGAAACCTTTAAAGTTTTTTGGGGCTTCCATTCATTTTTTTGTTTACTGCCAGGATCGCAAATTATCCCGCTCTTCATGGATCTCAGCCTCATCATCACCAGGCTGCTGCTACCATTCACACTGACCTGTAGCACTCCCTTTCTGTGCTGCGTTTTCTTGATCCACGCATTTTCAAACGTGCTGCCCAGCACTCCCATCATTGCTCTTCTATTCCTGTTTACCTGCAAGCAAAACCACCTGCGTATTTCTTTGTTCCTTTCACGCTGCCTCGTCCAGTTCTTTTCCTAGCGTGCTGCAAGCCTGCAATCCCATCGCTACCCATTCAGCGGATCAAATCGCTGCCCATTCGCTCTACCCACAGCCTCCTGCATTCTCAGCCATTCCCTTCATCTCCACGCTCACCCAAACCTGCAACAGCAAACAAAAAAAATAAAAAATAAAAAAAATAAAAATATATATATAGAGCTCACCATAAAAACGTATCCCCTGCACCTCCTGTACGTTGTTGCCTCAAACTCCATCCCTACAACCCTCGATTCCTTCACGCTGCAACTCCGTCTCTCCTGCCTGCACTCTTCCACGCAGCTATACTCATGCCCACACATCCCTGCTCATGCATTCTTATTAAACCAGCGAATCTCTCAGCCATTAACGACCTCTCCGTTTCACGCTCTAACTTGCATCATTCCTCAGCGAGCTTCCATCTGCGAGCAATCACTCCACGCACCTGCAGACAAACGCACAGCTCCTCACGTCTTTCTCTAGCTGTGTATTTCTCTTCTGCCGTCAACAGCGAACAGAACAGATTCAAAAAAAAATTATGATGAGTTTGGGTGATGCGTATAGTAAATATTTTGGTAAATATAGATCTTGGTCTGATTTTTATTTAGATTTAGATTTCAATTTTTATTATCCAACAGGTGTTAGTTTTTTTTTTTTCTTTTATTTTAGTTTAGTATAGATAGAAAGCATCTGATTTTTTATTTTTTTTTTAATAACGTATTTCTTTTTTCATGAAGTGTGCTTTTTTTAATATACACAAAAAAAAAAAAAAAAAAATTCAATTTCCCTTTTTGTTGTTTAGTTTTAAATTTCATAAAGTTATAATTAGATTTAGAATTAGAATTAGAATTAAGCCTTGTTTTTAGTTTATCTTTTAGTTTAGATTAATCTTTATTTTTAATTTAGTTAATTTTGTTTAAAAAAAATTAAAATCATAAAAATTAAAAAATCATAAAAATTAAAAATAAAACTTAAACTAAAAAAATAATCGATTTTCATTTTTGTTGTATATTGTAAAGCCCATAAATTGGAAAACAGGAAACATGTAAATACTCATAAACTGGAAAACAGGAAGCATAAAAACTTAATTAGCACTTACCTGAACTGCTAGCTGATCCCGTGCAGTTGACGATATTGTTGATGTTGAGCTCCAATTACCCAGGGAGACCAATTCCGCCCAGCCTGATTGAGCAGAGGCTGGCTACTCAATCCAGCAAGCTTCTCAAAGAAGCCCACTGTGCCCCATGCCCAGAACCTCAGACGGATTAAAGCTCTTCCAATAGCAAATCTCTCTCACTGCTGAATTCCTCCTCTGGTTTCACTGTTGAATTTTTCCCCCCTTCTCCGTTCATAATCCCGGTTTTAACCACGGGCCTGGCGGTGGCCGCCCTCCAGCATGCAACCATCGCCTTCCCTTGTCCCGACACGCCTTCTACTACGCATTTCAGTTCTCCCCCTGCTGTCTTGTGCGCTCTGATATATATCTTGTTGGAATTAAACGTCCCCCTTGTATAAGGGTCCTTGTTTTATATAATTTAGTTTTATAAAGTTAACTTATATTTTACAAAGTTTAATTTATAATTATATTTTATAAAGTTAATTTATATATTTTGTAAAGTTTAATATATATATATATATATATATATATATATATTATGAAGTTTAGAATTATATTTTATAAAGTTTAATAAATTTATATTTATAAAACTTAAATAAATTTATTATTTAAAATTCATCACATTTGTTTTATTATAAAGTTTGAAACTTTATATAGTGGATTAGTTTAGATGGGCCGTTACATACACTCCCCCTTCAGAAAACTTCGTCCCGAAGTTAGAGAGTTTTAAGTTTATGATTTTGATGGATAAATTTTACCCTATCCAAGTTCCCAAGCTATTCTAAAATCATCCTATCCTTCCTAATCTCTTCCGCTCCCATCCTATCCGTCCTCTACTGGAGTATGCCATGGCGTCAGTTTTACTGACCTAACCATTCATAAACTCTAAGGTGGCAGCGTCGATTATACCGACCTGATTCCCAGTAGGCATCCGGCAGTCATCATCACACGTCTAGGGGAGCGTGATTCACACAGTCCTCCCATGACCCCAGGGTTCGGAGGATAAACGGTGGGCAACACCTCCACCCCTCCCAATAGAACTTAGGGCTAACACCCTATCATAGAATCACTTGGAGCTTTAATTGTTCTGAGGTTCTGTCATCACGTGGTCATCCCGGTAATTGGATACTTGAATCTGCAATCATACACTCACTCATGCATTCGTAAAATGTGCATCAGCATATTCAAAATAACTCATGTATTATTCACATATGATACTACAGTATAACATATTTTTACCATTTTCTATGCATGTCTTTTGACTTCCATCTAAAATGTATTCACTTCCTGATTTCTATGCCATTGATCATATTGACATGTAAAAACAAAACAGATTTACAATATCTTATTTTCTATTAGAAGTAAAATCCTTTAACTGTCTTAACTTTCCTTCGACAACTATAATTTAATAAAATGAACCACATATATCGTTTTGGTATCCATGTACCAGCAGAAGTTAAACATATATTATGTCACAAAATTTCACGTTTATCTATAATCATTCAAAATGTTTCTGGGTCTCTGACTGCAATAGAGTAAAAATATATACTAAACATAGTTTAAAGTTCTTCAAAATTGACATAGTCTAGGGTATCTTTGACATATGTCCTCTGTATTTTCCCAAGTTGCTGATCCAGGACTGTACTTGTCCCAATGGACCCTAACTTGGTCCACCAGGCGGTTCCTCAGCTATCGAACCCTACGTCCCAGTATACGTAATGGTTCGACCGTTACGATTCCCTTGTTCCATACCTGAAGATCCCGCTATAGTGGGTTGATGCGCTGCTTGGTCGTTGCTGATTACTGCATGAATTCTATGATTATCTTGATTGTTTGATATTGGTCCCTCTCCAGTCCTATGCGACATATTCGACGAAGCTTCAGGGCAATCCCGTTGAAAATGCGGTCCCCCACATCCCCAACAATTTAGCGGCATTGATCCTCTTGACTCAGGACGTGAATTTCTAGAGAACGAGCTTCGTCCTCTCATGCTGATTTCTCTCGAATTTCTACCTCTGCTGGCAGTCCCTTGAGATGACCATGACCTAGCGTTTGATGATTCCGAGGCTATAGTGTTTACTGCCATGGGAGCTCTTGTTACTATATTTCTAGAGGTAGACCTGTTATCGTAAGGTGGCCTTGAGCTACCTCCACTGATAAAGTTTCGAGGAGTCTTTCCAGGAAATCCTGATTGTAAAGGTTCTGCTAGCCCTATCTCTTTTCTGATTCCAAGGTGCTCTTCTGCATAACGACCACACTCAACCGCCTCGGCTACTGATGACGGTTTCCACATGCTTACCAAGGCTCTAATGCGAGGATTTAACCCAAATATGAAGCGTTCAGCTTGACGTTCATCAGAATCTAAGTAGTGAATGTATTTTACAAGCTCCATAAACCTAATCTCGTACTCTTCCACCGTTTTATTTCCCTGAATTAATGTATGAAAGGCTCTCGCTTGCTGTTGTTGAAAGTATGGAGGTAAATACTTTGCGCGGAACCTTTCCTCAAATAGTTCCCAAGGGGCATTATCTGATGTAAGGTGTAGCTGCTTTTCCAGATTTCCCCACCAAATCAGGGCACTTTCCTTTAGTTGAAACACGGCAATTTTTGTTTTTGCCGAAGACGAATATTCTCTTAACCTAAAGCATCTGTTCATTCCTTCTAACCATGCTTCAGCGCGTTCACCTGCTCGACCTCCTGAGAATTCTGGGAGTCTAATTTTCTGAAGCTCCCTGGAAATGTCTTCTTTTGGTCTTCTGGGCTCATAATTATTTGGTTCTACTGAACTGGTGGCTACATGATGAAATTCCCCTTTGGTTCTGGCCTTAGTGGATTCCTTTAATGTCTCCAATAAGGCTTCCAAAGAGTTCATTATCACAGTCAATTCTGGCGCTGGAGCGTTTGATGTTGACAATGGTCTTGGTGGTGACGATGGTGATGGTGGTGGCGATGGGGACAATGATGGCGACGGTGGCGGCATTAATGGTGGTGATGCTGCCCGATCACGTCGTCGTCGCTCATACGTCCTTACCATTGTAATGGTTCCTGAACACATAATAAAATTTTATCAAAATTTTGAGGTAGACAACCGAATTTAACGCATAATTTTCTTTTGCGACTTCACATTCATAAACGGGTATAGTTTTGCTATTTTTATCCGCTAGGCGGATCTTACTGGTACCGAGGTCAAGGAGGGTGGTCTCGCGACCTCCTTGTCCTAATGCAGGGTATTCTATCCTAGTATGAATAATGCAGAAGTGTATGGTTATTAGCTCCTAAGATCAAACATCTAAATAATATCCACAAAATGAAAATGTTTAAATGTCTCGTTACAATATACCTCGGTAACATACCCGTCATACCTCAATCTAGCTATTTCCTTTAAAGAAGGTCATACATACTTATATTTTTGAATATATTACTTAGATATGGATTAAACCTATAATAAAATGGAGGGTTGTTCTGGTTCCAAATCAGTTTGTCCTTTAGCCGGAAAATTTACCATAGACATGTCATGATTACAATCTAGAAGAAATACAGTTCAGCAGATAATGTAGCATAAAGGCAATATAAGGTATGCAATTTTAACAGTTCACCATGGCACATGACAGAGGGGTAATTGGCATTTGCATTCAGTAAACTTGAATGCATTTGGGGCAGTGTAAAGATTATAAGAGGTTAGTTTAATAGTATGTAAATAAAATGATCTATACTATCCTTTCCTACATTAGTGCACCATCTCATTTCTAGATGTTTAAGAGCCACCTACAGGCATTATGTAACGGGACTACCAAAATCAAAACTTTGTAAGATCATGGCAATGTTAGAGTTACTTTAGAGATGACCTAGCAATGCATTATATTGAAACTACTCTGTAGCTAAACACAAATCGTTGTATGTAAGTACGTTTATGTATATCTAATTTTTGTTTATAAGCTCACGAGATTGTACTGGAAGATCATAAAGTTATGTTTTTGGAAAAATACTAGTTTACTGAGTTTAATACCGGTGTTTGCAAAAATTCATGATGCTGGAGCAATTAATCTATGAAAATGGTTGACCTCTTTCCAAATCTTTGTATTATTTTTAAACTAATAACGCTGCCTTTTCTCGATTCCTTATTAAAGGAATTGATGCAATAGCAAGGTTTCGATGACTTCTTTGTGGTGACACAAGTGCCTATGGTATAAATTACCATTTGTTTTCATATTTATTGCAACAGGCAAAATGGAGATGAGATTAAGGAGTGTAGAGAACCTATGGTTCAGAGACCTGGAGATACTCAAATGGGTCCCGCACATGCCATCTTTGATTTAATGATTTCTATCATGGTTGTTGTTATGCACTCTGTACAACATGCAAAATTATGACAGCAACAGCAACAACCTATAATTCATGGTGACCAATAAATAACCAAGGCTTTTGAATAAAATAATTGAAAGGGTTGCAGCAACTTTCTAATGGTTGAAAAATACATAACACAGCTGTCAATGGTAGCTGTCAGCATCTAAGATGGTTTCCAAGACTCCTTCAACTTATCAAAGTATGCTTAAATTCAAGAGATGTTTCAACGAATACTTAGCTTCAAGGTAATAAAGCTTACAGGTGCACTTACAATAGAGCCACAAACTGATTTACTAATAACATTCCTATGATCAGCTAAAGATCAAATATAATAATTGTATAACGTCTGTAAATGGTTGGATGGCACAGCTGAAGTGTGGTTCGCTTTTCGGTTTGGTCTTACGTGTCTGTTTATTGTTTGACCCTCACATGCTGGCCCTTGTATATAATTCTTTCACTACAGCTTTATTTCAGTTTATAAAGTCGCTCCTTCATCTAAACTGTCTCCTTGATCTGCTTGTAACAATTCTGTGTGTGTGCGACAGATATACCTGTTCTGGTGCATTTCTCCTGTGCCCAACTATGTCTTCTGCATGTGTAACAATGTGTGACAGGTCTTCGCACTAATTGAGACTCTTCTCTGCAGCAATTCTGCACTTGTATCTCTCAGACTCTGCTTTTCTTCTGCAATTCATGTGCTTTTGCAATTGTAATAGCTGCAGATTGCTGTTGTACCATGTTGACACCCTAACATTATGTCAGCAACAGATTCATAGGCAGATTCTCTGCCTATGAATAGAGCCTCAGTGCCCTAAATCTGTTTGTGACTGCTAAATAATTTTCCTTGAATCTGCTTGCCATTTTATCCTATAGAACTCATATATTTTCTTTCTCCATGAATTTTAAAATATCTTTTAAAAGGCTTTATAAATACTAATTCCCAAAACACATATTGGAATTCTTCAAGGTTGGTCTGAGATATATATATATATTAAGAGCAATTATTCAAATACCTTAAAGAAAAGTTATGATTTCCAGCTAAGAAAATCCCATGATAAAGTTATTCTCCTGTAAAATTGGTGTTCAAGCAGATCCCCTGGACTGCCGATCAATGCAATACCTGGACCTTTACCAGCACTTTCCTTTAGCTCTTTGTCACTATAGCTATGATGAAAATTTCTAAAACATTCGAATTGTGAAAAATGTTCAATTCAAATTTGTCGTTCTAATACAGCCTTACCTAATTCCAAACCAAAAAAAAACATTTAAAAAAAACACCCTTAACAGTAAAACTGCTGGCAATTATTTTCCACAATAACGATGATAGTGCTCAAATAATGCAATCAAATTTGACCCATTTGACGGCATTACTGTTTGCCCGAACGGCTGCCGTCCAACCGCCCAAAGGAAACAGTCAATTTATCAACTCTGCGGATGCCGTCCAACCGCCCAAAGGAAACGTCCAATTTCGCAGTCGCTAACGCGTTTCACACCTTTTTCTGAGCCCTCATTCTTCCGTCGCTGGTATAAAGTGCTGCCGACCACTGGTATAAAGTGGTTTTAAATTGCTTCTCACCAACAAATTTTATCAGTGTAAACTCCTCCACCGGGAGGTGAACGAGGTACGAAGGCCGGTGCATTTGTAGAGAGATGATGATATCATTATCACTACAATTGATAGCTGCGCTTCGTCAAACCGATTAAATTTGAAAATCTAGTTTTAATTTTAATAAAGAAAATATATAGTCTTTTAATTGGTAAGGGTATGTACGCCTGCCAGTTGTGTTCGTCATCTAATACAGTTTCGGGATTTTTCCTCTTCTTGGGAGCCGGAGGCCCCATGAGCAAAGCCTTTTTTCCATCATCAGAGGATTTGTTAAGACTTGAAGGCGTAGGCGCAGGCGAGGGTGAGGGCGAGGGCAATATGTGCCGGGGCGAAAATCCTGGAGATGATAACATTTTTGCAGTCGCAGAGATTCGAACCAGTGGGGAATTTTACAGCAAAAATTCAGAAGAAAAACACCCGTGTGTTTTCGCTTTTTCCCTAACAGATAACCTACCTTCAATCAAAATGGGGATTTTTAGAACTGCGCCAAAATTAATACCTTGTGATTTCGATTTTTCCTACTCTGCAGGAAAGTCTTCGATCCAGTATCAATGTGAAGCGCCCTCTTGATAAATCTGTTGGAGCAATAACTGCAGAATGCGAAAAGGAAAATGAAGGATGGAGAGGATTGGATGTTAAAACCCTCACAGTTTCAATAGATGCAAAGCATCCAAAGGGAAATCTCTTTAGCAGCAGAGACCACAATCCCTCACGGAGTCGCAGAATCGGAAAAGGAATCTCACCGCAACGTACTTATAGACCTGGAAAAGAAAATACTAATTGCAAGGAATAAAGCAAAGGATCGAAACCCCTCCCAACATTTAAAAAGACACATCGCTCACTTAACCAGAAATTTGAAATTCTAGCCGTCTAACAGCCATTTATACGCTCAGACAGAGGTTTATACGAAATTCTAGCTGTGTAGGGCCTGTGAGGTCCCAAAGGGTTTGAACGCAGCTCTGATACCATGTGTAATGCCCATAAATTGGAAAACAGGAAACATGTAAATACTCATAAACTGGAAAACAGGAAGCATAAAAACTTAATTTGCACTTACCTGAACTGCTAGCTGATCCCGTGCAGTTGACGATACTGTTGATGTTGAGCTCCAATTACCCAGGGAGACCAATTCCGCCCAGCCTGATTGAGTAGAGGCTGGCTACTCAATCCAGCAAGCTTCTCACAGAAGCCCACTGTCCCCCGTGCCCAGAACCTCAGACGGATTAAAGCTCTTCCAATAGCAAATCTCTCTCACTGCTGAATTCCTCCTCTGGTTTCACTGCTGAATTTTTCCCCCCTTCTCCGTTCATAATCCCGGTTTTAACCACGGGCCTGGCGGTGGCCGCCCTCCAGCATGCAACCACCGCCTTCCCTTGTCCCGACACGCCTTCTACGCATTGCGGTTCTCTCCCTGCTGTCTTGTGCGCTCTGATATATATCTTGTTGGAATTAAACGTCCCCCTTGTATAAGGGTCCTTGTTTTATATAATTTAGTTTTATAAAGTTAACTTATATTTTACAAAGTTTAATTTATAATTATATTTTATAAAGTTAATTTATATATTTTGTAAAGTTTAATATATATATATATATATATATATATTTTATAAAGTTTAGAATTATATTTTATAAAGTTTCTTTTTTAAAAATGATATTTATAAAACTTAAATAAATTTATTATTTAAAATTCATCACATTTGTTTTATTATAAAGTTTGAAACTTTATATAGTGGATTAGTTTAGATGGGCCGTTACATATATGTGATAAGATGTTAGTTTTTAGAATTAGACTTTTGAGTTCATTTAACTTAGGTTTTAGTTCTAGAATTAAAGTTTTGCTTTGGTTTTAGATTTATTTCTTTTTAGTTTTGCTTAGGTTAAATTTTAAGTTCTAGAATTTTATATCATAAGAAACATAAAAAAATAAAAAAATAAAAAATTCATAAAAAAGTTAAAAATTTTCTTATTACTTTTTAAACTTTAGTTTAGATTAGATTTTATTTTTTATTTAGGATTTTAGTTTTGACTTAAAATTTTATAAAAAATATATAAAAATTAAAAAATATTTTGAAAAAGCTTAGTTCGAAAATTCCTTTTTTGGAGTTTCTTGTGGTATTTATGTTCCATTTCTCTATAGCTAAATGCATTTAAATGTTTATTTATAAATTGGCTATATGAAAGTGGTAGGTGGTCAGCATTTAAATTTTATGATCATTTAAAGCATTTATTTTTTCTTGAAGTTTAATTGTTGGATCATCGTTAAGGCATTGTGCATTTGTTGAATGTCTTATATCGCTCAGGTTATTTGATGATAAATGATTGTTTTACATGAGTTTATATTTCTGCAGCATTTGATAAATAATCGTTTCATCATTTATTTCATAAGGCATTGGTCTATTAACTTAGTAAAATCAATTAAGTGCTTGTTCCCCCTCATGTCTCCCAACCCAACTGGTCCCCAGTTGGCCATTCATTATCCCATAGGGTCTACCCCCCTTAGCCGCGGGAGACAGGCTTAAACGGAGAGATCAGGAATCAGGGTGACAGCCTCCGGTCTGAGCGTTGTCGTGACAATCTGTGCGACAACAGGCCCTAAGTAATGCGAAATTCTTCTTAAGTCTTGAATAATTGATATATTGCATGTGTTGGTCATAGAGAGAGAGAGTGAATGTTCCTTGAAACTTCATCTCCTTTGCAAATCGAAGTATAAATCCCTAAATGACCTTGTTGCTACACTTGGAAAGGCTAGCAAAAGTCATCTAGGGCTCCTTAGCATATGAAAATTCTCGATCTAGGTGTATCTTGACTCCATTAGGCCCAAGAAGCAAGGCACTGATCCTCGCATTCCTTTGGTGGTCAAAATAACCCTTCTTTTCTTTCTCTCTTCCAACTCTAGGCCTAACCCTAGAAGGTCTCCTAGGGCATCATACGAAATCATTTGTAGCCATAAAAAATCCTTGAAAATCGGTCTAGAACTGCGTTGGGATCTTCTTGAGGGGTCCTCCAATTTTGAGCTCAATCCAACGGTGGAATCCCAAGATATTGCAAGCCCTAGCTCGAAGACCGTTCTTTTCCTTAAGTTCCTTTAGGTTAGTGTCTTCATTTGGATCATTGCATTTAAATTCCAAAAAGGAAATTTATTCTTGATCCTATTCTTCTCCCTAACCTAGTCAAGTCTATCTTTTGTTGATCAATTCCACATCCTTGACCTAGTTTGGGCCCACTTGGGTTCTTTGTGGTCCCACAACTTTGTGACTCAAATTCCACAAGGATTACATAGAAACCATTTCTCCTTTGGTATCTTTAGGTCTAGGATACCTCTTGTGAAGGGATATTCTCCAAACCTAGGTCTAGGTATCCCCTCAACCCTTCTTAGAGAGCCAATCAGCTTGCTTCCAAAATAAGCAAGCCAATTATCTGAGCCTTTCTTGAGAATAGGCTTTAGGAATCACTCCACCTCTTATCACTGATCTCTCTATCCTTGTGATTCCTGTAATATCGAGACTCCTCCCATCGGTGAAAGTTCGTAAAAAGCAAGGAATTTTAGCTGAGGTGACAGTGGGCTATCGCTCCATTGTTACCACTTGACCTAGTAGTTTCTTGATAGGATCCCCCTAGGACCCTTGCTAGTTTGAGCAATATCATTTTTGGCATCGTTGTCGAGGACACGAGACGTGTGTCTTGTTCCCCATACGCCAATATCGATATATCATTCTTGGCAACTCGATTGGAACGAAGCCCTAGTTATTTATTGAGCTTTAAGGTCAATGCTTGTAGGGTGAAGCAAGCATTTGTCAAGGCAAATTCATTCCCCCTGGCGACTCCCATGTCATTAAAGACCCAACAACATGTTGACCACATATATTCCCACCATAGATATGACAAGGACCCCACAATATCTTGCATTAGAATACATAAAGAATATGCAAATGTTCGATGGGGACTCACATTCCATAGCCAATCACGTTGTAAGGTTCATGAGGTATGTTTCAAGGAAAAATATAACTCAACCTTGTGACCAAATGGAATTGTTTGTCCTATCCATTGCCCCAAATACCAATTGGCTTGAGTCATGTGAGCCTAAAAGCATTCCTTCTCTCTCAATGTTGGTTGTGCACTTCCTCTTGCATGAAGGGCCAGATTTGCAAACTAATGAAGACATATGCCAAATACTGGAGGTGGCTTTTCGAGAGGAGGAAGTTATTGAATATGGTTATATGCTTGAGGAAGAATATCCTGATCCTTCTCCAAATTATCAAGATCAAGTTATTGATGCATACCTCGAGGATTGTGCCGAAAAAGAGACTCGTGAATTGGAAAGCATGTCCTTTGAGGATGATGAAGAAGATCTGGACCCCAAGAGCCTCCAGGTGTTGCAAGAAAGGATGATGGAATATGACGAATCTTGCAAGCAGCTTGTGGCTACATATAACTCCAAAGATGTTTTCTCCCACTTATATGAACAGTCGAAAAGGCTCTATAATATGAAATGTGAATATAACAAGAACCCTATTAATGCCCTTCTCCTTGAAGTATTCTATCAAACTCATGTAGTGGAGACCTTAGATAGCATTCTTCGAGAAAAGATGAAAGAGGAAGGGTCCTCCCTGCTCAACAAAGAAGAGATTGAATTGCACCCCCGAGGGAAATTTTTAATTATTAAAAAATCCTATAAAAACCTACTGCAATTCCGTGAGACTCTAGATAATGCCTAGCATGATAATATACAACGACTCAGACTTAGAAAACACACTCAAGGCCTAGTTATTAAGATGTGCTCTAGCTTTGGAGGATGTGAGTGAAAAACTCAATTAATTAATTATTTATCGCTAAAACGAAAAAAAAATATTAAGTAAAAAAACACTCTAGAGTGACTCCCTTAGTAACCAGGTCCCAAGGGCTAAGTAGTCAAATCTAATGTGTGCCCCTGACAGTCTGAATATTGGAAAAAGAAAACTACCCAAAATAGCAATTTCTTGAAAACTAACTAAACTAAATATAAAAGGTCTTTTGATCAATAGTTATGCCATGAAGTGTCTAGAAATAGACCAGTGTGACTGAGTCTTACTAGACCTTAACCCTTCAGTAGCAAGAAGCGCAACTAGGGTTAACAGTACAGAAGCTAAATGATGAAATCACAATATCGTATAACGCAGAATCTTACCATGACAATACAGTGTAAAAAGCATCACTGGCTTCAATCTCATGAGCCCAACCAAATAGAAACGAAGACAACAAACTGCAAAGAAAAATAACTACTCCAAAAGACTAATTACAAACACCAATTGCAAAATAGGTTCCACCACATCTCAAAAAGGAGAGAATCCATTATTTAAGAAAAAAAGAGAAACCATATAGTTCCAGCAACAACCATGATAAGGCAACCACAACTGACGATCCTAAAGCTTAAAGGAGTCATAAGAGATACAAATGTCACAATACTCGTAGATTTAGGCAACACTCACAGTTGTATAATCATTGTTGTTGCTAAACAACTAAACCTTTATGTGTACCACACCAAGGGCCTCATCATGACAATCACTAATGGATAAAAGGTCAAAGAAGTAGCAAAATGTCACAAGGTTTCGATTCAGATACAAGAACTAGATCTACAAACAAAACTATAGGCTTTATGGCTTGAAGAAATGGATATAGTACTAGATGTAGAATGGTTGATGCAATTCGGAAGTTATACTATAAACCTTGAAGAACAGTTCACAGAGTTAAACTGGCAAGCACAATACTATAAATTATATAATGTTGAACCTTCCACCCTCAAGAAGACGCAAACAATGCACAGGAACCTCACCAACACTCAAAGGGTGATCGAAGCCAAACCCATTAAAACAGATCAACTTCATTTCACCACGAAAATGTGCCTAACTAGAGAAAATCCTATTTGCTATGCTTTGAGGACAAAGTATTCCAGAAGAGGACGGCAATGTAACAAACATAAATATAAAAAATCTAAATAAATATGATTAAATGAAAAGATGTCTTATCAAAAGACTGTCCCTTGGTACGAAAAGGCACCCCCCTAGGTATTTATAGTGGGAGCCCCTTATTGTAATATCATCATTCTTATTCATTCTATCAATCAATATAATTTATTACAAAAATAATTGTCTTCAACACAAACAGGGATTGTTTGTTACATACCCCATAAGTATTCGTTCATTAATTGCATATGAATTTTCACCTTCCATGTGTGAAAATGTGTTCATTGAGTTTTCAAAGGTAATCAAGTTAATAATAGCAATGCTCATTGCCATTTACAAAAAATGAACTAATCAAATCTAAAGAATAAAAGCCCTCAAAAATTTATCTTTCTGGAAACTCCTTAGCAATTTCTGTGTATCTATAACCTTCAAATACTTTGGAAATAAGTTATGTTTTAATGGAATGACGATTATGCAACTTAGGGCTTTATCTTCTTCTTGGTGTCACTGTAAAAAATCTTCAGAATAAAAAATACCTTTGTAGATGCATTATGAGGTCGGGGTTACAATGCATTTTGGGTTTGATATTTCTCATTTTTATTACAATTATGCTCTAGACATCTATTCTTCACCTTGCCACTAGGTCTTGCTATTGGTGGACATGATTCTTCTACAAAAACTCAGCATCTATGTCTGCTATTGCACCATGTTTTCTGGGGCTTTGTTTCTGCTCTGCATCGATAGGTTTTCTTGTTGAAAATGTGTTAAAATTGGCAACTAGGGCCAAACTCCATGTGGGTCATCTTATTTATGGCAGCTGATATTTTTCATGGATCCCTCTCATCGAGAGGTGTAGGATTGATCTAAAGATCATGCAATTCCGATAAGTATTCATGGAGTTATGAATTTAATTGTGTTATAAGACAATTCGTCAAGGTCGATCAGCAACCAAATAACCCACACATGTGCTCCACGATTTAGTATAAAAAGAGGTGACTTGATAGTCATTTCTACACACACTTCTATCTTGATTTCTCTCCACTTGTCTTGGGTTTTAGTGGAAGAGAAATCTAGGAGTGGAAGCCCTAGACGTTGGAGGAAAGAAGACTAAGGGAGCTGCCCTAGAGGAGATGCCCTAGCCCTAGACGCAGTCAAAAGGAGAAGGCTCTACGCAAGTTTATATGCAGTCAAGAGGAGGCTCTTCTAGCGGCAAGGAGAGGGTTTCTATAGCTGTCAATGGAAGCCCTAGACGCTGTCAAAGAGAAGTCTAAAACGTTGTCAAGGAAGCATGCCCTAGCCACAGTCTTGGAGGAGTCTTATCACAACAAAGAGAGGCTCCTATGCTGTCCTAAAGGAGACTTCTATAGCGCAGCAAGGAGAGGCTAGAATGCTGTCCAACATCACCGTTTCAGGAAGCCCTAATGATGACCTAAACTTGTCCTAAAGAAGGAGACACATCCGTTATCTTAGAAGTGCCATTATGCCCTAAACGCAGGCCTTACTAGAGGCCTAATCAACTGCCCTTATACGCTGTTTAAAGATGCCCTTATATGCAGTCCCTTTGTGCCCTAATCTGCTGTCAAGAAGATACATACGCAGATCAGAAAGGGTCCTTATTGTTGTCACAAAAGGCCCTAATATACAGTCTTCTAACTGCAGTTTGTGAGGTCCTAATCAGAAGGCTGAACCTAGTATTACAGCGTGAAGGATATATGTTGATTTAGGTGACAGCGAGTTCTACCAAGGCTGATTGGGACAGCGGATTGCACAAGGAGTCAGAGCCCTAATCTATGGGTTGTTGGGTGAGTATAGGTGTTGGTGTTAGCCCTATACTCCTACATAGGACAGCAGCAAGGTATGCTAAGACACATGGGGCAGCAGCAAGGTATGGCAAGGCTAAGGGGACAGCAGCAAGGTATAGCATGATTGTTAGGGACAACAGCTACAGCAATATATCTAGGTAGCAGTGGCAAGGGACAGCTGCATAGTAAATGGGACAACAAAGGAATGCTAAGGCAAACATGGGACAGCAACAAACATGGACAGCATGGAAAGCATGGACAGCAAGGACAGGCATGGACAGCAAGGACAGGCATGGACAACATGGACAGCAGTGGCAAACATGGTGCTGCAAGCACATGAGACATGCTATATGACAACATGGTTCAACAATGACACATGGGACAGCAGTGCGGCATAAGGTGCAGCAGTATGATATGTACAGCATGGTCATGAGGTCCAGCATTATGATGATGGGTGCAGCATGGTGCAGCACGGTGAGGTGCAACATGATGACAAAATGCAGCACAATGATAGGTGAAAGAGTCACCTTGGAGAATCAATTGAAGCAACATGTCTTCAACTGATCTCATGTATCATCTTCTTAGAGATGATCTATGCTCTTATCTAGATAAGTCAAAGTGTTGACTTCTGTTGTAAATGTACTATCTCTCTCTCTCTCTCTCTGTGCTGAACTATTGAAGAACATATAAGAAGAATTGATCAAGGGTTTCCCCACATTGGGGTTTGTCCCTGGCTAGCGCCACATCTTGTGTCCTCTTGTCTTCTGCGATTTATGTTTATGTTCTATCTACAGTTTACTTTAATGCTGATGTGATTTCTAATCTGGAAAAGATATTGAGCTAACTGTGAAAATTGAAATAAATTGCTCTAAGCATAGAACATACCTAAAATTAACATGGTATCAGAGCTGAGGTGAAGACAAAGCCCAAGCAAGAGTGAAAGAGCAATCACCAAAGACAGTTGGGAAAGGACAAAAGGATAAATGGATTCCTCATTCCTCTTCAAATTCGCCAAGGGTGAAGTTGAAGCAGAGAATATTATTAGAATGGCACAGTGGAAGCTTCTGATGGCCTACCTAAAGACCACTTCATTGGGAAGTCTGGATCTAAGGGTGGAAAGAAAGACAGATGCCTTGTTTGTAATAAGTTCGGCCATTATGCGAAGGAGTGTCCAAATGGCAGGGACACATCTCTTGATGAAGATAACAATCATTCCACAGACATCTTCAATGATTGAAGGAATGACAGGTAATGCAGGTCATCAAGGAAACGGCTGACTCTTCAAAGAAAGCAAGGAACCCCAGGTATGAAGAATCAAATGTTGTTTCTGATAAGATAAAGAAGCGTTATCTTGTATTGGCCCTCTCCTTCAGATTCTTTGAGAATCTGGCTTATTGATTGTAGTGCTTCAAGGCACTTCATCAGATAGAAGGGTGATCTCTCTAATTTAGTAGAGATGGAAACAATCGTGGGATTATACTTGGAGCCGATGCCACCTATCCCAGAAAGGGTGTAGGAAATGTTACCCCTCAATTAAATGAGGGTAACTCGATTCATTTACAGAATCTCTTTTATGTACCTGATCGCAAGAAGAACCTAGTGTCCATTTTGGCAATGGAACTCAAAGGTTTCAGTTTGGCATTCATCGATGGAAAGGTACATGTTTGAAAATAGAATTTTCAAAGATGCTTTTACTCATGGGTTCAGGGTTGGCAATTTGTATCAAGTTGCAAGAAGTCCATTGGAGACCATGTCAGTTGACACAGCACCAGAGGTCTGTAAGTCAAATGATGGCAGGGATGCCTGAATTCAAAAAGAGTATGAAGGTACATGTCTGTGATGTACCGAAGGAAAATCTTACAAGGGAACCATTCCCCTCATGTAGCAGGTCCACAGATTTGGAACAACCCGAGGGGTTTGAGATTCATGATCGGGAATCTCATGTATGCAGGTGGAAGAAAGCCCTCTATGGCTTGAAGCAAAACACCCCAGGCGTAGTATGAAAGGATTGATAGTTGTCTGATGAAGCTGAGATTCACTAGGAGTGAAGCCGATCCAAACCATTGCTTGAAGGTTGTGGGTGATAAACCTCTCATACTGGCACCTTCTGAGGACGCCCTCTTTCTGACAGGTGCAGACCCTCTCATTTGCAGAAGTAAGAGGGAGTTGGATTCCGGATGTGGAATGGTAAACTGCAAGCCCGTGACTACCTCGAGGATCTTAACTTTCAGAAGTTATATGGTAGTGATGTCGGACCAGATTTGGGAAATGCCTCTGAGTTTCATAAACTCATTCGCATTGATGTTCTTGGTGAACTTCTGTCCGGATATATGTTTTGCAGTTAGCATGTTGGGCTCATATTTTGGTTGAGCCTCACTAGATTGGTGATAAGAATCTTCTCAGATATCTTCGGGGCACAATCCCTCATGGATTGAGATACACTACCGGAAATATGAAACTGCATGATTATTCGAATGCTGACTGGGCAAGCAGTGTGAAGGATCTCAAGAGCACTTCTGAGTGCTGATTCTCTTTGGGTTCTGCTCGATATTCTGGATGAGTAGAAAGCAGAAGTCGGTTGCTATAAGCACCGTTGAGACCGAATACATAGCTACGAGTATGACCTCATGTGAAGCTGCCTGGTTGCGGAAGCTCTTCAGTGAGCTGTTTGTACACATGATGGATACCACCGTGATCTTCTGTGTCAACCAGGAGGGGATTCGATTGTTGAGGAATCTCGTATTCTATGATTGCTCCAGTATATAGACATCAGATACTACCTTATCTGGGATATGGTATATCGATGAGCGAGGAGGCTCTATCACATTGACACTGATGTACAGGTCGTAGACATTCTGTCAAAGCCCCAGGGAAAGGTCAAATTTGTGACTTTCCCGAACAACTTGGAGTCGATGAGAGACCTTCTTATGAGGGTCCTACATGTTGCATGCATTGATCTCGCGACCATAGGGCGACTCACCCTCCCCTAATGGTTTGTTGTGCACAGGGTGAATGGCTCATCCTTCCCCTGTGATACCCTGTGGCGACTTAGGGACAAGATGAGTGGTTCTCCTGTCGAAGCATCCTACCCATGCAGTCTGGGACTCATGGGAAGTACCTCTCATCTGGCCAATGAGCAGGGAAATGGGGTTAGGGACCATAGTAGTACTATCGATGGACGCATCGTTGTATCTACTATACTCCCTATGCTAGGATGAACTCGATCTGGGATCAATATGAGTGGTTTGAGACACTCTCTTGTGATATTGATCTGGGATGAAAGAAACTGACTTCGGATCAGTAAAAGTGGTATGACACACTCTCTTCATATGGCACTGACTTCGGGTCAGTAGAGAATGGTATGAGACATTCTCGATCAATTCTTCTTCTTCATGCTTCAGCAGAACAGAGCAGAGCAGAGCAGAGTAGAGCAGTGCAGGGCACTGATGGCAGAGATAGTGCAATCAGACAGATGGATTAGTGGATGGAGTTCTCCCTAGTTGAGAGGGAGTGTTAAAATTGGAAACTAGGGCCAAACTCCATGTGGGTCATCTTATTTATGGCAGCTGATATTTTTCTTGGATCCCTCTCATCGAGAGGTGTAGGATTGATCTAAAGATCAACCGATTCCGATAAGTATTCATGGAGTTATGAATTTAATTGTGTTATAAGACAATTCATCAAGGTCTGCCAACAACCAAATAATCCACACATGTGCTCCATGATTTAGTATAAAAAGAGGTGACTTGATAGTCATTTCTACACACACTTCTTTTTTGATTTCTCTCCACTTGTCTTGGGTTTTAGTGGAAGCGAAATCTAGGAGTGGAAGCCCTAGACGTTGGAGGAAAGAAGACTAAGGGAGATGCCCTAGCCCTAGATGCAATCAAAAGGAGAAGGCTCTATGCAGGTTTATATGCAGTCAAGAGGAGGCTCTTCTAGCGGCAAGGAGAGGGTTTCTATAGTTGTCAATGGAAGCCCTAGACGCTGTCAAAGAGAAGTCTAAAATGTTGTCAAGGAAGCATGCCCTAGCCGCAGTCTTGGAGGAGTCTTATCACAGCAAAGAGAGGCTCCTACGCTGTCCTAAAGGAGACTTCTATAGTGCAGCAAGGAGAGGCTAGAACGCTGTCCAAGATCATTGTTTCAGGAAGCCCTAATGATGACCTAAACGTTGTCCTAAAGGAGGAGACACATTCGTTGTCTTAGAAGTGCCATTATGCCCTAAATGCAGGCCTTACTAGAGGCCTAATCAACTGCCCTTATACGCTGTTTAAAGATGCCCTTATATGCAGTCCCTTTGTGCCCTAATCTGCTGTCAAGAAGATACATACGCAGATCAGAAAGGGTCCTTATTGTTGTCACAAAAGGCCCTAATACACAGCCTTCTAACCGCAGTTTGTGAGGCCCTAATCAGAAGGCTGAACCTAGTATTACAGTGTGAAGGATATATGTTGATTTAGGTGACAGCGATAATGAATTGAATTAATTAATTAGCAAGCTGAAGCTCAATAATAATACAGAGATATTTACAGTAATAGAAACATCAAGTTTCTATTTAGGACATGGAAACAATCAGTTTCATCTAAGAAACTGCTAAAAGAATAAAAATAGCAACAGCTAAAAGAATGAGCATTAAATACTAAATAGGATTATTCTAATACCCTCCCTTAATGCTCAATCTATTTACAACACCAATAGACCCTCTGAATTTTACAAACTTATCAGGGCCAAGAGGCTTGGTGAAGATGTCTGCGGGCTGCTCTGTTGTGGGAACATATTGCAACTGAATGGATCCGTCTTCAACAAGCTGGCGAATGTAGTGGCAATGAGTTTCCACATGCTTTGTTCGTTCATGAAAGACTGGATTCTTGGCAAGTTTGAGCACTCCCTGATTATCACAAAACAAGGAAGTAGGACCTGTCTGGGAAACATGCATATCCGCAAGCATACGTCAAAGCCAAACTTCCCCACAGGATGCCTTAACTGCTCCCCGATACTCTGCTTCTCTTGAGGAGAGAGCCATTGCCTGTTGCTTCTTACTAGTCCAGGTAACAGCACCGGATCCTAGACTAAACACATACCCAGCTGTAGATTTACGGTCATCAACTGAACCGGCCCAGTGAGAATCTGTGTAACCACTGAGTATAGGATCGGAACTTCGAGTGTATAGGAGGCCATAATCAGAAGTGCCACGCACATATCGTAGCACACGCTTTGCTGCTAGCCAATGATTAGCTTTAGGAGCTGACATGAAGCGGGAAATGTAGCTCACTGCAAAACTGATGTCAGGTCTAATGGCAGTAAGGTAGATGAGACTGCCCACTAATTGCCTGAATAAAGTTTCATCCACAAGGGGAGAGGATGACTGAGCTGAAAGTTTGAGCCCTGGTTCCATAGGAGTCGTGGCTGGTTTGCAATCCTGCATTCTGAACCTGTCCACAAGATTTTTGGCATACTTGGACTGAGAGAGAAAGATGTGGTTTTCAGTCTGCCAAACTTCAACCCCCAGACAGTAATGAAGAAGTCCCAAGTCTGTCATATCAAAGGTTCTGCATAAGTCTTGTTTGATCCCATGGATCAAATGTGCAGAGCTGCCAGTAATGATAAGGTCATCCACATAGACAACCACAAACAAGATATCATCACCAGTATGCTTGATATACAGGTTTGCATCAGATGGGCTCTGCTGAAAGCCATGATCTATCAGGTACTGATCAATTTTCATGTACCAAGCCCGAGGAGCTTGTTTCAATCCATAGAGTGCTTTAGCTAATCTACACAGTTTATGTTCTTGACCAGCAACCTTGAATCCTGGAGGCTGCGTCATGTAGACTTCTTCTTGTAGGTCACCATTTAGGAAAGCACTCTTTACATCCATCTGATGAACTTTCCAATTGAACTGAGCTGCTAGGGCAAGGACAAGCCGTATGGTACTCATCTTGGCTGTAGGAGCAAAAGTCTCTTCATAGTCGATGCCTTCCTTCTGTGAGAACCCTTGAGCCACAAGACGAGCTTTATACTTGTCTATGGTTCCGTCAGCTTTGTATTTCACTTTATACACCCATTTGCAGCTGATGGGCTTTTTCCCTGCAGGAAGATCAGAAAGGGTCCATGTGTGATTCTTCTGAAGACTCTGGAATTCAACTTCCATAGCCTGTTCCCACTCAGATGTACCCTTAGCCTCTGAATAGGTTTGAGGCTCAAAAATACTGTGTAGGTTAGCCATAAGAGCAAAATTGACTGTAGACTGTTGTTTGCTCTTATGTCTAGAAGTTCTACCTTCAAGGAGCTCATCATCCCGGAGATCACCAATGGTTTTAGCCCACCATTTAGGCCGAAGAGTAGAGGAACCAATATCAGGAGGAGGTGGAGAAGGCTCAAGAACAATAGGGGCAGCAAGAGGAGGGTTATTTTCTGGAGGAAGCTCAGATAGAGTATTATCAAACACTGATGTTGCATCATCCCTCCCATCAGGTGGACTGACCGGAAGAACACTGTGAGGCTGATCCTCAGAACACTGCTCAGAAGGAGAAGACTGAAAGAATCCTCTGTCTTCATCAAATACTACATCCCGACTGAAGCTAAGACGACCAGTGGCTATATCTATCAGCCTATAGGCCTTGTGATGATCACTGTACCCTGTCATCATGAGTTTCTGGCTTTTGGAATCCAACTTAGAGCGCTTAGCAGCTAGAATCCAAACATATGCAACTGAGCCAAATACTTTGAGGTGACTGATCTTAGGCTTACGGCCAGACCAAACCTCTTCGGGAGTCTTCCCCTTAACAGCCTGAGTGGGTGATCGGTTAAGAAGATAAACAGCAGTAAATACTGCTTCAGCCCAGAATTTGTTCGGAACACTCCTGTGTTGTAACATGGAACGAGCCATTTCAACAACCGTGCGGTTACGGCGTTCGACAACACTGTTTTGCTGAGGAGTGTAGGGTGTAGTTAACTGGCGTTTGATGCCATGAGTATCACAGAAGTTGGAAAAAGCAGAAGAACAAAATTCCCCCCCGTTATCTGTCCTAAGAGTCATGATATTACAGCCAGACTCTTTTTCAACTAAGGTTTTAAACTTCTGAAAGGTACTAAATGCATCAGATTTATATTTTAGAAAATACACCCACATCTTTCTACTGAAATCATCTACAATAAGCAAAAAATATTTGCAAGCAGTGATAGAAGATGTATTCATAGGACCACAAATATCAGCATGAATTAACTGGAGTACCTTAGATGCGCGCCAAGATTCTCCATCCTTGAATGAAGACCGATGTTGCTTGCCAGCTTGACAGGCACTGCATACGCCCAACTGCTGAGTCTGAATATCAGGTAACCCTGACACAAGTCCCTCCCGAGAGAGCTGAGAGAGATACTGCATGTTTAGATGCCCATATCGCTGATGCCACAGAGTGCTGATGGGAGAAACACGCGCTGCTAGAGCCACTTCTGGAGAATCACCAGTGTCAAGAAGCCTGTATAGACCATGATCTTCTAGGCCAACAGCAACTGTAAGACTAGTCTCCCTGTCGATAATGGAGCACTTGTGCGCACTGAACACTACATCAAGCTGAGGAGAGTTCCTCATAATCTGGCTGACAGACAACAGATTAATTTCCATACCAGGAACATAGTACACATTCAAG
This sequence comes from Pinus tabuliformis, assembly GCA_031772625.1. Classification (NCBI taxonomy): domain Eukaryota; kingdom Viridiplantae; phylum Streptophyta; class Pinopsida; order Pinales; family Pinaceae; genus Pinus; species Pinus tabuliformis. The sequence goes on from CM062809.1 coordinate 1,282,828,069, forward strand.
AAGATGAGTGTGCGCCCACCAGACTGGATCTGAACGGTACCTCTGCCAACCACTGTGTACTTTTCACCTCCACCAAATACCACGGAATCACTGAAATGTGAGAAGTCAATAAACCAGTCACGCCTGTGAGAGAAATGGCGTGATGCACCAGAGTCAATGTACCAAGCAGAAGACGGGACATGATCTGACGACCTTTTAGCCATAAAGGCGTAAAAGGCAGATTCTGTCTGCTCGGAATGTTCTGCAACATTTGTTGTCTGATGGGGCCCTCCCTGTTTCTTCTGTTCAGAAGCAATCCTCTGTCGGCAATCTTTCTTCATGTGACCGAACTTGTGACAGTAATTACACTGCACACTTTTCTTCCTAGCAGGATCAAAAGGCTGAGAAGAGCCTTTCTGCTGAAAGGACTGAGAGGACTGATATTTGGCAGCAAACGCATTTTCCGAGGACACTGATGAAGCACCACTACCAAACTGCTGTTTCCAACGATCCTGCTGCAGGAGTTTGGTGCATAACTCTGGAAACTTCAAATCAACATTTGTGGTGGTAATGTTGAGTGTTTCTATGAAGTGTTCATAAGATTTCGGTAGACTTTTCAGAGTGATGACTACCATATCTTCTTCTTCCATGGTCCGACCAATGGCTTCGAGCTGATCTCGAATGTCTTTAATCCTGTTAAGATGTTCCTGTAAAGATATATGTTCGTCCATCATGATGGAGAACAGCTGATTCTTGAGAAAGAAGGCTCTGCTCTTGTCGGATGTCTCGTGCAATTCCTTAAGATGTTGCCAAATTTCAGCAGCTGTTTTGCCGGAAGGAATCTGCGGTAACTGATCATCAGTGACAGAAAGTTTAAGAAGCATAACAGCCTCTCGATTTCGATCATCAAACTTATCTTGATCAGTACCAGGTGTACCAGGACTGAGCTCTTTTCCTAAAACAAGCTGATCAAGACGCCTATATTCAAAAATGGTCAACATTCTCTGTTTCCAGATGTTATAATTGGTGCCATTAAAGCGTTGACTACCTTCCAACATCAGGTTGGTAAGGGAGGCCATCTGCACGTTTCCCAAGATACAGGAAAAAAACTGACAGGTGCTGGAAAAAAAATATTACCAGAAATCGTTCTGATAAGCTTAGGCAGGAAGAGATGCCAAATGTTGATTCTTTCACGCAAGATCGAACACCGAGAAGCACGATTTACGTAACTAATCACTGGTTTAGGAACTGGTTTAATTTGAAATACAGCAACAAAATTGAGCTACTTGCAATAAAAACAGAACAACAACGTGCAATTTATCCCTTGAACCCACAATATAAAAAAACTTTCTACGTGAAAGATGACCGTGGATTTCACAATCGTTGACTGAAGAAAAAAAACTGCTACGGACTTACGCTGGAACTCGTATGGCAACTTGTGAATGGCAGGACACCCAATCAACGGGCACGGAAAATGATTTTAACGTTTGAAACTTGTTGAACGCTGCATATAATTTATTACCGTTGTAGCCGCTCCCAGCTATATGTCCGTCTGCGGAAATGCTAAATTAATGGCGCAGTCGGTGATGGCACAGCGTGCTGCCCTCTGGTCGTTACGCTGTCGTAGAACACGCAGATTAAAACTGGAACGGAGCAGGCGGACGAATAAACTAAACAAAAAAATGTGAATGTTTTCCGGCTTGACGCCGAGCACGGTGCCGCCGAAACCACGATCACCACGATCCCGCTCTTCTTAATTCAAAAAACTTTGGCTGAGTCGAATGCAGAAACCGGCCAATTGCCAGGAAAATTTTCGGTGACAGAAACGTTTGATGGCGTCGTCGCGTTTCTTACCGACAACCGAAGCTGAGAGAAAATGACAATCGACACAAGCCGACGGTCGCTTTTGTACGCTTTGTTCCTGCGGTTGTTCGTTACTTTCGTTCTCTCTGCCGCATAAAATAACAATTTTGTCTCAACGAAAGACCCTAACAGCGATCAATGAACACGGCCCTTCCAACTATGGACTCGGCTTGCCTGCGGCTTTTACTGTGGACTCAGCTTCAAACGACACCAGCGCACGAGAAACGAGCTTATACAACTAAGGAACGAGCAGGGTAATAGTGAAACCCCAAACAGAGCCCGTCCTCTACTCAACAAGCGACAATGTCAGGTAAAACGGAGAATCGCTCTTCAAGTTTGAACAGCGTCAACCAGTGTGAAAACAAACACTCAGATGCAGGCCCCTAGAAAGCAGTTTCAAAATGAAACACAGAATTTTTCACACACTGAAAAATTATTTCGAAAAGCTAACTTAGCTCTGATACCATAATGAATTGAATGAATTAATTAGCAAGCTGAAGCTCAATAATAATACAAAGATATTTACAGTAATAGAAACATCAAGTTTCTATTTAGGACATGGAAACAATCAGTTTCATCTAAGAAACTGCTAAAAGAATAAAAATAGCAACAGCTAAAAGAATGAGCATTAAATACTAAATAGGATTATTCTAATAAGCGAGTTCTACCAAGGTTGATTGGAACAACGGATTGCTCAAGGAGTCAGAGCTCTAATCTATGGGTTGTTGGGTGAGTATAGGTGCTGGTGTTAGCCCTATACTCCTACATAGGACAGCAGCAAGGTATGCTAAGACACATGGGACAGCAACAAGGTATGGCAAGGCTAAGGGGACAGCAACAAGGTATAGCATGATTGTTAGGGACAACAGCTACAGCAATATATCTAGGCAGCAGTGGCAAGGGATAGCTGCATAGTAAATGGGACAGCAAAGGAATGCTAAGGCAAACATGGGATAGCTGCATAGTAAATGGGACAGCAAAGGAATGCTAAGGCAAACATGGGATAGCAGCAAGCATGGAGCAGCCTTAGTCACCGGATTCGCCGTTTTTTATCCATAAAATTCGAAATTCGGCGAATTTGAAGGCCAAACGAACATATTCGTTCGAGTTCGCCATTAAATTCGGCGAACTCGAATTTCATGTTGAATTCGAATTTGAGACGAATAAAATCGCCATTAAATTCGTTTGAATACGTTGAAATTCGACTGCTGATGATTAAATTCGTTTTTTTTTCGCCCGCGGGTTTTAGTTTTAGGTTTCATTGACTGTTTCATTGACTCGGGTTTCATTGTTTCACGATAGAAATAGGCGTGAGGTGTAACTAAAGAACCCAAAACCAGTGGGCCTTCTCCATGTGTTCGCAAAAACCGAGGGCAATGATATTATGGATACAATTTGCAGTAGGACATATGAGTGTTACTTAAATCTGCGAGTACGTCTGGCAGAACGCCCGCGAGAGTGTATAGTATTTGATGCGTTCCTGCATATGTTCGCCCACATTCAATCCATAAACCGTGGGCTTTTGTTGCTGCGTAGCGTGAATCAAATGGCGAACCTATTTGTTTATTGGTTCAAAGTATCAGTCGTGTTTCCACTTGCCCGCCACGTTCTGCAGCAACGTATATCCATTTTTCAAATAAAACATATTTAATATGTCAATTATTTTATCTAAATTTCACGATCAAATCCAATCTTTTCATTGCCCTAATCTTATTAAGGTTACTTAAATAAAATTGTTAGAGCACTTTTTCCACGGATGGTCCCCGCGCTTTGCAGCGAGCACTTTTTCCACGGATATTCCCCGCGCTTTGCAGCAAAGGATAGTAGCGTTTTAATGTTTTCGTTTTATAAACTTGTTAAAAATATATAATTATAAACATTTCACCAAAATATATAATGTAATAGAAATAAAAATAATAAACCGTATTCCAGAATCTAAGATCGAATGAAGTGTATTATCGAAAAGATTGCATATGTAATTTATATATTGCATTCTTAGAATCGAAAAGATTGTAATATATGTTCTATATAGATATCACGTATAAAAAGAAAAGGTCATATAATAATAAATTTAATGGCTATGAATTCACCTTTTTAATGGGTTTACAGTTAGATTTTAAATTTTAATATTAATGTGAAAAAAAAATAATAAAATTATAATTTTAAAAAATTTGGAGAAATTAAGTATATTATTTTATAAGAAATATATTTAAAAATATTTTAGTATTTTTAGGATGGAGATGATTAATAATTTGATGGAGGATTTGATGGAGGTGAGAGGGATTGGATCACTATTTTTATGCGAGAACAATTAGGTAGCTTAATAGTATATCTAAATAATAGGAAGATGGTTTGGCTTGTTTTTCATGCCTTGATTGATATATCTATCTTTAATATACATTTTTTTTTCGAATTTCTATATGTCGAATTTTATCGACAAAATTTGAGTTGCCGAACTTTATTCGAATTTCATGGTCCTCGAACTCGAACTCGAACTCGAACCTGGTGACTTAGGGTGCAGCATGGCAAGCATGGACAACATGGTGCAGCATGGACAAGCATGGATAGCATGGATAGCAGTGGCAAGCATGGTGCTGCAAGCACATGAGACATGTTGTATGACAACATGGTTCAACAATGACACATGGGACAGCAATGCAGCATAAGGTGCAACAGTATGATGTGTACAGCATGGTCATGAGGTCCAGCATTATGATGATGGGTGCAGTGCAGCACAGTGTCGTGCAACATGATGACGAAATGCAGCACAATGATAGGTGAAGGAGTCACATTGGAGAATCAGTTGAAGCAGCATGTATCATCTTCTTAGATATGATCTATGCTCTTATCTAGATAAGTCAAAGTGTTGACTTCTGTTGTAAATGTAATATCTCTCTCTCTCTCTGTTGAACTATTGAAGAACATATAAGAAGAATTGATCAAGGGTTTCCCCACATTGGGGTTTGTCCCTAGCTAGCGCCACATCTTGTGTCCTCTTGTCTTGGCTTGTCTTCTGCGATTTATGTTTATGTTCTATCTGCAGTTTACTTTAATGTTGATGTGACTGCTAATCTGGAAAAGATATTGAGCTAACTGTGAAAATTGGAATAAATTGCTCTAAAAATAGAACATACCTAAAATTAACAAAATGTAGCTATGGTCAGTCTTCATTATCGCTATTGTATTTTATTATCATGTATTTATTGTAAAATTGAAAAAGAAGAAAAAGAAAATTATTTTCAAGCATGGGTTTCATGCTCATTTTATTTATTTATTTATTAGGTCAAAGCCTCCATTGTAGGATTCTAAGGTTTCTCTTGAGTCATAAGAGTCATTGTCATATTTATTAGACCCTTCATGGGCTTTTGTATCATGTAAAGAAAATTATTTTTGAGTCAAAATAGGCATTTGTCACCTCCTCACCAAGTTGGCCCCGCCTTAAAGAAGTCGGCCCGCATTGGGGCTATTCGACCCTGAGGAAGTTGTATAAATAGAAGTCAAGCTTGACCTATTTGGCATCCATCATCCACAAGTTCGATCTGCAATAAAAGAGCAAGAAAAAGTAGAGTGAAGTCAAGGAAAAGGAAGAATAAATCAAAGGAAGACTAAATTGTATATTTTGGGCTATCTCTCTCTCACACATGCGATTTTTGTAGGGTTTCTAGGCAAGTTGCAGCGGCCGAAATTTCTGCAGTAACTGCAGTTCCGAAATTATGAGTTGCTGGGGGGGCGAAATTCTAGATTGAAGTAGTTTTGAAGGACGTTACCCTCGTTGACTTTCACAAAAACTATCTACTTGAAAGGAGGGTTGACTTGGTGACTAGAGGAGCTCTTTATCTAGGTCTAAATGTCTCGGATTGTCTCACTTTGACTTGATTCGATTATTGAAGAAGATTTTGACTGGGTTTTCCCCTAGAGAGGGGTTTTGAGTGCCTACATCTTGTGTCTCTTGTTCTTCTGATCTTCATACATTTTTGATTTGGTAATTGCTTGATGAAAGACAACATAATAAAGAAGTAAAGAAGCCAACACATATCACAAGTATTTATCCAGAAAAGAGGAATCAAACCCTAATAACTACATGCATTGATTTCTCAACGTGGTATTAGAGCTAAGGCGAAGGAAGGACTATTTGAAGATCACTTTGTTGGCTATCATTTGAAGGAAAGAAAGCTCTCTCAAGGAAGATTTCACTCATCAAGGGAGAGCTATTTGAAGATGGGACTCAAGACCGTTAAAGATCTCTTAAAAGTTGCAAGAAGCTATGGTGTCAAGATCATCTACAATCTACTTAGGAGAATCAGGAGTGGAGGATTTCTAGCAGCACTTACAAGTACATTTTGATGATGACAATGCATGGATCATTGACAACGGAGCCTTAAGACATATGACAAGAGAAAGTGGACATCTACAAACTTTATCAAAAGGATCATCATCTCATTCAGTGCAGCTTGGTGATAACAATAGTTATGCAATCAAAGGTCTTGGATCTACCTCATTGAAACTAGAAGATGGTGGAAAGCTTCATCTCAAAGACATCCTCTATGTTCCAGGTTTGAAAAGAATTTACTTCTACTTCGTGTCTAGAAGATAAAGGAGATAGGATTGCTTTTGTAGATGGAAACGTTCTTGTTTGGGGAAGGGACTCTAGTATTCTTAATTTTCGATATGTTCTATGCTTATGAGCAACTTACTTCAATTTCTTAATTAGCCCAATATCAATATCCAGTTTAGCAATTACATCAGTATGATAGTAAAATGCAGATAGCGCATAAACATAAACAGTGGAAGACAAGCCAAGACAAGAGGACACAAGATGTGGCACCAGCCAGAGACAAACCCCAATGTGGGGAAACCCTTGATCAATTCTTCTTATATTCTTCAATAGTTCAATAGAGAGAGAGAGATAGTACAAATATACAATTCTGATAATTTATGACAGTAGCAATAAAGCCTAGACCAGAAATGTCTATGCTGATCAAACAGGATGGAAATCTTCTTCTAAGTAGCTTGGTCAAGCCCAGTCAACTTCATCCTCCAACAGTTAGCTCAATCAGCCCAAACACTGCTCATAATTCTGATTTTATTCCGCTGTTGATTGTAGTTTTGGTTAGGGTACTTGTTGCAGCTCTAAGCTTCCTTGATAGTCTCCAAACAATCCATGTGGCATACCCTTGAGGAGTTCATCAATCTAGCAACCCTCCACAAAACACTGCTGCAACATGTTTGCACTTTTGTTTGCTGCACTTCTGGTTAGGACATGTCCTATAGCCTTAGATCCATCATACAGTCAAGAGACAAGTCCTTTTAGAGTTGTGGTTTACCTTGGAGACCTGATGCGGGAGCACCAGCACCAAAGCAAGCAAATGTGGACCAGAGGATCAGAACAGAGGAAAGTCTGTTTTAAAGCAGAAAAACAGAGCTAAAGCGGATAAATTTAAAGTAGCTTTAAAGCGGATATGTCTTGAGGAGACTTGCTATTGATAACAGCCATGCACGCTTTTTGGAGAGCTTTTATTGTAGAAAAACTAGGAGAATATCTGATCGATCCTTCCTAAGACTTCTTATATCAATGTAATGCGATAGGGTGTGGGAGATAGCTGATTAGTGAGGCATTTGTGAGTGGGCAAGATGTAGCCGAGCGTGAGCTCGTTCTTAAGGCTGAAATGCCTTAATTTTGTAACCGTTTTATGTGATATATAAAACCCTGGGTTAGTGTTTGTTGCGTACATTTGTGTGTGTTTAATAATTGCGTTAATTTCGTGCTGTGAACTTGATTGCCATTGATCACTTACAGGATCAATGCCGATTTGAATTACTGTGTAACCGGTATATATGCTGGTCGATTATAGCTATGCATGTGTCGTGTGGTTGGTTTAATTGTTTCAGTAGATAGTTGTATGAATGAAGACTGCGAAGGAGCTGAAGATCAGGTTTGCTGTACGTGAGGACAGTGACTGCAGAGAAGCGGAATAATCTACATCGCATCGGAACCGGAGAGACTCCCATATTACAGCAGAAACGGATGCGATCAATTATAAATCAGTTTTGATGTGAATCGGACCGGATCAGTTTCATATTTGCATTGGACCGGAATGGTGGAATCGGCGACAGTTAAGTGACATTCAAATGATGGAGACCGCCGACTAATATTGTATCAGTGCAGATTCAAGTCGGAGCGAATTGCGGTTGAGAAGGTGTGGTAACACCGTATCAATTGTGGTTAAACGCCAAATAGGATAAGCTGTAGTGTATGTTTGGAAGCATCAGTCAAATTGAATAAAAGGCGTGTAGCTTCATGTAGTCAAATGTTGTTTTGAATGGCGTGTGTGAACAATCTGATCGGAGTTGGGATATGTGGGCCGCCGATGTCTATAGCGGTGCCCTATTATATTTTTTAAAATCCATCTATTGCTATATGTATTGTATTACCATGTGGCGGCGAGGTTTGAATATTCATAGTGCATGCTTGTTTTGGGTTAAAGGAATGATCGATATTTAATATAAATCGCTTCCGACGGGACTTAGTGGGCCATAACCCACGGTCCAGGATCGAATTTTATCTGGGAATTGGGATTTTGGGCAACCCCCAAATTCTCGTCCCATCAGTTTGGTATCAGAGCGAGAAAAAGATTCTGCGGAAGGAGGTACAGTTCTTGATAAAGTATGTATGGTCTTTATATTTTGTGTAGGTAGCAGCAGAGGAAGGTGAGAAGATTGTAGAGGAAGGTGAGAAGATTGCAATAGCCTAGAGTGATTACCAAAAGACCAGATCCGGAGGAAAGGATTGGTGAGGTAAGATGCAACAAGGAGGACTTGCTGTTGCAGAGGCAGATTGCAGCTCACAAGTTGAAGTTATTACGAAGACCAGGAGAAGCATATGACCAGGAGGTCATAAATTTTTGTGCCTCGGGAGTATGATGCGGGAGCACCAGCACCAAAGCAAGCAAATGTGGACCAGAGGATCAGAACAGAGGAAAGTCTGTTTTAAAGCAGAAAAACAGAGCTAAAGCGGATTTAAAGCGGATAAATTTAAAGTAGCTTTAAAGCGGATATGTCTTGAGGAGACTTGCTATTGATAACAGCCATGCACGCTTTTTGGAGAGCTTTCATTGTAGAAAAACTAGGAGAAGATCTGATCGATCCTTCCTAAGACTTCTTATATCAATGTAATGCAATAGGGTGTGGGAGATAGCTGATTAGTGAGGCATTTGTGAGTGGGCAAGATGTAGCCGAGCGTGAGCTCGTTCTCAAGGCTGAAATGCCTTAATTTTATAACCGTTTTATGTGATATATAAAACCCTGGGTTAGTGTTTGTTGCGTACATTTGTGTGTGTTTTATAATTGCGTTAATTTCGTGCTGTGAACTTGATTGCCATTGATCACTTACAGGATCAATGCCGATTTGAATTATTGTGTAACCGGTATATATGCTGGTCGATTATAGCTCTGCATGTGTCGTGTGGTTGGTTTAATTGTTTCAGTAGATAGTTATAAATAGCGAGATTTCAGATAGAGTTCATGCCGAGAGTTGTATGAATGAAGACTGCGAAGGAGCTGAAGATCAGGTTTGCTGTACGTGAGGACAGTGACTACAGAGAAGCGGAATAATCTACATCACATCGGAACCGGAGAGACTCCCATATTACAGCAGAAACGGATGCGATCAATTATAAATCAGTTTTGATGTGAATCGGACCGGATGAGTTTCATATTTGCATTGGACCGGAATGGTGGAATCGGCGACAGTCAAGTGACATTCAAATGATGGAGACCGCCGACTAATATTGTATCAGTGCAGATTCAAGTCGAAGCGAATTGCGGTTGAGAAGGTGTGGTAACACCGTATCAATTGTGGTTAAACACCAAATAGGATAAGTTGTAGCGTATGTTTGGAAGCATCAGTCAAATTGAATAAAAGGCGTGTAGCTTTATGTAGTCAAATGTTATTTTGAATGGCGTGTGTGAACAATCTGATCGGAGTTGGGATATGTGGGCCGCTGATGTCTATAGCGGTGCCCTATTATATTTTTTAAAATCCATCTATTGCTATATGTATTGTATTACCATGTGGCGGCGAGGTTTGAATATTCATAGTGCATGCTTGTTTTGGGTTAAAGGAATGATCAATATTTAATATAAATCGCTTCCGACGGGACTTAGTGGGCCATAACCCACGATCTAGGATCAAATTTTATCTGGGAATTGGGATTTTGGGCAACCCCCAAATTCTCGTCCCATCAAGACCCTCCTCTCATACCACGCTGCCACCTAAAGGTGTTGTCCACCCATGACAGTCCTTAACACAACCTCCAGCTGTGTGATATGGCCTGCGGCCTAGCACAACAGCTTGCTGTAGCTTTCGGCTTCACAAATGTTTGCCCAAACAATCCCAAACAGCAGCGTTACCTTCCTTATGAACTCGGCCTAGCTGACTGCACTTGCCAGCACCCAATCGCATGCATATCCAGCCCTACAATGACCTGTCTTCAATGAATTTCTCCTCCTTGTGACTGCAGCTTCCCTGCCTAGCACACACACCTAAACCAGACCTTGGTTCATGCACTAGAACAGCCTTATTCAATGCTGTCAATACCCACATTGTCTTCTAGGCTCCTTCACGCTATGATAAGGCTCCTTCTTGCTGCGGCTAGGGCTCCTTCTTGCTGCGGCTAGGGCCTCAAATCTTTCTTTCCACCACGTCCTCCTTGTGAGAAGACATACCCAAACAAGTGGAGAGAGAGATCACGAGATGATGTGCTTCTAAAATGGCTTGAGGTCTCCTCTATTTAAATGCAACGTTGAGGATGCGCTTGGGGTAAAAGTGCTTGTTTTGCTTGCTGGCCGACCTTGACAAATTGTCCATAATACAAATAAATTCATATCTCCATAAATACATGTCGGAATCGGATGATCTTTAAATCAATCCTACACCTCTCAAAGAGAGGAATCCAAGAAAAATATCAGTTGTCATAAATAAGGTGACCCATATGGAGTTTTGCCCTAGTTGCCAATTTTAACACTTCTTCTCAACTAGGGAGAACTCCATCTGCTAATCCATCTGCTAGTCGGTACTATATCTGCCAACAATGCACTGCTCTGCTCTATTGAACTATGAAGAAGAAGTGATCAAGAATGTATCATACCATTCTCTACTGACCCGAAGTTAGTCCCAAATAAAGAGAGTGTCTCATGCCACTACCAAAGTCAGTTCCAATCAAAAGTGAGTGTGTCATACCACTCCTACTGACCCGAAGTCAATTCCAATTGATCCCAGATCAATATCATCCTAGCATAGGGAGTACAGTATTACACGATGCGTCCATCGATAGTACTATGGTCCCTATCCTCATTTCACTACTCATTGGCCAGATGAGAGGTACTTCCCATGAGTCCCAGACTACATGGGTAGTATGTCTCAACAGGAGAAGGATGAACCATTCTTCCTGCCTACATGTCGCCACAGGGTATCACAGGAGAAGGCTGAACCACTCACCCTATACATAGCAAACCACTAGGGGAAGGTTGAAACACTCACCCTATGGTTGCTCATCACTCCAAGAAGTACCCCAAGCCCCCCGGAGCTCCCAGAGCTCAATGTCCATATCATACAGGACCCTCATAAAAGGTTCTCTCCACGACTCCTAGTCGTTCTCGAAAAGTCAAGAATTTGACCTTTCCCAGGGGCTTTGTCAGAATGTCGACGACCTGCTCATCAACCCCAATGTGTTGGAGCCTTATTGCTCCTCGTTGTACCATATCCCGGATAAAGTGGTACCCGATATCGATGTGCTTGGAGTGATCATGAAATACGGGATTCTCTGATAATCGAATCCCACTCTGGTTGTCGCAAAGGATCACGATGGTATCCAGCACATGTCCAAACAGCTCACTGAAGAGCTTCCTCAACCAAACATCTTTACAGGAGGTCATACTTGCAGCTATGTATTCGGCCTCAGAGGTGCTCAAAGCAACCAACTTCTGCTTCCTGCTCATCCAGGATATTGAAGTAGAACCCAAAGAGAAACGGCACCCAGAAGTGCTCTTGCGATCCACCACATTGCCTGCCCAATCAGCGTCAGAATAACCATGCAGCCTCACATCTCCGGCAGTGTCTCTCATTTCATAAGTGATTGTGCCCCGAAGATATCTCAAAAGATTCTTGGCACCAATCCAATGTATGTGGTGAGGCTCAACCATATATTGGCTCAACGTGTTGACTGCAAAACATATATTCGGACGGGAGTTCACCAAGAACATCAGTGCTCCTATGAGTTGACGATACTCAGAAGCATTTCCCAATTCAGATCCGACAACACTACCGCATAACTTCTTAAGGTTAAGCTCCATCAAGGTAGTCACAGGCTTGCAATCCACCATCCCAAACCTTTTCAATATCTTCACAACATATTTTCCTTGAGATAGGAAAATTTCTCCTAGCTTTTGCCAGACCTCCAACCCTAGGAAGTAGTGCATTAGTCCTAGGTCCTTCATCTCAAATTCGAAAGCCAACTCCCTCTTACATTTGTGAGTGAGAAGGTTTGCACCTGTCAGAAAGAGGTCGTCCACATAAAGTACCAATATGAAGGGTTTATCATCTTCAACTTTAAAGTAAAGGTCTAGATCGGCTTCACTCCTAGTGAATCTCAGCTTCATCAGATAGCTATCAATCCTCTCATACCAAGCCCGAGGTGCTTGCTTCAAGCCATAGAGAGCCTTCTTCAACCTACATACATGAGATTCCCGGTCATGAACCTCAAACCCCTTGGGTTGTTCCACATAGACTTTGAAGTGACAGAACCAAGTGAATACTTCATCCTTCCAAGAATAGTCATCTGTAAAGGTGAGATAATATAAGTATCCTCCCAGAGAGTTTACGGGCATCATACCAGATATGTTGGAGTGGACCAACCGCAATACATCTGTGGTTTTGCTATTACTTGAGGGGAATGGTCCCCTTGTAAGTTTTCCCTTGGTACATCCCGGACATATAACTTCATGCTCTACTTTGAACTCGGGTATCCCTGTCACCATCTGTCTCACATCGGGTAGGGCCTTATAATGAAGATGGGCAGACCTCCGGTGCCATAGTTCAGATTGTAAAGATGTGTCGCAAGACATAGCTCCCAATGGACTTCCTCCAACTTCATACAAAGTGTCAACCCGGAACCCAAGAGTAAAAGCATCTTTAAAATTCTTTTTCCAAACACGTACCTTTCCATCGATAAATGCCACCTTGTATCCTTTGCCTTCCATTGCCGAAATGGACACCAAGTTCATCTTGAGATAAGGTCCATCAAGAATTTCTTGTAAATGAATCGTGTTACCCTGATTCAATTGAAGGGTAACATTTCCTACTCCCTTTACGAGATAGGTGGCATCGTCTCCAAGAATAATCTCCAAGTTTGTATCCTTCTCTATCAAATTAGAGAGAGCTTCCTTATATCCGGTGAAGTGCCTTGAGGCACCACTATCAATAAGCCAATTCCCCAAAGTGTCCGGAGGAGAGGTAGTGGAGCGGACCGATATAAGATAATACTCCTTTTGCTTATTATTAACAACATGTGATTCTTCATACCTAGAGTTCCTTGCTTTCTTGGAGGGTCGACCATTTCCTTGATATTCTGCATTCCTTTTTCCTTTGCCATTGGACCTGCCATTTCTTTGATCATGGTTGTTGTAGTTGCCCCTGGAGTGATTTTGATCATCATCATGTGATGTGTCCCTTCTATTTGGACACTCCCTTGCATAGTGGCCAATCTTATTGCAAACAAAGCACCTGCTTTTCCTTCCTCCCTTAGATCCAGGCTTTCCATGGAAATGACCTTTAGACCCAGCATTGATTCTCCTTTTGGCATGAGCGAAGAATGCAGTAGGGTTGCCTCTATAAGGCATCTCTTGTTGCACCATTCTTGATTCTTCTTGAATACATCTAGCCATCAATTCCTCAAACCCCGGAATTCGATCATTATTGAGAATAGTGGTTCTAAATATATACCACTCAAGTGGGAGCCCTCCAAGGGTAGTGATAGTAAGTTCCCTGTCAAATATGATTTCTCAATCGCAAGAAGATCATTCTTGATCTCGATGATTCTTAAGAAGAAGGATTGAATATGCTCGTCCTTGCCCTTCTCAAAATCCTTCAACTTATTTTTGAGAAATAAAATTTGATTTTGTTAATTTATGGTATGTTCTATGCTTATAACAGTTTACTTATCTTTCTTATTATTATCCACAAATTAGCAATCAATGTACATAAAGTAAACTGCAGATAGAAAATTAAACGATCGACAGAAAACAAGCCAAGACAAAAGACACAAGATGTGGCGGCTAGCCAGGGACAAACCCCAATGTGGGGAAACCCTTTGCTCAAATCTTCCTTTATCTTCAATAATCCAGCAGAGAGAAATGGTACATAAATCAGATTTACATTAGCAATAGAAAGCCCTAGATCAGTCCCAAACTAGGGCAAACAATATCTCGCAAACCGACCGTCAGATCGACTTGATTCCACCACCAAAAAATGTGGCCTTCAGAGGAGGTCCAGATGGACCTACAGCGCAGTTCTGAGGAGGGAGTCTTCTAGTCAACGCTGGTCAAACTTTGGTTCTGCAGTTGCTGCTCCAAAATTGTGTCCTTCCTTCCACATGTGTGAGAGAGAGTCTCTTTTCTGCGCAACAGAGAAGAGCCTCTTTTCTGCGCAGCAGAGAAGAGCCTCTTTTCTGCGCAGGAGAGAGAGAGAGAGATGTGATGAGATGAGTGAGTCCAAATGAGGAAAAGTCCTCCTGTATTTATACACAATTGTAGATGTTTGAATAGATGCGACTGTGGGGCTTCTGAGCCTACATGAGTTGTAGGTCGACTCGATAATTATTCCATAATCAAAATAAATTCATATCTCCATAAATACTTATCGAAATCAGATGATCTTTGAATCAATCCTACACCTCTCGACGAGAGGAATCTAATAAAAATATTATCAGCCATGAATAAGATGACCCACATGGAGTTTGGCCCTAGTTACCAATTTTAACAGATTTGCATCACTAACCTTGAACATGTTGACCAGCCTGTCGTAGATTTCCTTGGAGGTGTTTGGATCGGAGATGTAGGCCACCAGACGCTTGTCAATGGAATCTCTGATAATCTTCTTCGCTTTGACTTCGGCCTTGTTGTACTTGTTCTTTGTAGCATCCGGTGCATTTGAAGGAGGCACAGGGATTTTACCTTTCACATAATCCAACACTTCTTGTTCTTCCAATGTCGGATCAAGAGACATCTTCCATCCATGATAGTCAAACTTTTCACGGAGCTCATCTTCAGTCGGGAAGTGGGATGAGGAACCCATTGAGCCTTTATTCCTTGCCCAACTATCTTCAGTGATTGCTCTTTCACTCTTGCTTGGGCTTTGTCTTCACCTCACCTCTGATACCATGTTAATTTTGGGTATGTTCTATGCTTAAGAGAAATTTACTTCAATTTCTTAATTAGCCCAATATCAATATTTAGTTTAGCCATCAAATCAGTATGATAGTAAAATGCAGATAGAACATAAACATAAACAATAGAAAACAAGCCAGACAAGAGGACACATGATGTGGCACCAGCCAGGGACAAACTCCAATATGGAGAACCCTTGATCAATTCTTCTTATATTCTTCAATAGTTCAGCAGAGAGAGAGAGTACAAATATACAATTCTGATAATTTATGACAGCAGCAATAAAGCCTAGACCAGAAATGTCTGTGCTAATCAAACAAGATGGAAATCTTCTTCTAAGTAGCTTGGTCAAGCCCAGTCAACTTCATCCTCCAACAGTTAGCTCAATCAGCCCAAACACTGCTCATAATTCTGATTTTATTCTGCTATTGATTGCAGTTTTGGTTAGGGTACTTGTTGCAGCTCTAAGCTTCCTTGACAGTCTCGAAACATTCCATGTGGCATACCCTTGAGGAGTTCATCAATCTAGCAGCCCTCCACAAAACACTGTTGCACCATGTTTGCACTGCTGTTTGCTTCACTTCTGGTTAGGGCACGTCCTGTAGCCTTAGATCCACCATATAGTCAAGAGACAAGTACTTTTAGAGTTGCAGTTTACCTTGCAGACCCTCCTCTCATACCACGCTGCCACCTAGAGGTGTTGTCCACCCAAGACAGCCCTTAACACAACCTCCAGCTGTGTGCTATGGCCTACAGCCTAGAACAACAGCTTGTTGTAGCTTTCGGCTTCACAAATGTTTGCCCAAACAGTCCCAAACAGCTGTGTTACCTTCCTTATGAACTCGTCCTAGCTGACTGCACTTGCCAGTACCCAACCGTATGCATATCCAGCCCTACATTGATCTGTCTTCAATGAATTTCTCCTCCTTGTGACCGCGGCTTCCCTGCCTAGCACTCACACCTAAACCAGACCTTGGTTCATGCACTAGAACAGCGTTATTCAATGTTGTCAATACCCATGCTGTCTTCTAGGCTCCTTCACGCTATGATAAGGCTCCTTCTTGCTACGGCTAGGGCTCCTTCTTGCTGCGGCTAGGGCCTCCTCTCTTGCTGCGGCTAGGGCCCTAGATCTTTCTTTCCACCACGTCCTCCTTCTGAGAAGACATACCCAAACAAGTGGAGAGAGAGACCATGAGATGATGTGCTTCTAAAATGACTTGTGGTCTCCTCTATTTAAATGCAACGTTGAGGATGAGCTGGGGGTAAAAGTGCTTTTTTGCTTGCTGGCCGACCTTGACAAATTGTCCATAATACAAATAAATTCATATCTCCATAAATACATGTCGGCTTTAAATCAATCCTACACCTCTCAGAGAGAGGAATCCAAGAAAAATATCAGTTGTCATAAATAAGGTGACCCATATGGAGTTTGGCCCTAGTTGCCAGTTTTAACAAGTATTGAAAAAGCAAGGGTTATTAGGATTCGTGAAGGAAGGCTATATAGACTTTTAACAAACTCTCCTCAAGCTCTTGTTCACATGGATATTACTCCCTCTGAACTTTGGCATAGAAGATATGGGCACCTTCATTATAAAATATTGCCCTCTTTAAGTAAAATGGTAAAAGGAATCCCCAACTTGAAGGAGGATCATGAAGGAGTATGTAAGGGTTGTGCTTTGGGGAAGAATACTAGGAAACCATTTTCAAGTAGTGACTCAAGGTCTAAAGAAGTATTAGACCTCATTCATTCCAATGTGTGTGGACCAATGGCAAATAAATCTCTTGGAGGCCATCTTTATTATGTGACCACCACTAATGATCATTCTAGAAAGGCTTGGATTTATCTTCTCAAAACTAAGGATGAAGTCTTCAAAAAATTCAAGAAATTCAAATCAGAAGTGGAGAACTTGAGAGAAAGAAAGATAAAGACTCTTAGATCTGACAATGGTGGTGAATATACATCTAAGGAACTCATAGCCTTTTGCAAGGAAGCAGGTATTAAGAGGGAGCTCATAGTTCCCTATAATCTCGAACAAAATGGAGTAGCAGAAAGGAAGAATAGGACTATTGAGGAATGCATCAGAACCATGATATTTGATCAAGACCTTCCAAAATTCTGTTATGTAAAAAATTAGTTAGTATTTAATTTTTAGGTTAATTAGACGAAAGGGCACGATCATAAGATCAGGCCATTTCCCCAAAGGGTGCCCATGGCGGTATATAAGCAAGAAACCCCCACTGTAAACAATCATCTTCAGTCAATTAACCATTAATACATATATATATATATATATATATATATTTCTGTGTATCAAGAAGTTTTTCACTTCATCTGGTATCAGAGGGTCGAATCCTCTCACCTGTGTTGGGTTCACGCATCCACCCACTGCTATCACTATACTTACCTTACGCTGCCATACTCACTACCGACACCCTGTCCGATGCTTTCCGCCGTTCCTTGACTCGTTGTCCACCGATTTCGACCGCCGTTGAAACTGTCACACGGCCTCCTTCCATTCGCTACTACCCACAGGTTACCCGCTAACCACACGCTGCATTGATGGCCTGTAGTCTTGTGGGCCTCTTGCATCCATCAGTGGCCTGTAGTCCTTTAAATTGCGTTACAAATTTGTCAAACCGTTAAGAACCACGCAAATCTCGCACTTTTTTAGTACAAAGAACCACGCAATTCTCGTTAAACTAAATCGGGTTAGCTGTGCGGCATTTCAGTGGTCAGGAATGCGTAGGACGTTAAAAGACTAAAATGCGGAATTGTGTTGACCGAATTCAACCTCACGTGGGTTCCGCGTATTACAAAGGAGCTGCGTACGTATTGAAGTTTTATATAATTTTTTTTTTTATAAAACCCGCCTTTGTTCCGAAATTTTTTGAAACCCGAAGAAGGCCTCTTCCATCCACGGAAGGTCTATAGTCTTGTGGGCCTCTTGGATCCACGGGAGGTCTGTAATCTTAAGCGTCTGTGGTCCAGCGGCACACCACGTCCACCTCCTTGTTCTCGCATTTCCTTATCGGCTCCACCCAAATCCGTAGCCTAGCGTTAAATCCGCGGTGATATTTCACTAGTTTTTCTGAACAGTCAAAAGATAAGACGTGACTATTCGTAGTTGACGTTTATGATATATATATAATATAATTATAACATTAATTTAATTATAATATATGTATATGATACCTTAAATTATATATAATATATAATATAATTATATATAAGTTACATATAACGTTAGTTTAATTAATTAATTTAAAAAAAAAAAAATTAAGCTGGCAGATAAATACACGCCCCCACAAACTCGCTCAATGTCAACAATGACAATGGCAGATTTCCAAAAAAAATTGGTTGATGCGGAACATAAGATAAATAACAACCACGATGAGGTCAGTAAAAGATTAGACAATCTCCAAATCAAGCTTAAGGGGTACGCTGACAATATCAAAAATCTTCAGGATACGACAAATCGAATAGAAATAAAGATGGAAAATCATCGTGTCCAAACAGAAGTAGATCTCAAAGAGACCTTAACATTGCTGAAACTTCTATGTAAAAAGATGAATTATACACCCGCACAACTACTACAAGAAAATAAAGAAAATCAAGAGCACAACTCATCAGATTCAACGAAGTCAACAAACTCTCATGAAAAAGTTGAATCCCCAAAAAAATCAGCGACACCCCACCAAGAAATGAGTAACGCGACTCTTACAAACAAGCAACTCTGGGATACCTTTACCAATCAACACCCCTTTTTCGCTCAACCATTAGTGACATACCAGCGAAGGGCAAAAGTCGAGATGCCTAAATTCGATGGAAATGAAAAAAACAATGTTGCATGGATAAATAAAGCAGAAGAATACTTTGAGATATATGACATCAATGATGATGACGAAAAGCTCAGGTACGCATCCATGAAAATGGAAGGGGAAGCATATAATTGGTATATGTGGTGGAAAAAGACAACACACGTCATTAGTTGGAGAAAATTTAAGGATGCATTCTTTAAAAGATTCCAAGGTGTAAAGGAAGAAGAGTTCTTTTCAAAACTCATCAAATTACGACAAAAAGGAAGTGTAGACGAATACACTCAAGAATGGGAGACCTTAGTAACACGAGTACCTGGGTTGTCAAAATCTCGTCTAATTCAGTGATACGTCTTGGGACTCAAAACCCATTTACAAGTAGAACTTGAGATGCATGACATTACATCAACAGAAGTAGCAAGACGAAAAGCAAAAACAGCCGAAAAGAAATTCGAACCAATATTTTGGTCAAAAGCGGAAAAAACATATTCAAGACGAAGAATACCCCAGTATGTGGACTCAAATAATATGAGATATGTTCCACCACATCATCGTGAAGATGAAAAGTCTAATGTGGAAATGCAAAGAATAAAAAAGGGTAAATGCAAACACTGTGGTGAGAAGTGGGACCCCAAACATAGATGTGCTGAAGGAAAAGAACCAAAGAACCTATATAATTGTGAAGCAACCAATGATTCAAATAGTGAAGATTCTGACATAGAAGAATCAGAAGATGCCCTAGAATTCTCACCAAAATTAGATGACAGAAGTATTCCGCAAGTGTCACTATCAGCTATGACAGGTATATCACAACCTCAGACCTTAAAGTTAAAAGGACACATAAAGAAGAACAACGTAGTGGTTCTCATAGACTCTGGTAGCACACACAATTTTTTAGATGCAACTATGGCAAAGAGACTTAATATTTTTTCATTTCCCTTACCAAACATGAAAGTGATGGTAGCTAACGGTAAGAAGATTGAAAAGGTGGGGAAATGCCATAAGGTCAATTTGCAGATTCAAGACTTTAATTTAGAGTCTCTGTTCTTCACGGTACCGTTAGGAGGAGTAGATGTAGTCTTAGGTATCCAATGGCTACGAACTTTAGGTACTTGTGTCGCCAACCATCAAGTACAATTTATAAAATTCAAATGGAGAGGTCAAAAGTACAAATTACACGGATTCCAAGCACCAGAGAATCAAATTGTATCATCATCTCAGATGATGAAGATGATTCGAAAAGGAGCACCCGCTTATGTAGTACAATGTCACCAATTAGAAATGTTAGCTGCAAATATGACCAGTGAAGAGTCACCAGAGATACAAGATCTAATTCATAAGCATGAAAAAGTATTTCAAGACCTACCTATGAAGATGCCACCTAATAGGGAAATTGAGCATACAATAGAAATCAAGGCAGGGTCAAACCCCGTCAACATCAAGCCATACCGATATCCACATCGCCCAAAAACGGAAATTGAGAAGTGTACATTGAACAACCAGAAGGTTTTGAGATACATAGCAGGGAATCTCACGTCTGCAGGTTAAAGAAAGCTCTATATGGCTTGAAACAAGCACCTAGAGCTTGGTATGCTAGAATGGATGCCTATCTTTTAAGAATTGGATTTGTCAAAAGCTCTGCAAACCCAAATCTCTACATCAAAGTAGTAAAGAATGAACCAGTCATTATTCTATTATATGTGGATGATTTACTCATTACAGGTGTGGAGCATAGAATTCAAGAATGCAAAAAGATGTTGGTAGTAGAATTTGAAATGAAAGATCTAGGACTTATGCATTACTATTTGGGCTTGGAAGTTTGGCAGAAACCCAAAGAAATCTATCTTGGTCAAGGAAAGTATATCATCAAGATTCTACAAAAGTTTGGTATGATGGATTCCAAGCCTATGACAACTCCAATGATCACCAATTTAAAGAAATTGAGAAGTTCAGATTCTAGCCTCGTTGATCCTACATGTTATCGTTAGTTGGTTGGCTCATTGATGTATTTGGTGAATACTAGACCTGATATATGTTATGCAGTGAATGTTCTAATTCAATTTCAGTTGGAGCCACATCATGATCATTGGATAGTTGCCAAGCATATATTGTGAAAAATTCTGAATCTAACACATCAGAAACCCCTACTGCAATATCTGGTTTATGATCTCCTACTTGTTCTTTACATTAACAAGTTATTTATATGCATAAATATCGAAATAAACACAATTGCAGCCTTCACAATCATACAAATCAACAACTGAAATAAACAGAGACAACACAAGGGACACCGTTATTTTTGGACAATCGTACCCGTAAAAACACAATGCGGGAAAACCAGTGCAGCAGATATGAGGGTTTTATAATTATGCAGATTTCAAAATACAACTATGGTGCCAGAAATGGCTCACCCTTCAGAGAATTTCCTTAGCAGCAATACCTCTTTTTCGAGACAGATATTCCAGCTAATCAGCAACCAGATGATTGGCCCCACGGTAACTTTGATTATTCCTTAGCTAGATAGCGAAAGTTGCTCCAAGCTATCTTCTGGAATTGTGTCACCCTCCAGGGACTGCGTCGCCCTCCTATGGCTCTACGTCAGCTGATCAGCTCTCAGTC
This sequence comes from Pinus tabuliformis, assembly GCA_031772625.1. NCBI lineage: Eukaryota > Viridiplantae > Streptophyta > Pinopsida > Pinales > Pinaceae > Pinus > Pinus tabuliformis. The sequence goes on from CM062809.1 coordinate 1,282,849,786, forward strand.
TACCCCACAAAAACACCTCAGCGCAGCCTCTTCAGCTCAATATCAGCCCTGCAGCCTTCTGCACTGGCCTCCTTAGCCTCTACGTCAGTCCTAGCTGCTTCTGCATCAGCCCTCCTTGGCTCTGCGTTGTCTCTCTGGCACTTTCTCTGCCTCTCTGATATGTATTCTCAGCCTCCTTCCGAATTGCCCCTCGCTGCAACGGATCACACACTCGATTTCCTTAGTAAACCCAACCCTAGAAAATTGAATTCTTGATCTCTCTTGGTGTGTCTCCAACTGGCCCTCAAGCCTCCTCTTATACTTTTCATGTTGACGATTCAACAACCGAGATTAAGTCCCTAATCAACAGCTATGATTAGATTTGGCTTGATCCTCGTTATTTAGAACTTTCTCACCCATATTATATTAATACACATTAATATTTTAATTTTCCTAAGTTTAAACTTAGGGTCTCATTAAAAATATTAATTATTTTAATATCTCTTCATCTAGGTGGAATTTCTCCAAACGATTTCTAGGTCTTGGAGATCTCATGTGCCTTAGCCTTTCCACCAATTTCCATGGTTAGAGCACATCCGATGCTACCAAAAATCAACACTCCCTCTTAGCGAGAAATGTGCTCTAGTAATGCTTCACCATAAAAACATCACACTGATCCTCTGCATCGATACCTGTGTTGATGCTTGGCCTACTGCCTCACATCCCCTGCACTACTGCCTCCTATACTACTGCACATGACACTGCCACTGCTAAATCCGTACTGCAGCGCCCTCTCAACATGCTGCATCATGCTACCCATAGCACTGCCACTGCTAACTGTTGCACTACAACTCAGTTACCGAGAAGTAACTGACTTCACCCAACCACTGACATCCTGGTCAGTCTGGAAGCCTCGTGATGCTGAAGCCACCTCTGCTGCTATCCTGTGCACCCTCTGCTGCCACTACGCTACTGCAAACACCTATGTGCCTCTTGCACTGCTGCAACCTCCTATGTGCCTCTTGCGCTGCTATAGACTCTGCACTCTAGCACTGCCTTGCCGCTCCATCGCACCTTGCTCCACCCGACACCTGCCATCATGCTACTGTCGTTAAGGGCTCCCGTAGTTGTATGTGATCCAAGAGTTTGGGCACCTCAAGGATCCTGCCCCTACATGTAGTCCTCTCAACTACAACTCAATGTCTACCCACCTCTTCTCTAGAGGCGCATGAGCACTCATTGCACAATCATCATCAGTCTCGACATCCTTCTTCGCCTTAGCTGGAGCTGTCTTTGAATCGGAAGCTTCTCCCTTGCCTTTCTTCCTAGGGCACTGAGATGCATAATGTCCCAGCTCCCCACAGTTGAAGCACTTGACCTTGGAGATGTCCTTCTTCTTCGTCTGCCCTTGTTGTCCCACAGATGCTAGAGCCACATCCTTCTCCTCCTCTTTCTTGACTCAAACTCCCTTACCACTACTCCCCGCCTTGGTCATCCTCTTGATCTCTTCTTGTCAAAGAGCTGCCCACATCTCCTCCCAACTGGGGAGAGTCGCTCTACCCAAGATGCTTTGGACAAATGTCTCCCAGTCCTCGGAGACTGCATTCAGAGCAGTCTTGACCATAAACTCTGGATCCGGTGTAGACCCCACGGAAGTAAGCTGGTCCCGAATTTCTTGCAACCTGAGGAGGAAGGGATCTATCTCCTCTCCCTTCTGCATTTGATATGACCTCAGTTGATTCTCCAATAACATCTTCCGCTGCATGGAAGAGCCCTAGTATAAGGTGGTCAAGGTGTCCCACATCTCCTTTGTTGTGTTCTTCTCAGCAATATGTGTTATGACATGATCTTTGACCCCGTCTAGGATCATGCACTTCGCCCTCGCTTGAGCCTCCTCATACTTCTCATTCTCAGCTGGGTCAACTGGGATAGCTACTACTTTCAAGGCATAGTCCTTGATGCAATGTCTATCCAGGACTACCAGGATCCTGGCCTTCCAGATGACAAAATTGGAAGCTTCGTCCAATCTGTCCTGATCCCTTAGTCCATTCACTGCCATCTCTACTCCTCTTCGGGACTCCCTCTGAGTCCTAATTTCCCTCCTGGAAATCCTCTGGCCAACTATCGAACCACTCCTCTCCAATCCTCCTTTGCGATTGCAACTCGGATCTGGATTCCTTGGCTAGAAATCCGTCGAGGTAGTGATTCACTCTACCTTGGTTCCGTCTCCTTAGACATTGTTCTGCACAGACAAAATTAGCATCCCACCAGCTCCTCAAATCACAATTTGCACAGCTCCCTTAGCCTCGGCAACTGAAGAATCTGAGCCCTTCAGGCTCTGCGCAATCACGGCGAAGGCTAAATCTACTCCTCTAGCCAACTGCGTCAATCCTACCTGGCTGAGAAGGATGACGTGGCTCTGCGTGAGCCTCTTCTGCCTCTGCGTTGGCCCTTCCCTTGGCTCGAAATGCTGACGCAGGCTCTATGTGAGCCTCTGCATCACCCTCTAAGCACTGCATCACCTCTTCTCTTACCGCTTCAGCTCTAGAACAACGTTGTCTCTCGGGACAACTGCTTCTGCTGTAAATTTTTCAGATTTCTTCTGTTGGTGTCCTATGATCTGCAATCCCTGTGATATCATGTGAAAATTTCTAAATCTAACACATCAGAAACCCCTACTGCAATATCTGGTTTATTATCTCCTACTTGTTCTTTACATTAACAAGTTATTTATATGCATAAATATCGAAATAAACACAATTGCAGCCTTCACAATCATACAGATCAACGACTGAAATAAACCGAGACAACACAAGGGACACCGTTATTTTTGGACAATTATCCCCAGAAAAACCCAATGCGGGAAAACTGGTGCAACAGATATGAGGGTTTTATTATTATGCAGATTTCTGAATACAACTAGGGTGCGAGAAATGGCTCACCCTTCAAAGAATTTCCTTAGCAGCAATACCTCTTTCCGGCGAGATATTCTGGCTAATCAGCAACCGAATGATTAGCCCCACAGTAACTTCAATTGTTCCTCAGCTGGACAGCGAAAGCTGCTCCAAGCTATCTTTTGGAACTGTGTCACTCTTCAGGGACTATGTCACCCTCCTATGGCTCTGCGTTAGCTGATCAGCTCTCAGTCTGCCCCACAGAAACACCTCAACGCAGCCTCTTCAACTCAGCGTCAACCCTACAGCCCTCTGCGCTATCTACGTCAGCCTCTACATCAGCTTTACGGCCTTTTGCGTCCTCTACGTTGACCTCCTTAGCCTCTACGTCCTCTGCGGCGGCCTCCTTAGCCTCTGTGTCAGTCCTGGCTGCTTCTGCGTCAGCCCTCCTTGGCTCTACGTTGTCTCTCCGGCACTTTCTCTGCCTCTCTAATATGTATTATCAGCCTCCTTCTGAATTTCCCCTCGCTGCAACAGATCACACACTCGATTTCCTCAGCAAACCCAGCCCCAGAAAATCAAATTCTTGATCACTCTTGGTGTGTCTCCAACTGGCCCTCAAGCCTCCTCTTATACTTTTACTGTTAACGATTCAACGGCCGAGATTAAGTCCCTAATCAACGGCTATGATTAGATCTAGGTTGATCCTCATTATTTAGAACTTTCTCACCCATATTATATTAATACACATTAATATTTTAATTTTCCTAAGTTTAAACTTAAGGTCTCATTAAAAATATTAATTATTTTAATATCTCTTCATTTGGGTGGAATTTCTCCAAACGATTTATGGGTCTTAGAGATCTCATGTGCCTTAGCCTTTCCACCAATTTTCATAGCTAGAGCACATCTGATGCACCAAAAATCAACATATTTTGAAGTATTTGTGTGGGGCTATTCATCACTGTCTAAAGTATGATGGAAAGGAGATCAAATTAACAGGTTTCATAGATTCAGATTGGGGTGGCAGTGAGAAGGATGGAAGAAGCACTACTAGTGGTTGTTTTAGTCTGGGATCCGCTATGATTTCTTGGATGAGTCCTGCTGAGGCTGAATACATTGTTGTTTGTGAAGTTGGAAAAGAAGCAGTTTGGTTAAGGAAACTTCTATCAGATTTGTTTGGAGGGCCCTTGGATCCCACAATTATAAATTGTGATAATCAAAGCAGCATCAAGATGTTTGAGGACCCCGTGTTCCATGCCAGGACTAAGCATATTAACAATAAGTATCACTACATTAGAAGTTTGGTTCAAGATGGGGTCGTGAAGCTACAATACATGCCAACAGATGAACAAGTCGCTAATGTGTTGACTGTTGATTTGGGGTAGCATCGGATGTGCTCCAGCCACGAAAATTGGTGGAGAGGCTAAAGCACATGAGATCTCCAATACCCAGAAATGGTTTGTGCAGATTCTAAACAGTTTGCGAGATATTAAAATAATTAATATTTTTAATGGAGTCCCTAAGTCTAAACTTAGGGAAAATAAAATATTAATGTGAATTAATATAAAATTGTGTTAGAAGGGTCCAAAAGTCATGACTCAAGCCAGAGTTAATCTTAGCCATTGATTAGGGACTTAATCTCAGTCGTTGAATTGTCAACGAGAAAAGTATAAGAGAAGGCCTGAGGGCCACTTGAAGAACATACCGAGTTGATCAAGATTTCGATTTTCTGGCGCAGGGTTTGCTGAAGAAGTCGAAAGAGTGATCAGAGTTGCAGCTAAGGGGCAGTGAATATAGAAGCAGAGAGGCAGAGATAGTACCAAGAGGATCAGCGCAAAAGCTGGGAGAGAGGGATGCAGAGCCAGCCAGAGGTTCATGCAGAGCCAGCCAGGGCTCACGCAGAGGTAGCCAGGAGCTGCGCAGTGCCTTAGAGAGCCAGCATGGGTGACGTAGAGGCTCTAAGGGCTGACACAGTGCCTCCAGAGGCTGACGCAGGGCGAGCTAGGGTGACGCTGGGCAGACGCTGGGCCAGAAAGGGCTGACGCAGTCCCTAGAGGCTGACGTTAGGGTTTTCGTGGGGCAGATTGGAGTTGGGAGCTGTCGGAGTGTTTATTCAGGGTTTCAGCCGGACCATCTTTCTCTGACTAAGAGGTGCTACTGCCGAGATTATTCTCTGTTGGGTGAGCCGGTTTTGGCACCCAAATTGTATTCTGAAACTACTTAATAATTTAAACCCTCAAATAGTTGCACCGGTTTTCCCGCATTGGGTTTTTCCGGGGACATTGGTCCAAAAACAATGGTGTCACTTGTGTGCTTATTTTGTTTCCTTCAGTTGATGATCTGTAATGTGTTGAGCATGTACTTGTATTTATTTTCAGTATTTACACGGTAAATAACTTGTTAATTAATCAGAACAAGTAGGCAGAAATAAATCAGAAAAGTACATGAAGGGTTTCTAACGGGTTAAACTTAGAAATTCCAACATGGTATCAAAGCGTGGTTGCAGATCACAGGAGAACTGAGGACATCAGCCGAGTAAAGCAGCAGCAGCAGAAAACAGTTGTCCCGAGTAACAGAAGTTGTTCCTAGCAGAGAAGCAGCAAGAAAGGGGTGACGCAGTGCCTGCATCATCAAGTTTGAGCCAGGAAGAGGATCAGCGCAATGGCAGAGGGAAGCAGACTCGACCTACGCAGTGCCCGGTCATCTTCCTCAGTCATGAAGGATTGACGCCCGTTGCTAGGAGGTGCGGATTTTGCTAGTGTCAGGATTGCGCAGAGCCTAGAAGCTCTAACCTTTAGTTTGCAAGAGCTTAGGAGGCTGTGGGTAGGTTGCAGAGTGAAGCTGGTTGGGTACTGTAGTCAGAACAGTACTTAACAGGGCAAGACCAAGGAGGAGGGAGTTGCTACCGAGGATTTCTAGCCAAGAAATCTGGATCAATGGTGCAGTTGCACTAACAATCGGAGTGGGGGCATCTCGACATATGCAGAAGGGTTTCCAGGAGGGAAATCGAGGCTCAGAGGGAGTCACGCCAAGAACTTCTAGGAGGGAAGTAGAGGAGCAGCGAGATGGCAGTGAACGGGGTAAGAGACCAAGACAGACTGGACGGAACCTCAAACTTAGTAGTCTAGAAGGCCAGAATCTTATCCGTTCTAGACAGGAACCGTCTCAAGCAATTCGCCTTGAGGACAATAGTAGTCCCAGTTGACCCAGCTAATAACGATAGGTACGAGGATGCAATGGCGAGGGCCAAGAGCATCATCCTTGACGAGGTCAAGGACCATGTAGTACCACATATTACCGAGAAGAATACGACAAATGAGATGTGGGAGGCCCTAACAAAGTTGTATCAAATACTTCCGTGCAGAGGAAGATGCTACTAGAAAATCAGCTGCGGTCATACTAGATGCAGAAGGGGGAACAGATCAACACCTTCCTCGATCAATTGAAGGAGATCTGGGATCAGCTGACTTCCATAAGGGCCACACCAAATCAAGAATTGATGGTGAGAACAGCCCTGAACGCAGTCTCTGAAGACTGGGAGGTGTTTGTCCAGAGCATACTAAGCAGGGCGGCCCTTCCAAATTGCAAGGAAATGTGGGCGGCTCTTCACCAAGAAGAGATCAGAAGGCTGACCAAGGCAGGAAGCAGCGGCAAGGGGGTCAGAATCAAGAAGGAGGAGGAGGTGGATGTTGCCCTAGCATCTGAGGGAAAGCAGGAGAAACGGAAGAAGAAGGACCTCTCCAAGGTCAAATGCTTCCACTGTGGGGAACTGGGTCATTATGCGACCTAGTGTCCAAGGAAGAAGAGCAAGGGAGAGGCTTTCGAGACCAGGGTTGCGCCAGCAAGGGCGGAGAAGGAAGTGGAGACAGATGATGATTGTGCCATGAGTGCTCACACGCCACTTGAGCGGAAGTGGGGAGACATCGAGTTGTAGTCAGACGGACTACAGGGGATGAGGGGCAGGATCCTCGAGGTACCCAGCCTCTTGGATTATACCTTGCTACGAAAACCCCGAAGAGGAGTAGCAGTATTGGCAGATGTCAGTAGAGACGGATGCGGATGGAGCGACAAAGGGAGCTACAGTGCAGGATTCCCAGGACAACGTGAGGCAACAGTGCGAGATGCATGGAGTTGTTGTAATAGCGCAGAGGTCAGAGAAGGGGCACTTGTCAACGACAAAGGGAGTTTCAGCATCAAGGGTGTCTCTAGCCTGACAGAGATGTAAGAGTTGGGAGATCAATTACTTCTCAGTAACTGAGTTGCAGTGCAGCAGTTAGCAATAGCAGTGTTATGGGCAGCACGATGCAGCATGATGAGAGGGGTTGTCGTACAGATGGACAGTGGTAGTGGTAGGGCCATGGGTAGTAGTACATGATGCAGTAGTGCAGAGGATGTTGGGCAGCAGGCCTAGCAGCAGTGCAGAGGATGTTGGGCAGCAGGCCTAGCATCAGCACAGGGACCGATGCCGAATGATCAGGGTGATACTCAGTGAGGAGTATTACTAGAGCACAGTCCTCGCTAAGAGGGAGTATTGATTTGGGGTAGCATCGGATGTGCTCTAGCCACGAAAATTGGTGGAGAGGCTAAAGCACATGAGATCTCCAATACCCAGAAATGGTTTGGGCAGATTCTAAACAGTTTGGGAGATATTAAAATAATTAATATTTTTAATGGAGTCCCTAAGTCTAAAATTAAGGAAAATAAAATATTAATGTGAATTAATATAAAACTGTGTTAGAAGGGTCCAAAAGTCATGGATCAAGCCAGAGTTAATCTTAGCCGTTGATTAGGGACTTAATCTCGACCGTTGAATTGTCAACAAGAAAAGTATAAGAGGAGGCTTGAGGGTCACTTGGAGAACACACCGAGTTGATCAAGATTTCGATTTTCTGGGGTAGGGTTTGCTGAGGAAGTCAAAAGAGTGATCAGAGTTGCAGCTGAGGGGTAGTGAATACAGAAGCAGAGAGGCAGAGATAGTACCAGGAGGATCAGCGCAGAAGCCGAGAGAGAGGGACGCAGAGCCAACCATAGGTTCATGTAAAGCCAGCCAGGGCTCATGCAGAGGCAGCCAGGAGCTACGCAGTGCCTTAGAGAGCCAGTGTGGGTGACGCAATGCCTCCAGAGGTTGACGCAGGGCGAGCTAGGGTGACGCTGGGCGGACGCTAGGCCAAAAAGGGCTGACGCAATCCCTAGAGGCTGACGCTGGGGCTTTCGTGGGGCAGATTGGAGATGGGAACTGTCAGAGTGTTTATCCGGGGTTTCAGCCGGAACATCTATCTCCGACTGAGAGGTACTACTGCCGAGATTATTCTTTGTTGGGTGAGCCGGTTTTGGCACCCAGATTGTATTCTGAAACAGTTTAATAATTAAAACCCTCAGATAGCTGCACCGGTTTTCCCGCATTGGGTTTTTTCGGGGACATTGGTCCAAAAGCAACAGTTTCACTTGTGTGCTTATTTTGTTTCATTCAGTTGATGATCTATAATTCATTGAGCATGTACTTGTATTTATTTTCAGTATTTACATGGTAAATAACTTGTTAATTAATCAGAACAAGTAGGCAAAAATAAATCAAAAAAGTACATGAAGGGTTTCTAACGGGTTAAACTTAGAAATTCCAACATTGACGAAATCTCTTCCCAAAAAGAAGTTAGTTTATTTTAGGAGCATGCTCAGATTGGTGGATATTTTTGATTTGGGTGAGAGGGAGAGATGAAGTACCATAAAATTGTTTGTATGATGGTACTTGGGAGGACATTATGGCCTGCTTAGTATTGAGATCTCGGTTGATGTCTAGATCCCAAAGGGAGGGTATCAGTTGGAGCTCCGGTTTAGCGTTGATACCTGGATCCTTGTGAGGGTTGGTGCTAGGGCATGGAGGCCTAGATGGCATCCTGTTGGATGGATACTAGGGTTTTAGCCTAATGGAACCTATAGTGGAAAATGCCTAGATGACACCTTCATTCCTGTTGTGTGGATAATTTCGCAGTTAGAGTATCCCTAGGATTGTGTATGTTGTAACTCTTCAGTGAACAATGTCATTTTAAGTATATCCTTGTACCTATTAGAATAATTATGAACACCTCCCTAGTTAAGGAGTGTTGAAAATGTAACTATGGTCGGTCTTCATAATTGCTATTGTATTTTATCATGTATTTATTGTAAAATTGAAAAAGAAGAAAAAGAAAATTATTTTCAAGCATGGGTTTCATGCTCATTTTATTTATTTATTAGGTCAAAGCCTCCATTGTAGGCTTATAGGGTTTCTCTTGAGTCATAAGAGTCATTGTCATATTTATTAGACCCTTCTTGGGCTTTTGTATCATGTAAAGAAAATTATTTTTGAGTCAAAATAGTCATTTGTCACCTCCTCACCAAGTCGGCCCTGCCTTGAAGAAGTCGGCCCAGATTGGGGCTATTCGACCTTGTGGAAGCAGTATAAATAGAAGAAGAGCTCGACCTATTTGGCATCCATCATCCACAAGTTCGATTTGCAATACAAGAGCAAGAAAAAGGAGAGCAAAGTCAAGGAAACGAAGAATAAATTGAAGTTTTTGGGGCCTCTCTCTCTCACACGTGTGAGGTTTCTAGGGTTTCTGGGCAAGTTGTAGGGGCTGAAATTTCTGTAGTAACTGCAAGTCCGAAATTCTGAGTTCCAGGGGGGTGAAATTCCAGATGCAGTTTTGAAGGAAGTTACCCTCGTTGACTTTGACAGAATCTATCTACTTGAAAGGAGGGCTGACTCGGTGATTGGAGGAGGTTTTTGTCTACATCTAAAGGTCTTGTATTGTCTTACTTCGTCTTGATTTGATTATTGAAAAAGAATTTGACTGGGTTTTCCCCTAGAGAGGAGTTTTTCCCTCGCTGAGTGCCTACATCTTGTGTCTCTTATTCTTGTGATCTTCATACATTTTTTATTTGGTAATTGCTTGATGAAAGACAACATAATAAAGAAGTAAGAAGCCAACACATATCACAAGTAATTATCAAGAAAAGAGGAATCAAACCCTAATAACTACATGCATTGATTTCTCAACATTTCTCTCATTGCAGATGACGGAAAACTCTTCTTTCCAATCAAAGACCAAGCATACAGAAGCTCACCACCACTTCATTCGGGAGAGAGAATGTTTAAAGCAGTGTGGAAAAAGTCTGCAAAAAATCCCGATTTAATCCTAAAAACGCGATTTTTTGAACTAAACAATTTAATCCCCCGACTTTTTGGCGACTTTTTCACAAACGAAAAAATCGCGATTTTTTCCTTATACTACCGATTTAATCGGGAGTCGACCCAAAAAGTCTTCCTCCCTTCCCAGGCCGCGGATAAAGAGGCCACAAAGGTGAAAAAACTGTAAATTGAAGCTTTCATCCATGCATTTTCAAGTTATTGCATTGTATTGTTTGTCATAGTTCTTGCGAACATAGCAGTCTCATTTGTAATCTGTTAGTTTTGAGGTTAAGATATGTTTTTGTTTTCCAAGGAAAAACAAATCTTTATACTTCATATTTCTAGTTAGAAAGCAAAGTATACATTGGATAAGCCTCCAGGCTTTCAGTGATCCAGACTCTAACAGCCACTGCCCCTTCAAAAGATTACAAAAGTACCAAAAGGACAAGCATACAACAGTCTTCCATAGAAAGAACCCCACACCATCAAAAACATTGTTACAGTTCTTGAATGTTTCCAGACGAAACAACAAAGAGGAGGTAATGAAGATCAAATAGCAACAACCTGTCCAAAAAAAACAAAACCAATGCCTCAAAAAAGAACCCATTTTTCAGACAGGAACAAAGTACCTGTGAAATCTTGTGACAGCAAAGATCCTTCCTGCAATGAGAGCAGGTTTTGAAAGGGAATCTTCTTTAGTGGTGAATTCCCTGTAAATGTGGGGAAAGGTTATGTATCAGAAGTGGATTTTACCTCCAAGAGTTTTTGAATAATAGATGCCAAGGCTAGGTTAATAATTTGACATCCACTGTTTTCTCAGAAAATAAGTAGCTTGGATTCACAAAGCGTTAATTTTCACATCTACTGTGATACTCACTGTCAATTTTCATTGGACCTACCACCTAACACCTTATTACCCAAGCAGATTACAATCTACTGAATAAATGCATGACTTATTTCTTAATACAATTAGCGGAAACAAAAATTAAAAGGGGAAGAGGATCTCAGTGACTAATTACTTGATGACTTTTAGATGATTCATGATATACAGTTATTATATTTTTTGTTGATATTTTGACTCTTGAGAGTTGAGACTCGGACAGGACTCAAAATTCAGGTGTTGATTCACTATTTTGATATGTGATGTAGCATTAGATTTCATATACATATTATATATTAGCTTTCTTTACATGTTTATGTGGAAATGCATTTATTTGATGTTGTGGATACTCTAGATGTTAAAAAAAATAAAAAAATAAAAATGAATAATTTTGTGTTTTTTTAATTTTGCCGACTTTTTGCCGACTTTTTCAAAAAACTCCCGACTTTGACGAGTTTTTCAACTTTTTGACCCTTGCCGAATTAATCCCGACTTCAACTTTTTCCACATTTGTTTAAAGCAGAGAAATTGAATTGCATCTTTGTCTGCTACTGCACTCTGTGTTGGACTGTGGATCTGTCTCTTCTCAGCATCAAGGGTTTTCTCTCTTTGCAGATGATGAAAAAATCGGCTTTCCAATCAAGGACAAAACATATATAAGTTCACCATCACTTCATTTGGGAGAAAGAATGTTCAGAACAGCGAAATTTTATTATTGTATTGTTCTTCATTGGACCAGTTAGTTGACATATTTATCAATCATCTGTCAAGAAACAAATTTGTAAAATTCCATGAAAAGCTTGATGTAAAAAGTTACTGAATTGGTTATAAAGGGGAAATGATAGAATAATGACAAATGTTAACGTACTTTTGCAACTAAATTTAGTGTTATGCAGCAGGATAGTTATAAAGTTAATGTGTCTTTAGACTAGTAAATAAAGCATATGTCAGTTAAATGAGTTGAATAGATATTAAGGCATGCTAATGTACTTTTCGGAGTTATGTCATTATCTCAAAAGCAACATACATAAAGTCATCTTCTATGATGAAATTATTAACTTGCATTGTGCACAATTTTCTCTCTTATTTTAATCTCTTTGCTCAACGGAATCAACATGCAGTGGTAGCAAATTTTACACTCATTATGACCAAAAAAGTAAAGAATTGAACTTGTATCAAAAAAAATTATGTATCTTAATTTTGCAGTTTAATCTAGATTCTAAAGTACCCTCTTTATTGAATGTTAAACTCTTAGGAATGTGTGCAATACAATCATGTTTGTTTTCAAAGATCCTGTAATCATTTTTGTTTTCTATGCATCCAGAAATTGCGACTTCACTTGGAAAGAAAAGGGGCAAAAGAACAAAACTTCAGCTGTAAAAATTATTCGTTGTCCTCCTCTAAATGCTAAGGAACTTCACATCCATTTTCTTCTTATCAAATACGCAGCATTAACCCAAAACTGCAACTTTAATAACCCTTGTATATGATGATACTAACTAGCAACATAATCCATACCTAAAGGTGCAAAACCAGCAAACATCATATCTGTACCTCTTCGAGACATGGAAATATTGATGATTTAAACAGTAGAAACAAAGTCTCCCTTACACCCTTGTCAGCATCACTAATACGAGGGCTCAGTTTCTCAATTATTGCAAGTTTATGCAACTTTATTTCTTTCGGATGCCGTATAAACAAATCTTTTATTCCAGACAATGCATCTGCAATACAAAAAAAACAGTAAGACATCTAAAGCTCTTGTAAAAGTCTTCATGCTTAGCATGAAATCATGCCCTAAAAAGATACCCTTCTCACTTTACATTTTAAATTATTAAAAAGCTACAAGATATTCCATGACAATAAAAATCTAACTAATTGCATTGAAAGTGAAGACCATACAAAAATAAGAACGGAAAATGCAAAAATGTTAACTATTCAAACGACCAGAATTAATTTTCAAAATTGGCAGCATATAGCAAATGAAAGAAATGAAAACAGAATTACTACAGAGAATTGTTGAAATTTGTAAGTCTGACACATTAGAAATCCCTACTGCGTTATCTGGTTTATTATCTCCTACTTGTTCTTTCTATTAACAAGTTATTTATAAATATAAATACCGAAATAAACACAAATGCAGCCTTAACTCATATACAGATCAGCAACTGAAATAACTGAGACAATCACACAAGGGACACCGTTATTTTTGGACAATCGTCCCCGGAAAAACCCAATGCGGGAAAACCGGTGCAACAGATATGAGGGTTTTATTATTATGCAGTTTTCTGAATACAACTAGGGTGCCAAAAATGGCTCACCCTTCAAAGAATTTCCTTGGTAGAAGTACCTCTCCTCGGAGACAGATATTCCGGCTGATCAGCAACCAGATGATTGATCCCATAGCAACTTCAACAGTTCTTTAGCTGGACAACGAAAGCTGCTCCAAGCTTCTCTCTGGAACTCTGTCACGCTTGAAGGACTGCATCACCCTCTTTTGCTCTGCATCTGCCTCTTAGCTCTCAATCTGCCCCACAAAAGTACCTCAGCGCTGCCTCTTCAGCCCAGCGTCAGCTCTACTAGCCTTCGTTGCTTCTGCGTCATCCTCTTGGCCCTCTACATCACCTGCGTTGGCCTCCTCAGCCTCTGCGTCAGCCTTCCAAGTCCTTGCGCTGTCTCTCCGACACTTTCTCTGCCTCTCTGATATGTATTCTCGGCCTTCTGTCGAACTGCCCCTCACTACAACAAATCACTAACTCAATTCTCTCAGCAAGGCTTGACCCAGAAAATCGTATTCTTGATCAACTTGGCATGTCTCCCACTGACCCTCAAGCCTCCTCTTATACTTTTCATGTTGACGATTCAACAGCCAAGATTAAGTCTATAATCAACGGCTAAGATTAGATTTGGGTTGATCCTCGTCATTTAGAACTTTCTCACCCATCTTATATTAATACACATTAATATTTTAATTTTCCTAAGTTTAGACTTAGGGACTCATTAAAAACATTAATTATTTTAATATCTCTCCATCCGAGTGGAATTTCCGCAAACGATTTCTAGGTCTTGGAGATCTTATGTGCCTTAGCCTCTCCACCAATTTCCATGGCTAGAGCACATCTAATGCTACCACAAATCAACACTCCCTTTTAGTGAGGAATGTGCTTTAGTCTAAGTTGCAAGAAATGTTGCTTAGGGGTCTGTTTCTGGCCGGAAACGAAACGGAAACGAAGAAACTCGTACCGTATGGCCTAGAAACTCAATTCCGGCCATACTGGCCCATTTCAAGCCAGGGAAATGTGGCCATTACGGCTGGAAATGAGTTTCCAAGCCGTACGACAGAGTTTCCAGTTAACACTTGACGTTTTCTTTTATTTTATTTTTTATTTTTTATTTTTTCACTTCTAATTTTTTATTGGGTGAGTAAAATATCTTCTGGATGCTTCTAGATGCCTCTCTCAAGTTATAAAAAAAGAGGATTTTTTTAAGTGGGGCAGCCTAATGTTCAAGCCTATGGCCCTAGTGTTGATATGCAGTTCATGGTAATGTTAAATTCTTAAAGTAAAAGTGACATTCTCCTTTATCTTTCATTTTCATCCTTTTACTTAAATTTTTAACATTACCATGAAATGACTCAGGATGTTTGAGAGTGGTTTCGCCCTCATTGGATTTCATATGGAGAAAGTAGAATTTTAAATTTCACTCAAAATCCAGCAAACTTGTCTGTTTTTCAGGATTTCAGGATTGGGGGGATTGCAATGTTTCCATTGGATTTTGTCATGTACTAGGGTATGGAACTTGTATTTAATCAAGAGAACCAAACCCTCTATGCAGGGGAGACTCCCAATAATCAAGAGCACCTAGGGTACTAGGGTATGGAACTTGTATTTAATCAAGAGCACTAAGGTCGTTCGACTATGTAGGAGGAGACTCCCAATCAAGCACGAGACAAGAAATTAGAAATTTCTCGTGGTTGATTTTGGATATTGCTATTTTCATTATGTGATCATTCATGAGTAAATGTGATGTAAATTTAGAGACTTATAGTTTATGCATTGACAATTGACAATTTAATCATAATGTAATAAATTAGAATGTATCATGTATGCTTTATTATTGCACATATTTCTTAAATGTCCTAATATATATATATATATATATATATATATATATATATATATATATTGTGTTTCCCCATTTCCAAAATTTGGGGGGGCCACGTTTCGTACCCGTTCCCATTTCGGAAACTCGTACTCGTTTCCCCGTATCGTGCAACTTAGGCTTTAGTAATGCTCCATCACTGAAACATCACACTGATCCTTCGCACCGGTACCTGTGCTGATGCTTGGCCTGCTGCCTCACATCCCCTGCATTGCTTCTCCCTATACTGCTGCCCATGACACTGCCACTACCACTGCTACATCTATACTGTAGCTCCCTCTCAACATGTTGCCCATGCTGCCCCTAGCACTGCCACTGCTAACTACTGCACTGCAACTCAATTACCGAGAAGTAGGTAACTGACTTCCCCCAAATACTGACATCCCAGTCAGTCTGGAAGCCTCGTGATGCTGAAGCTACCTCTGCTACTAACCCGTGCTCCCTCTGCTGCCACTGCGCTGCTGCAAACACCTCTGTGCCTCTTGCACTGCTACAACCTCTACTGCGCTACTACAGACTTCTGCACTCTAGCTTTGCCTTGTTGCACTCCTTCACACTTTGCTCCACCCGACATCTGTCATCATGCTATTGTCGTCAAGGGCTCTCGTAGCCGGATGTGAACCAAGAGTTTGGGCACCTCAAGGATCCTGCCCCTAGTATGTAGTCGTCCTGACTACAACTTGATGTCTCCTCACCTCTTCTCTAGAGGTGCATGAGCACTCATGGCACAGTTGTCATCAGTCTCGACCTCTTTCTCCGCCTTAGCTGGAGTTGCCTTTGAATCAGAAGTCTCTCCCTTGTTTTTCTTCCTGGGACACTGGGATGCATAATGTCCTAGCTCCCCACAATGGAAGCACTTAACCTTGGAGATGTCCTTCTTCTTCCTCTTCCCTTGTTGTCCCGCAGATGCTAGAGTCGCATCCTCCTCCTCCTCTTTCTTGATTCGACCTCCCTTGCCACTACTCCTCGCCTTGGTCATCCTCCTGATCTCTTCCTGGCAAATGGCTGCCCACATTTCTTCCCAACCAGGAAGAGTAGCCCTGCCCAAAATACTTTGGACAAATGTCTCCCACTCCTCGGAGACTGCATTCAGGGCAGTCCTGACCATAAATTCTGGATCCGGTGTAGACCCCACGGAAGTAAGTTGGTCGCAAATCTCCTGCAACCTAAGAAGGAATGGATCTATCTTCTCTCCCTTCTGCATCTGATATGACCGCAACTGATTCTCCAATAGCATCTTCCGCTGCACAGAAGAGCCTTGGTATAAGGTGGTCAGGGTGTCCCACATCTCCTTTGTTATGTTCTTCTTAGCAATATGTGGTATGACATGACCTTTGACCCCGTCTAGGATCATGCACTTCGCCCTCGCCATTGCATCCTCATACTTCTTGTTCTTAGATGGGTCAACTGGGATAGCCACGGTTTTCAAGGCATAGTCCTTGATGCGATGATCCAGGACTGCCAAGATCCTGGCCTTCCAAATGACAAATTTGGAAGCCCCGTCCAGCTTGCCCTGATCCCTCAATCCATTCACTGCCATTTCAGCTCCTCTTCTGGACTCCCTCTGAATCTCGATTCCCCTATTGGAAATCTCCCTCGAAGTCCTGATTTCCCTCTTGGAAATCCTCTAGCCAGCTGTCAAATCACTCCTTTCCAATTTTCCTTACAACTGCAACTCAGATCTGGATTCCTTGGCTAGAAATCCGTTGAGGTAGTGATTCCCTCTACCTTAGCTCTGTCCCCTTGGACAATGTTTTGTATCAACAGAAACAGCATCCCACCAGCTCCTTAACTCACAATCTGCCCACAGCTCCCCAAGCCCCGGCAACTGAAGAAACTGAGCCCTTCAGGCTCTGCGCAATCCCGACAAAGGTTGAATCTGCTCCTCCTGGCCACAACGTTGATCCTTCCTGGCTGAGAAAGATGACCGGGCACTGCGTAGGTCTGATCTGCCCCCCTTTGCCTCTGTGTTGACCCTCCTCCTAGCTCGAAATGCTGACGCAGGCTCTTTGTGAGCCTTTGCGTCACCCTTTAAGCACTGCGTCACCTCTCCTCTTGCCGCTTCTACTTGGAATAGCGTTGTCTCTCGGGACAGCTGCTAGAGCCTTCAGTCCTCCTATGATCTACAATGCTCTGATACCATGTTGAAATTTCTAAGTCTGATACATTAGAAATCCCTACTACATTATCTGGTTTATTATCTCCTACTTGTTCTTTCTATTAACAAGTTATTTATATAAGTATGGGGGTTTACGCAGTGCATTATATTAGATATCATTTTGGGATTCAACTGCGTTAAGTAAGTCATTCACGTATGACCATTTCCATGAGAGGTAGTCGTAACTGACTAATTTCTCATGATTTTTGAATAGTTCACTTAGCACTCATTGCATCGGTGATGCTCAAGTTATTTATAAATATAAATACTGGAATAAACACAAATGCAGCCTTAACTCATATACATATTAGCGACTGAAATAACTGAGACAATCGCACAAGGGACATCGTTATTTTTAGACAATTGTCCCCAGAAAAACCCAATGCGAGAAACCGGTGCAACAAATATGAGGATTTATTATTATGCAATTTTCTGATATAACTAGGGTTCCAGAAATGGCTCACCCTTCAGAGAATTTCCTTGGCAGAAGTACCTCTCCTCAGAGATAGATATTCCGGCTAATCAGCAATCGGATGATTGATCCCACAGCAACTTCGACAACTCCTTAGCTGGACACTGAAAGCTGCTCCAAGCCTCTCTCTGGAACTGCGTCACCCTCTTCAGCTCTGCATCTGCCTCTCAGCTCTCAGTCTGCCCCACGAAAGTACCTCAGCGCTGCCTCTTCAACCTAGCGTCAGCTCTACTAGCCTCTACTGCTTCTGTGTCAGCCTCTTGGCCCTTTAAGTCCCCTGCGTTGGCCTCCTCAGCCTCTGCATCAGTCCTGGCTGCCTCTGTGTCAGCGTTCCAGGGCTTTGTGCTATCTCTGCGGCACTTTCTTTGCCACTTTGATATGTTTTCTCGGCCTTCTGTCGAACTGCCCCTCGCTGCGACAGATCACTAACTCGATTCTCTCAACAAACCCTACCCCAGAAAATCGAATTTTTGATCAACTTGGTGTGTCTCCAACTGACCCTCAAGCCTCCTCTTATACTTTTCCTGTTGACGATTCAACGACCGAGATTAATTCACTAATCAACGGCTAAGATTAGATTTGGCTTGATCCTCATCATTTAGAACTTTCTCGCCTATCTTATATTAATACACATTAATATTTAATTTTCCTAAGTTTAGACTTAGGGTTTCATTAAAAATATTAATTATTTTAATATCTCTCCATCCGGGTGGAATTTCCCCAAACTATTTCTGGGTCTTGGAGATCTTATGTGCCATAGCCTCTCCACCAATTTTCATCGCTAGAGCACATCCAATGCTACCACAAATCAACAAGAATTCTATGTCTTGGTAAAAAAACTAGAAGACAACATCCACAACTAAAGTCACAAATAGTGAAAAGAATCTAATGAAAATCAACTCTCAAGCTGTTGAAGTAAAATTCAATATAAAATAAGGATGATAAACATTTAAAGTAGAATATTCTCAAATGTGTTAAAAAAAAGCCTTAGAAAATTCTATCCAGAATAAGATCCAACTACCTCGAAGATTTATGTTTACCACATGGTTTCTTTGGGGGAAGCAGGGAGGGAAGAGAAGACTTTGTTTTTGTGACACGTGTACTTTTCCAAGGGAAGCTGAAATCCTTAGTATGTTTGAACTGTAAACTTAGTAGTTGTGTTGGCAACTACATGAATCATCGGGGCCATGAATGATAATGTGCCTTCACATATTCTTGTCCATCATCACATATGAACTAAGTCACCTGACACGTGGATTCGAGATTCCACGGATACGGGGATTCAAGTGTCGGATACGGACACATTGACCCCCCAGAACAGGACACGTTCGGATATGTTATATATTATTTAAAAAAAAACTATATATATATATATATATATATATATATATATATATATATATATATTTAAAATATATATATATCGAAAATTAGATATTTCTTACACAAATTCTCATTCAATAGTTGTGCCTTAGCCCATCAAGGGCACAACACATCGAGACTCATGTCGAGTTGTTCACAACTCCGATTGTGAACAACTCTTAGCTGCCCACTGCTGCTCCTCAACTACTCAAGGACTTCAGCCCACAATAGTCTTCTTACATTGCTCCAATGAAAACTAACATAAGGTACGGAGGGCTGCCATCTATCACTACAAGATGTCCATATCCCACAATGAACATGGGCTATGAGGACTGCCCATCTTCTATTGTAGATGTCCTTCTCCACACAAGTGTAGGGCTACTCACATTGGTCCTAGTTGATCAGACCCTTGAGCTTAACAACTGCCACTCTAGCAGCGACTTTTGTCCATCAAAGTGCTACACACCAAGCTCCAACTTGGGCACTACCATGTTGTCCTCCAACATACCATAAATGCCCAATCCACTATCCACACTTGGTCCACCCTCATGCTTCCCTCCAACAGACCATGAGTGACCAATGCTTGTTGTAGCATCTACTCTTGGTTAGGGCATCCAACACCTAGGAAACCCTTCCTCCTAGCTGCTAACAGACTTCACCAATCAGTCCTCTTCTTGGACACCCATCCACCTAAAAACACATCAATACAATACATACCTAACCCTGCGCAACTTCTGCATCACCCTAGTGCAATCTGTTGCACGCTTAGCCTACACTCGCCCCTCGCATTGCCTACACTCGTGTTGCATGCACTCACATTGCCCGCAATCGAGCTACCCGCACTCGCATTGTATTTCAAAGATGAGACTTGATGTGATGCTCCTTGGATGTGTCAAATGACTCTCCTCCACCTTATATTTATCCACAATACAAGGGCTCCATCAAATCACGTGTGGGCTTGACAACTTGTCACAAGGCCTCTAAACGCCTAGCCGACCTTGACCAAACCATACATTAACTTCAAAAATTAATATCTCAACTTCTACAACTCGGATTTCGATGATTTTCGTTGCGTCCAATTTGTCTCAGCGTCTTCTATCATCTCCATCCATCACATGTAGAAATCTCCTCACGGTTTTGGCCCAACAACTATGGGTGCAAAACCCCAGGCTTGGGTTTTGTTGTCGCGCGGATTGACACGACAACGCTCAGACCAGGGGCTGTCACTCTGATCCCCGGCCTCTCCGTTTAAGCCTGTCTCCTGAGGCTAAGGGGGGTAGACCCTACGAGGTGAAGGAGACCAACTATCGACTAGTTGGGCGGAGACACGATATGGCAAACACTAAGATAATTTGATTTAGCAGACCAGTGCCTTTAAAGCGATTACTTGTTAGATGATATAAAATGTAAAACCATGAACAACAATCACTTACGATCAAATAGCCTGAACAACGCTTGAAAATTCAGTAAACCACAAAAATCAAGGAAACTCAATAACAATATCAGGCAATTAGGAGAAAGATAACACAGCTATAGACCACCAATTGTTAACCAGATACCACGTCAAGATAATCGTTCAGGTAAAGCATTCATTCCGCATCAATAACCTTAAATCTCAGCATAAAAAAATTTCCCAAATCACTGAACTTTGACCAAAAGAATTTCCACCAAATTTTCAGGCAAAAGATTTCAAGCTAAATTTCCAGCTGAATGTCAATCTCTTTTTTTTTTTTTTATTTGATTTTTATATTTATAAAATAAAAGGCTTTAAATCCTAACAAAAAAAAAATCTAAACTAAAAAATTAAAATTTAAAATCTAAACAAAACTAAATATTAAAGTCTAAACTATAAACAATTTTAACGAAATCTAAAAAAAAACTTTAAACTAAAAAATGACCTACGTCTATATCTAAAAATGCATATACGCTATCGTAACCACGCCCAATTTATGAAAAAACGACTAAATGCAGGTTTGGACTGTAAGACGGAGTGCGACCCCAGCAAAAATGACGACAGGTAAAAAATTGAAGGGCAATCGCTTCACGTCTGAGGCACGATACGAAGACCGACTCCAAACTAACGCTCACCAAAGAAAAACGAGGAAAGGGTATGACAGTCAGACTCAATGCGCAGAATCGAAGGCGAGAAAAACGAAGGAAGCTTTGTGTGACAGGTTTCGAAGGCGAGACGAGGGTAAGTGTAACCAGGCGTTTGAAGGGGTGAGCTGTGCGCAAATGGAACCCAGCTACTGCGCTCGACTCTTCTTTTTGATGCTATTAAAAAACGGCTCAGCAAATCGTAAGGAAAACGAAACTAAGACGAGAACTGACAATGCGTAATGGCATAAACCAAAACTCAATGCGATTTCGGCTCAGCTTAAAATGGATTCCTACGGCACTTCTTGGTTTCAAATGCAAACGTATTAAGCAAAGGCCAAACGACTGAGACACACAAACGCTGGAGCGTAAATCCTGGTTTGAAATTATACTATGGAATCGAAAACTCACAATTACGCTTCAAAGAGTTACGCAGACCAGTGAGCAGTGCATACTTTTCAAAGGGATTATTATTATTATTTTTATTTTTTTTTAAAATGGCGTGAAAGGAAATGTGTAGCACGAGATTTCTCAATGGCAGCGATGGACAGAAGGGTACTCACCTGAAACGCAAAATTTTCACCTGTTGCTGCTCTTGCGCGAGAACGAGTGGGCCTTGTCTCAGTCACTGATGAATGGAAATCGATTTCAAAGATGACCTTGCCTTGGTTGCCTTGGTTCGCAGATATCTCATCCAGATTTTGACGATATTGCTGGTGCTAAATGCGTTTCGAAAAACACGACCCACAGATCCCTGCTTCTGAGAACTTGAAAAAAAAAATTTCTAGATTTGATGTACCTGTAACCTGCAAAACTGAAAACGGAATTTGGCGGACATACACAAACTTTTGCAGTAAAACCCTTGCAAATTTGCCCAAAATCACAAAAATTACAGCTCTGGACAGCTAGATTTGACAATAATTGCAGTAATACTTTTGAAATATCAGAAAATTTGAACTTTACTGTGAGCAGAAAGAAAATTTCTCAATGTAAATCATGAAATAAACTTTAAAAAAACAATTAACCCAGGGCACAATCAGCTGGGCTCTGCACAGAACAGCCTGTGGGAGTCGGCTGGTTCAGCCCAGAACTTCCCCAGACGCCCACAAATACCCTGCACCTAAAGGTTTCCTGCACACCTCAAGCAAACATCAGCAAAGAGGGCAAGAAATGCTGCTAGAATTCAAGGAATAATGGAGATACCTGCCATTATTCCAGAAACCCTACAACATTCAAACCCTAACACGTGAGCAAGATACCTGTACTCACAATGCTCTGACAAAAAACCAGCTATTTTAACTGCTGAAAACTGAAATATGCAGAAAAGCAAACATCTCACAGCAATTCCAGAGAGTAACACCAGCCAGTTTGAACCCCAAAGTCTTCTTTATTAATCAGAAATCAGCTTACAAGAGAGCTTTCAGTACAGACTCACAGATCAGATCCTTTGAAATGACCCCCTAAGACCCTATATAAAGGAAATGATCCTAACGGCTAGTTCGAGTGATCCATGTAGAAATGATCTCGATCGTTGATGAGGATCAAGACATCTCTTGATCTCATCCGTCGATTTATTAACTTAAAATATTATTATTTTATTAGTTAGGGTTTTTGCTTCATTTTTTAATTTTTTATTATTTTATTATTTTTATTCATTTTTTTAATTTTTTAAATCATTTTAAAATGGATCACTGAACTAAGCCTTCGGAAACATCACCTAGGACCTAGGACTTAGGACTCATGAGGGGATTTAAAACATTTCTCGACCCTCAGGACACATTACATCATGACTTTTACAAAATTACATCTTAAGGGACAAACCCATTTAATACAGACCCTCACAAAACACCCAGCTCTGCGACACAACGATAATCTAGCAGATCAACACACTAGGATTCTCCTAAAGTTCTAATGACAAAATCAATCCCAGCTTTGGGGTCAGGTTTGAAGGAAAACTCTGCCGATCCGTGGATCGGTGAGACAAAAAACCTTCCGGGACGTAGATTATCATCAGAAAGTTAGGTCCACCTAGGCAAATTACATACATGACTTCATGTCTGCTAAGATTATTTACAGTTAATACATGCAGACTGGGTTTACAATCAAAAAAGATCAAACTGCTGATGATGGCAGGATGGCACGGACATGCTGATCAGGTGTTGCTTCTTTCTGTCAAGAAAAACGGGGTGCACTGCATGGGTAGTTGACCAGTAGGGGTCAACAGGTTTCAAGCCCACAAGTCACTTTTGTGGCGCTCCAACCTCCAATCCTCGAACCCTAGGGCTTGGAGTACCTCCCAAGCTACCAAAATCAACAGCAATGTTATGAATAAAAAAAAAATAATGATAATTATGATAATGATTAATTAATTAGTGATTAGTATAGAAGAGGCATGTCTCTAAGGACATGACCAATCATTAAAGGGTACCTACCTAGGTATATATACTAGACCCTCGGTTGTAATCATCTCATATCTTTTAAACATTTATATATAAATATTACTATCTTATAAAGGATATTTACATATATCAGATATTATGAGTATTCTATTGCATTTATGAACTTTATTCGCAACACTAATCATGGCTTATAGCATCATTTGATCATTTATTATCATTTATTGTAATACTAGGGAATGATTAAGGATGACCTAGTCAAAACTGTACATGTAGTATCATTAACCCCTCTTAAGGGTAATGTGGTACTTGAGTTAAGTATAAATACACCATGACTCTCATTTGTACACATGGTTGCAGGGAAGCGCCCCCCCTCGAATCGCTCCCGAAGCGCGCTTCAAGCGAGAGCGACCGGGGAAAGCTCTTCGGCAAAAAAAGAATTCGCTCCCTAGCTTTTTCACAATTTTTTTGTCACAAAGATGTTCCATACACAAAAAAAAAAAAAAAAAAAAAACAAAAACAAAACAAAACAAAAAAAACAAAAAAACAAAACAAAACAAAACAAAGAGTTTTTTAGTAGGGCAGCCTAATATTCAAGCCTATGGCCCTAGTATTGATATGCAATGCATGGTAATGTTAAATTCTTAAAGTAAAAGTGACATTCTCCTTTATCTTTCATTTTCATCATTTTACTTAAATTTTTAACATTAACAATGAAATGACTCAGGATGTTTGAGAGTGGTTCCAACCTCATTTGATTTCATATGGAGAAAGTAGAATTTTAGTTCTCACTCAAAATCCAGCAAACTTATTAGTTTTTCAGGGTTGGGGGGATTGCAATGTTTCCATTGGCTGTTGTCATGTACTAGGGTATGGAACTCGTATTTAATCAAGAGCACCAAACCCTCTATGTACCTTGATTTTAGTGACATTGGTTGTCAAACTCCTCTATCATGACCCTACTAAAAATGTACCCATCACTCAAACAAAATCCTGACTTGACATGCTACATTTTTTCTATCTAATGTTAATTGCTTAGAGGGTGATATTAATGACAAAGATCCCAAGATAGGCAATAATTTTGATGATATGTAGCTATCTATTGTTGCATGATTTTTTTGGATGCTAGAGGCCATCTAGAGCCTATTTGTCAATTATTTTCAGTTCAAAGATGGATTGCACTTGATGCTATTTTGGTTATGTGCAACCTTACATACTATATAAGTGAGAACTTGTAACTTGTGGACATGGTTGATGAAGATTATAACTTCTAGATGATTGATGCTATATGGTTTAATCCATATTTTTATGTTTTTTTATATCTAATTCATCATTCTACATGCTTTTGTTGACATGTATGCATCAAAATATATAAAAATATATAGTATATAAAAATGTGCTCCCAATTCGCTCCGGACCCGGGAGCTTTTGAAAATGTCACTCCCCGCTCCTGCTCCCAAGTAACCTTGTTTGTACATTATCACCTTGTAATCTTTTTTATCTCTCTCATAAAGTATTTTGCCTAAAGGCACCTACATCTTTGGCATTCTTTTGTGATCAGAACTTCTTTTTTTTATGTGCACTTGTGCATCTTGTGTAGTGCACTTGTGCTTGGACATTTTCCCCACTCTAGAGAACTAGCTTTAGTACAACTTTAAAAGTGAGAAGATCTTATGAAGTTTTACACAAGGACATTTTGCCTAGAGAGACCATGAAAAGAAGTACTGAAACTATCAAGAAAGTATTTGTAAACTGATAAGTTCACCAGCAAGCTTCTCCTAGTAAGTCCTACTAAGTTACTGAGCTCAAATGTAAAGAACTGATCTAACCATAACAACTGCAAAACATTAGATTGTGTGGTCAACTAGATACCTTTGCGAACACTAGTATTATGATGAGTAGTCTGCATAAGAAGCTCTTTCAAGGTTTGCTGCTTCCTGTTGACAGCCAAGCCTTCTTTCTCTACAGTCAAGCTCTGCTCAGGTAGAATAATAGCTGCCCACAAAAGTAAATCATCAAAAATTGGAAACTTGCATGCTGACATGTAATTTTGTCCAGTATTGCTGTCTAAGTAGACATCATGCATTGCAATTGTTATTAAGGTACTAGAAATAAATTTAATCAAACTGCCAGAATACATCCAAGGAGGATAAATGCCTCAGAACCCAACTTAGATTTGACAGATCTAAATTTAAATAAGCCATAATAGCTGCATCCAAGTTCACACAAAGAATCTACAAAAGCTTCACCACATAAGCATAATGATGATGAGAAAACATGTGAAATTTGGAGGAGGAAAGAGAATATTTTCATAATCAAATTTACTTTCTCTAAAAGACGAAAAATGCTCTTGTACTTAGGACCACCAACCTAGCAACCTGACTACCAGGTGCGGCATCACCTCACCAAAAGGAAAAATATGCATCAACTAGGACCTTTAGGCTTTCTAGTTCCAGTAACTAGCTTTGGCTCAAGGGTCTTTGCATAAACAATGTATTGCTGAATTTAACTAGTAGTAAAGATGGAGATAATGCCTCTTCATGCTTTTGGTGAACTTTACATATGATCTGCAATATGGTGAACTGTCTGATCATCTGGTTCATCTATCATTATATAAACCAAGTCAAACCTGGAAAAAATCAAGGAGGGTAGTGCTACATTGTACTTCAGTGGCTTTGAAGTATCATGAAACCTGCCACTAGGATTTGCAGCTGCTAATATAGAGGTACAGCCATTGAGAGTCATCTGAATGGCATATTTTGTAATGTTTATTGTCTGTTGCTCCTTTTTTCAGAAATGGTTAATGATATAATTTAATAAAATGCCGCATAAAGACAGCAGAGATATAGATGCTTTCAATATGCTTTGATACAAAATTTGACTGATACAGTCTTCCCTCCTCATACAAAAATAGAATTGAAGGGGACTAAGCTTCCTTAAGAAACAACTAGTTTAGATCCTTACAAAGCAAAGCATCTAACAGAATTCAAGTGTTACAGTTTTAAGTCTAGATTCACCAGAAGCTGATTTCCTTTGGACCATTCTTGTTTCATCTGCTCTTGCTCCTGATTCAACTGCCATTGATTGACTGTGCCCTCTTCAACCAGAACATAAGAACCTTTGGAAGACTGTCTCTGAACAGTGGAAGCAGTGGCCAAATTTTCAATTTTGCATTTCAAAGTATTGTTTTCATTTTTCAGACTAGAAAACTCTGTTCTATAAGTTGTCAAGGAACTAAAGATGAAGCTCATTTCTTGGTCCTATGCTTGGTTCTGGATGACTTGAAGATGCCTCAGCTGCTCCAATTCTGCCCTGTGCCTTGTTACCGATCCAGATACATGGATAACCCAAGGAGAAAAAAAGTCTCCTATGTTTCAGTTTGCCAGCCTGCAGCCCTACCATGATCCACAGATAGCCAGCCTCAAATGCCTCTGATCCATGATCTGGTCAGTATTCAGTGTTCACTGATCCAACTTACTCATTCGATGAAGGTGGATCATCTATTGTCAAGTATTATAACCATGTTTGCACTCAAGTGCTTTCATTTAATGTCTAAGGCATTCTAGTATGGATCACAGCTTGAAATTGGATTATAGACTGCTACTAGTTGTGCACTTGTTCTCCTACTTCACCTTGGTGGTTACCATGTGTCCCTTGTCCCTAGACCAGTGTGGCGTTCCTTAGGGTTTATTGCCACAAAATCTAGCAGGTCTTGTAGAGGGGTACCCTACAAGGCAAGCACTAGACCAAGTGACAACAATAAGGTAGTGGCCCACTGTCACCACAGCCACTACCCCCTGCTCTTTATGGATTTTCATCAATGGGAGGAGTCCCCATATATAGGTCACCTATAAGAGGTATTCTAAGCTTAGAGAGTTAAGGTGACACAATAGGCTTCTAAAGGATGACTCGAACAAAAAGGAGGCAATTTGCATCCTTAGATAAGGCAATCTAGGGCATGCTAGGGCTAGGGCTTGAGTAATAGTGTGTAAAATGGAATGGCCTGAGGTCAAGGTACCAAGAAAGGTTTTGAACAATGTATGCTAGCAAAACAATGGCACACGAAACCTTCAAGAAGCCCTCGAGTTGAAGCTTGACCAAATTAGGGTTTCTCCTAGAGCAAAATAGTTAGGGCAAGATAATTATGGAGAAAAATGAAGAGATTAGCCACCAAGGGGAATGATTTTGAGGCAACCAATCCTACACTTGATGTTGAAGCCTTCCAAACCCTAAAATTCCTCGTCTAGCCAATTTTGCTCCAAGCCCTATTTGAGTGGGCTTATCCTTGAAAGGGCCGAAAATAGAGAGATAGGAGAGAAAATCAATATATGGATAAGAGAAGGTTGATCACCTAATAGGCAAGGCCAGTGCCTAGTCCTTGGGTGGATGGATGTTAATTTTAGGTATGTTTTATGCTTAGAGCAATTTATTTCAATTTTCACTGTTAGCTCAATATCTTTTCCAGATTAGCAATCACATCAGCATTAAAGTAAACTACAAATAGAACATAAACATAAATTGCAAAAGACAAGCCAAGACAAGAGGACACAAGATGTGACGCTAGCCAGGGACAAACCCCAATGTGGGGAAACCCTTGATCAATTCTTCTTATATGTTCTTCAATAGTTCAGCAGAAAGAGAGAGAGATAGTATGTTTACAACAGAAGTCAGCACTTTGACTTATCTAGATAAGAGCATAGATCATCTCTAAGAAGATAATACATGAGATCAGTTGAAGACATGCTACTTCAACTGATTCTCCAAGGTGACTCCTTCACCTATTGTTGTGCTGCATTTCGTCATCATGCTGCACCATGCTGCACCCATCATCACTATGTTGCATCTCATCATGCTTCATTAATCATGACTGTACCCATCATTGTACTGCATTATGTGCCATTGTTGCACCATGTTGCCATACTGACCTATGTGTTGGCTGCATCTTGCTTGCTTATTGTCCCTAGCTTGCTTGTTGTCCCTAGCATGCTTGTTGTCCTTTGCATGCTTGTTGTTGCATGCTAGCTGTCCCTTGCATGCTCGCTGTAACATTGCATGCTTGGTGTATTTGCTGCTAAGTACCATACAACTGTCCCAATGTTAGTTAGTTGTCCCTTGCATGCTGCTCTCCTTCGGAGACAGATGCTCTGGCTGTTCTCGCAGTTCCGGTTGTTCCCGGAAGTTCCGGCAGTTCCGGCAATTCTGGCTGTTCCCGATAGTTCCGACAAGTTCGGTTGTTCCCGGCAATTCCGGCTTCTGCCCTCTACGTCAGCTTTCCCGCCTGTTCCGGCAGTTCCCAGTAGTTCTGGCAGTTTTGGCAATCCCAAGAGTTCCCGGCAGTTCCGGCTATTCCTGGCGGTTCCGGCTGTTCCGACAGTTCCGGCTTTTCCCAGCAGTTCCCGGCAGTTCCGGCTTCTGCCCTCTGTATCAGCTTTCCTGGCTATTCCGGCAGTTTCGGCTTCTGCCCTCTGTATCAACTTTCCCAATTGTTCCGGCTGTTCCCAACAGTTCCGACAGTTCCGGCCATTCCGACTATTCCCGGCAATTCCGGCTATTCCAGGTAGTTTCGGCAGTTCCCGACAGTTTCGGCAGTTCTGGCTTTTCCCGGCAGTTCCGTCTTCTGCCCTCTGGATTAGGACAGCGTTATCCCTTAGGATCTCTCCTCCTACTAAAACCCAAAGACAAGTAGAGAGGAAGAGATCCCAAGTGTGTTGAAATGACTTGAAGGCCACCTCTATTTATACTAAAACATTGAGCACAAGTGGGGTTTATTTGGTTGTTGGCCGACCTTGACGTATTGTCCCATAACACATAAATTCATATCTCCATGAATACTTATCGAAATCGGATGATCTTTAAATCAATCCTACACCTCTCGATGAGAGGGATCCAAGAAAAATATCGGCTTCCATTAATAAGATGACCCACATGGAGTTTGGCCCTAGTTGCCAATTTTACCACTCCCTCTCAACTAGGGAGAACTCCATCCGCCGATCCATATGTCCGACTGTACTATCTCTGCCATCAGAGCCCTGCACTGCTCTACTGAGCTCTGCTTTGCTCTGCTCTGCTGAACCATGAAGAAGAAGAATTGATCGAGAATGTCTCATACCATTCTCTACTAACCCGAAGTCAGTTTCATCTGAAGAGAGTGTCACATAACTCTTACTAGCTCGAAGTCAGTTTTATTGATCCCAGATCAATATCACAAGAGAGTGTCTCAAACCACTCATACTGATCCCAGATCAATGGAGGTCATCCTAGCATAGGGAGTACAGTAGATACATCGATGCGTCCATCGATAGTACTACTATGGTCCCTAACTCCATTTCCCTGCTCATTGCTCAGATGAGAGGTACTTCCCATGAGTCCCAGACTGCATGGGTAGGATGCCTCGACAGGAGAACTAATCATCCTGTCCACAGGAGAATGAATCATCCTGCCCCACAGTCACCACGGGAGAACTAATCATCCCGGCCCACAGTAGAACTAATCATCCTGTTTCACAGTTGCCACGAGAGAACTAATCATCCTAGCCCACGGGAGAACTAATCATCCTGTTCCACAGTTGCCACAGGAGAACTAGTTATCCGGGCCCACATGAGAACTAATCATCCTGTTCCACAATTGCCATGGGAGAACTAATCATCCCGGCCCACAGGAGAACTAATCATCCTGTTCCATAGTTGCCACAGGAGAACTAATCATCCTGTTCCACAATTGCCACAGGAGAACTAATCATCCCAAACCATAGGAGAACTAATCATCTAGTAAACTTGTATGTACATCATACATAATCAAGCACTTGTTGAGACGGTATATCCTGTATAGTGATCTTTGATGTGATATTTATGATTTTGTCTTGATTAATGCTCTGAATGTTTAAAAGTTTAACTAACCAATTGTTAAAAGTAAGGAAATACTGATTCATCTCCCTCTCAGTATTTCCAACACTCGTCTAATTATACAAGTGTTATGAGTTCAAATTTCAAAAGACAAAGCCCCTTTACATGCCTAATGTGCTAAGTAACCCACCAATGGTTACAAGCCAACCATGCTATATAGCTTCAAAATTAAATTAAATCCCCCTCCTAAGCCCACGCAAAGTTGACGTCAAGCATGTGTGGAGGCCTAGAGGGGGCAGCGTTGAGGCCTCTTGTGCTTGAAATGTGGGAGAGGGCCTCAAAAATAATGATGAAGAGGGTGATACCCTCCTTATGCTGCAAAACATCTCCAAACCCCTATTTGGGCTTTGCGGGCTCCAAATGGGTCTCATGGGTCTCCAAGCAGCTCAATAATCAAGTCGATGCCCCATCAATGAGGGCTAGAAGATGACACATGCCCTCCCATGTTTCCCTAGGAAAGACATAATCTCCTCTGGGCCTTGGATCAGTGACCAAGTGTCGGGTGCAATGTGTAGCCGACTGAGGCAATGTGGTCCAAGTGCATCATCATCTCAAATAACTGGGGCACGAACAAGCGAATGGTGGTGCTAAAGAAGCCCATGGTGTGGCAATCAATGCTTTGCATGAATGGAGGCCCATGGCTCTCAACGCTCACCCTACAAATGCTAGTGTGATCCTCTTGAGAGCTTGGATCCCGTATAGGGAGGCCAAGTCCAAGATGAAAACCCACCTACAATCCCGTGTAAGATCTAATGCATCTCCTCACCTTCAAATACAATGATCTTGTTGATTTGGGGTAGCATCCGATGTGCTCTAGCCACGAAAATTGGTGGAGAGGCTAAGGCACATGAGATCTCCAATACCCAGAAAGGGTTTGGGCAGATTTTTAACAGTTTAGGAGATATTAAAATAATTAATATTTTTAATGGAGTCCCTAAGTCTAAACTTAGGGAAAATAAAATATTAATGTGAATTAATATAAAATTGTGTTAGAATGGTCCAAAAGTCATGGATCAAGCCAGATCTAATCTTAGCCATTGATTAGGGACTTAATCTCGGTCGTTGATTTGTCAACGAGAAAAGTATAAGAGGAGATTTGAGGGTCACTTGGAGAACACACCAAGGGGCTGGGTTTGCTGAGAAAGTTGAGAGAGTGATCAGAGTTGCAGCGGAGGGGCAATGAATACAGAAGCAGAGAAGCAGAGATAGCACCAGGAGGATCGGCGCAGTAGCGAAAGAGAGGGACGCAAAAGTAGCCAAGGGTTCACGCAAAGCCAGCCACGGCTCACGCAGAGCCAGCCAGGAGCTGCACAGTGCCTCAGAGGGCCAACATGGGTGACGCAGAGGGCCAAAGGACTGACGTGGTGCCCCCAGAGGTTGATGCAGGCCAAGCCAGAGTGACGTTGGACTAACGCTGTGCCAAAGAGAGGCTGACGCAGGGGTTTCGTGGCGCAGATTAGAGCTGTGGAGCTGTCGGAGTGTTTATCCGAGGTTTTAGCCGGAATATCTGTTTTCGAGTAGAGAGGTACTACTGCCAAGATGTTTCTCTGTTGAGTGAGCCAGATTTGGCACCCAGATTGTATTCTGAAACTACTTAATAAATCAAACCCTCAGATCGCTGCACCAATTTTCCCGCATTGGTTTTTCCAGGGACATTAGTCCAAAAACAATGGTGTCACTTGTGTGCTTGTTTCTATTTCCTTCAGTTGATGATTTGTAACGTGTTGAGCATGTACTTGTATTTATTTCCAGTATTTACATGGTAAATAACTTGTTAATTAACAGAACAAGTAGGTAGGAATAAATCAGTAAAGTGCATGAAGGGTTTCTAACGTGTCAGACTTAGAAATTCCAACATGGTGTCAGAGCGTGGTTGCAGATCACAGGAGAACTGAGGACATCAACCGAGCAAGAGCAGCAATAGCAGAAAACAGCTGTCCCGAGTGACAAACGTTGTTCCCAGCAGAGTAGTAGCAAGGAAGGGGCGACGCAGTGCCTGCGTCATCAAGATTGAGCCAAGAAGAGGCTGCGCAAACGCTGAGGGAGGTAAAGACAGGGTCACGCAGAGGCCAAGAGGGCTGACGCAGTTGGCTGAGGAAGCTGATTTGCTGGTGTCGGGATTGCGCAGAACCTAGGAGCTCTAACCTTCAGTTTGTTGGGGTTTAGGAGGCTCAGAGGGAGTCACACCGAGAACTTCCAGGAGGGAAGTAGAGGAGCAGCGAAATGGCACTACACGGAGTAAGAGACCAGGACAGACTGGACGGAGCCTCAAACTTCGTAGTCTGGAAGGCCAGAATCTTATCTGTACTTGACAGAAATCGTGTCAAGCACTTCGCCTTGAAGACGATAGCAGTCCCAGTTGACCCGGCTGATAACGACAGGTACGAGGATGCAATGGCGAGGGCTAAGAGTATCATCCTTGACGAGGTCAAGGATCATATAGTACCACATATTGCCGAGAAGAACACGGCACAGGAGATGTGGGAGGCCCTGACCAAGTTGTATCAGCATACTTCCGTGCAGAGGAAGATGCTACTAGAAAATCAACTGCGATCATACTAGATGCAGAAGGGAGAACAGATCGACCCATTCCTCGGTCGATTGAAGGAGATCCGGGATCAGCTGACTTCCATAGGGGCAACACCAAATCCAGAATTGATGGTGAGAACAGCCCTAAACGCAGTCTCAGAAGACTAGGAGGTGTTTGTCCAGAGCATACTGGGCAAGGCGACCCTTCCAGATTGGGAGGAAATGTGGGTTGCTCTTCGCCAAGAAGAGATCAGAAGGCTGAGCAAGGCGGGAAGCAGCGGCAAGGGGATCAGAATCAAGGAGGAGGAGGAGGAGGATGCTGCCCTAGCATCTGAGGGAAAGCAGGAGAAACGAAAGAAGAAGGACCTCTCCAAGGTCAAATGCTTCCACTGTGGGGAGCTGGGTCATTATGCGACCCAGTGTCCAAGGAAGAAGAGTAAGGGAGAGGCCTCCGAGACCAAGGCAACGCCAGCAAGGGCAGAGAAGGAAGTGGAGACAAACGATGACTGTGCCATGAGTGCACACACACCACTTGAGCGAAAGTGGGGAGACATCGAGCTATAGTCAAGTGGACTACAGGCGATGAGGGGCAGGATCCTCGAAGTACCCAGCCTCTTGGATTAGACATTGCTAAGGGAGCCCCGAAGAGGAGTAGCAGTATTCGCGATGTCAATAGAGACGGATGCGGATGCAGCGATAGAGGGAGCTACTGTGCAGGATTCCCAGGATAACGCGAGGCTAGCAGGCTGCAACAATGCAAGAGGCACGGGAGTGTTGCACGAGTACAGAATGGCATAGAGAGGTGTGCAATGGTGCAAGATGCATGGAGTTGTTGCAACAGCGCAGAGGTATGAGAGGGAGCACTTGTCAATGACAGAGGGAGCTTCAGCATCAGGAGTGTTTCTAGCCTGACGGAGATGTCAAAATTGGAAGATCAGTTACTTACTTCTCAGTAACTGAGTTGCAATGCAGCAGTTAGCAATGGTAGTGCTATAGGCAGCATGATGAGAGGGGTTGTAGTGCAAACGCAGTAGTTGCAGTGGCAGGGCCATGGGCAGCAACACGGATGCAGAGGGAGTTGCAGTACGGATGTAGCAGTGGTAGGGCCATGGGTAGCAGTACAGGATGCAGCAGTGCAGATGATGGGCAGCAGGCCTAGCATCAGCACAGGGACCGATGCCGGATGATTAGGGTGATACTCAGTGAGGAGTTTTGTTAGAGCACAGTCCTCGCTAAGAGGGAGCGTTGATTTGGGGTAGCATCGGATGTGCTCTAGCCACGAAAATTAGTGGAGAGGCTAAGGCACATGAGATCTCCAATACCCAGAAAGAGTTTGGGCAGATTTTAAACAGTTTGGGAGATATTAAAATAATTAATATTTTTAATGGAGTCCCTAAGTCTAAACTTGGGGAAAATAAGATATTAATGTGAATTAATATAAAATTGTGTTAAAATGGTCCAAAAGTCATGGATCAAGCCAGATCTAATCTTAGTCGTTGATTAGGTACTTAATCTCGGTCGTTGATTTGTCAACGAAAAAAGTATAAGAGGAGGCTTGAGGGTCACTTGGAGAACACACCAAGAGATCAAGATTTCGACTTTCTGGGGCTAGGTTTGCTGAGAAAGTTGAGAGAGTGATCAGAGTTGCAGCTGAGGGGCAATGAATACAGAAGCAGAGAGGCAGAGATAGCACTGGGAGGATCAGCGCAGTAGCCGAAGAGAGGGACGTAGAAGCAGCCAAGGGTTCACACAGAGCCAGCCAGGGCTCACGCAGAGGCAGCCAGGAGCTGCACAGTGCCTCAGAGGGCCAGCGTGGGTGACGCAGAGGGCCAGAGGACTGACGTAGTGCCTCCAGAGGCTGACGCAAGCCAAGCCAGAGTGACGTTGGGCTAACACTGGGCCAGAGAGAGGCTGATGTAGTCCCTAGAGGCTGACGTTGGGGTTTCGTGGCGCAAATTAGAGCTGTGGAGCTGCCGGAGTGTTTATCCAGGGTTCAAGTCGGAATATCTGCTTCCGAGTAGAAAGGTACTACTGCCGAAATTTTTCTTTGTTGGGTGAGCCAGATTTGGCACCCAGATTGTATTCTGAAACTACTTAATAAATCAAACCCTCAGATAGCTGCACCGGTTTTCCCGCATTGGTTTTTTCTGGGGACATTAGTCCAAAAACAACAATGTCACTTGTGTGCTTGTTTCTATTTCCTTCAGTTGATGATCTGTAATGTGTTGAGCATGTACTTGTATTTATTTCCAGTATTTACATGGTAAATAACTTGTTAATTAACAGAACAAGTAGGCAGGAATAAATCAGTAAAGTGCATGAAGGGTTTCTAACGTGTCAGACTTAGAAATTCCAAAAGATTCATTAGTGAAATTGAGTGAGTAAGCTTGTTAATCAAAGGAAAAAATGGACACTTCATAGTGGGGGTCCCTTCCAAATTTGGAGCTTTGAACATGTACTTGTGTTACCTTCCTGGGTAGGAATGGTTAGGACCCTATTAGGCGGTTTCAACCTGTAAGGGAATGACATGTCCACGATAGATCCTTTAAGTAGCAGGTGTCATATGGAATAATAGTGGAACGGAGTAGGGGCAAAGGAAAGGCTCCAAGCCACATGCCATGGTACAAGGGTAGCTATGATGAGGGAGCCACACACCTTGGTTGTATGAATGTAGGAGGGAGCAATTGTGGTACATGAATTACCCCAACCTTTGTTTTTCCACCCTTCTTCATTTTCCTTTTGCCTTTTATTGATTTTTCTTCATTTTACTGCTCGGGGCTCAAGGGGATGAGAGCATGATGTGTAAGATATAGCAGTGATTACCCCCTTAAAGTAGGGCAATTCATCGCCCACCAAGGGTTGGGACATTCATGGGTTCCTTAATGATGCAAGGGGCACTCATAGGGGCCCTAGGAACCAGGGTGATGGCCATAATGATAAGGGGGTAGAGCTCATGTTTGGCTTTTTCCCACATGCTAAATTTTATTGTCCCAACCATCTTTTGCATTTTGTGGTACATTTCTTGTTGTATGTGGCCATATTATGCTTTTATCTTTTTTTAGCTGCATCAACCTCCGGGGCATCGTTCCAAGCCTAACCAAGGTGTGGGCAAGGGGAAGGGGATGTTAACACCTTGTGGACCTAGATAGGGAAAATGTGAAAAGGGATTGTAATAAATGGAGGGGAGTGAGATATATGGTATCAGAAAGCGGGACCACTCAACCAAAATCAGAGTTTCTCGTATAGTGCCACTCCTAAAGCTAATAGCCAATAAAAAAGATCCCATGGGACTAGGATTCAGGATTAACCCCCCAGTTGAGGTAAAGGAACAAGAGTACAGTCAAAGCCCTTCCTTCTTCCAAGTCACCCAAACATCCATGCCCAAGTGTGCCTAAGAAAAACAAGCATAAACACCCAATTACATGTTGAAGTTTCTAAGTTTACTTAGTTAGAAACCCTCCATGCACTTTATCTGATTTATTCCTACCTACTTGTTATTTTTCCTTAACAAGTTATTTACAATGTAAACACTGAAAATAAACACTAGTGCATGCTCAACATATTACAGATCAGCAACTAAAAAAAACAAGAACAAACACACCATATGACACCATTATTTTTGGACTAATGTCCCCGGAAAAACTCAATGCGGGAAAACTGGTGCAGCTATCTGAGGGTTTTCTTATTAAGCAATATCATAGTACAATTTGGGTGCTGAAACTGGCCTACCCAACAGAGAATTTCCTTAGCAGTAATACCTCTCGGTTTCTGACAAATCTACTGGCTGAAACCCTAGATAATCCTTCTGGCAGCTACTCAGCACCAATCTGCCCCTGAAACCCCAGCGTCTGCCCAATCTGGACTACATCAGCCTCTCCTAGCCCAGCGTTGGCACTGTGTCAACCTATCTTGCCATGTGTCAGCCCCAGGAGGCCCTGCATCAGCTCTCTGAGCCTCTGCGTCAACTACACTGGCCCCTCTGGTGCTCTGCGCAACACTTAGCTGCCTCTACGTGGCCCTGCGTGAGCACTAGTTGCTCCTGCGTCTCTTTCTCTGGCTGCTTTGCTGCAATCCCAGCACTATCTCTACCTCTCTGTCTCTCTGTACTCAAAGCCCCTCAGCTGCTCTCCCGATCACTGATTCTATCTCTCCTAGCAAACCCTGCTCTAGAGAATAGAATGACTGGTCACTCTGTTGTGTTCTCCCACTGACCCTCAAGCCTCCTCTTATACTTTTCTCGTTGGTCCATCAACCGCCGAGATTAAATCTCTAATCAATGGCTAAGATTAGATTTGGCTTGATCCATGACTTTTGGACCATTTTAACCCAGTTTTATATTAATACCCATTAATATTTTATTTTTCCTAAGTTTAGACTTAGGAACTCCATTAAAAATATTAATTATTTTAATATCCCCCAAACTAGTTAGATTCTGCCCAAACCATTTCTGTGTCTTAGAGATCTCATGTGCTTTAGCCTCTCCACCAATTTTCGTGGCTAGTGCATATCCGATGCTACCCCAAATCAACATTACATAATGAAAAACCATACCTTTGGGATTGGATGGCCCACCTTCATGTTAGAGAATCTAGGGCAAAGTAGTGTTGTGATGATTCTCTGAGACTTGATAACAATTTGTGAAGTCTTTTTACTTTTCTTAGTTAGCTGATACTTTTTCTTCTTCTTATTAGTGCATATGTGTGTGCTTCATCAAACTGCTACCAAAACAAAATAACAAGAACACAGAATTTGGCTCTCTGCCAGGGACAAACCCTCTCCACTCTTGAGAGGGAAACCCTTTGTAAGTTTTCTCTTATTGAAGCTTCTTATTTGAACAACTACCAAACCCTAGACCCTTGACTAAGATCTCCTCCAAGCATGAGTCAAATCCTTCCTCTTTCTGCACTGTCACTTTCGGCACATCTTTCGATACTTCTTCTGGCACTTTGTCTTCTAGGTTAGGATGCCCTAGAATATTAGGGCTCCTCTTCTTCGTTATAAGAAGATCCTTCTTTGTTGTCCTTAGGAGACCTTGTAGACCCAACTGCTCATCCAAAATAGGCCTCTCATGCTACTGCCCTAAACTATTGTCAAGCCCTTTCTGCACCTTGCACGTGTGACTGTTGTAGCCTCCTTTTCTTCCCTGTAGGCCTAGTTTTAGCCTCAACCAAGGGTGGATGTGTGATTGTAGTTTTTTGCTGCCCTAGTCGCAGGAACAGCATCAAATTTCCGCACGTGTGACTGTGTATGACCCTAAAACCAATCCCTTATCCTGCGCTTGTGAGGTTGCCCTCAATGTTGGAGTGGGAGACCTTTGTTGACCGAATAGCTAGCCCAAACCACAAAGAATGTACCCCTGTTGATCTGGCCACAGACTATCCTTAGTTTCTTCGCACGTGTGGCTGCAGAAACCCTAGAAAGTAGCCCCTTAACTTCGTTGTTCTTCCTTGTTCCTTCGCTGCCCTAACAGACTTCTTATCCACCTTTACTTGGCTGTCCTTATTCCCTTTTGTCACCTCCTTTCTTGCGGATTTCAGAGCTTGAGTGTATCTATCCAAATGAGGAGTGGACAGCCTCTATTTATAGAGGTTTGACCCTCCTCTCTCAAGCCAACATGACTGTCCATTAGGCCGACTTGACTGTCTTCTAGGCTGACTTGACAGTTGCATTATATTTCACATTTATTCATTGTTTTTGTTGCTTGTACACTTCGTTGGAGCTTGGAGAGGATTTGACAATGCTTGGAGTTATTTCCTTGACCTTCTATGATGACTTACATGATGTACATGCCCTCAAAGGGTCTTTTCATAATTACATTTTGACTTTGACTCTCTAGAAGCACTTCAAAATGTGCTTAACTTATTTTCAATGAGCAAGAAACTCATTGACAAATAATATAAATAATACAAAAAAAATCTCTTTTCTTGAATAAGTACAAATACCAAAATTACATATATGAACACCGAAGCTAGTTACATTTTCTCCAACACTCCCTCTTAACTAGGGAGGTATTCATACAACATTACAAGGTGTTTGGCAATTTTCAATCTTGAAGAATTCACATAAGAGAAACCGCATTAGCAATCCATCTGTTATAGCATCATATTCATCAGCATTGTCATAATGCAAGGCCTTGACTAACAGCTCCATCTCTTTACGAGACCATGAGCCACAATGCTAGCGAGACCAATGATTTATAGACACCTTCATCATTCTCTCTCAAGTTACATACCCACTCAGGTGTTCTCGAGTATGACCTTCTAGGATTATTCTCATCTTGGGTTCCCAACCCTCAAAGAATATCGGTCCTCTTGCCTACTCTTGTCTTGGATGCCCTACACATGCTCAAAGAGTATCGGATGCCAGATGATTACCTAATCCTCCCATTCTTTCTTCCCAAGTGAAGACCAAAATGTTGTGTCTATCTTGTGTCTACATTTCCATTCATGGCCTTCATCTAGACTTATGGTTGTTAGTCCTGCATGACCCATGACATGGAAAACACAATAGTCACTCCTTTGTAATCAGGGTTGATTCAAAACTCCCTCTTGATCAGGGACTTGTCAGAGCTCCCTCTTAACTCGAGACTCTTTCCTTCATCAGCAGCTTCTTCTTCGTGGGTCCTTCAATTGCATGAACTCCTTCCTTTCTTGATGTCATGAAGTCTTCGATCAAACTTCTTCTCGGTAGGGCACCATCCATCCATCACTTTCCTTCTTGGTTAGTCATGTCATTGCTTCATGGAAAGTGACTATCAGGTTCTTCTAGTCATCTTGGCTACTCCTTTGTCATCTTGTCCATGTTTCGAAATGCTCTCCTCATGGATGCTCCATCATACTTTCTAGGTTATATGCTTTGACCTGGTAGCCCATCATGACTTCATATTGATATTGCTTCAACATTTTTTTTTTCCTTTTGTTGGATGGCTTCTTCATTATGACATCTTCATAGAGTAGAATCAGTTATCTGCACCTTTTATATCTCCAAGGCCTTCATAGGTGTCAAGGGTCCTTTCTTCCTTCATTAGAGTTATCCTACCTTCTTTCGGAAGATATCTTTCAAGGCATTTTGTCAGATAGTGATTCTCAGTGATCATGATGTTCTTCACATGCTTGATCTCTTTCTTCATTTGCTTCTTCTCAGATAGATCGGTCAACCACCTAATGCTTCTTGTGGAAGCATTCCTTCATCCCTTGCTTTTTGGACTTGTCAGCATTTCTTCTTGCTTCTTAGTCAGCAATCTTATGCTCCTTATGTGAGCATGTTCTTTTGTTGACCTTCATTGCATCGTGGTACATGCCTTCGAGCATGTTCTTGGTGAAAGAGATCCTTTCATGCTTGATCATGTTATAGAACTATACCCATGACTCAATAATATACAAATGATGACATGACTTAAACTTTGATGCATACATACCTCATCTTGATCCTCCTTGATCATTCTTTGGTGTAGCCCTTCTTGCTTCATCTTAGCCTGCCTACATATCATCCCTTTTTCTTGAATCCCATGAGTGGGATTCCCAATGAGACATCTGCCTTGGTTCACGAACCTTCTCTTGAAGATTCCATCATAGGATCTTAAAGATCCTCGCCTTGCAAATGTTTCCTACCTTTGATGATTTAGGTCTTCTAAGATTCTTGTCATGATCAAGTTTTCTTCCATCATATATGAGGTCCTATTCTAGGTATGCTCCTTCTACATGAATATCTTTGAGCTATATTTGCCATGCTCCTATATTCTAGAAGATATTTCTACTTATGCATTTTTGTTCTTCTCATAAATGCTACATCTACATGAGTGTCTAGAACTCCATGTACATCATGCTGCTAGATTCTAGAGGGTAATTCTAGCCATGCAATTTAATTTATTCCTACATGCTCCTATTCTACTCAAAACTTTGAAAGAAGTCTAGAAGGAAAGAGTTTGACCTAGTCATAGTAGAGATCCGAAGGATCTTCCTTCTTTTGCTTCTTTCCTTCCTCTTCCACCTCTTGAGTTATATGAGCTTCTTCTCTCTTTCTCTTGTTGTTGTTGTCCTTCTTAAGCTTGGGACAATTCCTTTTGTAGTGTCCATATTCTTGGCATCCAAAACATTGGATCTTGGACATGTCTTTGTTGTTTGTTCTTCGTGGACCAAACTTGCCAAATTTACCCTTTCTTTTGGCCATGGTAGCAAATGCTTGCTCCTTTGATCCCACATCTTCTTTCGCCTTAAGTCTAGTCTCCTTTGTTTTGCATAGAGACCACATATCACTGAGAGTGGTTGCTTCCTTCTTGGCATAAATGCTTGATGTGAAGTTTCCCCACTCCTCAGGTAGAGCATTGAGTACAACAGTTGTCATCTCTCTGTTAGACATGACTTCCCCAAGCTCTTGAAGTTGATCTCTCATCTCAAAGATTTTCATGAAGTAGGGAGCTATTCCTTCCTTTGTTATCTTCATCTTGTATAATTCATTCCTCAGAGATAATACTTCTCCGGTGGTGGATACCGCGAATAGCTCTACTAGCTTATCATAAATTTCTTTTGATGTCTCAAACTTGGAGACATAGGGAATGAGAGAGTCCTTGATTGATTCTATCAGAATCCTTTGAGCTCTTGTCTCATCCTTATTGTACTTGGCTAAGGCTTGAGTCTGTTCCTTAGCAGGGACAGCGATGTTCCCCTTGACATATTCTAGGAGCTCATTCTCCTTGAGAAGTAGATCAATCCTCTTCTTCCATGTAAGAAAGTTATTAGTGCCTACCAATTTGTTGCTTTCCTTGTAAAAAGACATTGATGTATATTCAAAAGGGGACATGTACTTACTTGATAGATTTTGAGATTTGATGGATTTGCTTCCTCCTTGAAAGCTTGATGGCTTGTCTTTCCTGGATCTTGATGTCCTTCAAGTTGTCTTCTCCAAGTGGACCTGCTTGGTGATGAGGTTTGTTTGAAGACTTGTAGCTTGATGTAGATCTGCTCTTCTTTGTAGGTGCCTTTATATGAGGCTCTTCTTCTAGCTTTGTAGCCTTCCTTGATGAATGATGAGTTGAAGACCCTTCTTGTCCTTGAAGTGGTTGAGCCTTCTAAGCTTGATGTTTCAACTTTGTAGATGCTTGAGTGTTCTTGAGTTGCCCTTTCCTTGATGTGTCACCTATCCCTCTGATACCATGTTAGAGAATCTAGGGCAAAGTAGTGTTGTGATGATTCTTTGAGACTTGATAACAATTTGTGAAGTCTTTTTACTTTTCTTAGTTAGTTGATACTTCTTCTTCATCTTATTAGTGCATATGTGTGTGCTTCATCAAACTGCTACCAAAACAAAATAACAAGAACACAGAATTTGGCTCTCTGCCAGGGACAAACCCTCTCCACTCTTGAGAGGGAAACCCTTTGTAAGTTTTCTCTTATTGAAGCTTCTTATTTGAACAATTGCTAAACCCTAGACCCTTGACTAAGATCTCCTCCAAGCATAAGCCAAATCCTTCCTCTTTTTGCACTGTCACTTCCGGCACATCTTCCGGCACTTTCTCTTCTAGGTTAGGATACCCTAGGTTAGGGCTCCTCTTCTTCGTTATAAGGAGATCCTTCTTTGTTGTCCTTAGGAGACCTTGTAGACCCAACTGCTCATCCGAAATAGGCCTCTTATGCTGCTGCCCTAAACTGTTGTCAAGCCCTTCCTGCACCTTGCACGTGTGACTATTGTAGCCTCCTTTTCTTCTTTGTTGGAGTGCCCTTCTTCCTCGCTTGAAGGTCTTTCTTCTACTCTAGAGTAGTAGGCCTTGTAGGCCTAGTTTCAGCCTCAACCAAGGGTGGATGTGTGATTGTAGTTTTCTGCTACCCTAGCTGCAAGAACAGCTTCAGATTTCCGCACATGTGACTGTGTATGACCCTAAAACCAGTCCCTTATCCTTCGCTTGTGAGGCTGCCTTCAATGCTGGAGTGAGAGACCTTTGTTGACCAAATAGCTAGCCCAAACCACAAAGAATGTACCAAGTGAGAGATGTTTTTGGGTCAAAAGACGAGGCAGATGAGAAAGAGGAAGACCTACCACATTCCAATGATGGAGGAAAAGGTGGAAGGCTTGAAGACGTGAAGAGAGGAGATTCCAAATTTCAATGATGGAGAAGTTAGTGGCATGCTTGGTAGTGAAGGTCAGCAATATGTTCAACATTTTTTTGATTAGGTTGCTTCTTCAAATTTGTTGAATCCAGGTTGATGTAAAAGAAGAGTGTAGTAAAACACTCATGGTTCTTACATTTAAGCCTGGGTAGCTGGACGTGTGTCAATTAGTCCCAACTGTGGAAAAGCAACGATTGGTGGATGGATGTAAAGGGACTCAAAATGAGCCACAGAAGAATTTGGTTCAGTCACAAGAAGTTGTGGATTAGCCACAAAAGGTGTAGTTTGCAAGTGTGGATGAGGCTCTTTACATACTATAGCATGCTTTAAAAGAATGGTTTATGGATTTTGTAACACTTTGGTGCCTAGCTATGGAAGAGGACAACTTCTACATACGTGCTATATGACCTAAAATGTTCCACCAACGTTAACTCTCATCTAGATGAAGAGTCGATGGTTGATGAGGCATTTACATTGCCTCAATGATGTCAGTTACATGTCATGCAGTCAACGTTGTTACTCATTTGTGGATAGCCTCAAAATCTGGTTTTTGGAGTGCACTTGGGAAGTAGACTATAGACATCCTTGACACATTTAGTGACTGATCTAGATAAAGTTGCATTCAAATATTGTTTTCCATGTGAC
Source organism: Pinus tabuliformis (assembly GCA_031772625.1). Lineage (NCBI taxonomy): Eukaryota > Viridiplantae > Streptophyta > Pinopsida > Pinales > Pinaceae > Pinus > Pinus tabuliformis. Next base: position 1,282,893,535 of record CM062809.1, read on the forward strand.
CATTTGTTGATTTGTGGTAGCATCAGATGTGCTCTAGCCACGAAATTTGGTGGAGAGGTTGGGGCACATTAGATCTCCAATACCTAGAAAGGGTTTGGGCAGATTCTAAACAGTTCAGGAAATATTAAAATAATTAATATTTTTAATGGAGTCCCTAAGTCTAGACTTAGGGAAATTAAAATATTAATGTGGATTAATATAAAACTATGTTAGAATGGTCCAAAAGACTTGGATTAAGCCAAATCTAATCTTAGTCGTTGATTAGGGACTTAATCTCGGCCGTTGATATGTCAACGAGAAAAGTATAAGAGAAGGCTTGAGGGTCACTTGGAGAGTACACCAGATGATCAGTCATTCTGTTCTCTAGAGCGGGGTTTGCTAAGAGAGATAGAATCAGTGATCGGAGTTGCAGCTGAGGGGCATTGAGTATAGAGAGACAGAAAGGCAGAGATAGTGCCGGGAGAGCAGCGCAGGAGCCAGAGAGAGTGACGTAGTAGCATCCAGAGCTCACGCAGGGTCACGCAGAGGCAGACAGGAGCTGCGCAGTGCTTCAGAGAGGCCAGCGTTGCTGACGCAGACCCATTCAAGGTGAAGCAGGGCCAGCGCCAGGTAGAGAGAGGCTGACGCAGTCCAAAAAGGCAGAGGCTGGGGTTTCTGGGGTAGATTGGAGCTGTGGAGCTGCCACAAGGTTTATCTGGGGTTTCAGCCAGGACATTTGTCTCAATAGTTGAATTGAGGCTTCTGTGATCCATAATAGTTGAAAGAATAACTTCGCCGTAAATCACATGTAGACAGACATATGTCTCAAACTGAGAGGTATTACTGCCAAGGAAATTCTCTGTTGGGTAAGCCGGATTGGGCACCCAGATTGTACTCTGAAATTGCTTAATAAGAAAACCCTCAGTCCAAAAATAACGGTGTCATTTGGTGTGATTGATTATGTTTCCTTCAATTGTTGATCTGTAATATGTTGAGTATGCACTAGTGTTTATTTTCAATATTTACATTGTAAATAACTTGTTAAGTAACAGAACAAGTAGGTAGGAATAAATCAAATAAAGTGCATGGATGGTTTCTAACTAATAGACTTAGAAACTTCAACATGGTATCAAAATGTGGTTGCAGATCACAGGAGAACTGAGGACATCAAACGAGCGAAGCAATAGCAGCAGAAAACAGTTGTCCCAAGTGACAGAAGTTGTTTCTAGCAGAGCAGCAACAAGGGAAGGGTGACACAATGCCTGCGTCATCAAGGGTGAGCCAGGAAGAGGCAGCACAGAGGCTAAGGGAGGCAAAGGGAGCCTCACGCAGAGCCACGCAGAAGCTAGGAGGGCTGACACAGTTGGCTGAGGAGGCCGGGTTGCTGGTGTCGGGATTGCGCAGAGCCTAGGAGCTCTCACCTTCAGGTTGTTGGGGTTTAGAAGGTTGTGGGAACATTGCAGAGTGGAGCTGGTGAGGTACTGTAGTCAGAACAGTACCTGACAGGGCAAGGCCAAGAGGAGGGAGTTGCTACCAAGGGTTTCTAGCCGAGAAACCCAGATCAGTGGTGCAGTTGCACAGACGATCAGAGTAGGGGGCATCTCGACATCGGCAGAAGGATTTCCAGGAGGGAAATCAAGACTCAGAGGGAGTCAGATCGAGAACTTCCAGGAGGGAAGTAGAAGAGCATCATGGCACTACACAGAGTAAGAGACCAGGATGGGCTAGATGGAGGATCAAACTTCGCAGTCTGGAAGGCCATAATCTTATCCGTACTTGACAGAAATCGTGTCAAGCACTTCAACTTGAAGACAATAGCTATCCCATTTGACCCAAATGATAACGATAAGTCCGAAGAGGCAATGGTAAGGGCCAAGAGCATCATCTTTGATGGGATCAAGGACCATGTAGTACCACACATTGCCGAGAAGGAAACGACATATGAGATGTGGGAGGCCCTTAAGAAATTGTACCAGCACACTTCTGTGCAGAGAAGAATGTACTAGAAAATCAGTTGAGGTTGTATCAGATGAAGGGAGAACTGATTGACACCTTCCTCGGAGGACTGAATGAGATCCAAGAACAGTTGACTGCTATAGAAGCCACGCCGGATCAGGAATTGATGATGAGGACAGCCCTGAATGTTGTCTTAGAAGACTGGGAGGTATTTGTCCAGAGTATACTTTGCAGAGGGACACTTCCACCTTGGGATGAGATGTGGGCGGCTCTTCGCCAGGAAGAGATCAGATGGCAGTCAAAGGCAAGAAGCAGTAGTAAGGGGATCAAAGTCAAGCAGGAGGAGGAAGATGTTGCCCTAGCATCTGAGGGAAAGCAAGAAAAGCGGAAGAAGGATCTCTCCAAGATCAAGTGCTTCCACAGTGGGGAGTTGGATTGTTATGCGACCCAGTGTCCAAGGAAGAAGAGTAAGGGAGAGTCTTCCAAGACTAAGGCAGCACCAACAAGGGCAAAGAAGGAAGTGTTGACAAACGATGATTGTGCCATGAGTGCACACGCACCACTTGAGCGAAAGTGGGGAGACATCGAGTTGTAGTCAGGCGAACTACAGGCAATGAGGGGCAGAATCCTAGAGGTACCCAGCCTCTTGGATTAGACCTTGCTACAAGCGCCTCGAAGAGGAGTAGCAGGACTGGCGGATGTGGGTAGAGATGGATGCGGATGAAGTGACAGAGAGAGCTACAGTGCAGGATTCCCAGGACAGCACAAGGCTAGCAGGCTGCAACAGTGCGAGAGGCACGGGAGTGTTGCACCAGTGCAAGATGGCACAGAGAGGTGTGCAACGGTGCAAGATGCAGGGAGTTGTTGCAGCAGCACAGAGGTCAGAGAGGGAGCACTTGTCAGTAGCAGAGGGAGCTTCAGAGGGTGTCTCTAGCCCAACAGAGAGGTTAGAGTTGGGAGATCAGTTACTTCTCAGTAACTGAGTTGCAGTGCAGCAGTGGGCAACACGATGCAGCATGATGAGAGGAGTTGCAGTGCGGATGCAGTGTTGGGAGAAAGGACTAGCAGCAGCACAGATGCAGAGGGAGTTGCAGTACGGATGCAGCAGTGGCAGTGGCAGGGCCATGGGTAGCAGTACAGGATGCAGCAGTGCAGAGGATGGTGGGCAACAGGCCTAACATCAGCACAGGGACCGATGCCGGATGATCAGAGTAATACTCATTGAGGAGTATTGCTAGAGCACAGTCCTCGCTAAGAGGGAGTGTTGATTTGTACTAGCATCGGATGTGCTCTAGCCACGAAATTTGGTGGAGAGGTTGGGACACATGAGATCTCCAATACATAGAAAGGGTTTGGGCAGATTCTAAACAGTTCAAGAGATATTAAAATAATTAATATTTTTAATGGAGTCCCTAAGTCTAAACTTAGGGAAATTGAAATATTAATGTGGATTAATATAAAACTGTGTTAGAATGGTCCAAAAGATATGGATCAAGCCAGATCTAATCTTAGCCATTGATTAGGGACTTAATCTCGGTCGTTGATATATCAGCGAGAAAAGTATAAGAGGAGGTTTGAGGGTCACTTGGAGAGTACACCAGATGATCAGTGATTCTATTCTCTAAAGCGAGGTTTGCTAAGAGAGATAGAATCAATGATCGGAGTTGCAGCTGAGGGGCAGTGAGTATAGAGAGACAGAGAGGCAAAGATGGTGCCGAGAGAGCAGCGCAGGAGCCAGAGAGAGTGACACAGTAGCAGCTAGAGCTCAAGCAGGGCCACGCAGAGGCAAACAGGAGCTGTGCAGTGCTTCAGAGAGGTCAGCGTTGCTGACGCAGAGGGCCAGAAGGCTGACGCAGACCCCAGGGTGATGCAGGGCCAGCGCTGGGCAGAGAGAGGCTGACGCAATCCAGAAAGGCAAACGTTGGGGTTTCTGGGGCAGATTGGAGCTATGGAGTTGCTGAAAGGTTTATCTAGGGTTTCAGCAGGGACATTTGTCTCAAACTGAGAGGTATTACTGCCAAGGAAATTCTCTGTTGGGTAACCCGAATTGGGCACCCAAATTGTACTCTGAAATTGCTTAATAAGAAAACCCTCAGATAGCTGCACTGGTTTTCCCGCATTGGGTTTTCCGGGGACATTGGTCCAAAAATAACGGTGTCATTTGGTGTGATTGTTTTTGTTTCCTTCAGTTGTTGATCTGTAATATGGTGAGCATGCACTAGTGTTTATTTTCAGTATTTACGTTGTAAATAACTTGTTAAGTAACGGAACAAGTAGGTAGGCATAAATCAAATAAAGTGCATGGAGGGTTTCTAACTGGTAGACTTAGAAACTTCAACACCATTGAGGGAGGGTGTTAGCATTTAGCATATTGTAATGGTCAAATGATTTATTGGGAGTTTAGTCATGTAATAAAGTGACATCATAATAAAGCGAATTGAGTTAACTAAGTCACATGTCTTAAATAAATTTAAGTTGGATTAGGTTAGATTAAATTCTAATTGTTAAAGTTGTTGTATGGATTTTGATACAAGACATTGTCTCCCATATATGTATTGACATCCATGCCATATTAAAAGAGAACAAAATATATCTTTCTCCTATTAAATTGCGGCTTGCATTTCTTACCCACATACTTGTGTGGGTTTCTCGTGACTATCACATCATAGAGGAAACTAAGACGCCCCTAGATTCAAATATATCAAAGCATGAATCAACAAGAATCAAAGTTGTCTTTTATGCACCCTGGTTATAGGAAGAAGCTTAGGAAGAGTCATGTCAAGAGAAACTTGATCTGGAGTAAAGAGACAATTCTCATATAGCTTATCTGTAAGCAAGATGAGAGAATCTGATTATTGCCATGATTGATCTAGTTTCTACTGTGTTAGAATAGTGATTACAATGCCATGAACTGTAATTGGGAATCGGGATAACCTCAAAATTCCACCAAATGTATGCTATCATGGACATTAACATGCACTTTGATAAAAATGATCATGGATTGTGGGACTTGGTAAGGCTTCAAACTCGAGTAGGGATTGTTATTAAAATTAAGGGGAGCTAGAAAAGAGAGATTACCGACAATAAGATATGAAAGAGAGGATAAAGCAACAAACCTGAGGACAATTGGGATTATTCAGATAGAAAAAGCGACCAAAGACAGGCATCAAGTTTTGACAAAAACTTTATCATGCTGGTTGAAACGATGCCACTCCAGTAGATAAAACTCCTTCAAGCAACACTACCTTGACAATCAAAGTATTCATATTAATTAATAGGCTTGAACTATTCAATTTCCTAAATTTTGTTTACAATATGGCATTTTGACAGTTTATCAATGTTACTCGGGAGCACATTCTAGAGGGTAAGAAGCACACTCCCAGGACACAGAAACTCCAGGTGGGATAATTCCTACCATTCACTTTTGAAGTGAATGTGAGGAAATGCGCTAGGTATCATTTGAAATTTCCTAGGGGGCCATTCCCTTTGAAAAGGTACTCTAAGAAGTATCCCACCAGAAGGGGTACATTAGGGCACTCCTCAAAAAGAAAAACAAGCTTTGAGAAGAAAAAGTAGAAACATGAAAAGAATCAACTCTAAAAAGATGCCTACCCTACAGTAAACCCTAATTCTTACCCTTTACCCTTTCCATTTAAATTATTTTCATTTTCCTTTTGAGAGTAAAGCTGTGACACTCAGAGTAAAAAATACCATTTAAAACTTCAAACTGTGAAGTTTTTACTATGATAGTGTTCAGAGTCCAGACATTTGAAAAGTTCAATGCATAAATATCACCATCAGTATATTTCATTTTGTCATTTGATGTATCGCTAATGAGTATCTTTTAAATTTTATAAATAAAATGAGAAACACAACGACGCTTGTTGGTTGGTAATTATTAATTTATTATCATTTATGCTATGCACCATTTTGACTTATTATGTATGTTATATATGCATGTCCAATGTTATATATCAATGTATCATTCTATTACGAGTAATACTGTCATTTTTCATATATTTAAATTTTAAACATTCAGTACGGGCAGGGTCTCCTGTGACATTCCCTAAAATTTGGGAGGTGTCTTCACATGTCTCCAAAATGTGTTCCTGCATCACTACATCCAGAAAACTCAAGGTAACATTGCATTATGATTTTCTCAATTTTTGTTTAGTCATAGAGTTTTCTTTCTTTTCTTTTTTATGGGCCTTTGTTAACAAAGTGGCTTTACCTTCAACTTAGATGCCATGACCGAGGAAGGCATATCCATTCCATCAAATTCACCCAAGACTTGCCCTGGCCTCATCGATTGATATCAACCCTATCAAAATTGGACTAGTGACCAAACTGGTCGACGCCAAAAATATGAAGCAGACCAAACCCAGTTAAAACCCAGACAGAAAAAACGATCAACCAAAAAATTCTTAAAACATTCAAATTTCAACTAAAAAATATCTTCATGTACATCCATGTGAATCCAAACCATTAGACACAAATATACAAAAGTTTCTCATGTATATAGCATTGTAAGGGTGAAATATAGCAAAATGACACCAAGTGCAATACATATCTAAACCAAAATACAACTACATTGAGGCTCTAAATGACCTGCAAAGTCCAAAAATTAATTATACTATAGGCTAAAATCAAATCAAACTCTATGATCACTCAAATTTTTGGTCTTTTTGGATGAAGGAAGTGCAAAACTGGTTAACCCAACCCAGCCAGTTCTGACAGATTCTGGACCTGCTCAGACCAGTTTCGTTCCTATTCAGACCAAAACCGGTCATTTCCAGTCTGGGCACTTGATTTGAACCAGTGAGCCTTCTAAACTGGTAGAACCTGCCAGTTTTGGCAAACCGGTTCTGAATTGATCACATTGATTGAGATCATGATAACAGGGATTTGGCCAAATTGACTAGAAACCGTTGATTTGACCTTATTCAAGCCCTCTACCAGGTCGAATTGGGGTCCTGAACTGGCTAGAACCAGAGAGGTATGGTCAAGCCACCTTGCCCTGTGTTGAACCAACCAGTTCTGAAAAAACTCAGCTAGACCCTACAGGTGTTTGCAGGTCAACTAGTGTGCCTTCTTTATAAGAAGCCAACGAGACCATTTCACACAGCCTCAAAAGAAAATATATTTCTAGAAATCTACATCTTTGTTTTCCTCTCGAAGCCAAGTTTTTGTTGGGTTGACGGCAAATTTTGCTGAGTCACAAGTCAAGTTTGACTGTTGGAACAAAAATAGGGTGATTAATATGCACAAGGCAAACTTTCTGCCCAGAACCTCGATGTGATAGACAGGGTGAGTGGAACCATGCAAATTTGCAAGATTCCAGAAAGCTGATCTGCATGTTGCTTATCGCTGGCCAAAAACGACTCTTGTGCAAAGTCAAGTGTGGTGACTTTGACTGAGATGCGATGAATACGCAGGCCGTCAAACTCACAAAGCCTCTCACAGTGTCTCGGATGTGGTACTTTACTCTGGTAGGGGCATTTAACATAGTAAAGCCTTCAGAGTGTTTTGAACCCAAGACTGAGCACTGAATGTACGTTGTAGACAGAGCAACATTGTTTATATATCTAATTAAGCCTGGAAAAAATTACATCAATTTATAGTAAAACACTCTCATGCTCAAAGATGTAAGGATCAACTACCTTTCCATTTTATTTCAATCTTCGTTGCATTTTTTGGCTGTGGCAACCTTCTTCCAACTTTGTGCTTTATTTTCTGCAATAGGCAGAGTAAAAAGTTTAATCAGTAAAATACTCTATTTGGCTTCCATCATATGGTTATAATAAACAGACAGACAGAGATCAAGTGAAACGACCTTGAAGTCAGAACCAGTTCTCTTAGCTTTCTGGTTGAAGCGCACCATCTCCCGAGTCTGAATCTATAAACCTTGCTAAACCCTACAAATTTCAAAACTTCTCAAATGAAATCCTGAGGAAATCCAGCTGAATCTGTCTAATTTTATGTAGATGTAATGTTGAAAGAAAAACAGTAGGAATGCGTTTATTGAAATTGCCATGAATGGACAGTATACCAGCGAATTCTTTCGAGTGAAGCCGGTAATTGCAGTAGCTTCGAATGGACAGTATACCAGCGATTTCTTTCGAGTAAAGCCGGTAATTGCAGTAGCTTCGAATGGACAGTATACCAGCGATTTCTTTAGAGTGAAGCCGGCAATTGCAGTAGCTTCGGTTGGACAGCATACCAGCGATTTATCCTTTTTGCATGTCCAATTAATGACATAACTTCACATTTTAATCATGTATTTTGCATGTCCAATTAATGACATAACTTCACATTTTAATCATGTATTGGATTGATATTTTAATGTTCGTTATTGAACGATACTTTGAATGATAAATTTGTTGACCTCACCCTTTGCAAGAATAACGACGCACTTGATGGAATCATGTCTCATTTTACTTTTACTTTGACTCTATAGAGTAAAAAATATATATATATATATATATATATATATTTTGAGTTTTTAAGAGATCAATTTGTTTTTTTTTGTTCTCTAAAGCATCTACACCTATGTATTGTTAATATTAGATTAGATACTCCACTTTTGTCTTGATGATGAACCACAATAGAGGGTTCGAAACGTTGGCTCCAAAAAATTATTCGATATGATCTCTCCGAAAAAATCTCTTCTAAATATTATGGATAGAAAAATAAATAAATAAATTACTCTAAAACCATGGTGAATGAATGATATAATCATTTATATGTCATGGCCAATTTTCATTTTGACAATTGAGCGCATGAAATAACAACACCTCTGGCATTTATATGTTTCCATGGTAATGAGATGTTGAATATTTTATTTTCTCAAATTAATTTACTTAACCATGAGATGTTGAATATTTTACTTTCTCAAATTAATCTACTTTATGAATGGTCTAAACGCATAACAAGTTTATGATGCTTGCACTCAATCTCTTTAATTTAGGACAATGACTTTATAAGCAATAGCAACTCGTGGATAATATTTAAGCATCTCCCTATGATATTGTTATAAAGTGCCCTTTGACCTAAATCCAACATTACTCAAATTTACATAAACTATGGAACCACTTTGAAGAATAGGTTATTATTGCTTTACATTTATGCTATTAACAATAACAGTTAACATGATCATATATCTCATTATGCACATTTAATTAACTTTAGTATATCATTGTGAAATCCCACTAGCGTGAATGGAGGGAGGGTTTCATTCTGTAAGGCAACCAAGGTTTGAAACTTGTGTAGTTGGGAGGAGACACCAAAAATATCCAACCATGTTAAGGGTTCGTGTGGCCTAGGCCACGTGACATCCCTGGGTGATTTTGAAGGCTTGGATGCCCCTAGGTTGTGATTTCTTAAACCACAGGCAGGTCCTGCAAGTTGAGGTCACTCTAGAAAACAAAAAACACTGGAGTAAATCATTGATATCTTTTGGTTAGTGTATGGTTTGGATAATCATTTGTCATTGGCATTTGGTTTTACTAAGGCATTCATGTGGTTTTCTAGTATGATATAACTCCATTTTAAGCATAGTCCTTTGAAATCATTTAAAACTCATTAATATAGCAACATGTTGCATGCTCCAACTTATCTCATACCTTGTGAACTAAAAGTTATTATTTATCGAATCTAAGTTAGAAGAAGGTCCCACTCCCACCAACCATCTAGCTTAATTTGACCATAGGGAAGCCCCCCTTAGGCTAGAAGAGCCCCTTTCTTAGCCTTAAAGTGAGAGGCAAGGACATTGATGTGACGATGGGTGGCTTTTTTGGTAGTTTCTTTTGGGATCTCCTGCAAAGGTCAAAACTTTTCATTTAGTGATATTTCAAGCAGTAACACCACCTTTTGATGATTCTTCCTTCATCAAAACCACATTTATGATTTGATTCATAGTAAACAAACATGACAAAATGAATTAAATACAAATTAACCATCAATCCCAATGTAAAAAGCACTCAACTCTCAATCATTAGAGATAAGCCTAAAATGTCATAGGCCCCAGATTTTCAAATCTTGTTTTTCCTTTCAGCACAAGTTTCTCACACCATTTAGCATTGCTTTGAACCAAAGGTTGCAATGTTTGACCCTAAAGCTCAATAACACATACAAAGTGGAATCTTTAGTTGAAGCACTTGAAGTACCCATAGATTGTCCAACATGGAAAGATACAAATCCTAAAACCACTTCTTTGGAAGTCTTTATTTTAAATAGAAAAATATTTCATCAAAATGGAAATTATGCATTGATTTTGCTCTTAAATTTACTAATGTGTTGTGTTTCTGAAATGGATGAGTCATAGGATCTAGAGATAGCATCAAACAAAAGGAACCAGTGATTGATCTAAGTCTAGGAATGGAAGAAATAATAAATCTTGACATAGGGGTGAACATCTATAGACCTATTTATGGAGACTTTTTATGTAGGATGGATGTGGACATCGCTTACAAATGGCATGTACTCTATCAAATATTCAAGGAGGGAACCTAACCAAAACGCTCTCTTTTTCCTGGTGAGGTAAACCCAAACCTAGATTCTACTAAAAATTTAAGAAATCAAGGTTACACAAAGGTTGTAGCCAATCCTGCAATATTCCCTTGCATTGAAGTCATTTTATGATTGATCATCCAAGAGGACATTGGGAACAAATTAGTTAGAGACACTTTCAGGAAAGCTATCCCCTTATTCCAACCCTCAATCCAAAAAGTCCACCACAAAGTCTCCAACCAGTTGTCAACCTCATAAAGGATTGGATTCCACAATTTTCCTTGAATTGTTGAGATCCTCAAGAGTTGGTGGGTCAGTCCCAAAGCATCCAAATCTAGGAGATTGGGAGATTATTCAAAAAAGAATTTAAGAACAAAATATAAAATAACAATGCCTTTGATTAGCAGACTATATAGTGAGGAAGATGCAACACACTTTAAAGAATCATTGATGCCCTTGATCCATGCAACTACCCATACTAGTACAACCTTCAATTGGGCCTCTATACTTTCAACATTTGTGGCTCAAACCATATCTAGAGCCAAACATAGCCTTGAGCATCTTGTTAAAGAATGTAACTAGGTTCAGTCTTCATATTTATATTTGAGTTAAAGAATGAAAAATAAAAATTTATTATTATTACAATGACTTATTAAAGCATGGGTTTCATGCTTGGGTCATCATTTTATAGGTCAAAGTCCCCATTGAGGACTTCTAGGTTTTATATTGAGTCATTAGAGTCATTGTCCATTTAATGAGACCCTTCTTGGGCTTTTGAATCATGTAAAAAGAATTATTATTGAGTCAAATATGTAATTTTTCACCTCCACACCAAGTCGGCCCTTGCCTGATGAAGTCGGCCTACAAGAGGACAATTCGACCCACAAAAGAGGCTATATATACAAGAGTAGTTTGATCTATTTGGACATCAAATCAACAAGTTTGATACATAAGAAGGAAGTGTAGAAAAGTGTGAAGTTCAAGGATAAGAAGAAAGGATTGCAAAAGAAGAATGAGTCGAAGTTTCCGGGCTATCTCTCTCTCTCTCTTTTAAGCGAAGTTACTGGGCTATTTGTTTGGTCGAAGTTCTGTTGTTGGGAAGTTCAAAATTCTGGATTTGTTAGGTCAAAGTTTTGTTGTTGCAAGTTTGAAGGTCTAGATCGAAGTTACTGGAAGGAAGGGTTGACTTGGTGGTTGGAGGAAGTTTGTGTCTAGATCAAACAATCTTGGATTATCTCATCTTAACTAATGGAGGAAGAAGTTTGGCTGGGTTTTCCCTTAGATAAGGGTCTTGCCCTGGCTGAGTGCCTACATCTTGTGTCTCGTGTTATTGTGATCTTCATACACACATAATTTGGTAATTGCTTGATTAAAGACAATATAATAAATAATTAAAAGAAGCCAACATAATTCACAAGTAATTATCAAGAAAGAGAAATCTAACCCTAATATTACTAGCATTGATTTCTCAACATGGTATCAAAGCTAAGGTCGAGGAAAATTGGAGATCACTCTGTTAGCTTAAAAGAAATGGCTACTCCCTCTATGATGAGATACTTGAAAATGGGATTCAATATTGCATGAAGTTGGATCAAAAGAGTCATCTACAACTTATTCAATAAGGTCAAAAGCAAAGGGCTTTTGGCTGCACTCATAGGTTCACTTAATGATGACAAAGTATGGATTATTGATAATGGAGCATCAAGACACGTGACAGGAGATAGCAAACAACTTCACACTCTATCAAAGGAACAATCTTCTCATGCAGTGGAATTGAGAGACAATAAAAGCTATGTTGTTAAAGGCCTGGGATCAACTTCTTTGAAGTTGGACAATGGAGCAAAGCTAAATCTCAACAATATACTTTATGTTCCAAGTTTGAAAAATAATTTACTTTCAATTTCTTGCTTAGAAGATAAAGGTGATAGAATTGCTTTTGTAGATGGAAAATTTTTGGCTTGGGGAAAAGATTCAAGCATCGATAAAGCTAGCGTTATTGGAATACGTGAAGGAAGTCTATATAGAGTCATAACACCATCTCCTCAAGCCCTAGTTCACATGGAAATCAATCCCATTGAACTATGACATAGAAGATATGGACATTTACATTATAAGGTTATTCCCTCTCTCAATAAATTGGTAAATGGAATTCTCAATACCAAAGAAGATCGTGAATGAATATGTAAGGGATGTACCTTGGGAAAGAATACAAGGAAGCCATTTACAAGCGGTCAAATAAGGTCTAAGGTAATATTGGACCTCATTCATTCAGATATGTGTGGACCTATAGTTGACAAATCACTTGGAGGTCATATTTATTATGTAACCTTCATTGATGATCACTCTAGAAAGACATGGCTCTATCTACTCAAATCAAAGGACGAAGTATTTGAAAAGTTCGAGGAATTTAGGTTTGAAGGAGAGACCTTAAGCGAAAGAAGAATAAAGACTTTGAGATCTGATAATGGTGGAGAATACACTTCAAAATAAATAATTGCATATTGCAAAGAAGAAAGAATTAAGAGGGAGCTTATTATTCCCTACAATCCTGAATAGATTGGAGTTGCACAAAGGAAAAATAGAACACTTGAAGAATGTATATGAACAATGATTTTTGATCAAGATATACCAAAATTTCTATGGGGAGAAGCAACAATGACTGTTGTATAAGAATCCTTGATAATATGACACCCGAAGAAGAATTCACAGGAAGGAAGCCATGTGTGGACCATCTCTAAATCTTTGGATGTCCCACCTATATCCGCATTCTAAAGGACAAATGAAAGAATCTAGATTCTACAAGCATTAAAGGGATTTTCGTTGGTTATAGTCTTTCTTCAAAGGCATATAGAATCTACATCAAGGAAGGAAGACATACTGAAGTAAGCAGGGATGTTATATTTGATGAAAATCATGCCTACAAAATATCCAAGGATATTCCTATTAATTACGAAGATGAAGATATACCATTATTTGAAGAAGAAGAGCACCACGACAATCCTACTACAAATCACAAAGAAGAAGAACAAGGACCAAGTGAGCCTATTCAACCTGTGAGTCGAAAGACATGGGGTTGCGAAAGGAACTTTTAGAGAAAGAAAAAGTCCAAAAAGATATTATGGATATGTTGCATACATGACTAAACTAATAGAAGTTGAACCAACTACATTTGAGGAAGTTGCTCATCAAGAAGTATGGAAGAATGCTATGTAGGAAGAATATCAATCCATCATGAAGAATGGGGTTTGGGAAATCGTTCTTAGACCAAGTGACAAATCGGTTGTCACTTCTAAATGGATCTACAAGATCAAACATGTTGTTGATGGAAGCATAGACAAGTACAAAGCTAGATTCGCTGCAATGGTTTTCTCTCAAGGAAGCCATAGACTATGAAGAAGCCTTTGCACCTACTGCAAGATATACTACTACCAGCCTAGATCCATCTTAACTCCGGATCTATCAAGTGCCGAGAGGGATCAAATCTATAGAGATGCAAACCTTTTTTTTAGTGCAAAACTTGAAGAAAGTTTTGCACCTCAAGAGATTTGATTCCTCTCGGTGCTTGATAGATTCAGAGTTAAGATGGATCTACGTTGGTTTCAGTGGTGTATGGCCAAAGAAAATCTAATGAATATATGATTAATTTTATCAATAATATGTAAATTCATCTACTATTAATATAATCATTTTAAATATGTTAAATATGTCTTAGGTCAATCTGGTCATTATAATTTTAAATTTGCTTAGTTATCTGAGTTTGTTGAGATGATAAATATTGTTAATAACTTTAATGATGAAAATTTGGAATGTAAAGTGACAATGTAATAGTGTTGAATGATAGAAAATGTGAATAATAAGAATATAGTCAATTACAAATAGTCTTCATTGTGATTAATCTCAAACTATTTTTTTCTACTATTTTTATTGTCACCCTTGTTACTTTTGTCATATTTTCATAACGATTGTCATATTTTCATATCAATTATATGAAAAAGACAGGTTAAATCGTAAACCATTTAAATATTTAGCTCGAGCTATTCTAGTAAACATCATACCTTGTCTCTCTTTCTCTCCAATATTAATAGGTTGAATTACTATAACACAAAAATCAATGTACATTGTCAATATTTTTTTGTGCTTACACTAAAATCAATGCACAATGTTAATCCAACCACTTTAAAATTAATGTACCATCATAAATCCAATTACATCAAATAATAAATCAACATCTACATTGAAATCAATGCATCTAATGTAAGCAATCAAATAAGATTAGAAAACAACATTTACATTGAAATCAATGCATCTAATGCAAGCAATCAAATAGGACAAGAAATCAACATTTACACTCAAATCAATGCATCTAGTGCAAGTAAGCAAATAAGATTATAAACCAACATCTACACTGAAATCAATGCATCTAATGCAAGTAAGAAAATAGAATTATAAACCAACACCTGCACTGAAATCAATGCATCTAGTGCAAGAAATCAAATAGGATTAGAAACCACCATCTACACTGAAATCAATGCATTTAGTGCAAGCAATCAAATAGGATTAGAAATCATGTACATTGGAATCAATGCAACTAGTACAAGCAATCAAATATTATTAGAAATCAAATTCTACATTGAAATCAATGCAACTAGTGCAAGCAATCAAATAGGATTAGAAATCACCATTTACACTGAAATCATTGCATTTAGTGCAATCAATCAAATAGGATTAGAAATCGTCTACATTGAAATCAATGAATCTAGTGCAAGCAATCAAATATCATTAGAAATCAACATCTACATTAAAATCAATGCATCTAGTGCAAGCAATTAAATAGGATTAGAAATCACCATCTACACTGAAATCAATGCATCTAGTGCAAAAAATCTTCTTCCCTCGCTCCCCCTCCATCTATATCTATATCTCCCTCCATGATCCGAACTTAAACAGGAACACAACAACTTACAGATATAATCATAAACACAGAGATGCAGCAGAAAAACACTTCATTTCATTAATAGAAAAATATTGAACTATGCTTACAAATAGAATCGAAATAAGATAGCTCGGACGATGGTAGCTTATCTCTGAGAAGAGATGTGGCGGCTACATACCTCTGAACTGTGTTACAATGAGGCTCAAGGGCCTAATTATTATTGGAAAACATGAGAAAACCATAAACAATTAAAACCCTAACCCCAAGAGATGTAACACAAAGAGTTTGTGGGGCCTGTTCAGGTTAGTTGAGCAGCCAACTTCCCGGGGTTGTAACTTGGTCATATTATCTCCATTTGGCACGTATGATACCTTGTTGGAAAGGTCTCCTTGAGTGCTACAAGTTTTGTTGCATGCCCTTACTTGTGGTGATGGACCTGCCACAAACCCAAAAAACGCCGTTTAGGGGATCAAAACTACTTCGGAAGTTTAGGACCCAAGAAACTGCTAAAAATAGTAAATGTTGAAATGAACAAGGAAACAAATGAAACTGACTAGGGGTCTAGGTGGAATAGGCGAGTGGCCACCAATATCCACCTAGATCACTCCATCTCTCCTTCTTTGTCTCTCTATCTTGACCCCCTAAACACACATGCTATCTCACTCCATATTTATCAATCCCTATGTCCTTCCCTCCCTCTCTCCATATCTCTCTTCTTCCCTTTCTTTACTTTCCATATATATCTCTATCTCCCTTTGTCTCTCTATATCACCCCCAAAACATGCACTCTCTTTCTCCAATCTATCTATCTATCCCTCCCTCCTCCTCTCTCCCTCTCTCTCTCTCTCTGCCCCTTCTCTCCCTATCCCCCACTTCTATCTCTCTTCCCTCCTACTATCCTATCTCCTTATCTCTCCATCTTCCTTATCACTCCCTCTCTTTCTCTCCACCTTTCTCTCTCTATTTATTTCTTCTTACCTCCCTCTCTCCCCCTTCCAACTCCATATCTCTTTCCATCCCTCTCTCCACTCTCTCACATGCTCCCTCTCTTCCTTATTCTCTCTCCCTTTCTCTTCCACCTCTCTCTATCTCTCTTCACCCTCCAACTCTGTTACTATATCCATCCCTCTCTCCTCTCTCCTTCTCTCCCCCATTCTCTCCATCTCTCCTTATTTGTGTCTTTATCTCACCCCCAAAGATACACTCTCTCTCTCCATCTCTCCCTTGTCACTCCCTCTCTCTCTCCAATTCTCACTCTATATGTATTTCTTCTTCCCTCCCTCTCTCCCCCTCCAACTCCATCTCTCCTCCTGTCTCTCAAGTCTGCTCTCTCGTACTTTCTCTCTCTCCCTTTCTCTCTTAGTTCCCTCTCTCTTACCCCATCTCTCTCTCTCTATCTTTTCCCTCCAATCCTCTCTCTCACCCCATCACTCTCCTCCTCTCTCCACCTCTATCACTTTATGTCTTTGTTCTTCCCTCCCATATATATCTAGAGTTAATATATATCATGATATATTAATATATATTATAATATAACAATTTTAATATTGCATTAATCCAAAGTTATTAAATTTAATAATATGAATATTATAATATATTAATATGGCTAGGGTTTGAAGCAAGGAAGATGGCAGGCGTAGGGTCAAGAAGGCCTTGCAGGTGGAGGCCATAGGGCCGGGACAGTGACAGGGAGGCGTACGAGAGGAAGACAGATGATTGTAGCACGGAAAAGGATGTCAGAACCGGGTTCGTTGCAGGAGACATGTGGATGCAGACGACAGATGGGATCAGCCCCGGAACAGTAAATCCAAAATCCATGTGCGGCTTAAGAAAATGGAGGTTGGAAGGAAAACGGGGTTAAGCAGTAGGCTTAGTAGCATTGCCACTCTCAACCCGCAACACGCAAACGACGAAAGCTTGGAGAAGGGTGATTTTCACGCTCAGCAGTTACCAAGGTGTAGCCAGCAATTATCAAGGCGCAGTCAGCAAGAGGATGGTCAACCCGAATGACACCGTTGATCTGGACCCCGAACCTGGCGACATCCTGTCGGTCTAGGGTCTGGAGGTCACAGACCAGCAAATTGAATAGTATATATGTCCAGATGGACGACATGGGAAGGAAACATGAGGTTCAGAGGAGGCCTGGAAACAAAAGGAAACTCTAGGGCTGTTGGAGGACAGCCTAGGTCTATCGTTTCTGAACAGCCGGAAAGAAATCCCCTTCATTCAGGAGATGCAGGCTCAAAAAGAACTTGAAGCAGTGATTTTTCGAAAACCCCCATCCCCTTAGCCTCTTCTATTCTGGAGGGTTAGAGGATGTAGTGATTAGCTGCGATTTTAGAAGCAACGAGAAACACAACCCAGGCTTTAAGCTGGGAGTGGAGCAAGGTAAAGCTGAAGAGCCGCGTTGGAGTCTAGATCAGATGGTAAAATTCCAAAATTCCCTCAGCCACAGTTAGGTAAAGTAACAAAACCAGGTCTCGGGGTCTGGGTTTGCGGGGATTCTGAAATTAACAGAGGGTTTCGAGGCAGAAGGGAAGGCTGTGGAGGGGGGGCTGAAGAAGGGAAAGGAAGCAGATCTGGTAGAGACAGAGGGAAGGGGTGAAGGAGGACAAGCAGAAGGCAGACCAAAAGGAGGGAGCGGTTTTACTCAAGAAGAAAGGAGTGCAAAAACACTCCAAGTAGCAACAGAAAATGTGGAAGTGACCACACAACGTAGGGAGGAAGGGACACGACAGAGGCAGGTGAGGGAGAAGAGGAAAAAGCCCAAAATAATAAAGAGAAAAGAATCAGTAGCAAATCTGGTCCTTGGCATGGATGTAACAATAGATGAAGCTATGGAAGTCGCAGATCTAACGCTGGTTGGAAGGGCAAGAGGGAAAAAATATTCTGCTAACTACATTCAAGAATGGGCTTCCCACCACTGGAAGGCGGCTTCGGATTTAGTCTTTCAAGTCTCAACGCTAGCAAAGGGATGGTTTATGGTAAAATTCAAAAAAAAAAAAAGCAACGAATTGGGTGTTGGAAAGGAATTGGGCATTTGGGAGGTACCCGATCCTAATCAAACGATGGAACCCACTATTTGATGCGTAGAGGGAACGAGTTGACAAACTACCAGTTTGGGTCCACTTGCCAAGGCTCCCTTCGTTTCTCTGGGTAAAATTGGTCTTCAAGACTATTGGGAAATATATGGAAACAAACATTTCCTTTCTGCAAACCAGAGACCAGGGGATGGCTCACATCCTGGTAAGCCTAGCCCCTTGGGCAGGACTGGCAGAAGAAATCTAGCTGCAATACAAAGACTTCAAATACTTGCAACAATTAGACTATGAGCATTTGCCATTTTGCTACCATAGGTGTCACATTTATGGACACTTGGCAAAAGAATGCCCGATGGAATTCAGACGTCGAAGGAAGCAAGGGAAGGCAGAGACAGGGGAGGCAGCTGAGGAAGATCTAAAAAATAAACCCTCGGGGAAAGGCAAGGGGGAGGAGCCGATGGAAACAGACGGAACTCTGGAGGATCCAGTCGGAAATATGGAGGAGCAGAAGGAACCCACCCGGGGATATCGACACCTCAACAGTTTTAAAGGAATGTACAGAACCAGGACATAGTAGCAGACATTGATGAGAGCCAATCAATCGACAAAGAGGGTATGGGTCTGGATTTAACCCTACCTTCTGTTACTCCTGTTATTTCTTTAAATTTAGTTGAATCTGTGCCTGGTCCCTCCAGGCAACAGAACATTGTCATTCCTATTTTAAGTTAAGATAATATGCAAGTTGAGAGTATAATCACTTCTATTCCCAATCTAGATCTGAATCGTGAATATGCCA